>CM053028.1:615500621-616100621 GCA_028564925.1 Lithobates sylvaticus | reverse complement strand
CGATTATGCAAACAAATGTGCACTGGCGCACGGATGTGTGCACAAATGCGGACTGGCTCACAGCCGTACACGCTCCCGGCTCGGACTGTCAACAAACGGCCTTTATAAGGGAGCTAGTCATCCTCTGTGATTGCTGGTTGATCTTCAGCTCTCCAGTGCATTTTTCCTATGTTACCTTGTATCTGTGGATACCCGTTAATCACTCAGCTTGCCCCTGGACCTGTCTTCTGCCTGCCTCTTGATCTGACTTGGCTTGTTTAACAAACCATCTTATCCTGCTCTCCTGTGTATGACCCTGGCTAGCCTCCTGACTACGCTTGCTCTTGTCCACACCCGCTACCTGACCTTGGCTTTGAACTGGCTTCTCTCCTGCTCCTCCTGAGTCCGCTATTTCCCAAGGTTGCCAACTGCCTGCAGGCACTATCTTAGTATCCCATCTGAGTACCCGGACATGTCGTCTGAGAACACTGCAGTCAGGACAACTCTGAAAGCAATTCCAGCAGGCGACCCGTGCTTCTTTGAACCTGTCTCCTCCCGTTCCACCTTTAGAGGAGTCTGGAACTTAGCCGCAAAGGAAACCCTCTCTTCATTGGCCTCCAGCACTAAGTACCGTATATACTCGAGTATAGGCCGACCCGAATATAAGCCGAGGCACCTAATTTTACCACAAACAACTGGGAAAACTTATTGACTCGAGTATAAGCCTAGGGTGAGAAATGCGCAGCTACTGTAAGTGGAAAAGAGGGTCAACGATGCCCATTTGCAGCCTCACTGTGCCCATGCAGATGGACACAGTTGACCGATTTGGGGCCCTGTATCTCAGGGTCACTTAGTGCTAGGAACCCCATCTTTAGATATGTTGTAGTGCTAATTCCACTGGGTTGGAATACAACATTTGGGGTTCCTAGCACCAAGTGTCACCGAGATATGGGGCCCCAAATTTGGGTCAGAAAATGTCAAGCACTTTTCTGCAGCAGAGAATGACATTTTCCGAACCGACTTTGGGGCCCCTTATCTCGGGGCCACTTAGTGCTAGGAACCCCATATTTATATGTTATAGTTCTAGGTCCACTGGGTTGGCACACCAAATTTGGGACTCCTAGACCCAAGTGGCCCCGAGATACGGGGCTCCAAAGTCGGGTCGGAAATTTTTTATTTTGCTGCAGAAAAGTGCTTGACTCGAGTATAAGCCGAGGGGGCACTTTCAGCACAAAAAAATGTGCTGAAAAACTCGGCTTATACTCGAGTATATACGGTATGTGATAAAAAAAATAAAAAATAAAAAAAAAATTGACCACAAAACATTATACTCTGCAGTTTTGGTTTTATTTAACTTAATTGCAAATCATCAGTGAGATTTCCAACAGATCATTATCCTTTTAGGACTAAAAATGAACAAATATTTTAGCTTCTTGAAAAATTACTTTTTTTGATGAATGGTGGTGGTAGTGGTACAGGAGTCAAGTACTGTATGTGGCAATTGTATTTGGCTGAAGTTCATTTTTATGGCTTCTCCCATTTGAATCTTCCATTGCTAGACAGGGTTTCCTCTCTTGTGGATTCGGCTACTATGCGAAGCTAGGTCTGACTTCCTTTTAAATCCTTTCCCACAGTCTGAACAGGTATACTGAAGATCACTCTTGTGAATTATCTGATGCGAAGTAAGGTTTGATTTATCACTAAAACATTTGCCACATTCGGAACAGGAATACGGCTTCTCCCCCGTGTGAAGTCTTTCATGCGTGATGAGAATAGATTTGTGGAAAAAACGCTTGCCGCATAGAGAACAAGAAAATGGCTTCATCCCCGTGTGGCGTGCCTGGTGTTTGGCAAGACTCGACCTTGTGGTGACACATTTACCACACTCTGAACAGGAGTACGGCTTCTCTCCTGTGTGACCTCTATGGTGAACCGTGAGTGAATGTTTCGAAGTAAAACACTCCCCACATTCTGAACAGAAATACGGCTTCTCCCCAGTGTGAGATCTCTGATGGGAGATGAGGCGTTTTCTCTCAAAAAAACGCTTTCCACATTCCAAACAGGAAAAAGGTTTATCTCCCGTGTGCACTCTATAGTGTTTAATGAGTTGATGTTTATAGGAAAAACACTTCTCACACTCAGAACACGAATAAGGCATCTCGCCCGTATGAGTCATCTGATGAGCGATAAGACGCGCTTTCTGGAAAAAACTTTTCCCACATTCCGAACATGAAAATGGCTTCTTGCCCGTGTGAGTCCCCTGGTGTGAAATCAGATGCTGCTTCTGAGAAAAACACTTCCCACACTCCGAACATGTATACGGGTTTTCCCCGGTATGAATTCTTTCGTGTACTATAAGATAAGATTTAAAGAGAAAACTTTTACCGCATTCAGAGCAGGAAAATGGCTTCTCCCCAGAGTGCATTCTCAGATGTGCGGTAAGATTTGACCCTTTAGCAAAACAACGGCCACATTCAGAACAGGAGTATGGTTTCACACCGGTGTGGATCCTCTCGTGTTCAGTAAGACTGGATCTTTGAGTAAAACTTTTCCCACAGCAGGAACATGAAAAAGGCTTGATGCCTCTGTGAATTCTCTCGTGCTGAATGAGACTTGATCTCTCAGTAAAACCTCTCCCACATTCCAAACACGAATAAGGCTTCACCCCCGTGTGAATTTTCTGATGTTGAAGAAGATTGGATCTGCGAGCAAAACACTTTCCACATTTGGGACATGAAAACGGCTTTTCCAGTTTGTGATTGGCGGTGTGTGAAATAAGTTCTTCTATCTGGGTGAAAGACTCACCACACTCATAACACAGGAAAGGCCTATCTTCTGTCTGCGGTACTTGCTGGATGGTATGATAGGCATTGTCAGGAAACCACCCCCAACGTGTGGAGGCATTGGGTGGTGGATTTGCACTAGGAGGTTCTGGATGAAGATTTGCGGCTATGGGGCTTTCTTCTGAAGAATCTGATGTGACCTCATCATCTTCTATTTCACCGGCAGAAGGGGAAATGAAAAGCTTGTCGGTGTCACTTCTGTATTGTCCATCTGAAGGAAATAAGACAAATAATACTGTAACATAGGTCAGAAATATTCAATTTTTCTTTATTTTTTGCTTTGTGAAATGAACAATCTTTATTCCAGATGCACTGTGTAATGAAGATAACTTATCTGCATGATTTGGTCTGTGAGCTCCTGTGTGGGGTATGAGATGAGGCTACATTCAGCAGGTATCCTGTACCAGGATAAAGCCAGACACCTCAGTACTGACAAACTTGAGCTGAGATCTCTGGCTGAATATAAAGTAACAGATAACAAAAAAAAGAGTGTCAGACTGCTCACAGTTTACTTCAGTGATGGGCAGAGGAGCTAATGGCTGCATTTCTCACTAGGCTAGGAATTCCTGAGACAGATAGTTCCATATGGGCTGTGTTTTGCTTTCTGGACTGCTGGAATTTGTAGTTCTGCATTACCTGTGTGGCTTTCTGGACTCTACTCTCCCCTCTGCTCTTCCTGCTGTCTGAATGGGCCTGAAGCTGCAGCCAGAACACAAAGCCCTTTGAGGACCTGGAATGGGTTTGTGAAGGACTTCTGATGTCTGGAGCTCTTTTGCCCTGCCACTCTGCTTGGACTTCCTCAGCTAAGGTTGCTGTTGGCTGGTGGGTGCCTGAACCCTTGTTGTGCCTACTGTACCCTGTCCTTCATTGTACATGGATTGTTGCCCTGGACTTAACACCTGATGTACTAGATTGAGGCATGATACTCACTGTGCCTGGATTGTTGCCCTGTGTCCCTGCTGTACCGGATTGTTGCCCTGTACCTCTGGACTTACCTCTTGATGTGCCCTGTTGTCACCATGTTATATTTCTGCCTGTCCCTCACTGTGTTTTGATTATTGCTCTATGGACTTCCCCTTATCTGACTCCCTGCTTTTTAAGCACCCCCAAATGAAGAACACCTTGGCCAGGGGACCTAAAACCACTCTTGATCTCCATGTGTGTTCTGATCCACCCACACCTCCATCACAAATACGATTAATTAAGCTGGGTTTAAGACAAATAGAAAAAGACACCGTTCACACATGTATTATTTTAATAAAAATAAAAATCAGGACAGTGATAAAAGGTTAGGAACGCTGAGGTTTTAATTGTCCCGTATCTCTGATACTAATTCACTTCATTTCTTGCCCTGGTGCCACAGTTTGAAAAAATGAAGGGAAATCTCTCCAGTGGAGTCCCAAAGTGGAGTGGAGTTCCCAGCAATAAAAACCTTGTAGACAAATCCATCCAGCACCAGACCCCCAACACATGAGGTTTAGAGTGCACGCTTAATGGCTCCAGGCCATGGTTGCACTTCAGCCTCCTCCACATACAATGCAGTTAATAGCCCTGCATTGTACATGGTGATACCAAAGAGCCAACCACATGCCAGAGGGTGAACAGAACAGCAATGGAGCAGGCCAGAGAGGGGATAAGGTAAGCAATAGCAACATTATCTGCAGAATCTGCTCCTTCTCTCGGTTATCACTAAAGAAAGTTGGAGGGTTGACACCTTTTAGATAAATCTTAAAAAAGTGAAAAGTTTATTAGCGGAAGGTCCAATGCCACATGACTGCTTACACGACTGTTCAGGACTGCTCCAAAATGAAGACATCTTTATTAATATCTTTGATAAGTTGCCATTAGGCAAAAAATGCATATGGATTGTGGATTGGTGACTGCCGAACAGCAAAGACACCAACATGAAGTACAAACGTGCATGTGAACATACATACACAAAAGTGTACTATGATGTGCCAAATGGTCCCCTCGCTGCCCCAAGCCAAACACCCCCCATCCTAAGGCACATAAACTCCTAACGGGGAAAGGCACACTCAGGTCCAGCTAGCCAGAAGGCAGGTGGACCCCCCTGCTTATGATTAGCTAAAGCCAATCAACCAGCTCTGAGAGCTGGGAGGCGCTCCTGAAAAGAGACCCTCCCCCCCATCAATGGGACCCAATGGCTGCACATCCTCCCCCTAGACATCAGGATAGGTCCGAAGACCCACACGCTACAATCCTAAGTGAAACTTAACACACTAAAAAGTGCGAGTGAGAGATGTGGAGAAATAATAAAAGGTGCAAATGTGCCAGACAATGGCTACGCCAGTCTTGACCATAAGGCATTGTGCAAAAAACTTTAGTGTTGTGGCTGAGTACCCTTTCTCACCCATATTGATACTTGAAACACTCCTGGGACGCCACTCCCAGGGGGGCACTCAACACCATGAGATCTTTGCTTTCCCAGCCCCTTACCAGACCAGGTAGCACCGTTTAAATCGAGAGGCATTGGCCCCAGGAAATCCTACACCAGGGACTTACTCACAGCCTCCACCACCCATTGACGCTCTGGTTTCCATTCCCATGCGTAGATATCTCAGGACCCCTATACCTGCAGAGATACTATAAAGCCAGCCACCTTAGCCAAAAGGCCAGAACGATGGTGGAGCAACCCTACCAAACACTGATAAGAACAGATACTACACTTGCAATTAAATAAAACACAATGGAAGAGAAACAAAATACTTTTACAGCAAGAATAAGGATTGGTGATTTTATTTTACTACTCGCCTGTGCTGATCTCTATAGGAGTTGCCTCCTCTTTAATCTTCACACATCCTTCTTCCTCCTCCTCAGCTTTGATGCATCTCTGAGTCTCTCTGGTGTCTCCGGGGTCTGTGAATAAAGATGAGAGTGAAGCCCCCTGTACTGAGATGTATGAGAGACCCCAGAGAGTGTGTGTGGGGGGAGACTGGTCACGTCTCTTGGCTGGTAACACACAATGACATGATGTGAGGAGGAGAGCCGGAGTCTAATAGAGGCTGATGGCTCCTGACTCCCCCACTGGGCACATACTGTCTCCCAATTACTGTCTACTGACAGAGGAGGGGGGAGAAGAAGAGATTGTTGTAGTGACTGAACAAGGAGAATCTGGGACTCCTCTCTGGATTTAGTATTTATTACTCACCTGTGAGGATCTCTGGAGGAATGTCCTCCTCCTTACACCGATTATCGCTCATCGTAGAAAATCCTTCCTCATTTTCAACTTTAACAGTAACTAGGCCTTCACCCTAGATAGAACAACATCATATATTTAAACAATAAATATGATGGAAGGAGAAGAATTTTAATGAAAACTTTTAGTTCCTACCTGATCCTCCTGAGGGATCTCCTGATGTTCCTGTGTGGAGTCCCGGGAATACAGAGGACGGGGACATCTCTCTGGGGGATTTCTGTTACTGGATCCATCTGTAGGAAACACACACACTGACTGAATACGTTATTTCTATGTCTTTATATCAGAGGATGTGTGAATCTAGGTGCATACTCAATACAAGAAATTCAAGTCTCCTCTTACCTGGGGATGTGAGGGTTGGCTGGCTCGCCATCATGACCTCATTCTACGGATCCTTATGTCTTTCAAAATATTCCCACTCCTCTGGGAGACTGTTCTCGAAATACGGATGACTTTTAAACACTGCAACACATTGATTAAAACACAGCAATGTTAAGGGTTCATTCACACTATCAGCATTTTTTCTGCAGTGGAACAACATAGGTCACTCACTGCTAGGCTTCACATATAAAATATTTTTTCCTATATGTCCCATTGACACCGAAACACTGTGAGCTATGGAAAAATGTAGAATAAACATAATTCTCCACAGCGTACTGCATGCCACCACACAGCAACAAAAATCAACATGTTGCTGTGCACATGTATGGAGTGTCAATGAGTGACACTTCAAATAAAGTTAAGAAAAAAAGACAACTAATCAGCGTGATACAGATTACAGAGAAGAGGTGACTGGTTGTAATGGGCAAATAAAAATTCCTTCCCTCGGGCTCTTTGGTAAACGAGGCCCAAAGTCATTATTGGGTTCATCAGGTTACAATCAATAAGCAAATTATATGATCATTAATAATGAACTTAAAGCGGAACTTTACCCATAGCAACTTGCTTCTTGCTGGAGGCTTCCATTTTGCTGAAGCCCAGAGCCCCCAGACAGTAGTGAATCATAAAGTGGAACTAAACCCATTCATTTAACAGTTACATTCCTGGAATGCAGGGATTGCTAACTGTCACATTTGCTTGTGCTTTCAACCAAACTGTCAAACCATCAAATAACTGGTGTCATCACTGATCACATGTGCAGCACCATGGCAGTTGCAATTCAAACAGAAGCAGCTTCCTTGGCTGTAAACGATAGGAGGGTTTAATTCTGCTTTATGGCTGTCAGCAGATCGGCCTCTACAAATTCAGCACAGTGCCTAAAAATGGAGATCCACTGAGCATGTGCAGAGCAGGGTGAGACAGTGTATTACTGAATTTTAACCACGTCAATACCGGGCACTTTCACCCCTTCCTGCCCATGAAAAATTTCAGCTTTCAGCGCTGTCACACTTTGAATGACAATTGCACGGTCATGTAACACTGTACCCAAACAAAATTCTAATTTTCTTCCCACAAATAGAGCTTTATTTTGGTGGTATTTGTTCACCTCTGGGGTTTTTATTTTTTGATAAACAAACTAAAAAAGACCAAAATTAAAAAGTTTTTCTTAGTTTTTGTCATAAAATGTTGTTTTACCCTCCACTGACGGGCACTAATGAGGCGGCACTGATGGGGCGGCACTGATAAGGTGGCACTGATATGTAGAATTGATGGGCACTGATATGCAGCACTGATTGGGCACAAATAGGTGACACTGATATGCGGCACTGATGGGCACTGACAGGCAGCACTGATGGGCACTGACAGGTGGCACTGATGAGGTACTGATGTGTTACTGACAGGTGTTACTGCTGGGCACTGATTGGCACTGTGGTGGGCTCTGATTGGCACTGACTGTGGTAGGCACGTGAAGGCTTTTTTATTGGGGGAATGCTGGGCACTGATTGGTAGCCTTTGCACATCTGAGGGGGCTGTGCTGATAATCAATGTGCTGATTATCAGTACAGACCCCCCCCCTCCCCTCTGACAGGGAGAGCTGCCGATCGCCTCCGATCGGATCTCCCTGTCAGCGCGAACCGAGGAATGCCGTTTACCGGCACTTCCTGGTTCACGCTGTGATTGGTCACAGCTGATGACGTGGTAAGAAGCCTCTGACAGAGGCTTCTTATCACGATCGGAGATGTAGGGTGTCAGACTGACACGCCGCACTCGCGATTGCCGCGCTGCGCTGCGCACCGGCATGTTATCCTGCTGGACGTCATATGACGCCCAGTCAGGATAACAGGACCACTTCCCGGCTGTCATTCTGCTATATGAAGGGATATTTAGTTTAACTACTTCTTTTGTATTATAGTCAGCTTCCATTTTGTGTGTCTCTAACATCCATTTTGTGAAATATGCTCAAGTCCTGCTATTCTAGTTTCGTTTTCCCATAATACTGTAATCTTCTTGTTGAGTTTCATTTCTCGTAAAGCACGTGATATTTTAGAAATAATTAGTTTCACTGTGGGCGTCAGACTGTACTTGTGCGTCTCTGTATATGATTGGATAATCTGTTAAAGGGCGGTACTATCTGAAAAGCCCTCTTATATCGACACCCAAGAATAAAGATTAGATTTGCTCGGAGTGAAACCTGCTGTGTATATGTTTCTTTATCTCAAAGGGCAAATCTCCCAGATCTGGTATCGGATTGTATGGTACACCAAAGCAAAGCAGACAATACCCCTAATCTTGATTTATTTCCTTTCAGTTTGGGAGCTCGTTCCGTGGTCGATTATTATATGTCGGGTGAGTAGATTTGATATATATCTTCTCTCACCGTGACCTCTATTTAGAAATCGTTCCTTTAACGGGACCTGTGATTTATGTAGAAATAGTTTTTAGACTTTGAAGAAAGTCAAGCGCTGTTGAGATAACAGCACCCGCAGCCTTGAAGGCTAAACGGGATAGCTATTCTGGGTAATAGCATATGCTTTAGAAGAAAGCATCTGTTCGGTGTGAACAGGGAGGATTCTGTGTAGTCCTCATTATAAGTCTGCCGCAGCCGTCTGTTCGGGGGTGAACAGTCGTTAATGTGGACCCCGGGTGGGTGCCAGGATTGACCATAGGTCAATGATAATACAGTACTGTAATTACAAAACAAAACAAGAAGTCTGCTAAGGTGTGCTGGACAAAACCGATCTCTTTGCTTTTCTTATCTTTGCGTAGATGATAAGCTAACTTGTAAACTGTCTGTGTGGAATTTGTCAGCGTTTGTAAGGTAAGACAACACCTTCCACTGCTCCGTGTTATCATAGGACTTAGATTTAAGAGCGACAGACGTGCCTTCCTATGAATTCCGGGTTCTTTTGTGATTGATGGAAGTTCCCGATCGAAACGCAGAGTAATGCTACAGTATCCGGAAACTACTCGCCCCTTCAAATTGGAAGACACCGTGGTGGTCCAACAGCTGAACAGAAATAAGAAGCAAGAGTATCCCTTTGGACCTCCTACCACAGTGGTTACAGTGACCAGAACAGCCATCCTAGTGGAAAAATTACCAGTCCTGGATCCATGCCAACAGAGTAAAAAAAAGGTTGCCCAAAGCCCCAAGAGCAAGAAGGAGATCTTGGATACAGGAGACCCTCAAGCAGAAGTCTAAGCAGATGAAGGAGTTCCTGGGAAAGCAGGTCCGGCCAGACCTTTTGCACTGGGACAAAGTATCCATGTATGCTGTAGGAAAGTGTGTTATCCCTGGGTGCCCCTCCATGTTAAGGGATGGTGTTACCTTGTATCCTTGTTATCTGTCATGGGAATGGTAGGGGATTATAAAAGGGGACATCCACTAGAGGCCAGCTCCAGCAGGAAGCTAGGGACATTGCTAAAACATGGAGCCCATTTGCCAATGCAGGATTTGAGCTTGGAGGTATATTTTATGGTTAAAAGACATTGTCCTTGTTATGGTATTTATCCTTGCTCTGATTCTTTACCTCTGTTTTAAATGTTGCACTTACATAATTGCGCACCTTCGATCTCCTGATAAGGTTCTATCTCACATGACATACATGAAGAGTCATCAGGCAATCTATGCCACAGCCCCAAAGAAGTATTAAAGCACAACATAGAATGTAGAGATCATCTTATATGATCTAAGAGGGGATTGAAGGGATATTTAGTTTAACTACTTCTTTTGTATTATAGTCAGCTTCCATTTTGTGTGTCTCTAACATCCATTTTGTGAAAAATGCTCAAGTCCTGCTATTCTAGTTTTGTTTTCCCATAATACTGTAATCTTCTTGTTGAGTTTCATTTCTCGTAAAGCACGTGATATTTTAGAAATAATTAGTTTCACTGTGGGCGTCAGACTGTACTTGTGCGTCTCTGTATATGATTGGATAATCTGTTAAAGGGCGGTACTTTCTGAAAAGCCCTCTTATATCGACACCCAAGAATAAAGATTAGATTTGCTCGGAGAGAAACCTGCTGTGTATATGTTTCTTTATCTCAAAGGGCAAATCTCCCAGATCTGGTATCGGATTGTATGGTACACCAAAGCAAAGCAGACAATACCCCTAATCTTGATTTATTTCCTTTCACTATAGGCCGGGCGGGAAGTGGTTAAACAGTATAGACACTTATTTTGTAATGTTTTAGGGCGGCACAGTGGTGTAGTGGTTAGCACTCTCACCTAGCAGTAACAAGGGTCACTGGTTCAAATCCCAACCATGACACTACCTGCATGGAGTTTGCATGTTCTCCCTGTGCCGGCGTGGGTTTCCTCTGGGTACTCCGGTTTCCTCCCACAATGCAAAGACATGCAGGTAGGCTAATTGGCTTCTGTCCAAAATTGACCCTAGTATATGAATGGGGACCTTGGATTGTGGGCTCCTTGAGGGTAGGGACATGTGGTGTGAGTGTGCAATGTACAGGGAAGGGGACAATTGTAGACACTCACTCAGGTTGAACTGGATGGACTGGTGTATTTATGCAACCTTACTAACTATGAAACTATGAAACATACAGTAGCTATACCTGCAAAATGGGCCAGCCTAAAGTCATCTAGCAGGACTTAATTTTCTGACAAAAGTTCCACTTTATTCATATCATGGTTAAAGCGGAACTAAACTCTTTACAGCCAAGGAAGCTGCCATCTCGGTCTCTGTTTAATCTGTAGTTGCCATGGTGCTACACATCTGATCAGTTATAACACCAGCCCAGTTGATGGAATGCCAGTTATCATTCACAACATGCCTTAACCACTTCCGCACCGCCCATTGTGGATCTACGTCACTACTTTGCCTTTCAATACCATATCTTTTTAAATGGCGGGTGGCCGCAAGATCACTTTTATGGGTGGCGAGAGGGGTGCCGGTGGTCTTGTCGCTTACCGGAGCAGCGGAAACAATCTGATCCCCGGGATGGATGGACAGGAAGTCGAGGGAGGGCAAGATGGGCCCCACTCCACTCTATGCCCTTGGAAGACCGGAGGTCTTTTTGACAGCACATCTCGCAATAAAGAGGTTCTGTCGTGCTTTTTTTTCTTTTACTAGGGAAGTTTACATTCTTTGTAATAAGAATAAAAGTGATCAACTTTTAATTATTTTTTTATTTTTTAAAGGGACAGTTTAAAAATAATAAGCTATAAAGTAAAATAAATATGGATAAAAATAAATAAATAAAGTGGCCTGTTGCTCGAAGCGTGCGCACAGAAGCGAACGCATACGCAAGTCACGCACACATATGTAAACGGTGTTCACTTTACTGTTTGCTTATTTTTTAATTCAAAAAAGTGTATTATGGTGACTCACCTATGTTGTATTTGTCCCCATTGGCCAGTCAATTCATTATGAGGTCACCCTGTCGCTCCAATCTTTGGGTGCCCAAGAGAACCCTTTCCTGGGTAACCAACACAAAGTGTCCTTGTCAACCAGGCAACAACATGGTAACCTGAAAAATTACCCTTCCACTCTGCAGTAAGGAAGACAGAAGACTCACCTAAGCCCAGGTAAGTCCCTGCTCCCTGAAGAGTGATGATTTAGCACTGTTGTATGCATCTGTGCTGATCAGTCCTTTGAGACTCTGTCACTGCAGTCTTTGGGTGCATGAAAGAACCCGGTCCTGGGCAACCAGAGGAAAGTGTCCTTGTCAACCAGGCAACAATGTGGTAACCCCACGTATTGGAATGCTATAGTGGAAGGTGAGCAGGAACTGGAGAGAAAGCACTGAGCAGCAGAGGATCAGCAGAACAGGGGGAGCAGAGCAAGAGAAACTAGCACTGTCACACGTGGTGCACGGTGTGGGAGCAATATAGCGGGAGGTGAGCGGGGATATATCCACCATGGGCAGATCCAACAGGAGCACCTCAACGCCCCGCACCATGAAAGAAAACGGGACCCAGCTCACTAATAGCATACCGGAGATGTTCCGTTCCTGAGCCTCAGGCCAGCACATGGACACACAGGCCTCACAGGCCTTATCCCTGGACTCGCCTAGAAGCGCCGCCGACTCAATGCTAAGCAGGCCCACGACGGCGACCCCGAGTCTCATCAACTTACAGAGAGATCTGCAGAATGTCGCCTTAGACATAAAACATACTTTAACATCAGCGATTTCAGACTTAAAAACCGACAGATGATGAACAACCGCCTTACAGATGTGGAAGAGACCTCCCAAATGCAAGCAGCAGCCATTAGGCAAGTGCAAAAATCTTATGATGTGCAGCTACCGCATTTATTTGAACTACATAGACAAGTAGAAGACCTCGATAATAGGGGTCGCAGGCATAATATTAGGGCGAGGGGGGTCCCCGAGAGTGTGGATCCGAGCGCAATGCCACAGACAGTCTGCTCCATATTTAACCTATTGGATCGCCCGGCTGACTCCCCAATTGGGATGGAGCGTATTCACCGTGCTCTGAGACCCCCCCGTGACTCTGAACCCCCTAGGGGGATTTTCTGCTGCATCGTCAATTTTCCCCTCAAAGAGGAGATTCTAATGAAAGCAAGAGACCGCGGTCGCATTATATTTAATGGCGTCGACATCAAGCTATTCCAAGACCTATCGCAGATAACATTACAAAACAGGCGCACCCTACGCCCCCTACTGGATGCTCTACGCGCCCAGAACATTCAATACAGATAGAAATTTCTATTCTGTCTTTCTGCATCCTCCAGAGGCCGCACAGCACTCCTCCGTACCCGGGAAGATCTTTCCAGCTTCTGTGAACATATGGACATCCTCCCAGTAGACATACCAGAGTGGCATTCTTTCTACTTCCCCACCGAGCCGTGGAAACCAGTCTCCCACAACTCCTCGCCTAAAACCCAGCGTCAAAGATCCAGACGCCGCAGACTGGACCCATCATCGCCCGGCGATCGTCCATCGAGAAGGGATTTCCCTCCACACAACCCGAATCTGGCTGACACCCCACATTGGGGAAATCGTCAACAGGAAATGTAAAAGAGATCCATCCTGTCCTGCATACCAGACGATGTAAGTCAAGATCCTGGTCTTAGTTTCTATTTTATCCCCCAATCTGTTTTGTTTTCTCCTGTTTATCCCGAATTACTGCTGAAACTCCAATACCCCATGCATCTTCAACGCTAGACTGAAGAATGGCCCTTAAATGATCCCCTCTGATGACGGGACTTCCCATCAGTAGGCTACTCATGCACGGTCCTATACCCTCTTGTTATCAGACCATTATCCCAAGGCTACTCAACCCTCAGACTTCCATATAACAGAGCTTTGTTGACCCCCCCTGATCTCCCCCCGGAGTCCCCTCAACTCTCCCGTGACTTTTACCACAGTCTGCATTTTGTGTACACCAACATTGCAAGACAGACAATTTCTACAGAGACCTTATATACTCAGCTTATATATGCAGCACCAGACTCTAAATGCGCCAGTGGTTTTGGAAGAAGAAACAAACCTTCAACCAACCAACAGAAGGAAATGATCCTCCAGAGATGCTCGACACCCCTCAGAGAACCCAACGGCAAAGGACTTAGTCATATCCTCGCAGATTCATAGCCCACTTATTCGGGGCTCAGGTATTCCTAACATGGGCACAGCTGTACATTAGACGTAAATATTCAATGAACCAGGAGAGCTTAACGTGACAATCTTTTGCCATGCTAACCTCTTATTAATCAAGCTCCCTTACAATGTTTGAAAAGTTTCTACTTTTATGGCCCAATGCAAGTTAATACAAATGCTAAGGGGTAAGAGGATATTTCTACAAGACCCCAGCGATCTATGACCGTTGGGTTTAGGGCAGGCAACACACATCCTAGAACCACACGGGACCTCCCCTCATTCCACACTCACTTCACAGCAGGCAGCAAAAACTTGTCCTCAACATTCCAGACCTCATGCTTCCTTCTATAAACACGACAAATCCTCTGGAAACACTGATCTCCTATAGACAACACACACACCCATCCAGCACCACTGACGCAGAATCAAACAACCTAAGTAATCACACTGTACCCCTCAATGCTACAAGAGACCCGGACACAGCCTACATCACTCACTATATATCCCTTTTGCTGACAAGTAAACTTACTGAACATGCTAACCCTATTAGGGCATACACAAATTTGCATACTCCTCTACTATGAAAGCTCACACACGACTTACCATAGGACAATCCCCAGACACAACGATCACACGGGGGAATCCGTTGGGCGGGGGGGAGGGACTGTAAATAGAGTTGACTTTAGAACCTGATAACTCCCAACAGTATCTAGCTGCAATGGGGCTCTACATAAAATGGTATTTAAAGTTATATATCATAATAAGTATGAAAATGTTTGTTCATTTGTTCGTATTACCTCCTTAACGGAAGTCAACCGCTTTAAGGAAACTTTGACTTTGGTTTTAACCTTTTACTGTTTTGTTTTCAATTGTTAGACCTCGCAGCTGAACTACGGCCAATCATTCTAGATGTACCCCGCACCATACCTTAAAGCTCACCACTAACCCTCAAATTTTTTTAACACATCTGCCTATCTCTTTAGCCTCTCCACATGAATCTATATCCTTTGATCTATCTGTATATCCCTTTCGTCCTCACCAGTGCGACCTCACAAGGTCTCCTCCTAGTTTACAGCTCCCACCCAGCAGTCCATCCAGACTAAAGCTGACATTCCGGACTCCCTTTATCAGGTGGGTAGGTACACCTACGACCACCTCCGGATCCAAAACACATTAGTGACCCAGTTCCCTCGCTGTGGTCCAACCTCTATAATACACTAACCCCCCTGCTGATTCCCCTTGCTTCCCGGCTCCCCTCCCTACCACCTTCCCTTCCTCCCCTGAACCTCTCCTAACCCCTACTATCTTCCTCACTGCTGGGGGCCGTTCCTCCCTCCACTCCCCTGAATAGACCTCAGACCAATCCACATATACCCCAGGAGCCTTTAATTTACACTAACTGATTTTACGTGCTATTGCCCCTCCTTCTATAGACATGCAACATGCAGAAGGAGCCTACCATCAAACAGCAAATTTCATTAAAATGCCTTTCGCTCAATGTAAAAGGCCTAAATCTTCCAGAAAAAAGGTCCTATCAGCCTTAACGAAACATAAAGCTCATTTCCTAATGTTACAAGAAACACACTTCCGATCGGATTCTATTCCTAAATTGGCAAATCATATATATAGGCAAGCATTACACTCCACAAACCCGTCCGCCAAAACTAAAGGAGTTTCCATACACATTTCTAAAGAAGCCGATTTCCAATTATCTAACTCATTAATCGACCCCGAGAGCAGATATATTTTTATCAAAGTGAGAAGATCAGGTTTGCTGAATTCTGATCACAAGTTAGAGTTACCCTTTTATTTGTTCTTGTTGTTCTGTATTTTTGTTCTCTCCTATTTCAACTTTGTACTATTACAGAGGCTTACATCAGAATGTTTGACCATTGTAAACATACACCTAGGTCACAGAGCGTGGTGACCTGTACAATTGGACATAGCCTTGTATGAAATCATATTGTCAACTGTTTGCTTTGGAAACACCCCTTTTAAAAGATGTATAAATACCACTAATAAAAGCTTTTGAGAGCCTCGGTCTTTAAGCTCGGAGCCGATACGGAGATCTGTGTTTCTGTGTCTTACTCCGTTATGTAAGCTTAACAATTGGAACGCGGCAATGTAAACTGGTATCAGTGGCCCCTTGGCAGGTCACACCTAACAAAAGGCACATACGCATCTAAGCCAATCACAGTAGCAAACATATACTGCCCGAACGAACACCAAATAACCTTCTTTAGAAAAATATGTGATCTCCTCTCCACCTTCCAAGAGGGCATAGTGATCATGGGGGGAGACTTCAATGTCCCGTTAAACCCGACTCTAGATTCCTCGATGGGCAGCTCCACACTACCGTATCGTGCACTACGACAAATCAAACTCTAACTACAATATCTGGCCCTTCATGACACATGGCGCACCATGTTCTCAAATGATAAAGACTATACTTTCTTCTCCTCTCCACAGCAAAAGTATTCTAGAATAGATTATATATTCCTTACCCAAACCGACCTATCATTCCTTTCACAGGCTACAATAGAGCCAATGTTCTTATCTGATCACCACCCCATCATGATGACCCTTACGTTTCCAGAATCTAAAAAAATTACCAAAACTTGGAGATTAAATCGGTCCCTACTGAAAGACCCCGAAACGCAATGCCAGATAAATGAAATAATCCAATTGTACTTCCAAGAGCACTCCACCCCAGATATCTTGCCTATCACTCTATGGGAAGCACACAAATGTGTTATTAGAGGAAAGCTAATTTCTTTAGCAATGGCCGCTAAAAAAAGACACCAAGAACATATCAATTCACTTATCAAAACAATCAATCATCTTGAAGCCACCCACAAACATTCAACATCACAAAACACCCTCCAAGACCTCTTACATGCCCGAGCTGCTCTGATGGACGAACTAGGAAAACGCACTAGAAGACGCTACATCCTTAAACAAAAAGTGTTCTATGAACATGGTAACAAGAGCGGAAGATTACTAGCAGTACAATACAGACTTCAAAGACCTCTTCTATCATCCATCACATACGTGACCACCAAGGTATACCTCTCTCTAAAAGGGAAGACAGTGCCTCTCATTTTGAGAATTTTTATGCTAAACTTTACAACCTACCACAATCCAACACAGAATCACAGACGATTCATGACAGGTCGACCCAAATAAGAAATTTCTTAGAACAATATTGCCCCAAGCCCATCAACTCTCAACAAGCTGAAACCCTAGAATGCCCTCTCTCTACATCTTGTGTCAGTCTGACACACCGCTGCACTGATCTCGGTAAAGAGCCTCCGGCAGGGGCTCTTTACCACGTGATCAGCCGTGTCCAATCACGGCTGATCACGATGTAAACAGGAAAAGCCGGTGATCGGCTTTTCCTCACTCGCGTCTGACAGACGCGAGTAGAGGAGAGCCGATCGGCATCTCTCCTGACAGGGGGGTATGCGCTAATTGTTTATCAGCGCAGCCCCCCCTCAGATGCCCACACTGGACCACCATGGACTCCACTAGGACCACCAGGTAAGTGGGCAACATATGGATGGCCAGGTACCCCATGGCCATCCACATGTGCAAATTATGCCCAATATGTGCCAGTCAGTGCCCACAAATGGCACTGACTGGCACCATCATGTACCAAATAAAATAAGTGATGCCCAGCAATGCCATCCATCAGTGTAATCAGTGCCACCCATCAGTGTCCAGCAGTGCCACCTATCAGTGACCATCCATGCCCATCAGTGCCCATCCATGCCACCTATCCGTGCCACCCATAAGTACCCATCAGTGCCGCCTGAGTGCCCATCAGTGCTGCCTACGAGTGCCCATCAGTGCCACCTATGAGTGCCCATCAGTGCTGCGCTGCATACCAGTGCCACCTATCAGTGCCCATCAGTGCCACCTATCCGGCCCCATCAGTGCCGCCTATCAGTGCCCATTATCAGTGGACGTCAGTACCACCTCATTGGTGCCACCTCATCGGTGCCGTCAGTGCAGCCATATCAGTGCCCGTCATTGAAGAAGAAAACATACTTATTTACAAAAAAAATGTAACAGAAACAAAGAAAAACTTTTTTTTTTTTTTTTAAATGTGCTCTTTTTTTATTTGTTGCGCAAAAAAAATTCAAATCGCAGAGGTGATCAAATACCATCAAAAGAAAGCTCTATTTGTGGGAACAAAATGATCAAAATTCTGTTTGGGTACAGTGTTGAATGACGGCGCAATTGTCATTCAAAGTGCGACAGCGCTGAAAGCTAAAAATTGGCTTGGGCAGGTGTCTAAGTGCCTGGTATTGAAGTGGTTAAATACTGTAATTTAATTTTTTTTCAATAAAAACAATTGAAAAAAAAAAAAAAAGTACTAGGTACAAATGCAATCACAATATGTGAGACTGTCGCGTTTTTTTTTTTTTTTAATTAATACAGAAGCGTTCTCTGATTGGACAAGACAAATTGTAATTGCATTTGCTCCTCCTCACCTCCTCATCCAATCAGAGAACACCTACTATTCATGGAAAAATACAAGACGCTCTGTGAATAGCGGAGGTGCTGAGCGAGCAGCCCCTATGTGTTTAATCACTTCCCGCCCGGTCAATAGCATATTGACGTCCGGGAAGTGGTTCCGTTATCCTGACTGGGCGTCATATGACGTCCTTCAGGATAACATGGGGGCGCGCATCGCGGCGATCGGTGGAGCGGTGTGTCAGTCAGTGGAGGCTCTTTACCACGTGATCAGCCGTGTCCAATCACGGCTGATCACGATGTCAACAGCAAAAGCCGGTGATCGGCTTTTCCTCACTCGCGTCTGACAGACGCGAGTAGAGGAGAGCTGATCGGCGGCTCTCCTGACAGGGGGGGTCTGCGCTGACCCCTCAGATGCCCACACTGGACCACCAGGGACTCCACTAGGACCACCAGGGAAGTGGGCAACATGTGGATGGCAAGGTATGTACCCCCCTGGCCATCCATATGTGCAAATGATGCCCAATCTGTGCCAGTCAGTGCCCACAAATGGGCACTGACTGGCACCATCAAGTAGCAATCAGTACCACCCATCACCCAGCAATGCCACCCATCAGTGTTATCAGTGCCACCCATCAGTGTCATCAGTGCCACCTATCGGTGCCCATCCGTGCCCATCAGTGCCCACCTATCAGTGCCCATCCATGCCACCTATCCATGCCACCCATAAGTACCCATCAGTGCCACCCATAAGTGCCGCCTATGTGTGCCCATCAGTGCTGCCTATGAGTGCCCATCAGTGCCGCCTATGAGTGCCACCAATCAGTGCCCATCATCAGTGGCCGTCAGTGCCACCTCATCAGTACCACCTCATTGGTGCCACCTCATCGGTGCCCATCAGTGCCGCCTTATCAGTGCCCGTCAGTGCAGCCATACCGGTGCCCATCATTGAAGAAGAAAACTTACTTATTTACAAAAAAATTAACAGGAACAAAGAAAAACTAGTTTTTTTTCAAAATTTTCGGTCTTTTTTTATTTGTTGCGCAAAAAATTAAAAATCGCAGAGGGGATCAAATAACACCAAAAGAAAGCTCTTTTTGTGGGAACAAAATGATAAAAAAAAATTTGGGTACAGTGTTGTATGACCGCGCAATTGTCATTCAAAGTGCGACAGTGCTGAAAGCTGAAAATTGGTCTGGGCGGGAAGGTGTCTAAGTGCCTGGTATTGAAGTGGTTAAACAGGCGCCAAGTTGCCTGACTATATGCAGCACAAGAATACTTCCACAGCGCTATTAGCCCCAGCAGCCCCCCCATCTAATGTTCTACATATCAGAGGACTTGCAGAAAGATAAGGCTTTGTGAAGGTGACATGACCCCCCATCCAGTCCTCACAGAGTGCTGGCACCCCCTTCTCTTATAATAAGAACATTATTGTTATTATTACCTCCTCCTCAATGGACACTCTGCTGCAGCCCAATTGGCAACACCAGGCAATTCCAGGAAGTAAAAAAATCTTCCTCTTCCATCTGTGTGCTCCAAGAAAATGGCCGCCACTCCTTCAAGCTTTGCGCTCTGTAATTAAATACAAAACAAATAAAAACTGCCATCTGGTATAAGAGCCGTTAGTATCAAATATTATCCACGATATTTTGTAATATATTTAAAAAAGCTATCTCTTTTTTCAATACAACGCTGTGAATGTAAGAGACATTTCGCCTGGGAGGGTTTGCCCTCTAGTGGATGATCAGTGTTCCTCTGTAGTGTCATAGTTTGCTCCCCAACGTCACTTCCGCAGCATTCTGTGATGGGGAGCAAAATATGACACTACACCGCCGCCCGGGCCGTGGGCGGTGCCAGGTAGAACAGCCTGCGGGCTGCAGGGCGCGCGCCAGAGCTGGGGAAAAAAACAAAGCCAAAGCATGGTTGCTATGGTGATGATTCGCGCGTGCGTAGTGTTAATGATTAGCTCTATTCTCAGTGGAATAAGGCGGCCATTTTCTTGTAGGTCAAATGTAGAACCCAGGGATTTTCTATTATTACTGAGGGCAGATGGGGGTGTGAGGCTGGAGAGTGTTCTCCCAGTGAGGGGGGAGGTGGAAATGTCTTGGTATGAGAGGAGGAAGAGAGAAGGGGGTCACATAGCCCTTGTCTGTTATGACTACTGTTGGTTGCTGAGCTCCAGTTATTGTGGGGTCATTGCGCTTTGAGCCTCTAAGTATGTTACGTCAGTCAGGTTTGATCATAGCTCCCAACTGTCCCTGATTTTGAGGGACTGTCCCATATTTGGAACAAAGTCCCTCTGTTCATCTTTCATCCTCATTTGTCCCTCATTTTGGTCTGATCTACACTATATTGTCAAAAGTGGACACGGTCCACCCCAAACTCGCTCCTCCATGTCTTTATGGACCTTGCTTTGTACGCTGGTGTGCAGTCATGTTGGAACAGGAAGGGGCCATCTCCAAACTTCCCACAAAGTTAGGAGTATGAAATTGTTCAAAATATCTTGGTATGCTGACGCCTTAAGAGTTCCCTTCACTGGAACTAAGGGGCCAAACCCAACCACTAAAAAACAACCCCCACACCATAATCCCCCCTCCACCAAATGATTTGGACCAGTGCACAAAGCAAGGTCCATAAAGACATGGATGAGCGAGTTTGGGGTGGAGGAACTTGACTGGTTTGCACAGTCCTGACCTCACCCCGATAGAACACCTTTGGGATGAATTAGAGCAGAGACTGCGAGCCAAACCTTCTCGTTCAACATCAGTGCCTGACCTCACAAATGCTCTTCTGGAAGAATGGTCAAACATTCCCATAGACACACTTCTAAACCTTGTGGATGGCCTTCCCAGAAGAGTTGAAGTTGTTATAGCTGCAAAAGGTGGGCCAACTCAATATTGAACCCTACAGACTAAAGCCCCATACACACGGTAGGATTTTCGCATGGATTCTGTCCGATCGGACAATGTTGTTGAAAAATCCGACCGTGTGTATGCACCATCGGACAGTGTACGTCGGATTGTCCGACGGACAAAGTCCTATCTCCTGCTGGATAGATTTTCCGACAACACGGTCACACCAAATCCGATCGTGTGTACCGTTGTCCGACGGACAAAGTGCTACGCATGCTCAGATCACATTACAAGACCAAAGCTATTGGCTACTAGCCTCTACGTAGTCCCGCCGTAGGCAACAAACTTCACCACGTTCAGAATGATCGGATTTTCCGACAACTTTGTCCGACCGTGTGTACGCAAAACCAACATCGGACAAAGTATGACGGACATGATCCGACGGACCTGGTCCTCGGATAATCCGAGCGTGTGTATGGGGCTTAAGACTGGGATGCCATTAAAGTTCGTGTGTGTGTGTGTGTGTGTATTGAGAGAGAGAGAGAAGACAGGTGTCCCAATACTTTTGGTAAAACAGTGTACCTGGGCTTCCAGGGGAGCTTAGCAAATGTTAACTAAATGTCGCTTGCCCAGATATGAACCCACTAAAGTCATCGCAAACCGAATGTTGAAAAACTGTTCTGCCCATTTCCTAGGCCAGTATTAGTCAACTTTTTTTCCAGGCAAGGCACAAATTTTGCACAATCTTGGGGAACGCCAGTTTGAGGGTTCGCTCACACCAAGAAGAACATGCATTTTTTTGTGCATTCCTGCGTGTCACATTTTTTTTAATGGGCTGCACTATGCGAGTGAAATGTGCAAAAAAGGTCCCGGCATGATCTTTAACCGGTAGAGATCCGCACTATAGACGAATGACGGCTACAGCGCGGACCTACTTTGCCGGGACTACGTCTATTGACGGAGTCCCGCGCACGCGCGGCCTGCGCGCCCCCTGAAGCGGCGCGCTCTGTGATCAGCAAGTCTGTGAGACTCGCCGGATCACAAATCCGAGTAAGGGGTTGATCCCGACCCCTTACCACGTGGTCAGCTGTCAGCCAATGACAGCTGATCATGTGATATCAATAGAGCTGGTAATCGGCTATTTTTCCTCCTCGCGCTAACAGCACGAGGAGAAAAAAAGAAAGCCGATCACCGGCGGCCGTGAGAGGGACATCAGTCCCAATCACAGCGAGCTGCCTCCAGATCGCCAGTGCCACCTAAGAATAGGCAACAGTGCCGCCTATCAGTGCCCACAGTGCCAACCATCAGTGCCCACAGTGCCACCTATCAGTTCCCACCGTGCCACCTATCAGTGCCCATAGTGCCACCTATCAGTGCCCACAATCTGCCTCAACAACAGTGCTGAACCTCAGTGCCACATATCAGTGCCCATCAGTGTCACCTTCCAGTGCCCATCAGTACCGCACATCAGTGCCACCTATCAGTGCCCATCAGTGCCATCTGTGAGTGGTACCTATCAGTGCCCATCCGTGCCACCCATCAGTGCCACTCATTAGTGCCATCTTATCTGTGCCCAGTTGTGCCCATCAGTGCTGCCTTATCTGTGCCCATCAGTACTGCCTTATCTGTCCCCATCAGTGCCAACTAATCTGTGCCTATCAGTGCCACCTTAACTGTGCCTATCAGTGCCCACCAGTGCAGCCTATCAGTGCCCACCAGTGCCGCCTCATCAGTGCATATAAATGAAGGAGAAAAATGACCTGTTTGCAAAATTGTATAACAAACTATTAAACATGATTTATTTTTTTCAAAATTTTGCATCTTTTTTTGTTTGTTTAGCAAAAAATCCCAGCTGTAATTAAATACCAACAAAAGAAAGCTCTATTTGTGGGGAAAAAATTATAAAAATTTAATTGTGGTACATAGTTGTATGACCGCGCAATTGTCATTCAAAGTGCGACAGCGCTGAAAGCTGAAAATTGGTCTGGGCAGGAGGGGGGTTTAAGTGCCCAGTAAGCAAATGGTTAAAATCACACAGCGCCAAAATGCATAGTACTGTAGTACCATGCATTTTAGCAGGCATGAATGTACACACATTTGCTAGATGTTTGGGGGTGTCATTAGGAATTAATGGCACCTATGCACAACTGCAAAAAACAAATCACCCTTCTAGCACAACCTCCCCCCAAATTCCCACTCCAAGCACAACCCCCCCCCTGCTCCCAACTGCCAACCCCCCAAATCCCCCTCCTAGCACAAAGCTCCCACCCCCGCTCCCAAGCCTCCACTCCTAGCACAACCACTCCCTTAATCCCCACACCTGACACAAAGTACCCCCCCTCCTAACACAAATTCTCCCCCCAGCAACCCCCCCCCCCTCAAAAAAAAAAAAAACACCTCCTAGCATGAACCGCCGTTTGTAGAACTCCCCTCCCGAACCCCCCACTCCGAGCACAAACTTCCTGCTCCCAAATCCCCACTCCTAACACAAAGCGCCTGCCTCGCTCCCAAATCCCCACTCCTAACACAAAGCGCCTGCCTCGCTCCCAAATCCCCACTCCTAACACAAAGCGCCTGCCTCGCTCCCAAATCCCCACTCCTAACACAAAGCGCCTACCTCGCTCCCAAATCCCCACTCCTAACACAAAGCGCCTGCCTCGCTCCCAAATCCCCACTCCTAACACAAAGCGCCTGCCTCGCTCCCAAATCCCCACTCCTAACACAAAGCGCCTGCCTCGCTCCCAAACCCCCACTCCTAACACAAAGCGCCTGCCTCACTCCCAAACCCCCACTCCTAACACAAAGCGCCTGCCTCGCTCCCAAATCCCCACTCCTAACACAAAGCGCCTGCCTCGCTCCCAAATCCCCACTCCTAACACAAAGCGCCTGCCTCGCTCCCAAATCCCCACTCCTAACACAAAGCGCCTGCCTCCCTCCCAAATCCCCACTCCTAACACAAAGCGCCTGCCTCACTCCCAAACCCCCACTCCTAACACAAAGCGCCTGCCTCGCTCTCAAATCCCCACTCCTAACACAAAGCGCCTGCCTCGCTCCCAAATCCCCACTCCTAACACAAAGCGCCTGCCTCACTCCCAAATCCCCCCTCTTAGTTCAACCACACAAATCCCCCCTCGTAGAACAAATTTCCCCGCAGCAAGCCCCCCTAGCCCCACCCCTCATCCCCACTGCTAATACAAACTGCCCGGGTCAGCCAGTGCCCATGGTAAAGATGGGAAACTGCACCCCTTTGTTCCCCTGTTGGGATGGAGAAGGGGACAAGGCCAATAGTGGCAAGTGCCAAAATGTTTGTACCATTTGTGGCATGCAATGAAACAGTACCAGTGAGAAAGGTTAAATTCATTAGGGGCTAACATACATATAAGACACAGAAGACACTTCTAGTGCTGACAATAATTTATTGAAATATCAAAAGGTAAAATATACACTCACAAAATCAGATAAAAAGCATACATATAATGCAGTGAGTCTCAAAGCGCCAGCTCAAGACAGACCCCAAAGAGATAAGCATGATGATATCATCGGACCTCAGTTTCGCTCCCATACGCGTTACGTCCAAACTCAGGACTTTGAGGCCTTTTATCTGGTGAGGCTGGTATATTTGACCTTTTTGATATTTCAATAAATTGTTCAGTGAGCACTAGAAATGTCTTCTCTGTCCTATATGTACCTATGTCATGTGATATGCCGAGGATTGTTGGAGGATAAAAAGAGGAACACAGTCCATGGAGTTGCACCTGTTTATGGATAAAGTGTTATTGATTTTTTTTTTATTTCAAAGTATTTTATTATGCATAACAGAGTGAATACAATGGAAAATTATATGCCATACAACCATCAAGAGGAAATGTATACATTATACAGCCTAGCCATGTCTTTGTAGCTGTCTCTTATAGGAGAAGGGTATGGTGGATAACTGAAGGCAAACAAGAGGGTTATAGTAGTTGTAAGGCTGTCCAGTGGTCTGGCGGGAGGGTTCCCCTACACCCCAATTGGGATCAATCTGTGCCCAATAGGAGGAACCCAATCGCCCCACCCCTGAGCCTCCTGTTTGTGGAACCACGCAGAGGTCCCTTCCCTTTGGATAGCTAAAACTCAGGGAGGCCTCCATGTATAGAAACCTGTCATTTTCCAACTAATTATTAACAGATGAAGAGAAAATAGAGTGGAGAAGAGAAGGACGGGTGAAAGGAGGGATAAGGAGAAGGAGTATTATAGGGGGAAGAAAGGGGAGGAAGGAAAGGATGGAACATCAATTGGAGTATACAGAATGTCTCAGGGAGGCATCGAGTTAGTGGTCAATGGGGATCCTACATAAATGGCTCAGGGCTCCCAGGTGGATTCAAATCTGTTGACTGTGTCTGAGATTATGTTGGATAGCTTTTCCTGTGACATAATCCAGGAGAGTTTTCTAATAACTGCTAGGAAGGAGATCTTGGGGTCTTTCCAGGCTTTAGCAACCGTAAGTTTGGCTCCCAGAAATATTAATCGGATCCGTCTCCGGGAGGCTTTGGAGATGTTTGGGATATGGGCATTGAGAAGGGCTACCAAAGGGGACCTGGGGATCTGGCTTCCTACAAGCTTTTCAATCAAGTTGAACACTTTTCTCCAGAATGAATGTATTCTGGGACACTCCCACCAGATGTGTGACATAGTGCCATTGAGATTAGACCCTCTAAAACATAGGGGGTCTGCCGCCAGAAAAATTGAGGCAAGACGTGAGGGTGTGTAGTACCATCTCGAGATTATTTTAAGGCTTGCTTCTATTAGTGTTGTGTTTGTTATTGACTTTTTGATGTATCTTTAGAGGTCAGATGTGGAGGTGAGCAGATCTACGTATCACTGGGTGGAGTGTTTTTTGGGGTTTCTTCTCTTTTTTGCATTTGGTGGATCAGTGGGGATATTATCATAGAAGGCTGTGGAGCTGATGGTTGTGGGTGTTCTTCTATCTATTGGATGGCACTTCACTAAGGATTTACTGAGTTTTTTTTTTTTTAATGTACACTATTTTTTTTGTACATTTAATCACATAATGTGTATGTAGTGGAGTATTCCTGCGCCACCGTGGAAAGGGAAGGGTAAGGGACGGGGAGGTGGTGGGGGGACTAAATGTGGGGGGACTGCTGCAAGCACCGAGTGTAGGTCAAACCGTACCTACCAGACAAGGTATATATAAATGGGGGTGATGCTGCGCTGTTCCCCAGCGGGGTGACTAGATCTACCACAAGGTGGCAGTATCGGGGTAAAGACGTAGACCCCTAAGGTAAACAATAGTAACAGACAGTAGTGATAACTGATCTGGCTATTAAATCCAAGCTCTATGAGTAGAGGCAAATGACTCCCTTACTGTGATGCGGAGTATAACGTGACCAAAAAAATATAATAATAATAGTTGCTGATGAATAAAATATATATAATAAATAAAATATATATATATATGTATTAAAGTGCGAGAGTGTTGCAGTAACTAATAGCACCTACATATAATAACTTATAAAACACCATAAGGACGTACATAAAAAATAAAGTATGCATATAAAATAAATGAACATATGGTAAGAATAATATTAAATATAAAATCTAAAGTGCATAGCAGGTTGTGCAAATATATATATATATATCCGTGATGTGCTGGTGCAAGTATGCACAGTTTAAAATAACTGGGTGATCAGGTGAGAAACTTGACGATTGTTGAAATCACATTCCAAAATTATGTGATGGGTAATAGACAGAGCTATGTGCAAAAACGAATGCACTAACGTGAACGATTGAACAGTAGGTATAAAGTGCACGATCTAAACACATATAATTAGTGCAAATATAGTGGAGCCAGATGGGACTAGTCTGCGTGACTAGAGAAAATATATATGCGAAGTAGATATTGGCAGAAAAGAAACTACCAATAAATCGCAAAGTGCGGTTAGACAATAAATGGCAAAGTGCAAGCGCAAGGTGCACAGAGATATCCTATATACATTAAATAGAATAGTCCGCTAAATAAACGTAACCATTAAGTCATAAAAAACTATTCTGCATGCATATAAGTCCGTGGTGTATAGCAATCCTCAGCAGTTTTTTGACTGTGATTATATCTCCTGGTGGAGGTAATGTGAGCCTTGGGCAAGGGTGATATCCGTGCAGTGAGGTGTCCTAAATAGTGGGGGTCTCTCCTCTTCGTGTGGGGTACACTATGATAAGCAATGGACCCTTACCTTGCGGTAAAGGGTTAACCGCATATGAAATGATGATGTGGGGTCTGCTTTCTTCTTCCTCGCTGGTCTGCCTGGGTGGGTGCGTTTTTTCCTTATCCCTGTTTCCCGGTATATCTAGCCTTCACACAACTTGCAGGTACAGAAGCCACTCCTCCAGCGATGTCCTCCAACAAATGGAGGGTTGTAAATGTTAAGAATGGCAGATCTTTTCACCCTTTATGCTCCAAGACCCAGAGTCCCATGGCTAGCTGGTCCGGCTCTGCGATCCCTCCGGCGGGCTGCAATCCTGGGTGCCGGTGAATGGGGATCATCGGTGGCGGGCTCTTCTTGACATGAATCCGGTATTTTCATGCTGCAGAAAAGTGCTTGCCTCGAGTATAAGCCGAGGGGGGCACTTTCAGCACAATACAATGTGCTGAAAAACTCGGCTTATACTCGAGTATATGTGGTATATAGAAAATGACTCCACAAAAACAATTATATAAAGCCACCAAATGTATTATACATACAATTTTAAATTGCATATAGCACAATGTCCATTATAAGGTTCCCGCATATTATTTCATCCAATTATCCACATGTGGACTTAACGCGTTTCAGATGATCTTCCTTTAGGAGAACAAGAAGAAGCCTTATATTTCAGCAGTTTTTTTTTTTAGTTTTTTTTTTTTTATTTACATTTGGTTACAGTTGAGAAAGGTTTGATCCTATTGCAGGTTTTATTGCTTTTTGTAGCCACACTGGGGAGTTTTTTTCCTTATTTCCTGTTGTGTCACCAGGGCAGAAAGTGAGGGAAATCTCTCCACTATGGACACAGACAGTAGTAGGCTTTTTTTAGTAAAGTAGTTAAAAGTTAGACATTTTCATAGGGCAGGGCTTGACAAATTTGCTTGGAATCTAGGAGCCAGCTAAAAAAGTTAGGAGCCAGTTTTTTTTTTTTTTTTTTTTACTTCTTGAGATCCGCGCTGTAGCCGTCGTTCTGCTTTGCCGGGACCACGTCCTATGACGTTGTCCCCTGTACGAGCGGCCTGCGTGCCCCCTGCTCTGTGATCAGTGAGTCTGTGAGACTCGCTGGATCACCGATCCGAGTAGGGGGTCGATCCCGACCTCTTACCACGTGATCAACTGTCAGCCAATGACAGCGGATAACGTGATGTCAACACAGCCGGTAATCGGCTATTTTTTTTCCTCGCCCTGACAGCACGAGGAGAAAAAAAAAGCCGATCAATAACGACCGACAATGGTTAATTTTTATATTGAAAAAAAGCGATCTTAAAATTTACACAGACGACTAGAACCAAAGCATACATACACATATTACATATATATATATATATATATATATATATATATATATATATATATATATATATATATATATATATATATATATATATATATATATATATATATATATATATATAGAAAAATATGTGTGTGTATATTTTGGTTCTATTCGCCTGTGTAAATGGAGGCAGCAGGCAGGGCTCCATTAGCATTGCTGGATGTCATACCAACGGCCACCACTAGATGGCGCCAAGATCTTAGAAGGAAGCATAGGCTTGCAGAAGGCCGCAAAGCCGCGGCCTCGATTACCGGCCGGCGCGGCTCGACGCAATCGCGGGCCGGGGAGCGGGGTCCGCACCGAGACAGGATACCCCAGATGGGCTGCCCCGGGCGCCAGGTGCCTAATTCTAGTCGCCATGGCGCCCTGGCGCCTGGAGATTGTCGAGCCCTGTCATAGGGTCAGCTGTAGCACCATTGTAAGGTTTGCATATTATTTCATCCAATAATCCACATGTGAACACGTTTCAAATGGTTTTCCTCAGGAACATATATGACTAAATATCACTATCATGTAGCACCATGTCCATTTCAGGGTTCACAGATGATTTCATCTAGTAATTCATATGTGGGCTCAACATGTTTCAAATGATCTTCCTTAGGAGAACATGTGAATCAATATCACTATCATGTAGCATAGGGCTCAAATTTTTAATACCTGAGCTAATAGCCAGGCCTCAAGGGTTAATCGTCACCAGTTGTCCCACCCCTAATTCTGCCCCTAAACACGCCCTCATTAATTACCTCATGAAATGACACTTAAATGTGTTATGCATAATTAAGTCAAAAAAATAAATATTAACAACAACTTTATCAGTTCCCATCAGCACAGCCTCACCAGTACTCATCAATGCAGGCTCACCTGTGCCTATCAATGCAGCCTTGTCAGTGCCCATCATTGCAGTGTGACCTGTGCCCACCAATGCAGCCTCACCTGTGCCCACCATTGCAGCCTCACTGTGCTCACCATGCAGCCTCGCTGTGCCTACCATTACTGCCTCACTGTACCGACCAGTGCAACCTCGATGTGCCCATCATTGCAGGCTCGCTGTGCCCCTCATTGCAACCTCACTGTGCCCACCATTGCAGCCTCACTGTACCCCACCATTGCAGCGTCACTGTGCCCACCATTGCAGCCTTGTTGTGTCCATCATTGCAGCCTCACTGTGACCACCATTGCAGCCTCACTGTGATCACCATTGCAGCCTCACTGTGCCCACCATTGCAGCCTCACTGTGCCCATCATTGCAGTCTTGCTGTGCCCATCATTGCCACCATTGCAACCTCACTGTGCCCATCATTGCAGCCTTGCTGTGCCCATCATTGCAGTCTCGCTGTGCCCATCATTACAGCTTCACTGTGGCCACCATTGCAGCCTCACTGTGCCCACCATTGAAGCCTCACTGTGCCCACCTTTGCAGCCTTACTGTGCCCACCATTGCAGCCTCACTGTGCCCATCATTGAAGCCTCGCTGTGCCCATCATTGCAGCCTCACTGTACCCACCATTGTAGCCTCACTGTGCCCACCATTGCAGCCTCAATGTGCAGCCTCACTGTGACCACCATTGCAGCCTCACTGTGCCCACCAATGCAGCCTTGCTGTGTCCATCATTGTAGCCTCACTGTGACCACCATTGCAGCCTCACTGTGACCACCATTGCAGCCCCACTGTGCCCACCTATGCAGCCTCACTGTGCCCATCATTGCAGCCTTGCTGTGCCCACCATTGCAGTCTCACTGTGCCCACCATTGCAGCCTCACTGTGCCCATCATTGCCACCATTGAAACCTCACTGTGCCCATCATTGCAGCCTTACTGTGCCCATCATTGTGGTCTTGCTTTGCCCACCATTACAGCTTCACTGTGCCCACCATTGCAGCCTCACTGTGCCCACCATTGCAGCCTCACTGTGCCCACCATTGCAGCCTCGCTGTGAGCATCATTGCAGCCTCCCTGTACCCACCATTGTAGCCTCACTGTGCCCACCATTGCAGCCTCACTGTGCCCACCATTGTAGCCTCACTGTGCCCACCATTGCAGCCTCACTGTGCCCATCATTGCAACCTTGCTGTGCCCACAATTGCAACCATTGTAGCCTCAATGTGCTCACCATTGCAGCCTCGCTGTGCCCACCATTGCAACCTCGCTGTGCCCACCAATACCACCATTGCAGCCTCACTGTGTCCATCATTGCAGCCTCACTGTGCCCACAATTGCAACCATTGCAGCCTCGCTTTGCCCACCATTGCAACTTCGCTGTGCCCACCATTGCAGCCTCGCTGTGCCCACCATTGCAGCCTCGCTGTGCCCACCATTTCAGCCTCACTGTGCCCATCATTGCAGTCTTGCTGTGCCCATCATTACAGCCTTGCTGTGCCCTTTATTGCAGCCTCGCTGTTCCCACCATTGCAGCCTCACTGTGCCCACAATTGCCACCATTGCAGCCTCACTGTGCCCACCATTGAAGCCTCGCTGTGACCACCATTGCAGTCTTGCTGTGCCCATCATTACAGCCTTGCTGTGCCCTTCATTGCAGCCTCGCTGTGCCCTTCATTGCAGCCTCGCTGTGCCCACATCTGCCACCATTGCAGCCTCACTGTGCCCACCATTGCAGGCTCACTGTGCCCACCATTGAAGCCTCGCTGTGACCACCATTGCAGCCTCGCTGTGACCACCATTGCAGCCTCGCTGTGACCACCATTGCAGCCTCGCTGTGCCCACCATTGCAGTCTCCCTGTGCCCACCATTGCAACCTCGATATGCCCACCATTGCAGCCTCACTGTGCCCACCATTGCAGGCTCACTGTGCCCACCATTGCAGCCTCGATGTGCCCCTCATTGCAGCCTCGATGTGCCCATCATTGCAGCCTCGCTGTGACCACCATTGCAACCTCACTGTGCCCACCATTGCAACCTCACTGTGCCCCACCATTGCAGCCTCGCTGTGACCCACCATTGCAACCTCACTCTACCCACCATTGCAACCTCACTGTACCCCACCATTGCAGCCTTGCTGTGCCCCACCATTGCAGCCTCGCTGTGCCCACCATTGCAACCTCACTATGCCCACCATTGCTTCCTCGCTGTGCCCACCATTGCTGCCTTGCTGTGCCAACCATTGCAACCTCCCTGTGACCACCATTGCAACATCACTGCGCCCACCTTTGCAACCTCACTGTGCCCACCATTGCAACCTCACTGTACCCCACCATTGCAGCCTTGCTGTGCCCCACCATTGCAGCCTCACTGTGCCCACCATTGCAGGATCGCCTGGGCAGAGGAAGAGAGAGGGCGGCCAGATCATGACTGAAGGAAGAGGAAAGCCGCGGAATCACAGAGCGCGGATAGCCTGCTGTAACAGCTTACATTACAAATGCCTCCGCTCCACTCGCCGTCATACACAGCCCTGATCCGGAGCCTGTGATAGATAGAATGCATCCCAGCATTGGACTGGTGTTCTGACTATCACAGGCGCGGAGTCAGGAGTCAGGAGTCAGGAGGCTGTGTATGACGGCGAGGGGAGCCAATTGCAATGTAAGCTGTTACAGTGAGCTATCCGCGCTCTGTGATCCTGCGGCTTTCCTCTTCCTCCATGCTCTCTTCCTCTGGGGTGATCACTGGGAGAACGGCTCCCGATCACCCCTGCCAGCGGTGCTCGCCCCCCCCCCCCCCGCTCCCAGGCAGTCCAGCATTTCGCCATCCCTCATTTTTCGCTGGCAAAATGCGAGTAGGCGAGTGGTAAATTTGAGGGCTGATGTAACACCATGTCCATTGTAAGGCCCATTTCACACGGGCGACTCCATTTGACGGACTCCGCTTGCTCAGCGGGGCATCGATCTGCTGATCCTCGCTGAGCAGGCAGATAACAAGTCCATCTCCACTCACTGTGCAGAGTGTAGACGGACAGAGTTCTGCTCTACTCTATGGGGAAATTGGATAAAAACAGACCCCCTGTCTGTTTTCATCCGAACCCATCCCATCCAAGCTGCCAGACGGATGAAAAATAAGACCACAATCCATCTGGATTTGGCAGACAGGATCGGATTGGATAGCAGTGAGTGTCAGCGGACATGTCACTGCTGACATTTGCCGCTCCATAGGAGTGAATGGAAGGTCCGTTCAGGTCTGTCTGAAAAACTGAGAGGCAGACCTGATCGGACAGCCCGTGTGAAAGGGCCCTAAGATTCACACATCATTTCATCAAATAATCCAGATGAGGGCTGAACACGTTTCAAATGATCTTCCTCAGAAGCACATGTGAATGAATATCACTATTATGTAGCACCATGTCCATTGTAAGGTCCACACATCACTTCATCCAATAATCCATATGTGGGCTCAACATGTTTCAAATGATCTTCCTCAGGAGCACATGTGAAAGAATAATACTATTATGGAGCACCATGTCCATTGTAAGGTTCACACATGATTTCATCCAATAATCCATATGTGGGCTCAACATGTTTTGAATGATCTTCCTCAGGAGCACATGTGAAAGAATAATACTATCATGTAGCACCATGGATTAAGCGCCTCGAGGCGATTCAGTTCGCAGTTGCAGCGCTATACAAATCATTCATTCATTCATTCATTCATGTCTATTGTAAGGTCCATTCAGTATTTCATCCAATAATCCATATGTTGGCTCAACATGTTTTGAATGATTTTTTTCAGGAGCACATGTGAAAGAATAATACTATTATGGTGCACCATGTCCATTGTAAGGTTCACACATTATTTTATTCAATAATCCAGCTGTAGGTTCAACGTGTTTTGAGTGATCTTCCTCAGGAGGACATGTGAATGAATATCATTATCATGTAGCACCATGTCCATTGTAAGGTTCACACATTGTGGTTGATTTACTAAAACTGGAGAGTGCAAAATCTGGTGCAGCTTTGCATGGTAGCCAATCAGCTTCTAGCTTTGGCTTGTTCAAATAAGCTTTGACAAAAAAAAATGCACAACTGCACCAGATTTTGCTCTCTCCAATTCTAATAAAGCAACCTCCCACTATTTCTTTCAATAATCCACTCAAGTGGACTCAAAGTGTTTTGAACGATCTTCCTCAGAAGCACATGTGAATGAATATCTCTATTATGGAACCCAATCTGTTTAGAACAAAGGCTATGCAGAGTTTGCTGGAACCGAATAAGTGTGAGACATCTTTTCCAAAAGAGGACCAACAAGAAGCGACAGTGGGCTAAAAGCAGCAACTCCCTGTCAGGAAACACCATCACCAACAACAAAGCAGAATAGTAATCCATATTCCCAAAAGAAAAAAAAGGAGGTTAACCGTTCCTATCCTAGTCAGTCAGGTAAAGCTATAAAGTTGCCATTAAAGCAGAACTCCGGGAATTCTTTTTTCTCTCATGCAATGCGGGCACAGAAAGGCTATACTCACCCGATCCTCCAGAAAACAGTGTTCTCCCACGTCCAGCGGTGGACTGTTCCTGCCATCCTCACGTCCAAAGCCAGTCTATGGGTGTGACAACGTCAGGAACAGCCCACCGCACAAGACCGCGGGGGGAGAAGGAGCAGCAGGGACCAGTCTTGTGCTCAGAGAATCGGGGGATTAGGTAAGAATATCTCTGCTCTCCTCCCCCCTAAACAAAAGATGAGCAGTGCCCGCACGGAAAAAAAAAAAAAAAAAACCCTGAGCCTACATCTGGATTAATAGATGAAATAATGTCTGATCCTTACAATGGACACGGTGCTACAGCTGACCCTATGGATATTCTAACTTAAGTGCTTTAACTACTCTCTGTGTCCATAGTGGAGAGATTTTCCTCACTTCATGTTGTGGTGACACAACAGGAAGTAAGGGAAAAACTTCTCCCCTGGGGCCACTGAAAGCAATAAAACCTGCAATAGGATCAAATCATCCTCCACTGTAACCAAGTGTGAAAATATAGAAAAAAAAACTGCTCTAATTTAAGACTTCTTGTGTAGATGGTGTGTAAGATAATATGTAAGCTCTCATAGTTTTATGTGCCAATGGAGTTGAGTTCCAGTTACATTTTGCCACAGTTAGAACGTGTATTATTAATATGGCTTCAGCCCTATATGAACCCTTTCGTGTCTTTTGAGATATAATTTCTTTATAAATGCTTGACCGCACTGGGAACATTTATATACTGTTTTTGCCATATGAACTCTCTTATGTGTAGCTAAAATCCGACTTGTCCGAAAACGCATCCCGCATTCGGAACACGAAAATGGTATTGACGGGGCGGTGTGAGTTTTCTGGTGTTGTTCGAGATTGGACTTAAAAGGAAAACTCTTTCCGCATTCCGAACACGGAAAAGGCTTCTGTCCTGTGTGAATTCTCCGATGCAGGATGCGGTCGTATTTCCGGGAGAAGCACTTGCCGCATTCTGGACAGGCAAACATTTTCTCCCCCTTGTAGGATAATGGCTTGAGGTTTGGCGTAATGGCTTTTTCTTCTAAAACATAGGCTGTGATGTCATTGTCAACCATTTCCCCTTCTTGAGGCACGTTGGGATGTTCTTCTGTGTTGTACCACCTGTATCGTCCATCTAGAGGAAACAAGCAATGAGTACTGTATTTATCGGCGTATAACACGCGCCGGTTTATAACATGCACCCCAAGTATAGGAGGCAAGTTTAAGGAAAAAAATTAAATTTTAAATGCCCATCAATGCAGCCTTCCAATGTCCCCCTGCAGCCTTGCACTGTCCATCTGCAGCCTTGCACTGTCCACCTGCAGCCTTCCACTGTCCACCTGCAGCCTTCCACTGTCCCCCTGCAGCCTTCCACTGTCCCCCTGCAGCCTTGCACTGTCCCCCTGCAGCCTTGCACTGTCCCCCTGCAGCCTTGCACTGTCCCCCTGCAGCCTTGCACTGTCCCCCTGCAGCCTTCCACTGTCCCCCTGCAGCCTTCCACTGTCCACCTGCAGCCTTGCACTGTCCCCCTGCAGCCTTGCACTGTCCCCCTGCAGCCTTGCACTGTCCCCCTGCAGCCTTCCACTGTCCCCCTGCAGCCTTCCACTGTCCCCCTGCAGCCTTCCCCAAAATTGCAGCATGGTTTTGTTTTAAATTTACCGCTGCCGCCGCCGAGATCTTCGGCTCCTCCCGTCACCGCCGAGATCTTCGGCTCCTCCCACCGCCGAGATCTTCGGCTCCTCTCGCCGCCGACATAGACCAAGCCGAGCCGAGTGTACTCGGCTACTCGGCTCCACCCGCAGTAATGCCCCTGTCCCGCCCCTTGGCCCGGCTCCTATGATGGACACAACACCGGGTCAATGGCGGGACGTAAAGACTAGGAGGCGGGACTAGGTGTGACTGCGAGCGGAGCCGAGTACACAGTACACTCGGCTCAGTAAATGTCGGCGGCGCTCCACAGACAGCGCAGATCAGCGGGGGATCGGCGTATAACACGCATCCACGATTTCCCCCTGATTTTAAGGGAAAAAAAAGGGCGTGTTATACGCCGATAAATACGGTATATGTGGAAAATAATACAAAAATATTTCATTTAATTATGCACTTGCTTCCAAAGCCTAGTAGAGTAGTAGAGGCCCTCGAGAATAAAATTATGGATGTTGCAATTTTTTCTGTGTCACACGATATTTACCATATTTTCCTATTTTTGGGGGGAAAAAATACACTTTCATGAAGTTTAATGCACAAAAACAAAAAATATAATATCCAATTGTTTGGTAAAATAGAAAAGATGTTGTCATGCCGAGTAAACAGATACCAAACATGTCAAACTTTAAAAGTGTTTGAATGGCGACAAATTATGATACTTAACCGCTTCAGCACCGGGCGATTTTACCCCCTTCCTTACCAGAGCACTTTTTGCGATTCGGCGCTGCGTCGCTTTAACTGACAATTGCGCGGTCGTGCGACGTTACACCCAAACAAAATTGATGTTCTTTTTTTCCCACAAATAGAGCTTTCTTTTGGTGGTATTTGATCACCTCTGCGGTTTTTATTTTTTGCGCTATAAACAAAAGAAGGGCGTCAATTTTGAAAAAAAACACAATATTTTTTACTTTTTGCTATAATAAATATCCCATTTTAGGCCGTTTAGGCCGATACGTATTCTTCTACATATTTTTGGTAAAAAAAATCGCAATAAGCGTTTATTGATCGGTTTGCGCGAAAGTTATAGCGTCTACAAAATAGGGGATAGATTTATTGGATTTTTTTTTTTTTGTTACTAGTAATGACGGCGATCTGCGATGTTCCTCCTTACTGGGAACACATGATCGGTCTCTTCGCCACTGACAGGACGTGGAGCTGTGTGTTTACACACACAGCTCCACGGTCCCGCACGGTCCCGTTGTTTTAACGGGCAATCGCAGGTGCCCGGCGGACATTGCGGCCGCCGGGCACACGCACCGGGTCCCGAGCGATGCCCCCTAGGCGGCCGGGAATGGGAGGACGTCATATGACGCCCACCCAGGATGGGAGATCCACCTTGTGGGCGTCATATGTACATGGGCGGGTATTGAAGTGGTTAAAGATCTCCATAGGCGACACTTTAAAAGCCTTTATAGATTACCAGTTTGGAGTTGCAGAGGAGATCTGGTGCTTATGCTCTGATGTTTGTGACAATACCTCATGTGTGGTGCGACTACCGTTCACATATGCGTGTGCAACCTACGTACGTGTTCAAGGGGGCCTTTTTATTTTTTTTTATTTTTTGTTATTATTAATTTAGTTTATTTTTTAGTCAACTTTATTGCTATCACAAGGGAACATCCCTTGTGATAGCATGGGACACGAGACAGCTCCTCAAGTCATCTTGAGTCTGTGAGACCCCAGAGCTCTTCTCTGCCCTTAAAAGCATCTGATCACTGAGATCGACCATAAAAAGCATCTGATCACTGAGATCGACCATAAAAAGCATCTGATCACTGAGATCGGACATGAACACATGGCTTGCCTATAGCAGAGAGTGGATTTATACCCGTTAGGACTGCCTATAGGCGGTGATGTGTTCTTTTCTGCCTAGTGTACTACTCCTGTAGGTGGCACTCTAAACCCTATGGTCAAGAAAGAAGAGAAGCTGTGTCCATCAATGAACGGAAGAGAGATTTTCTGGTAGAGAAAGAATGCAAAGAGAGAACTTTGGTGACAGGGAGAACTCACCCATTCCAATCTCTAGAATCTTCTTTTTAGCCTTCACTTCACTGTGTTCTTCTTCAGCTTTTACATCTCTCTGAGTGATTCTGGTGTCTCCGGGGTCTGTGAATAAAGATGAGAGTAAAGCCCCCTGTACTGAGATGTATGAGAGACCCCAGAGAGTGTGTGTGGTAACCCCCAGCTCTGCTGATCCCCCGCTTACTTAGTAATAGCCCCCAGCCCTGCTGATTCCCCGCTCAGTAGTAACTCCCAGCTCTGCTGATCCCCTGCTTAGTAGTAACCCCCAGCCCTGCTGATTCCCCGCTCAGTAGTAACTCCCAGCTCTGCTGATCCCCCGCTCACTCAGTAGTAACCCCCAGCTCAGCTGATCCTCTGTTTTTCTGATCCTCCTGGTCATGGCTCTTGGCTGGTAACACACAATGACATGATGTGAAGAGGAGAGTTGGAGTCTAATAGAGGCTGATGGCTCCTGACTCCCCCACTGGGCACATACTGTCTCCCTATTACTGTCTACTGACAGAGGAGGGGGGAGAAGAAGAGATTGTTGTAGTGACTGAACAGGGACAATTTTGGAATATTTTCTGGATTTAATGTGTTTTGCTCACCTGTGATCATCAGGAGAACTTCTTCCTGTTTAATCTTCATATGCCCTTCTTCTTTCACCTTGGTTTTGACACTTCTATGGGTCACTCTGGAGTTTTCAGGGTCTGTGAAAAAAAAAATCTATGAGCGATACTCTGTGTATTTCTGTAGTATTGGGATTTCAAAGGCTCATTTTTAAACCTAGCAGCTAAAGTAATAAGCAAGCTGCTTTTGTAAGGGAGACAGGCTCAACTGCAATGAGTCTGCATTAATGAAGACTGATCCGGCTGCACTGATGGGGACTGATACGTGGCACACATAGACAGCATTGATAAGCTGCGCTGATCATCAGGGCACTGATTATCAGTGTAAATGGTGTACTCACTGTGCCCTGTCAGATCGTCTCTGTGTAAAGAAAGGAGAGCCGATAACCGGCAAGACTGTTTACATTGGACACAGCTGATCACATGGTAAAGGGCTGCTGTGATTTGCCCTTTACCCCAATCTGTGATCTGCTGTGTTCAAGGGACACAGTAATCACAGACCCTTCCCGATGTGCGCCTCACAGTATTCCCAGGATGTCTGCAGAGGCCCTCCCAGAACTGGAGAGCTGCGCTGTCGCCATATGTCAGCTATACCACGGTGGGCAAGTTGTTATTGGGCTATCAGAGCCAGAGTATCTCGGACAACAAGGTGAATCAATTCTACCCCATGAAGGTAATTTTTGGGGGTATAATAGGCCCTATATAATATGAAATGTTGGGTCAATTTCTGGGATGAGGAGATTGGCATTAGAGGCTGTACCCACTGTATTGGTCATCGCATTCTTCTATGTCCTGTCTCCATCACTCCCCACAAGGCGAAAACACCTTAGACGAGTACCGTATATACTCGAGTATAAGCCGAGTTTTTCAGCACATTTTTTTGTGCTGAAAGTGCCCCCCTCGGCTTATACTCGAGTCAAGCACTTTTCTGCAGCAGAGAATGACATTTTCCGAGCCGACTTTGGGGCCCCATATCTCTGGGCCACTTGGTGCTAGGAACCCCAAATTTGGTGTGTAAACCCAGTGGAACCAACACTACAACATATCTTTATCTACACAAATTTGGGGTTCCTAGCACCAAGTGGCCCCCGAGATACAGGGCCCCAAATTCAGTCAACTGTGTCCATTTGCAGCAATGTCATTTCGGGACCCTTTGGGTGCAGCTAGGGGGCATCTAGGAATCCTTAACTGCCAAGTTTGAAGTTCGGGGGACCTATGGCTGCAAATGGGCACAGTGAGGCATGCAAATGGGCACAGTGAGGCTGCAAATGGTCATTGTTGACCCTCTTTTCCACTTACAGTAGCTGCGCATTTCTCACCCTAGGCTTATACGCGAGTCAATACGTTTTCCCAGTTTTTTGTGGTAAAATTAGGTGCCTCGGCTTATATTTGGGTCGGCTTTTACTCGAGAATATATACGGTTAGTGTTTATTACTAACATGTGCTGATCTCTGGAGGAAATGCCTCCTCTTTGACCTTCACGTTTTCATCTTCTTTCTCCACAGCTTTGATATCTCTCTGGGAGGCTCTGGTATCCCTGTGTCCTGTAAATAGAGATGAGAGTGAAGCCCCCTGTACTGATATGTATGAGAGACCCCAGAGAGTGTGTGTGGGGGAGACGGGTCACGTCTCTTGGCTGGCGATTTGGGACTCTTTTCTAGATTGAGTGCATATTCACCTGTTATGATCTTTGTAGGAATCTCTTCCTTCTTGCACAGCTTATCAGCCCTCAGATATGTCTCTTCAGCTGACTCTTTCACTTTTGTTTCAATATGCTTCAGCCTTTTATACTAAATAATATAAAAATGTTGAATTGGCAAATTGCATTAGCTGAAGTAAAACTAAACAATATAATAGAAAGAGCCCCTAAAGCGGAACTTAACCCGCCAATCGGTTTCAGCCAAGGAAGCTGCCATTTTGACCTCTGTTCGATCTTCAACTGCCATGATGCTGCACATGTGATCAGTTATGACACCGGCCATTTGATGGTTTGACAGTTTGATTCACAGCACAACCAATGTGACAGTTACATTCCCCACATGTGTCGGGAATGTAACTTTTTTTTTAGAACTTTTAAACTGATGGATTTAGTTCCACTTAGAAAACATATACCGTATATACTCGAGTATAAGCCAAGTTTTTCAGCTCATTTTTTTGTGCTCGGGGCCACTTGGTGCTAGGAAAGGCCCCAAAGTTGGTCAAATGTGTCCATCTACAGCAATGTCAGTTTGGGACCCTTTGGGTCCAGAGACCCCAAATTTTGGCTGCATCTAGGGGGCATTTAGGAACCCTTAACTACCAAGTTTGAAGTTCATGGGACCTATTGCTGCAAATGGGCACAGTGAGGCATGCAAATGGGCACAGTGAGGCTACAAATGGGCATTGTTTTCCTCTAAAGCCCCATACACACGGTCGGACTTTTTCATGGATTCTGTCCGATCGGACAATGTTGTTTAAAAATCAGACCGTGTGTATGCACCATCGGACAGTGTTCGTCGGTTTGTCCGACGGACAAAGTCTTATCTCCTGCTGGAAAGATTTGCCGTCAACCCGGTCCGATCACACCAAACCCGATCGTGTGTACGGTTGTCCGACCGGACAAAGTGCTACGCATGCTCAGATCACATTACAAGACCAAAGCTATTGGCTACTAGCCTCTACGTAGTCCCGTCGTAGGCAACAAACGTCACCACGTTCAGAATGATCGGATTTTCCGACAACTTTGTCCGACCGTGTGTACGCAAAACCAACATCAGACAAAGTATGATGGACATGGTCCGACGGACCTGGTCCGCGGATTGTCCGACCGTGTGTATGGGGCTTTACAGTAGCTGCGCATTTCTCACCCTAGGCTTATACTCGAGTCAATACGTTTTCCCAGTTTTTTGTGGTAAAATTAGGTGCCTCGGTTTATATTCGGGCCGGCTTATACTTGAGTATATACGGTAATATATCATTCTACAACAACCTCAGTGTCATCTACCTGATAACAGCGCAGGATTTTGTGACGTTCCCGCACTGGATCCAAGGAATACAGAGGGCTAGGACATCTCTCTGGGGTATTTCTGTAACTGGATCCATCTGTAGAAGACACTGACTGAATGCATTTCCTTTACATCAGAGGATGTGTGTGTATTAGGTGGATTCCCAATTCAAGAAATGAAAATCTCCTCTTACCAGTTGATGGGAGGGTTGGCTGGCTTGCCATCATAACGTACAGAGCCTTGTGTCCTTCTAAAGGTCTCCACTCTAAATTTGAAATAAAAGATGGATTATATATTTCACACTGAAATAAAGTCAACCTTGTTGCACTTTATGAAGATATCACTATCCAAGAAGGCAAAAGAAAAGCAGACCTTCACAGCTCTGGGGGACCATCATATTGGCCTGTGCCCTCCTCTCTGACTTTCCCATAAAGATCGATAATACAACTATTAGTACTTCCCCTCATGCCAGGGTACAATGTGTAATACTATACTCTGACTTGTCCTCTGGGCCCCAAATCCAATCACTGTCAAAGGCTTGTAGACTTCAGCTCCGTAACATCTCCAAAACATGCCCCTTTTTTTAACTAATGAAACCACCAAGCTACTCATTCACTCCCTTGTTATCGCTCTCCTTGACTATTGCAACTCCCTTCCTATAGGCCTTCCTCTACGCAGGTTATCCCCCCCCCCTTCAGTTTATCATGAATGCTGCTGCCAGACTCCTCCATCTTACCAACCGTTCAGTGTCTGCTACCCCTCTCTGCCAATCCCTACACTGGCTTCCAGTTGCCCCACAGTTATTACATTTTGTGCCACTTGCCCCACCCTATTAGATTGCAAGCTGTTATGAGCAGGGCCCTCCTAAACCTTTTGTATTTTATTGTACTGTATCTGTACTGCATCCCAGGAGTGAGATCTTTCTCTGATTCAAACCCCCTCACCATGGGCGTCCGCAGGTAGGGGCAAGGGGGGGGCAAGTGCCCCCCCCCCCCCCTGGAATCAGGGATCGGATCGGGAGTTTGTTCCCCACTCAGTCTTTATCCTAGCGCTGGAGTCCGGCCCTGTCCTTACCCAGAATGAAAACGGGTCTTGCCAGCTGCTGGGCATAATGGACATCCTACTGGCATGCAAGGTACTGTACTGAGCATTACACACACCACTGGGACATAGGGGCACTTGAGGGACTGCAGACAGGGCTAGGGGGTCCCTCTCTCTGGCCCTTTAATCACCCCTCTCTGTCACCCCCCCCCTCTCTCACTCTGTCACCCCTCTGTCTTTTCCACCCCCCTCTCTCTGTCACCCCACCCCTCTGTCTCTCTCTGTTACACTCCTCTCTCTCTGTCACCCCCTCTATCTCTCTCTGTCACCCCCTATGTCTCTTTCTGTCACCCCCTCTCTCTCTCTGTCACCCCCCACATGTATACAGTCTCTTAGAGTCTCTTGTGCCATGTCCGCAGTCTCTTATACTCTCTTGAGCCATGTATGCAGTTTCCGACAGTCTCCTGGGCCATGTATACAGTCTCTGGTCATCTCTTGTGCCATGTCCCCAGTCTCTTACAGTCTCTTGAGCCATGTATGCAGTCACTGACAGTCTCTTGAGCCATGTATGCAGTCACTGACAGTCTCTTGGGCCATGTATGCAGTCACTGACAGTCTCTTGGGCCATGTATGCAGTCTCTAACGGTCTCTTGTGCCATGTCTGCAGTCTCTGACCATCTCCTGTACTACCTCTGCAGTCTCTGACCATGATAATGACATTGTCGAAAAGGGTCAGAGCATGGGTGACCTTAAAATGATGCCCCCCCCCCCCCTGAAAAGAGTTCTGCGGATGCCCATGCCCCTCACATGCCTTTTCTCTCTCCCTCAAACAATATGCTGAGCTCAGCCTTTGAGAGCTCACTCCTGTGATGATGGGGATGAACAGCAACAGCTGGAAGTGTCTTAGCAACATCCTAGCAACAAGGCAGGATGGGATGATGTCATCTGTGGGAGTTTTTCAGCCTGATTTTAGGAGGTACGTAAATGGCCTACACCTATAGCAAGGGCATTACTCAGCTTTAGTCAGAGCCACACACTTTGTTTTTTTTCTACAAACACCCCTTACCTGCATGGGTAGTTTTTTTGGTAAAGGTGAACTATACCTTTAAGATAGACATTATTTTACATACCTGATCTAGAAGATGATAGCCTCTCTATTCAATTACATTTGTAGTTATCCATCATTTTTCACCACTGTACCTTTTTAGTTTCTGTTGTGTTCCATTCATGGTGAAGTTTGCTGCCACTACTTTCCAAGAACATTTTCATGAATCTTAAATTGAATAAAGAAAAAAAAAAAAAAAAAAAAGGACCTGTCATTGCATTCTTGTTTTTCAAAGTGCATTTTCTGGGCTCATTCTAATGCTAATTTTTCTTTCACTACTTGGAGAACCATTTATTTTTTTTTTTTTTAACAAATGACTTGGAGAACCATTTACATAAAAAAATATACATTTTAAATCCTGGACCACCTGCCATACTTGGAATGGATCATTAACTAAAGCGGAACTAAACCCTCCTATCATTTTCAGTCATGGAAGCTGCCATCTTGGCCTATTTTGATTTCCAACCATCATGGTGCTACACATGTAATCAGTTATGACACCAGACATTTGATGGTTTGGCAGTTTGGTTGAGAGCAAAACCAATGTGACAGTTACATTGCCGGCATGCCAGCAATGTAACTTATTTTTAAAACTGTTAAACTGATGGGTTTAGTTCCGCTTTAACCACTTTAATGCCCCGTACACACAATAGGATTATCCGACAACAAAACCGTGGATTTTTTTCCAAAGGATGTTGGTTCAAACTTGTCTTGCATAAACACGGTCACACAAATGTTGACGGAAATTCCGAACGTCAAGAACGCGGTGACATACAACGCGTACGACGAGCCAAGAAAAATGAAGTTCAATAGCCAGTGCGGCTCTTCTGCTTAATTCCGAGCATGCATGGATTTTTGTGTGTCGGACTTATATACACACGCTCGAAAAGTTTTGTTGTCAGAAAATTTGAGAACCTGCTCTCAAACATTTGTTGGCGGAAATTCCGACAACAAATGTTCTATGGAGCATACACCCGGTCGGACTTTCCGACAATATGCTCACATCCAACATTTGTTGTTGGAAAATCCTATCGTGTGTAGAGGGCATAAGACCAGACCTTCTTCTGACACGTTTTGTTTACAAGGTAAAATCAGTATTTTTTTTGCTATATTAACAAAAGTATTGGGACACCTGCCTTTTCACGCACATGAACTTTAATGGCATCACAGTCTTAGTCCGTAGGGTTCAATATTGAGTTAGCCCACCTTTTGCAGCTATAAAAGCTTCAACTCTTCTGGGAAGGCTGTCCACAAGGTTTAGGAGTGTGTCTATGGGAATGTTTGACCATTCTTCCAGAAGCGCATTTGTGAGGTCAGGCACTGATGTTGGATGAAAAGGCAAGTTCCTCCACCTCAAACTCACTCATCCGTGTCTTTATGGACCTTGCTTTGTGCACTGGTGCACAGTCATGTTGGAACAGAAAGAGGCTATCCCCAAACTGTTCCCACAAAGTTGGGAGCATGAAATTGTCCAAAATGTCTTGGTATGCTGACACCTTAAGAGTCCCTTTCGCTCTTACTAAGGGGCCAAGCCCAACCCCTGAAAAACAACCCCACACCATAATCTTTTCCCCCACCCAAAAGCACCTTGTCCCCAAGGGTCTCTTCCCCAAAACCCTGGGCTGTGGTTGTGGGGGTCTGTGGGCAGGGATCCAGATCCAGACCCCCAACCCCCATGTGAATGAGTAGGGGGTACACCTAGCCATTCACCAAAAAGTGTCAGAAAGTAATAAAACACAGAGACACTTTTTGACAATAAAAGAAAAAGTGTCCCCTGATGTAAATCCATTGTCAATCACAACGCCGGCCGCACCTGGAAAAAAAAAATTTCTCTGCCTCCCGTGAAGGCAAACTGCCAAATGGCTGGCTTGCCATTTGACAGTTCTTATATAGGTAAGGGCGGGGCCACCTGGCGACGTCACCTGGCGACGTCACCAACTGGGAGTGCGAGTCCCGAGAGAGCCAAGGCTCTCATGGACATCGCTGGATGGAGAAGGGGCTGTCATTGGAGGAATGGGAGAAGGCATTGAAGACTACAAAACTGGGCAAAAGCCCAGGCCCTGATGGCTTTCTGGCTCAGTATTATAAAAGTTTTGCGAAACTCTTTGCCCCGGATTACTCAAGGCTTTCAACTCCCTGTCCTCTACTTCCAGTTCCTCAGAGAGCCTATTAGAGGCCTATATCTTGGTGATACCCAAAGACAATATAGACCCCACCAACTTCGCTAATTACCGCCCAGTATCTCTCCTCAATGTGGGCGTTAAGTTGTTCTCTAAAATTTTAGCAACCCGATTGTTATGTACCTGCCTGGAGGAATCTGGATCAAGTAAGCTTTGTTCCTGGAAAAGAGGCAAGAGATAACACCATCAAAGCCCTAAATTTACATCATTGGCTTAGCTCTAATCATCAGTTTTTTTTAGCAAGGGACACGGAAAAGGAGTTTGACCGAGTAGCTTGGGATTATATGGATGCTGTCTTGGGAGCTCTGGGGCTCAGGGCACACATGCGTACATTCAGAGTCAACGGCCACTTGTCGTGCGCCTTCTCTAGCCATGATGGCACTAGGCAGGGATGTCCGCTCTCTCCTATACTCTACATCCTTATGCTGGAACTTCTTCTTCACTACATTCGAGCCAACCCGAATATCAAGGGCATAGAGGTCCATAAGTGGGATTTCAAGATTGTAGCCTTTGCGGATAATATCTTGCTTTTCCTTTCCTCACCCCTGACGTCATTGCCTAATCTTAAGTTTAAACTTCTTTCAAACCTGAAAATTAACTATTCTAAATCTTTTGTGCTGAATATCTCTCTACCAACAGCGATAGTTAAACAGTGTAAGACAAATTTCCCCTTTCAGTGGAAAGTGGATGCTATCATATACCTAGGTATACAACTCCCTGCGGATCTGTCAGAACTTTATAACAATTTTCTAGCGGAACTGAACGCTATACCTCAAGATCTTCAATGAAGGGGTGTTCCAACCATCTCCTGGTTTGGGCGGGCCTCTATTTTAAGGCCTCATGCACACGGGCGTTATAAAAAAATGAGCAAAAAATGAGCTGTAAAGCTAGTATCGACCCCAGGAAAATACAGCGTTAAAAACTTGATTGTATCAGCGGTTTGCATTGGCACAATGCATGTTTTGCCACGCAAGCTTTTAGCAGCGTTTCTCTGCCTCTGTTTAAAATCAATGGTTCCCTATGGGAGTCCATTGATTTGAATAGAAGTCGGATCATGATGATTCGACTTGCGGTGCGACTTGTGTGCTGAGGATATTGAAGGGGAACCCCTCGCCAAAATGGAAAAAAATTGGCGTGGTTGCGACGTCACAGGCGGTGACGTCACAAGGGGTGGGGCCTCCAAAGGACGTCAGCGGGTGGCCCAGCCCCATGCCAATATAAGTCATGGCATTACACCGGGAGATTGCATCGAGTCAACATTGGAAGAAGAACAGAGGGAGAAGGCAAAAGAGCGAAAACACCCAGCAAAAGAGCGAGAAGACAGCAGTGAGAGAAGACCCAGCAGAAGAGGGAGGAGACAGCACCGAAAGGAGAAGACCTGGAGAGGGAGAAGAACCAGCAGAGGGAGAACATAGCGCCGGAGGAGGGAGAAGAGCCAGAGAGGGGCGAAGTCATCGGAAAAAACGCCGGAGCTGATTTAATAAATTACTTTAAAAACCTTGTCAGAGAAATGCCTGACAAGGCTTAACTTAACTTGTGGTTGTGGGGGGTCTGCGGGCAGGGGGCTTGTCAGAATCTGATGGCCCCAGATCCAGACCCCTACAGCTTTTGAATCCCCTACAGCTTTTGAATCACTTTGCTCCCGATCTTCCTCACAGAGTCAACTCGATGTTATATGCCTCAATGTTTGAAGGGACTCAAGCTTCCTTGCACTCTGAACGCACTTTCTGGGAATCCGCTCTAAACGCAGAGATTGATGACGCCAGTTGGGACTACATTCATTTATATATTCACAAACGCTCCCTGAATGTGGCAACTCAAGAAAATGGATACAAACTTAGAACGAGATGGTACAAAACACCAGACTTACTTCATAAATGTATCCCGTTGGTCTCTGACCGCTGTTGGAGATGTGCCAAAGAAACGGGCACCTTCCTCCATATATGGTGGATGTGCCCCCTGATCTGGCAATACTGGTGTAGGGTCTATGACACAAAGGTTGCAATCTCTTTACTCCCATTGGAGTTTTCCCCAGCACAGTACCTCCTTAATTTTTCTAAGATACCCCCCAAAAAAACATTATAAGTCGGTAGCTATGCATATGATCAACGTTGCTAGGCTTTGTGTACCGGTCCACTGGAGATCTAAATCTCCCCCTTCCATGAAGGAGTGGGTCTGTTGTATCAGCCATTTAGCAGCGATGGAGGAGTTGATATATACTACCCTTGACAAAATATCCAAGTACTTGGACACATGGCAGGCCTGGACAGTATTTTGAAAAACACAATTACAGTATCTCACAAAAGTGAGTACACCCCTCACATCTTTGTAAATATTTGATTATATATTTTCATGTGACAACACTGAAGAAATTACACTTTTCTACAATGTAAAGTAGTGAGTGTACAGCTTGTATAACAGTGTAAATTTTCTATCCCCTCAAAATAACTCAACACACAGCCATTAATGTCTAAACTGCTGGCAACAAAAGTGAGTACACCCCTAAGTGGAAATGTCCAAATTGGGCCCATTTAGCCATTTTCCCTCCCCGGTGTCATGTGACTCATTAGTGTTACAAGGTCTCAGGTGTGAATGGGGAGCAGGTGTGTTAAATTTGGTGTTATCACTCTCATTCTCTCATACTGGTCACTGGAAATTCAACATGGCACCTCATGGCAAAGAACTCTCTGAGGATCTGAAAAAAGAATTGTTGCTCTACATAAAGATGGCCTAGGCTATAAGGAGATTTCCAAGACCCTGAAACTGAGCTGCAGCACGGTGGCCAAGACCATACAGTGGTTTAAAAGGACAGGTTCCACTCAGAACAGGCCTCGCCATGGTCGACCAAAGAAGTTGAGTGCACGTGCTCAGCGTCATATCCAGAGGTTGTCTTTGGAAAATAGACGTATGAGTGCTGCCAGCATTGCTGCAGAGGTTGAAGGGGGGTTAGCCTGTCAGTGCTCAGACCATACGCCAAACACTGCATCAAATTGGTCTGCATGGCTGTCGTCCCAGAAGGAAGCCTCTTCTAAAGATGATGCACAAGAAAGCCCGTAAACAGTTTGCTGAAGACAAGCAGACTAAGGACATGGATTACTGGAACCATGTCCGGTGGTCTGATGAGACCAAGATAAACTTATTTGCTTCAGATGGTGTCAAGAGTGTGTGGCGGCAACCAAGTGAGGAGTACAAAGACAAGTGTGTCTTACTTACAGTCAAGCATGGTGGTGGGAGTGTCATGGTCTGGGGCTGCATGAGTTCTGCCGGCACTGGGAAGCTAAAGTTCATTGAGGGAACCATGAATGCCAACATGTACTTTGACATACTGAAGCAGAGCATGATCCCCTCCCTTCGGAGACTGGGCCGCAGGGCAGTATTCCAACATGATAACGACCCCAAATATACCTCCAAGAGGACCACTGCCTTGGTAAAGAAGCTGAGGGTAAAGGTGATGGACTGGCCAAGCATGTCTCCAGACCTAAACCCTATTGAGCATCTGTGGGACATGCTAAAAAGGAAGATGGAGGAGCGCAAAGTCTCTAACATCCACCAGCTCTGTGATGTCATCATGGAGGAGTGGAAGAGGACTCCAGTGGTAATCTGTGAAGCTCTGGAGAACTCCACGCCAAAGAGGGTTAAGGCAGTGCTGGAAAATAATGGCGGCCACACAAAATATTGACACTTTGGGCCCAATTTGGACATTTTCACTTAGGGGTGCAGTTTAGACATTAATGGCTTTTTTTTCTCAACCTCCCCCCCCCCCCACACCTTTTTCCCCTCTTTTGCAAAAAAAAAAAATTTGAACTAGCACCATTTTCTTCTCTAGGGTGTCTGCTTTCAGGAAAATATCATGCTTTGGGGGGTTTATGCAATCTTCAGCCCTAAAACTATTTAGTAAACATGTGCAAAAAACACCAAAATGTCTCTGGCAGTGAAAGGGTTAAATAATAAGATAACTAATTGATATTTGTCAATTTGCATCAATTATAAAAAAAAAAAAGCCATTGACTGCAGCATTCAATATGTCCCCAGAGCTGACCATCTAATGTTCTACACATCACAGGACTTGCAGGAAGATGAGGATTTGTAGAGGTGACATGATTCCCTCCTGAGCCTCCTCCCTAATAAGTAGACATTATTACCTCCTCTGCATTCCGCATCCATTCTCAGGCTTGCACCCCCACCAGGAAGTTTCTTATGTCTCTATGTTCCTCCTGAACTACAACAAAATGGCCACGACCTTCCTTCCCTGAACCAAATTTTCTATATACCAAATAAAAAAAAATGTATTTTTTACATGTGTACTGTTTTTTTTTCTTCGTATCTGCACTACAAGAATATGGCCACCTCTCTTCTGAAGGAGTTTCGCCCTCTAGTGGCTGCTCACAGCGGCTCCCAAGCCTCCCAGCTGTATCTAGTTGCTATGGTGACGTGCGTGCGCAGAGGAAAGGATCAGTCAGGGAGGGCGGTCACCATCTTGTGGACAAATTAGGGAACTGACTAGGATTTTTTGTTTCTTTCCTTCAGTAGTAGGTTCTGTAGCACCCACACTTTGTTGAAGTGTGCGCTATCAGTGTAAATTTAGTTTTGCAGAACTGTAACGGAGTTCTGGGGGTTAATTGTATAGGTCTTTTACTTGGGCATCAGTTTGGCTGGGCTGTACTGAGGTTCTGCCTGGTCATAGGTGCAGTGAGGCACCTGTGACAGGCTGAGAACCAAGCCTGGTTGGACGTGTTAGGTAACCATCTTTCTCGGAGCCAATCAGTTGGCGCGTCTGGCCCCGCTGTGTAGTCTGGGAAGGGGTATTTAAGGTGCTGAAGTCATGTGTTCAGGATTCGGCTTGCTCTTCTGTTCCTGGTTTCCGGTCCGGGAGTGTCTGCTGTCCCCGCAGGCATAGTCACCCTGACCAGCCCCAGAGGCCCTCATGGTCTGGGGTGGGGATCCGTCCGTTCCCGAGCCTCGGAACTGGCTAGTTTGAGGCCCAGTAACTGAAGGAGGAATCGGAGGTGTCTCTGTGTGCTCTCGGTATTGGAGGGACACGGCAACTCGTACAAGCGACCAGGGGAGGACTCTTCGGAGGAGGGCCAAGAAGCTGGCTGCTCGGTAAGAGCCTGGGAGCTGAGTTGTATGGACACTAGAGAATCCACACTTCTCACAGTATCGCCAAGAAGGCTGAGAGATCCAGGTACTGTGAGAAAGGTTCCTACTTATCTTATCTAGTGGCAGAGACTTTTCAAGGTTTCTGGATCACATGTTGGCTGCTAAACCCATGGTTAGAGGTTTATCCAGCAGTGAAGCACCCAGTTGCCAGTGGCTACTCTCTGGGCTAATTAAGAGACATTCAGTGGATGTCAGCAGTTCAAAGTGCCTGTTACCCCTGCAAAATAAAAATCCTCAAAAGGACTTTTGTGTGTCAGCATTGAAGTTACTGGGTAATAACACTGGGAACCCCTAGACAACACCTGACGAGCTACGAGGAGGTAATTGGTAAGCCCAGAAAAGTCAAGGTAGCCCCTAGGGGTTATGGCCGCTACAGTTCAAAAATGCCATCTTCTGGGAAAAGAGAAGAGAGCTCCTACACACCTTCTGAAACTTTTGTAACCCCTTAAATCTTACATAATTTAGGTGTTGGGGAGTCATAGCATTTTGGGGTTTCTGTCTAAGAGTGAAAGGCTGGCAAGAGTTGTGTTATATTACACATTGACATGGATAGGACCATAGCGCTAAACTGAGGTAATATGGCAGTTGTGACAATATGTGTGAACAACGCACTGCTGATTATTGCAATACACAGGCAGCACAGTGGCAATATGCAATGTTCTGAAATGTGTGGCAATCTATGGCAATGCACTGCTATCTGTGGAAATATATGGACAATACACTGCCATTTGTGGCAATCTATGGGCAATGTACTGGTATTTGGGCAGGGCTGGTGCAAGGATTTGTGACTCCCTAGGCAAAATCTAATTTTCTGCCCCCTCCCCCCCGGACTCCACCCCTGACTCCACCCCTTTTCCCTGCCCATGTATACCCCACTCTTTTTTTTTTTTTTATTGTATTTTTTATTGAAATAAAAAAAAAAAACAGAACAGTACATGTCATACAGTATTTTAGAAATATCAATTAGGAAATTAAGCAATTGAAAGCAAGTTTTACACATATCATGGACAAAAATAGTGAAATAAAAAGAAAAAAAGAATAAGCATCAAGTGAGTATAAATCTGTAAAGGTTGATCATCTAGCGGAGAACGCTACCTTACAATGAAAGACTATTTCCATCGTTAAGAGGGTGAGAGAAGGGGGAGGGGGAGTGGAATCTAGGGAGCATAGAAAAACCATGTCAAAACTTCTAAGGGATCTGGGTAAGAAACCTTCACCCATTAGTTGGAGGCAGCTATAGAATGTCTAGAATAGTATCAGCGAGAGGAGCTGTGTATAGAGCGGTCCCAAGGATCTCATATCTTATTAAAACTATCAACGGCATCCTCCGTCATGGCTGTCATATGCTCCATTCTGCGGATGTCATTATTAGCCTGTACAAGTTAGGTCTGAGTTAAAGGGGAGGTGGACAACCAGCATGCAGGGATAGCTCTTTTTGCTGCTAGTAGGACGTACGAGGCCAGTTTATTCAAGGCTTTTCCCAATCCAGGGATTGGGAGACCCAGAAGGAGGTGTACCGGATCCAACGGGATGGGGTGTCTAAAATCTGTTGGAGCAAGAACACTACCCTGGACCAGAAATGGGCTATCATTTCACGTTGCCAAAAGATATGATAATGAGTACTGCTGAGTTTACAACATCTCCAGCAAAGAGGAGAGAGAGAAGGATCATAGCAGTGTAAAACCTCAGGAGTCCTATACCAAAAGAACAGTATTTTGTATGCTATCTCTTTTTGTGCCACACATCGGGAGATTTTGGAGGTTGAAGTCCAAATTTTAGCCCATTGGGGGGAGGGGGGGATTTGTTGTGTAACGTGTGACCATTTACTCATGTATGAGTGGGGCTCTAAGAAGAGCGGAAGATTTTCTTGTAAGAGTTGGTATATATCGGATATTAGTCGTGATTGGTATGGTCCCTGTGAACAGAGTTTGAAGTGCATAGTTTTAGTTAGAGTGAGTGAGGGTGAGAGAGATGCTAAGTAGTGGGATATTTGGAGGTATGAGAAGAACAACTGGTTTGGGATTTGGCTTGTAGATTGAAGGTCTGGAAAGGAGCGGAATTTGCGGGTGACAGGGTGTACAAAATGTCGGAGTTGGAACAGGCCTGCCTTAGCCCAGGGAAACATCAGAGGATGGGATAAACTATCTGGGAGCAAGGGATTGAAGAGTACATTAGAAAGGGGGGGCATGAGAAGGCCAGAGACAATTTGATACGACAGGAATGCCAGACTCTAAGTGAAAACAACATAGGGCCCAAACAGAGGTCACGGAGCTTGGGGGTCCGAAAATAATGTAGGGGACCGAATCAAGGAGCAAGGATAGGTCAGAAACAGGGAACCCATCTCTATCTCCGCCCATCTATTCAGGGGTTGCATACTGGACCAGGCTACCACCGCACGGAGGTGGGAAGCCAGGTAATACTTGTGAATGTCTGGGGCTCCCATACCCCCCTGACCTCTGGGAGAAAAGATGACCAAGCTAGCCACTCTATGTGCCCCGTCTTTCCATATAAAATTAAGGAACCATCTTTTGAGGAGTTTCAGTTGAGCCATTGGGACAGGTAGTGTTTCAAACAAATACAGTAATTTCGGCATAACAGACATCTTCAGCACATTAATCCTGCCTATCCATGATATCGGGAGGAGGTTCCATCTATTTAGCATAGCTTTGATAGATTTAAACAGGGGGATATAATTGGCTGAGTAAAGGGTGGAATATGACGGCATAATTTGAACTCCTAGATAATTGAGAGAAGAGGTACACCAGCGTTTTTTTAGAGTGATCTGAGAAAGATCATGGAAAGGCATAATTGTTTCACCGTTAAAGATAATCTGGTCATTCCTACTTGCCTTCCTCCTTATGTTTTCTTTTAGAGAGAAACTTTGCAGGCAGCAGATTATGTCCCTAGGAGGCATATTGTCCAGGCCTTTGGCTCTGAGGGCTCTGTGAGCTCTGACAAATTCAATGGCCGTATCCTCAGGCCTTTCCCCCTGACCCTGATATTGTTTCTCCTCCCTCTATTGTCTAGGTCTTCGAGGTGTCTGTTAATCTCTATGAAATGCTGGGTCTGTGAGCAGGTCACCTTCTCCAGTCTGTGAATTGCTTTGTCTCTATGTCTTCCTGCTGTCTCCGAAGCGGCCATTTTTTCAGTGAGAACAAGCATGCTGGATTTGAGATCTGTTATAGCAGCCGAAAAGGTCACTTTGATGTCAGCAGCAATGCCTGACATCCCAGCATATGTGAGGGGGAGATCCGGGTGAGGGGTACCCCTACCGTCATCCTCGATTGCTGACTGTGAGTCCTCACTGTAGTCTTCCTCCACGTGTGGCGTCGCCATCTTGTCTCCAGGCATGTTGTTTCTGGCTGCCGGTGGGTTCCTGAAGAGATCGGAGATGTTTACCCCCATGATAAGCCGCTGCCTGTCTCCGGGATCTTGTGTGGGGTGTGCTGTAGCTTTTCCTGCTCATGTTACCCCCATCAAATCATTCTCTGCAGCTATTACCTTTTGTACCACCACCCCCTCCCTTTAGAATGTAAGCTCTACGAGCAGGGCCCTCCTGTACCTTTTGTATTGAACTGTACTGTAATTGTGTTGTCCCTCTATACATTGTAAAGCGCTGCGTAAACTGTTGGCGCTATATAAATCGTGTATAATAATAATGTTAGGGCGATCTGGGTGCAGAAAGACGGGCTAAGGCTGTGGTACTAATATAAAAATGAGAATCCACTGTCGGAGCTGCTGTATTAGGCGTCCATCTCTGTCGCGCGCCAAGCCACGCCAATGTGCAAAGTTTTTAACTAGTTCCTGCCCATGCTATAGCCAAAAGATGGCCCCTGCAGCCTTCCACTGTCCCCCTGCAGCCTTCCACTGTCCCCCTGCAGCCTTCCCCAAAATTGCAGCATGGTTTTGTTTTAAATTTACCGCCGCCGCCGAGATCTTCGGCTCCTCCCGTCACCGCCGAGATCTTCGGCTCCTCCCACCGCCGAGATCTTCGGCTCCTCTCGCCGCCAACATAGACCAAGCCGAGCCGAGTGTACTCGGCTACTCGGCTCCACCCGCAGTAATGCCCCTGTCCCGCCCCTTGGCCCGGCTCCTATGATGGACACAACACCGGGTCAATGGCGGGACGTAAAGACTAGGAGGCGGGACTAGGTGTGACTGCGAGCGGAGCCGAGTACACAGTACACTCGGCTCAGTAAATGTCGGCGGCGCTCCACAGACAGCGCAGATCAGCGGGGGATCGGCGTATAACACGCACCCACGATTTCCCTCTGATTTTAAGGGGAAAAAAGTGCGTGTTATACGCCGATAAATACGGTATATGTGGAAAATAATACAAAAATATTTAATTTAATTATCCACTTGCTTCCAAAGCCTAGTAGAGGCCCTGGAGAATAAAATGATGGATGTTGCAATTTTTTCTATGTCACACGATATTTAACATATTTTCCTATTTTTTGGGGGAAAAAATACACTTTCATGAAGTTTAATGCACAAAAACAAAAAATATAATATCCAATTGTTTGGTAAAATAGAAAAGATGATGTCATGCCGAGTAAACAGATACCAAACATGTCAAACTTTAAAAGTGTTTGAATGGCGACAAATTATGATACGATCTCCATAGGCGACACTTTAAAAGACTTTATAGATTACCAGTTTGGAGTTACAGAGGAGATCTGGTGCTTATGCTCTGATGTTTGTGACAATACCTCATGTGTGGTGCGACTACCGTTCACATATGCGTGTGCAACCGACGTACGGGTTCAAGGGGGCCTTTTTGTTTATTTTAATTTTTTTTATGTTATTATTCATTTAATTTTTTTTTTTACACTGTCTATTATTTTTAGTCAACTTTATTGCTATCACAAGGGATGTACAACATTCTTTGTGATAGCATGGGACACGAAACAGCTCCTCAAGTCATCTTGAGTCTGTGAGACCCCAGAGCTCTTCTGTCAGAGAACTCACGCGTTCCATGCCCGTCCTCGTCCAGTAGGGGTTAATCTCCGTTCGGCAAGCGCCAATACCCATGCGCAGCCTTCTCAACGAAACCGAACGTGCGGGCGTACCCGCGTACCAACGCTGACCTGTGCGCGCCCTCGTTTGTCAATACGAACGAGGGCACGCACTTCCACGTCAGCACGAACGTGTGCGCGTAATCACGCACGGACCCGTACCTCCACCAATCCCAGCACAAGGCGCCCTATATAAACAGGGCCTTCACATGGTGTCAGTGCTGGATCGTCTTCAGTCTTATCTCCTGAATACCTGCCTGAAGTTCCTGCCTACCTTGGTCCTGATTCACCTGGTTTTCCTGTTACCCTTCCTGGATTGACCCCGCTTACTGACTGCTTCCTTTGGTTTGACCTCAGCTTGGATCCCTGGACTACGGCTCTGCTCTCTGATTCGGTACCTTATCACCTGCCTGTTGCCAACCTATTGCCTGCCTTGACCACGAACTTGCCTTCTGCCTTGTACCTTGTTTGCCAGCCAGTTGCCGACCTACTTGCCTGTTTTTTGACCACGAACTTGCCCTCTGCCTTGTACCTTGTTTGCCAGCCAGTTGCCGACCTGTTTCCTGTCTTGACCTTGCAGTGCCTACATCCATCTGTTCGGCTGTTGCTGCACACAGCCTTGGATACCAACGTGAACACCAGCTCTTCAGAGGAACTAGTACTTCCAAGTACCAGTCTACCAGCCGCAGGCACTTGCACCCTTTCGTGCCCCAGCACTCCCTGTTCCCACCACCAGGGGTGTTTGGACCGGAACCGTGCACGAGGCCATCCCCAGCATCCGGACTCCGCTGTAAGGTACGTGATAGTACGATCCAGCCAGAATGGAGTCCGAAGGGGGTGCCTCGCCTTTGGAAGCTTTGTGCCAACAGATGTCGGCCCTTACCCTGGCAGTCCAGGGCCTGCGAGATAACTATCATCAACTAGAACAGAGAGTGGAATCCATGGCCCCGGGCTCTGCAACTCATCAGGCCTCCCTGACATCCCGGTTTTCCGGCTCAGCAACCTCTGCATCGGCACCCACAGTAATGATGCCACCCCCAGAACCTCGTGTGCCCCCACCGGAACGGTTTTCAGGGGACCGCAGTAAGTTCCGCTCCTTCAGGAATGCCTGTCGGCTCTACTTCCTGCTACAACCCCGCACCTTCTCCCTGGAGAGCACTAAGGTGGGGTTCATAGTCTCTCTACTCCAAGGGGAGCCTCAGACCTGGGCCCACCGTATGTTGGAACAAGCCAGTCCTCTTCTGGATACCCTGGACTCATTTTTGGACGAAATGGCCAAGCTGTATGATGATCCTCAGCGCACCACAACAGCAGAGGCCAGCCTCCATGCCCTCCAACAAGGGCGCCGGCCAGTAGAGGACTACGTAACAGACTTTAGGCGGTGGAGTTCCGACACCTCTTGGAACGACGCCGCACTCCTCTATCAGTGCCGCATAGGCCTCTCCAAAGCTCTGAAGGATGAGCTAGCCCGAGTGGGAATCCCTAGTTCTTTGGAGGATTTGATTCAGCTGTCTATCCAGATAGACCGTCGTTTAAGAGAGCGGAGGTCCGAGAGGTCCAGCTTGACACGCCCCACATGGGTGTTACCCAAGGGTCCCAACTACCCTCCTACTCCCGTTTCCAACGTGCCTGCTGCCAACCCAGGAGCACCAGAGCCCATGCAAGTCGGCCTACTCCGCTCACCATTATCACCCGAGGAGAAACAGCGGCGTCGCCAGAACAACCTCTGCCTCTACTGTGGGGAAGCTGGGCATTACGCCAACACATGCCCGAATAAGATCCGTAAGTTCAATTCATCATCCCGTGTGCCTTTCGCCTTGTCTCTAATAAAAGCCGCTCACATCGCTGTTCCTATTTCCTTACAGCTCCCAGGAGAAATACTCCAAGTCCAGGCTATAATTGACTCTGGCGCATGCAGCTGCTTTGTGGATCATGCCTTCGCTCTACAACATAACATCCCATTAACACCTAAGCAGCATCAACTCTCCATACGGCTAGCAGATGGGTCAAATATCAAGTCCGGGCCTATTACCCTGGAGACACAACCCCTGTTCACCAGCATCCCACCAGGTCACCAGGAGCTACTTCGTCTGGATGTCATCTCCTCACCTTTGTTTCCTGTCATCCTAGGAATGCCTTGGCTACAGGCCCACAATCCCCAGGTCAACTGGGTCACCGGTGAGGTGACCTTTCAGTCCTCTTACTGTCTACAGAACTGTCTCAAGACCTTCCACCAGATTCCACCAGTTATTGGGTGCCTAAAAACGGACTCTGAATTCAAAGAGTTGGTGCCACCAGTGTACCACAACTTCCTGGACGTGTTCGATAAACAGAAAGCAGACACCCTTCCTCCCCATCGGGTCTACGACTGCCCGATTGAGTTACTACCTGGGGCCGAAATCCCTTTCGGGCGGATCTTTCCCCTGTCCGAACCCGAACTCCTGGTCCTCAAGGAGTACATCGATGAGAACCTCAAGAAGGGATTCATCCGACATTCCTCCTCCCCAGCGGGAGCCGGAATATTCTTTGTGGAAAAAAGAGATCACTCACTCCGCCCATGTGTGGATTACAGGGACCTGAATAAAGTGACAATTAAGAATCGGTACCCGCTTCCACTAGTCCCGGAATTATTTCAGAGACTCCGCTCAGCAAAAATATTTACGAAGTTGGATCTACGTGGGGCCTATAACCTGATCAGAATACGCAAGGGTGACGAATGGAAGACAGCATTCCGAACACGTTTTGGCCACTTCGAATATTTAGTCATGCCATTCGGACTATGCAACGCCCCGGCCACTTTTCAGCATTTTGTTAATAATATTTTCAGAGACTTTCTAGATTCCTTTGTAATCGTCTACCTGGACGATATCCTGATATTCTCCACCTCTCTAGAAATTCATCGTGATCATGTCAAACAAGTTCTGGGCAGATTAAGGCAACATGGACTTTACGCAAAAGCCGAAAAGTGTGAATTCGAACGCCAGACCATTCACTTCCTCGGCCTGGTTATATCAACTGGGGGTGTAGCCATGGATCCCCAGAAAGTCTCTGCCATCATGTCCTGGCCACCTCCAAATGACAAAAAGGGGGTGCAACGTTTTGTCGGGTTCTCAAATTTTTATAGAAAATTCATCAGGAACTTCTCCAAGATCATCGCACCTATCACTCAGCTCACCAAGAAGCAAAGCCGCTTCCAGTGGACTTCAGCGGCCCAAACCGCCTTTGACCAGTTAAAAAGGGCATTCACCTCCGCTCCAGTACTGAAGCACCCTGACCCTGCATTACCCTACACTCTGGAAGTCGATGCTTCAGAGAGTGCAGTGGGAGCCATCCTGTCTCAACGCCAAGGACCCAAGTCTCTAATGCACCCGGTGGCTTTCTTTTCCAGGAAACTAGGTGTATCAGAAAGGAACTATGACGTAGGTGACCGAGAACTCCTAGCAATAAAACTGGCCCTGGAAGAATGGCGGTATCTCCTGGAAGGGGCAGCACATCCGATACTGATCTTCACAGATCACAAAAATTTAGAATACCTCAGAACTGCCAGACGCCTTAGACCCCGACAGGCCAGATGGGCTCTTTTCTTTTCCCGTTTTAATTTTCATATTACTTATCGCCCTGGATCTAAAAACGTTAAACCCGATGCCTTATCCCGAATGTTCACAGAACTCGAAACCCCGTCTCCACCAGATACTATCCTGCAAGCAGGGAATTTTCTCCTGACCCAATCCAGTTTCATGACACAGCTCCGCCAAGCTTCCGTGGAAACACAATTACCTCCGGGCATCAACCTTCAGGAGAAGGATGGGTTTTTTTGGTTCAACAATAAAATTTTTATCCCTCAAGACCTACGCACCACCGTCTTACAGGCCTGCCATGACTATCCTCTGGCGGGTCACTTTGGGGGCCACAAGACTATGGATCTAATCCAGAGACACTTTTGGTGGCCAAATCTGGCCAGGGACTGCAGGAATTATGTTAACTCTTGTCTGATTTGTCTCAGAAATAAAAGCAGTAAAAATAAATCATGGGGCCTGCTAAAACCACTGTCTATTCCCGAGAGACCATGGGACAAAATCGCCATGGATTTTATTGTGGAGCTTCCCCCCTCTAAAGGGTTCTCTTCTATTTTTGTGGTGGTAGACCGCTTTTCTCGGATGGCACATTTTATTCCCATGAAAGGGACACCTTCAGCAATTGAAACCGCCAGGATCTTCATTAAAGAAATTGTCAGACTTCATGGAATCCCCAGTGACATCGTCTCTGACCGTGGAGTGCAGTTCACGTCCAAGTTTTGGAGGTCGTTATGCAAAGCACTAGGTATTAAATGTAGTCTCTCTTCAGCTTACCATCCACAGACCAACGGGCAGACCGAACGTACCAACCAAACGTTGGAACAATACCTACGTTGCTTCTCCTCGTTTTCCCAAGAGGATTGGGCCTCATTGCTTCCCTTGGCAGAATTTGCTTTTAACAATTCCATCCACTCCACCACAAACCAATCACCGTTTTTCTCCAACTACGGATTTCATCCCTCCTTTCTACCCGCACTTGTACCCGAATCTTCTGTACCGGCTGTTCAAGATAGACTGGATTCCCTTTCCTCCAACAACCAGATGCTCAGGGAAACTATTGCTAAAGCACAGGAGGATGACAAAAAATACTTCGACAAGAAGAGAAGGGGAGAATTGAACTTGGAGGTAGGAGATCGTGTGTGGCTATCTACTACAAATTTAAAACTAGCATGCCCCTCCAAGAAATTGGGACCTAGATACTTGGGCCCTTTCCCTGTCAAGAGAAAGGTCAACCCAGTGGCCTATGAACTTGAACTCCCTGCCTCATTCAGAATACATCCGGTGTTTCATGTCTCCCTACTTAAACCTGATGTTCCAAATTCCTTTCCAGATCGTGAAGTGGGACCTCCAGAGGCTATCCGAGTGAATGGGGAAGAGGAATTTGAAATCGAAGCTATCCTGGATCACAGAAAACGGCAAGGTGAGGACCAATATTTAATTAAATGGAAAGGTTTTGGCCCAGAAGAAAATTCCTGGGAACCAAGAACGAATCTTCATGCCCAGAGACTTATACAGGTTTTCATCGTTCCCGCTCCCAGGGTTCGTTTCAAAGAGGCATCCGGAGGCTGCCCCTAAGGAGGGGGCAATGTCAGAGAACTCACGCGTTCCATGCCCGTCCTCGTCCAGTAGGGGTTAATCTCCGTTCGACAAGCGCCAATACCCATGCGCAGCCTTCTCAACGAAACCGAACGTGCGGGCGTACCCGCGTACCAACGCTGACCTGTGCGCGCCCTCGTTTGTCAATACGAACGAGGGCACGCACTTCCACGTCAGCACGAACGTGTGCGCGTAATCACGCACGGACCCGTACCTCCACCAATCCCAGCACAAGGCGCCCTATATAAACAGGGCCTTCACATGGTGTCAGTGCTGGATCGTCTTCAGTCTTATCTCCTGAATACCTGCCTGAAGTTCCTGCCTACCTTGGTCCTGATTCACCTGGTTTTCCTGTTACCCTTCCTGGATTGACCCCGCTTACTGACTGCTTCCTTTGGTTTGACCTCAGCTTGGATCCCTGGACTACGGCTCTGCTCTCTGATTCGGTACCTTATCACCTGCCTGTTGCCAACCTATTGCCTGCCTTGACCACGAACTTGCCTTCTGCCTTGTACCTTGTTTGCCAGCCAGTTGCCGACCTACTTGCCTGTTTTTTGACCACGAACTTGCCCTCTGCCTTGTACCTTGTTTGCCAGCCAGTTGCCGACCTGTTTCCTGTCTTGACCTCGCAGTGCCTACATCCATCTGTTCGGCTGTTGCTGCACACAGCCTTGGATACCAACGTGAACACCAGCTCTTCAGAGGAACTAGTACTTCCAAGTACCAGTCTACCAGCCGCAGGCACTTGCACCCTTTCGTGCCCCAGCACTCCCTGTTCCCACCACCAGGGGTGTTTGGACCGGAACCGTGCACGAGGCCATCCCCAGCATCCGGACTCCGCTGTAAGGTACGTGATATCTTCTCTGCCCTTAAAAGTATCTGATCACTGAGATCGACCATAAAAAGCATCTGATCACTGAGATCGGACATGAACACATGGCTTGCCTATAGCAGAGAGTGGATTTATACCTGCTAGGACTGCCTATAGGCGGTGATGTGTTCTTTTCTGCCTAGTGTACTACTCCTGTAGGTGGCACTCTAAACCCTATGGTCAAGAAAGAAGAGAAGCTGTGTCCATCAATGAACGGAAGAGAGATTTTCTGGTAGAGAAAGAATGCAAAGAGAGAACTTTGGTGACAAGGAGAACTCACCCATTCCAATCTCTAGAATCTTCTTTTTAGCCTTCACTTCACTGTCTTCTTCTTCAGCTTTTACATCTCTCTGAGTGATTCTGGTGTCACCGGGGTCTGTGAATAAAGATGAGAGTGAAGCCCCCTGTACTGAGATGTATGAGAGACCCCAGAGAGTGTGTGTGGTAACCCCCAGCCCTGCTGATTCCCTGCTTGGTAGTAACCCCCAGCCCTGCTGATTCCCCGCTCAGTAGTAACATCCAGCTCTGCTGATCCCCCGCTTAGTAGTGACCCCCAGCCCTGCTGATTCCCCGCTCAGTAGTAACCCCCAGCTCAGCTGATCCTCTGGTTTTCTGATCCTCCTGGTCATGGCTCTTGGCTGGTAACACACAATGACATGATGTGAAGAGGAGAGTCGGAGTCTAATAGAGGCTGATGGCTCCTGACTCCCCCACTGGGCACATACTGTCTCCCCATTACTGTCTACTGACAGAGGAGGGGGGAGAAGAAGAGATTGTTGTAGTGACTAAACAGGGACAATTTTGGAATATTTTCTAGATTTAATGTGTATTGCTCACCTGTGTTCATCAGGAGAACTTCTTCCTGTTTAATCTTCATGTGCCCTTCTTCTTTCACCTTGGTTTTGACACTTCTGTGGGTCACTCTGGAGTTTTCAGGGTCTGTGAAAAAAAACTGGTCACCTCTCTTGGCTGGCGATTTGGGACTCTTTTCTAGATTGAGTGCATATTCACCTGTTATATTCTTTGTAGGAATCTCTTCCTTCTTGCACAGCTTATCAGCCCTCATATATGTCTCTTCAGCTGACTCTTTCACTTTTATTTCAATATGCTTCAGCCTTTTATACTAAATAATATAAAAAAGTTGAATTGGCACATTGCATTAGCTGAAGTAAAACTAAACAATATAATAGAAAGAGCCCCTAAAGCGGAACTAAACCCGCCAATCGGTTTCAGCCAAAGAAGCTGCCATTTTGACCTCTGTTCTATCTTCAACTGCCATGATGCTGCACATGTGATCAGTTATGACACCGGCCATTTGATGGTTTGACAGTTTGATTCACAGCACAACCAATGTGACAGTTACATTCCCCACATGTGTCGGGAATGTAACTTTTTTTTTAGAACTTTTAAACTGATGGATTTAGTTCCACTTAGAAAACATATACCGTATATACTCGAGTATAAGCCAAGTTTTTCAGCTCATTTTTTTGTGCTCGGGGCCACTTGGTGCTAGGAAAGGCCCCAAAGTTGGTCAAATGTGTCCATCTACAGCAATGTCAGTTTGGGTCCAGAGACCCCAAATTTTGGCTGCATCTAGGGGGCATTTAGGAACCCTTAACTACCAAGTTTAAAGTTCATGGGACCTATTGCTGCAAATGGGCACAGTGAGGCATGCAAATGGGCACAGTGAGGCTACAAATGGGCATTGTTTTCCTCTTACAGTAGCTGCGCATTTCTCACCCTAGGCTTATACTCGAGTCAATACGTTTTCCCAGTTTTTTGTGGTAAAATTAGGTGCCTCGGTTTATATTCGGGCCGGCTTATAATTGAGTATATACGGTAATATATCATTCTACAACAACCTCAGTGTCATCTACCTGATAACAGCGCAGGATTTTGTGACGTTCCCGCACTGGATCCAAGGAATACAGAGGGCTAGGACATCTCTCTGGGGTATTTCTGTAACTGGATCCATCTGTAGAAGACACTGACTGAATGCATTTCCTTTACATCAGAGGATGTGTGTGTATTAGGTGGATTCCCAATTCAAGAAATGAAAATCTCCTCTTACCAGTTGATGGGAGGGTTGGCTGGCTTGCCATCATAACGTACAGAGCCTTGTGTCCTTCTAAAGGTCTCCACTCTAAATTTGAAATAAAAGATGGATTATATATTTCACACTGAAATAAAGTCAACCTTGTTGCACTTTATGAAGATATCACTATCCAAGAAGGCAAAAGAAAAGCAGACCTTCACAGCTCTGGGGGACCATCATATTGGCCTGTGCCCTCCTCTCTGACTTTCCCATAAAGATCAATAATACAACTATTAGTACTTCCCCTCATGCCAGGGTACAATGTGTAATACTATACTCTGACTTGTCCTCTGGGTCCCAAATCCAATCACTGTCAAAGGCTTGTAGACTTCAGCTCCGTAACATCTCCAAAACATGCCCCTTTTTTTAACTAATGAAACCACCAAGCTACTCATTCACTCCCTTGTTATCGCTCTCCTTGACTATTGCAACTCCCTTCCTATAGGCCTTCCTCTACGCAGGTTACCCCCCCCCCCCCTTCAGTTTATCATGAATGCTGCTGCCAGACTCCTCCATCTTACCAACCGTTCAGTGTCTGCTACCCCTCTCTGCCAATCCATACACTGGCTTCCAGTTGCCCCACAGTTATTACATTTTGTGCCACTTGCCCCACCCTATTAGATTGCAAGCTGTTATGAGCAGGGCCCTCCTAAACCTTTTGTATTTTATTGTACTGTATCTGTACTGCATCCCAGGAGTGAGATCTTTCTCTGATTCAAACCCCCTCACCATGGGCGTCCGCAGGTAGGGGCAAGGGGGGGCAAGTGCCCCCCCCCCCCCCTGGAATCAGGGATCGGATCGGGAGTTTGTTCCCCACTCAGTCTTTATCCTAGCGCTGGAGTCCGGCCCTGTCCTTACCCAGAATGAAAACGGGTCTTGCCAGCTGCTGGGCATAATGGACATCCTACTGGCATGCAAGGTACTGTACTGAGCATTACACACACCACTGGGACATAGGGGCACTTGAGGGACTGCAGACAGGGCTAGGGGGTCCCTCTCTCTGGCCCTTTAATCACCCCTCTCTGTCACCCCCTCTCTCACTCTGTCACCCCTCTGTCTTTTCCACCCCCTCTCTCTGTCACCCCACCCCTCTGTCTCTCTCTGTTACACTCCTCTCTCTCTGTCACCCCCTCTATCTCTCTCTGTCACCCCCTATGTCTCTTTCTGTCACCCCCTCTCTCTCTCTGTCACCCCCCACATGTATACAGTCTCTTAGAGTCTCTTGTGCCATGTCCGCAGTCTCTTATACTCTCTTGAGCCATGTATGCAGTTTCCGACAGTCTCCTGGGCCATGTATACAGTCTCTGGTCATCTCTTGTGCCATGTCCGCAGTCTCTTACAGTCTCTTGAGCCATGTATGCAGTCACTGACAGTCTCTTGAGCCATGTATGCAGTCACTGACAGTCTCTTGGGCCATGTATGCAGTCACTGACAGTCTCTTGGGCCATGTATGCAGTCTCTAACGGTCTCTTGTGCCATGTCTGCAGTCTCTGACCATCTCCTGTACTACCTCTGCAGTCTCTGACCATGATAATGACATTGTCGAAAAGGGTCAGAGCATGGGTGACCTTAAAATGATGCCCCCCCCCCTGAAAAGAGTTCTGCGGATGCCCATGCCCCTCACATGCCTTTTCTCTCTCCCTCAAACAATATGCTGAGCTCAGCCTTTGAGAGCTCACTCCTGTGATGATGGGGATGAACAGCAACAGCTGGAAGTGTCTTAGCAACATCCTAGCAACAAGGCAGGATGGGATGATGTCATCTGTGGGAGTTTTTCAGCCTGATTTCAGGAGGTACGTAAATGGCCTACACCTATAGCAAGGGCATTACTCAGCTTTAGTCAGAGCCACACACTTTGTTTTTTTTCTACAAACACCCCTTACCTGCACGGGTAGTTTTTTTGGTAAAGGTGAACTATACCTTTAAGATAGACATTATTTTACATACCTGATCTAGAAGATGATAGCCTCTCTATTCAATTACATTTGTAGTTATCCATCATTTTTCACCACTGTACCTTTTTAGTTTCTGTTGTTTTCCCTTCATGGTGAAGTTTGCTGCCACTACTTTCCAAGAACATTTTCATGAATCTTAAATTGAATAAAGAAAAAAAAAAAAAAAAAAAAAGGACCTGTCATTGCATTCTTGTTTTTCAAAGTGCATTTTCTGGGCTCATTCTAATGCTAATTTTTCTTTCACTACTTGGAGAACCATTTTTTTTTTTTTTTAACAAATGACTTGGAGAACCATTTACATAAAAAAAATATACATTTTAAATCCTGGACCACCTGCCATACTTGGAATGGATCATTAACTAAAGCGGAACTAAACCCTCCTATCATTTTCAGTCATGGAAGCTGCCATCTTGGCCTATTTTTGATTTCCAACCATCATGGTGCTACACATGTAATCAGTTATGACACCAGACATTTGATGGTTTGACAGTTTGGTTGAGAGCAAAACCAATGTGACAGTTACATTGCCGGCATGCCAGCAATGTAACTTATTTTTAAAACTGTTAAACTGATGGGTTTAGTTCCGCTTTAACCACTTTAATGCCCCGTACACACAATAGGATTTTCCGACAACAAAACCGTGGATTTTTTTCCAAAGGATGTTGGTTCAAACTTGTCTTGCATACACACGGTCACACAAATGTTGACGGAAATTCCGAACGTCAAGAACGCGGTGACATACAACGCGTACGACGAGCCAAGAAAAATGAAGTTCAATAGCCAGTGCGGCTCTTCTGCTTAATTCCGAGCATGCATGGATTTTTGTGTGTCGGACTTATATACACACGCTCGAAAAGTTTGGTTGTCGGAAAATTTGAGAACCTGCTCTCAAACATTTGTTGGCGGAAATTCCGACAACAAATGTTCTATGGAGCATACACCCGGTCGGACTTTCCGACAATATGCTCACATCCAACATTTGTTGTTGGAAAATCCTATCGTGTGTAGAGGGCATAAGACCAGACCTTCTTCTGACACGTTTTGTTTACAAGGTAAAATCAGTATTTTTTTTGCTATATTAACAAAAGTATTGGGACAGAAAAAAATGTGAAGAATACTGCGCTGTCCCAAAATTTACTATGAATACTATCCCATAACATTGATTATAGAAAAAATTGTGAAAAATAAAAACCAAATGAAAATTAAAAATTAAAAAGGCTGCTGCAGTTGTAAATGTGAGATACCCACACCAACAAGACTAATATAAAAATGAACAACTGCGCTGCAAACAATTGTGCACTGGTGACACAAATAATATAAACCAACATACATTAAAGTTGACACAGTAATTTTACACCTCCTTATATCTTAATAGTATCAAGTTCAATAAAGTCCGTGATAACATGAAACAATCGTGTAAAACCAAAAATAGAAAAAACAATCAATAGTGACCGACTGTCCTTATAGAGATCAATGTGATTTGTGGAAGACACAATAAACATATGAAAAGTTCCAGAAACTCCACAGTGCTCTCATTCAATAAACAGCAGCTCAAAGGGTGATCCAGATGGAAAACAAGAAAACACCTCCACCGTCCAGTCACACTGACCCTTACCGGATTGTGCGACCCCCTGTCACAGAGGTCACACTGGCTTGTGGCTTTAATCCCGGCCAGGGAAATCCAGAGACTTTACCAGGTTGCTCAGAATGGATGGTGTGAGCTCAGAAAATGGTCAAACAGGGAACATGGAACGAAAGAGACAGTCCATAGTGTACCTCTGTATACAGTTTATTTAAAAGTTAAAAAATTATTGCACTTACAAGGTCGCAATAGATAAAAGCATTTGTAATAGCCGGCCGGCTCGATTTCGCTGCCCGTTTGCTTCCGGGATCTGCGTGGTTCGTATGGTGACGTCAGCACGCCGCTCCTCCCTACGCCGTTTCGTCACAACTGACGTCTTCCAGGGCCACTACCCACTACCCATCCAAGTTTAGCAGCCACTGCTCCAACTCCACCTTCCTTCCCCTGAGGGAAGGAAGGTGGAGTTGGAGCAGTGGCTGCTAAACTTGGATGGGTAGTGGGTAGTGGCCCTGGAAGACGTCAGTTGTGACGAAACGGCGTAGGGAGGAGCGGCGTGCTGACGTCACCATACGAACCACGCAGATCCCGGAAGCAAACGGGCAGCGAAATCGAGCCGGCCGGCTATTACAAATGCTTTTATCTATTGCGACCTTGTAAGTGCAATAATTTTTTAACTTTTAAATAAACTGTATACAGAGGTACACTATGGACTGTCTCTTTCGTTCCATGTTCCCTGTTTGACCATTTTCTGAGCTCACACCATCCATTCTGAGCAACCTGGTAAAGTCTCTGGATTTCCCTGGCCGGGATTAAAGCCACAAGCCAGTGTGACCTCTGTGACAGGGGGTCGCACAATCCGGTAAGGGTCAGTGTGACTGGACGGTGGAGGTGTTTTCTTGTTTTCCATCTGGATCACCCTTTGAGCTGCTGTTTATTGAATGAGAGCACTGTGGAGTTTCTGGAACTTTTCATATGTTTATTGTGTCTTCCACAAATCACATTGATCTCTATAAGGACAGTCGGTCACTATTGATTGTTTTTTCTATTTTTGGTTTTACACGATTGTTTCATGTTATCACGGACTTTATTGAACTTGATACTATTAAGATATAAGGAGGTGTAAAATTACTGTGTCAACTTTAATGTATGTTGGTTTATATTATTTGTGTCACCAGTGCACAATTGTTTGCAGCGCAGTTGTTCATTTTTATAAAAGTATTGGGACACCTGCCTTTTCACGCACATGAACTTTAATGGCATCACAGTCTTAGTCCGTAGGGTTCAATATTGAGTTAGCCCACCCTTTGCAGCTATAAAAGCTTCAACTCTTCTGGGAAGGCTGTCCACAAGGTTTAGGAGTGTGTCTATGGGAATGTTTGACCATTCTTCCAGAAGCGCATTTGTGAGGTCAGGCACTGATGTTGGATGAAAAGGCAAGTTCCTCCACCTCAAACTCACTCATCCGTGTCTTTATGGACCTTGCTTTGTGCACTGGTGCACAGTCATTTTGGAACAGAAAGAGGCTATCTCCAAACTGTTCCCACAAAGTTGGGAGCATGAAATTGTCCAAAATGTCTTGGTATGCTGACACCTTAAGAGTCCCTTTCGCTCTTACTAAGGGGCCAAGCCCAACCCCTGAAAAACAACCCCACACCATAATCTTTTCCCCCACCCAAAAGCACCTTGTCCCCAAGGGTCTCTTCCCCAAAACCCTGGGCTGTGGTTGTGGGGGTCTGTGGGCAGGGATCCAGATCCAGACCCCCAACCCCCATGTGAATGAGTAGGGGGTACACCTAGCCATTCACCAAAAAGTGTCAGAAAGTAATAAAACACAGAGACACTTTTTGACAATAAAAGAAAAAGTGTCCCCTGATGTAAATGCATTGTCAATCACAACGCCGGCCGCACCTGGAAAAAAAAAATTTCTCTGCCTCCCGTGAAGGCAAACTGCCAAATGGCTGGCTTGCCATTTGACAGTTCTTATATAGGTAAGGGCGGGGCCACCTGGCGACGTCACCTGGCGACGTCACCAACTGGGAGTGCAAGTCCCGAGAGAGCCAAGGCTCTCATGAACATTGCTGGATGGAGAAGGGGCTGTCTGGGAGAAGGCATTGAAGACTACAAAACTGGGCAAAAGCCCAGGCCCTGATGGCTTTCCGGCTCAGTATTATAAAAGTTTTGCGGAACTCTTGGCCCCGGATTACTCAAGGCTTTCAACTCCCTGTCCTCTACTTCCAGTTCCTCAGAGAGCCTATTAGAGGCCTATATCTTGGTGATACCCAAAGACAATATAGACCCCACCAACTTCGCTAATTACCGCCCAGTATCTCTCCTCAATGTGGGCGTTAAGTTGTTCTCTAAAATTTTAGCAACCCGATTGTTATGTACCTGCCTGGAGGAATCTGGATCAAGTAAGCTTTGTTCCTGGAAAAGAGGCAAGAGATAACACCATCAAAGCCCTAAATTTACATCATTGGCTTAGCTCTAATCATCAGTTTTTTTTAGCAAGAGACACGGAAAAGGAGTTTGACTGAGTGGCTTGGGACTATATGGATGCTGTCTTGGGAGCTCTGGGGCTCAGGGCACACATGCGTACATTCAGAATCAACGGCCACTTGTCGTGCGCCTTCTCTAGCCATAATGGCACTAGGCAGGGATGTCCGCTCTCTCCTATACTCTACATCCTTATGCTGGAACTTCTTCTTCACTACATTCGAGCCAACCCAAATATCAAGGGCATAGAGGTCCATAAGTGGGATTTCAAGATTGTAGCCTTTGCAGATAATATCTTGCTTTTCCTTTCCTCACCCCTGACGTCATTGCCTAATCTTAAGTTTAAACTTCTTTCAAACCTGAAAATTAACTATTCTAAATCTTTTGCGCTGAATATCTCTCTACCAACAGCGATAGTTAAACAGTGTAAGACAAATTTCCCCTTTCAGTGGAAAGTGGATGCTATCACCTACCTAGGTATACAACTCCCTGCGGATCTGTCAGAACTTTATAACAATTTTCTAGCGGAACTGAACGCTATACCTCAAGATCTTCAACGAAGGGGTGTTCCAACCATCTCTTGGTTTGGGCGGGCCTCCATTTTAAGGCCTCATGCACACGGGCGCTATAAAAAAATGAGCTGTAAAGCTAGTATCGACCCCAGGAAAATACAGAGTTAAAAACTTGATTGTATCAGCGGTTTGCATTGGCACAATGCATGTTTTGCCACGCAAGCTTTTAGCAGCGTTTCTCTGCCTCTGTGTAAAATCAATGGTTCCCTATGGGAGTCCATTGATTTGAATAGAAGTCGGATCATGATGATTCGACTTGCGGTGCGACTTGTGTGCTGAGGATATTGAAGGGGAACCCCTCGCCAAAATGAAAAAAAAAATCGACATGGTTGCGACGTCACAGGCGGTGACGTCACAAGGGGCGGGGCCTCCAAAGGACGTCAGCGGGTGGCCCAGCCCCATGCCAATATAAGTCATGGCATTACACCGGGAGATTGCATCGAGTCAACATTGGAAGAATAACAGAGGGAGAAGACCCGGCAAAAGAGCGAAAACACCCGGCAAAAGAGCGAGAAGACAGCACTGAGAGAAGACCCAGCAGAAGAGGGAGGAGACAACACCGAAAGGAGAAGACCTGGAGAGGGAGAAGAACCAGCAGAGGGCGAACATAGGGCCGGAGGAGGGAGAAGAGCCAGAGAGGGGCGAAGTCATCGGAAAAGACGCCGGAGCTGATTTAATAAATTACTTTAAAAACCTTGTCAGAGAAATGCCTGACAAGGCTTAAATTAACTTGTGGTTGTGGGGGGTCTGCGGGCAGGGGGCTTGTCAGAATCTGATGGCCCCAGATCCAGACCCCTACAGCTTTTGAATCCCCTACAGCTTTTGAATCACTTTGCTCCCGATCTTCCTCACAGAGTCAACTCGATGTTATATGCCTCAATGTTTGAAGGGACTCAAGCTTCCTTGCACTCTGAACGCACTTTCTGGGAATCCGCTCTAAACGCAGAGATTGATGACGCCAGTTGGGACTACATTCATTTATATATTCACAAACGCTCCCTGAATGTGGCAACTCAAGAAAATGGATACAAACTTAGAACGAGATGGTACAAAACACCAGACTTACTTCATAAATGTATCCCGTTGGTCTCTGACCGCTGTTGGAGATGTGCCAAAGAAACGGGCACCTTCCTCCATATATGGTGGATGTGCCCCCTGATCTGGCAATACTGGTGTAGGGTCTATGACACAAAGGTTGCAATTTCTTTACTCCCATTGGAGTTTTCCCCAGCACAGTACCTCCTTAATTTTTCTAAGATACCCCCCAAAAAAACATTATAAGTCGGTAGCTATGCATATGATCAACGCTGCTAGGCTTTGCGTACCGGTCCACTGGAGATCTAAATCTCCCCCTTCCATGAAGGGTGGGTCTGTTGTATCAGCCATTTAGCAGCGATGGAGGAGCTGATATATACTACCCTTGACAAAATATCCAAGTACTTGGACACGTGGAAGGCCTGGACAGTATTTTGAAAAACACAACTACAGTATCTCACAAAAGTGAGTACACCCCTCACATCTTTGTAAATATTTGATTATATATTTTCATGTGACAACACTGAAGAAATTACACTTTTCTACAATGTAAAGTAGTGAGTGTACAGCTTGTATAACAGTGTAAATTTTCTATCCCCTCAAAATAACTCAACACACAGCCATTAATGTCTAAACTGCTGGCAACAAAAGTGAGTACACCCCTAAGTGGAAATGTCCAAATTGGGCCCATTTAGCCATTTTCCCTCCCCGGTGTCATGTGACTCATTAGTGTTACAAGGTCTCAGGTGTGAATGGGGAGCAGGTGTGTTAAATTTGGTGTTATCACTCTCATTCTCTCATACTGGTCACTGGAAATTCAACATGGCACCTCATGGCAAAGAACTCTCTGAGGATCTGAAAAAAGAATTGTTGCTCTACATAAAGATGGCCTAGGCTATAAGGAGATTTCCAAGACCCTGAAACTGAGCTGCAGCACGGTGGCCAAGACCATACAGTGGTTTAACAGGACAGGTTCCACTCAGAACAGGCCTCGCCATGGTCGACCAAAGAAGTTGAGTGCACGTGCTCAGCGTCATATCCAGAGGTTGTCTTTGGAAAATAGACGTATGAGTGCTGCCAGCATTGCTGCAGAGGTTGAAGGGGGGTTAGCCTGTCAGTGCTCAGACCATACGCCAAACACTGCATCAAATTGGTCTGCATGGCTGTCGTCCCAGAAGGAAGCCTCTTCTAAAGATGATGCACAAGAAAGCCCGTAAACTGTTTGCTGAAGACAAGCAGACTAAGGACATGGATTACTGGAACCATGTCCGGTGGTCTGATGAGACCAAGATAAACTTATTTGCTTCAGATGGTGTCAAGAGTGTGTGGCGGCAACCAAGTGAGGAGTACAAAGACAAGTGTGTCTTACTTACAGTCAAGCATGGTGGTGGGAGTGTCATGGTCTGGGGCTGCATGAGTTCTGCCGGCACTGGGAAGCTAAAGTTCATTGAGGGAACCATGAATGCCAACATGTACTTTGACATACTGAAGCAGAGCATGATCCCCTCCCTTCGGAGACTGGGCCGCAGGGCAGTATTCCAACATGATAACGACCCCAAATATACCTCTAAGAGGACCACTGCCTTGGTAAAGAAGCTGAGGGTAAAGGTGATGGACTGGCCAAGCATGTCTCCAGACCTAAACCCTATTGAGCATCTGTGGGACATGCTAAAAAGGAAGATGGAGGAGCGCAAAGTCTCTAACATCCACCAGCTCTGTGATGTCATCATGGAGGAGTGGAAGAGGACTCCAGTGGAAATCTGTGAAGCTCTGGAGAACTCCACGCCAAAGAGGGTTAAGGCAGTGCTGGAAAATAATGGCGGCCACACAAAATATTGACACTTTGGGCCCAATTTGGACATTTTCACTTAGGGGTGCAGTTTAGACATTAATGGCTTTTTTTTCTCAACTCCCCCCCCCCCCCACACCTTTTTCCCCTCCTTTGCAAAAAAAAAAAATTTGAACTAGCACCATTTTCTTCTCTAGGGTGTCTGCTTTCAGGAAAATATCATGCTTTGGGGGGTTTATGCAATCTTCGGCCCTAAAACTATTTAGTAAACATGTGCAAAAAACACCAAAATGTCTCTGGCAGTGAAAGGGTTAAATAATAAGATAACTAATTGATATTTGTCAATTTGCATCAATTATAAAAAAAAAAAGCCATTGACTGCAGCATTCAATATGTCCCCAGAGCTGACCATCTAATGTTCTACACATCACAGGACTTGCAGGAAGATGAGGATTTGTAGAGGTGACATGATTCCCTCCTGAGCCTTCTCCCTAATAAGAAGACATTATTACCTCCTCTGCATTCGGCATCCATTCTCAGGCTTGCACCCCCACCAGGAAGTTTCTTATGTTTCTATGTTCCTCCTGAACTACAACATAATGGCCACGACCTTCCTTCCCTGAACCAAATTTTCTATATACCAAATAAAAAAAAATGTATTTTTTACATGTGTACTGTTTTTTTTTCTTCGTATCTGCACTACAAGAATATGGCCACCTCTCTTCTGAAGGAGTTTCGCCCTCTAGTGGCTGCTCACAGCGGCTCCCAAGCCTCCCAGCTGTATCTAGTTGCTATGGTGACGTGCGTGCGCAGAGGAACGGATCAGTCAGGGAGGGCGGTCACCATCTTGTGGACAAATTAGGGAACTGACTAGGATTCTTTGTTTCTTTCCTTCAGTAGTAGGTTCTGTAGCGCCCACACTTTGTTGAAGTGTGCGCTATCAGTGTAAATTTAGTTTTCCAGAACTGTAACGGAGTTCTGGGGGTTAATTGTATAGGTCTTTTACTTGGGTATCAGTTTGGCTGGGCTGTACTGAGGTTCTGCCTGGTCATAGGTGCAGTGAGGCACCTGTGACAGGCTGAGAACCAAGCCTAGTTGGACGTGTTAGGTACCCATCTTTCTCGGAGCCAATCAGTGGGCGCGTCTGGCCCCACTGTGTAGTCTATTAAAGGTGCTAAAGTCATGTGTTCAGGGTTCGGCTTGCTCTTCTGTTCCTGGTTTCCGGTCCGGACCGGCCCCGTGAGGGGTCCCGGACCCAGGAGTGTCTGCCGTCCCATAAGCATGGTCACCCTGACCAGCCCCAGAGGCCCTCATGGTCTGGGGTGGGGATCCGTCCGTTCCCGAGCCTCGGAACTGGCTAGTTTGAGGCCCAGTAACTGAAGGAGGATTCGGAGGTGTCTCTGTGTGCTCTCGGTATTGGAGGGACACGCCAACTCGTACAAGCGACCAGGGGAGGACTCTTCGGAGGAGGGCCAAGAAGCTGGCTGCTCGGTAAGAGCCTGGGAGCTGAGTTGTATGGACACTAGAGAATCCACACTTCTCACAGTATCGCCAAGAAGGCTGAGAGATCCAGGTACTGTGAGAAAGGTTCCTACTTATCTTCAGTTACAATCTAGTGGCAGAGACTTTGCAAGGTTTCTGGATCACATGTTGGCTGCTAAACCCATGGTTAGAGGTTTATCCAGCAGTGAAGCACCCAGTTGCCAGTGGCTACTCTCTGGGCTAATTAAGAAACATTCAGTGGATGTCAGCAGTTCAAAGTGCCTGTTACCCCTGCAAAATAAAAATCCTCAAAAGGACTTTTGTGTGTCAGCATTGAAGTTACTGGGTAATAACACTGGGAACCCCTAGACAACACCTGACGAGCTACGAGGAGGTAATTGGTAAGCCCAGAAAAGTCAAGGTAGCCCCTAGGGGTTATGGCCGCTACAGTTCAAAAATGCCATCTTCTGGGAAAAGAGAAGAGAGCTCCTACACACCTTCTGAAACTTTTGTAACCCCTTAAATCTTACATAATTTAGGTGTTGGGGAGTCATAGCATTTTGGGGTTTCTGTCTAAGAGTGAAAGGCTGGCAAGAGTTGTGTTATATTACACATTGACATGGATAGGACCATAGCGCTAAACTGAGGTAATATGGCAGTTGTGACAATATGTGTGAACAACGCACTGCTGATTATTGCAATACACAGGCAGCACAGTGGCAATATGCAATGTTCTAAAATGTGTGGCAATCTATGGCAATGCACTGCTATCTGTGGAAATATATGGACAATACACTGCCATTTGTGGCAATCTATGGGCAATGTACTGGTATTTGGGCAGGGCTGGTGCAAGGATTTGTGAATCCCTAGGCAAAACCTAATTTTCTGCCCCCGGGCTCCACCCCCTTTTCCCTGCCCATGTGTAACCAACTTTTTTATTTTATTTTTTTTAATTGTGTTTTTTATTGAAATTAAAAAAAAAACAGAACAGTACATGTCATACAGTATTTTAGAAATATCAATTAGGAAATTAAGCAATTGAAAGCAAGTTTTACACATATCATGGACAAAAATAGTGAAATAAAAAGAAAAAAAGAATAAGCATCAAGTGAGTATAAATCTGTAAAGGTTGATCATCTAGCGGAGAACGCTACCTTACAATGAAAGACTATTTCCATCGTTAAGAGGGTGAGAGAAGGGGGAAGGGGAGTGGAATCTAGGGAGCATAGAAAAACCATGTCAAAACTTCTAAGGGATCTGGGTAAGAAGCCTTCACCCATTAGTTGGAGGCAACTATAGAATGTCTAGAATAGTATCAGCGAGAGGAGCTGTGTATAGAGCGGTCCCAAGGATCTCATATCTTATTAAAACTATCAACGGCATCGTCCGTCATGGCTGTCATATGCTCCATTCTGCGGATGTCATTATTAGCCTGTACAAGTTGGGTCTGAGTTGAAGGGGAGGTGGACAACCAGCATGCAGGGATAGCTCTTTTTGCTGCTAGTAGGACGTACAAGGCCAGTTTATTCAAGGCTTTTCCCAATCCAGGGATTGGGAGACCCAGAAGGAGGTGTACCGGATTCAACGGGATGGGGTGTCTAAAATCTGTTGGAGCAAGGACACTACCCTGGACCAGAAATGGGCTATCATTTCACGTTGCCAAAAGATATGATAATGAGTACTGCTGAGTTTACATCTCCAGCAAAGAGGAGAGAGAGAAGGATCATAGCAGTGTAAAACCTCAGGAGTCCTATACCAAAAGAACAGTATTTTGTATGCTATCTCTTTTTGTGCCACACATCGGGAGATTTTGGAGGTTGAAGTCCAAATTTTAGCCCATTGGGGGAGGGGGGGATTTGTTGTGTAACGTGTGACCATTTACTCATGTATGAGTGGGGCTCTAAGAAGAGCGGAAGATTTTCTTGTAAGAGTTGGTATATATCGGATATTAGTCGTGATTGGTATGGTCCCTGTGAACAGAGTTTGAAGTGCATAGGTTTAGTTAGAGTGAGTGAGGGTGAGAGAGATGCTAAGTAGTGGGATATTTGGAGGTATGAGAAGAACAACTGGTTTGGGATTTGGCTTGTAGATTGAAGGTCTGGAAAGGAGCGGAATTTGCGGGTGACAGGGTGTACAAAATGTCGGAGTTGGAACAGGCCTGCCTTAGCCCAGGGAAACATCAGAGGATGGGATAAACTATCTGGGAGCAAGGGATTGAAGAGTACATTAGAAAGGGGGGGGCATGAGAAGGCCAGAGACAATTTGATACGACAGGAATGCCAGACTCTAAGTGAAAACAACATAGGGCCCAAACAGAGGTCACGGAGCTTGGGGGTCCGAAAATAATGTAGGGGACCGAATCAAGGAGCAAGGATAGGTCAGAAACAGGGAACCCATCTCTATCTCCGCCCATCTATTCAGGGGTTGCATACTGGACCAGGCTACCACCGCACGGAGGTGGGAAGCCAGGTAATACTTGTGAATGCCTGGGGCTCCCATACCCCCCTGACCTCTGGGAGAAAAGATGACCAAGCTAGCCACTCTATGTGCCCCGTCTTTCCATATAAAATTAAGGAACCATCTTTTGAGGAGTTTCAGTTGAGCCATTGGGACAGGTAGTGTTTCAAACAAATACAGTAATTTCGGCATAACAGACATCTTCAGCACATTAATCCTGCCTATCCATGATATCGGGAGGGGGTTCCATCTATTTAGCATAGCTTTGATAGATTTAAACAGGGGGATATAATTGGCTGAGTAAAGGGTGGAATATGACGGCATAATTTGAACTCCTATATAATTGAGAGAAGAGGTACACCAGCGTTTTTTTAGAGTGATCTGAGAAAGATCATGGAAAGGCATAATTGTTTCACCGTTAAAGATAATCTGGTCATTCCTACTTGCCTTCCTCCTTATGTTTTCTTTTAGAGAGAAACTTTGCAGGCAGCAGATTATGTCCCTAGGAGGCATATTGTCCAGGCCTTTGGCTCTGAGGGCTCTGTGAGCTCTGACAAATTCAATGGCCGTATCCTCAGGCCTTTCCCCCTGACCCTGATATTGTTTCTCCTCCCTCTATTGTCTAGGTCTTCGAGGTGTCTGTTAATCTCTATGAAATGCTGGGTCTGTGAGCAGGTCACCTTCTCCAGTCTGTGAATTGCTTTGTCTCTATGTCTTCCTGCTGTCTCCGAAGCGGCCATTTTTTCAGTGAGAACAAGCATGCTGGATTTGAGATCTGTTATAGCAGCCGAAAAGGTCACTTTGATGTCAGCAGCAATGCCTGACATCCCAGCATATGTGAGGGGGAGATCCGGGTGAGGGGTACCCCTACCGTCATCCTCGATTGCTGACTGTGAGTCCTCACTGTAGTCTTCCTCCACGTGTGGCGTCGCCATCTTGTCTCCAGGCATGTTGTTTCTGGCTGCCGGTGGGTTCCTGAAGAGATCGGAGATGTTTATCCCCTGATAAGCCGCTGCCTGTCTCCGGGATCTTGTGTGGGGTGTGCTGTAGCTTTTCCTGCTCATGTTACCCCCATCAAATCATTCTCTGCAGCTATTACCTTTTGTACCACCACCCCCTCCCTTTAGAATGTAAGCTCTACGAGCAGGGCCCTCCTGTACCTTTTGTATTGAACTGTACTGTAATTGTGTTGTCCCTCTATACATTGTAAAGCGCTGCGTAAACTGTTGGCGCTATATAAATCGTGTATAATAATAATGTTAGGGCGATCTGGGTGCAGAAAGACAGGCTAAGGCTGTGGTACTGTCGGAGCTGCTGTATTAGGCGTCCATCTCTGTCGCGCGCCAAGCCACGCCAATGTGCAAAGTTTTTAACTAGTTCCTACCCATGCTATAGCCAAAAGATGGCTACAGTTGGACTTTCCAGTTCTGCTAAGATGTCCATAGATGTCCTCCCATGTGCACGTCTCCCGCATGTCCCTTGGGGCGTGCATGGAGCGTGCTCTGTGACTGCTGTGTCCGTTGTACACAACCGATCACGTATTGAGGTAAAGAGACAATCACAGCGGCCCTTTACCATGTGATCGGCTGTGTCCAATCAGACTTGCCGGTTATCGGCATTTCTTTTCTGTCTCTGTGTGAAGAAACGATAACCGGCAAGCCTGTCAGGGTACAGTGAGTACATTGTTAACACTGATAATCAGTGCAGCTTATCAGTGCCCATCAGTGCCATCTATCAGTGCCCATCAGTGCAGCCTCGTTATTAGTGCCCATCAGTAATACCTAATCAGTGCTCATTAGTGCAGCCTTACCAATGTCCATCAGTGCAGCATCGTCAGTGCCTACTCATCAGTGCAGCTTCGTCATTAGTTCCCATCATTACCCATCAGTGCTCATCAGTGCAGCCTCACCAATGTTCATCAGTGCCCATCAATGCAGCCTCATCAGTGCCTACTCATCAGTGCAGCTTATCAGTGCTGCCTCATCAGTGACCATCAGTGCAGCCTCATCATTAGTGCCCATCATTACCCATCAGTGACACCTCATCAGTGCTCATCGGTCAGTGCAGCCTCACCAGTGTCAATCAGTGCGGCCTCATTAGTGCCTACTCATCAGTGCAGCCTCATCAGTGCAGCTCTATCAGTGCCCATCAGTGAAGTAGAAAAATTACTTATTTGCAAAACTTTATAACAGAAACAAAGAAAATTTCGTTTTTTATTCAAGATTTTGTGTTTTTTTTTTTAAATGTATTTAGCAAAAAAAAAAACAAGTGGTGATTAAATACCACCAACAGAAAGCTCTATCTGTCTCTTAATTTGGGTGCAGAGTTGCTTGATCGCACAATTGTCAATCAAAGTGTGACAGCACTGAAAGCTGATAATTGGCCTGGGCAGGAAGGGGGTAAAAGTGCCCAATATTGAAGTGGTTATTTTCTTTTTTACAGAGAGTCTTTCAATTAATAATGTATACACACACAGGTGACTTCTCCCATAGGGTCTTGGCTGACGCCGATCTGCATAAAGTAATATGATTACTGCAGTGTTGCCTGTTTAGCTAACCCACAGTTTTCTGGGGATCCTTTGTCATCTATTATAGTTATGTATTTGTAAAACAAAGATAGTATACAAAATTGTATATATAAAAAAAAATATATAGGAAAATCCAACGAACCAAAATCATTGCATTTCTCCTTTAAAAAACATGCAGGTGTTCATTTAGGACTATAACTGTATTATATGATCTCATTGTAGTAAATGTTTAGCCCGGACAAGTCTTGCAGTGTGTCAAAAAATGAATACAGCATTTCCTTCTGTGCTTGGTGTGGTTTAAAATGCTAGAGGAAGGCATGGGGACTGGCAGGATCATCAGATGTTTAATGCTCAGGTTGAATAGTTGCCCAGTGGTTGAACAAAAGAAAATAAATCATGCATGGCCTGCCTAGAGCTCCATCTGCTGGTTCAAGAGAATACAAAACATTTATAAGCATTAGTTTACATTGACCTGACAAAAGAAATGTTTCTCGAAATTTTTATTTTTTTCCCGTCCTGGCCATAATAAATAAAAGGAAGATTATGTACAAAACAAGTATACATTCCCTTTAAGATATAATTTCTGGAAAAAAGACCAGACAATCATAGATCATCTATGTAGATTTTCACTTGAATGAACTTTCTGATGTGCAGCTAAAATCCATCCTGCGCGAAAGCGCTTTCCACATTCCGGACAAGGAAAAGCCCCCACCGCCGTGTGAGTTATCTTATGTTTATCCAGGCTGGATCTGTACGGAAAACTCTTCCCGCATTCAGCGCAAAAAAATGGCTTCTCCCCCGAGTGACTTCTGTAGTGTATGATGAGATATTTTTCGTGCGTAAAGCGTTTCCCACACTCAGGACATGAATATGGCTTCTCCTCTTTGTAGCATACCGGCTGAAGAGTTGGAGTCATGGCCTTTTCTTTCGCCACGTAGGCTGTGATGTCCTCATCTACAATTTCACCGTCTAGATTTTTTTCGGTGTTGTACCATCTGTATCGTCCATCTGCAGTAACATGTGTAAATGAAGCAGTTAGGTATGATTGAATTAAAGTGGAACTATACTTTCCTATCATTTTCAGAAGGGATGCACCAATACGGATATCGGTACCGATACCATGCATTTATGCAAGTATCGGTACTCGCCCAAATGTTCCTGATACTGAAACTGATACTTTGCGGTGCGCTTTGCCGCAATACAAACTAAATAGGCCCAAATCACACTGCAAAGAACTGCATGCGATTTTAACAAGAATGCAGTGATTCCTGTCCAAAACACATGCGATTTACCCCACCGCTCCTGTGTGTGTAGAAAGGGAAAAGCGCCATCTAGTGGGGAGTTTATTTTTTTTTAGAACTCATAGTACATATCTGGCTGCATGCAAAATAATCTACATACAGTATCTCACAAAAGTGACATTTTTGTAAATATTTTATTATATCTTTTCCTGTGACACTTTAACCGCTTTAGCCCTGGAAGATTCTACCCGCTTCTACCCCCTTCCTGACCACTGGCACTGCGTCGCTTTAACTGACAATTGCACGAACGTGCGGCGTTGCACCCAAACAAAATTGACGTCCTTTTTTTCCCACAAATAGAGCTTTCTTTTGGTGGTATTTTATCACCTCTACGTTTTTTTTGCGCTATAAATAAAAAAAGAGTGACAATTTTGAAAAAAAAAAAAAACACAATATTTCTTACTATTTGCTATAATAAATATCCCCCAAAAATATATAAAAAATAAATAAATTTTTCCTCAGTTTAGGCCGATATGTATTCTTATACGTACTTTTGGTAAAAAAAAAGCGTATATTGATTGGTTTGCATAAAAGTTATAGGGAATAATTTTATAGCATTTTTTTTTCACTAGTAATGGCGGTGATCTGTGATTTTTATTGTGACTGCGACATTATGGCGCACACGTCAGACAATTTTGACACATTTTTGGGACCATTGGCATTAATACAGCGATCTGTGCGATTAAAAATGCATTGATTATTGTAAAAATGTCACTGGCATTGAAGGGGTTAACACTAGGGGGCAGTGAAGGGGTTAACTGTGTCCTAGTTAGTGTTCTAACTGAAGGGGGGAGGGGACTGTGCAGGGAAGATAACAGATTGTCTGTTCTCCCCTTTTGAGAACCGGAAACTGTTTACATACACAGCTTCGGGTTCTCCGCGTCTCAGCGACAATCGCGGGAGCCCCAGCGATGATCGAGATCGCATCGGCTTGGGGGGCAAACGGGGGGGGGTGGGGTGCACGCCCGCCCCCTAGTGGCTACAGGGCGAAACGACGTTATGTAACAACGTTATGTACAACTGCGGCGGCAGGTCGGCATGTGGTTAAAATGACACTTGGCTACAATGTAAAGTAGTGAGTATACAGCTTGTATAACAGTGTCAATTTGCTGTCCCCTCAAAAAAACTCAACACACAGCCATTAATGTCTAAACCGCTGGCAACAAAAGTGAGTACACCCCTAAGTGAAAATGTCCAAATTGGGCCCAAAGTGGTCAATATTTTGTGTGGCCACCATTATTTTCTAGCACTGCCTTAACCCTCTTGGGCATGGAGTTCACCAGAGCTTCACAGGTTGCCACTGGAGTCCTCTTCCACTCCTCCATGACGACATCACTGAGCTGGTGGATGTTAAAGACCTTGCGCTCCTCCACCTTCCATTTGAGGATGCCCCACAGATGCTCAATAGGGTTAAGGTCTGGAGACATGCTTGGCCAATCCATAACCTTTACCCTCAGCTTCTTTTGGAAGGTAGTGATCTTCTTGGAGGTGTATTTGGGGTTGCTATCATGTTGGAATACTGCCCTGCGGCCCAGTTTCCGCAGTGAGGGGATCAAGGTCTGCTTCAGTATGTCACAGTACATGTTGCCATTCATGGTTCCCTCAATGAACTGTAGCTCCCCAGTGCTGGCAGCACTCATGCAGCCCCAGACCATGACACTCCCACCACCATGCTTGACTGTAGGCGACACACTTGTCTTTGTGTTCCTCACCTGGTTGCCACCACATAGGCTTAAAACCATCTGAAGCAAATAAGTTTATCTTGGTCTCATCAGACCACAGGACCTGGTTCCAGTAATCCATGTCCTTAGTCTGCTTGTCTTCAGCAAACTTTCTTGTGAATCATCTTTAGAAGAAGCTTCCTTCTGGGATGACAGCCATGCAGACCAATTTGATGCATATAGGCTGAGCACTGACAGGCTGAACCCCCACCCCTTCAACCTCTGCAGCAATGCTGGCAGCACTCATATGTCTAGTTTCCTCTGGATATGACGCTGAGCACGTTCACTTAAAGTGGTGTTGCCACCAATGAATTAGCTGTCCCCTCAAAATAACTCCACACACAGCCATTGGCGTCTGCAGAACTTTTTTCAGGGGGGGCATCAGTTTAAGGTCACCCATTATCCGCCCCTTTTTGACAACGTCATGAAGGGGAGGGGCTTAGTCATTCATTATCACATAAAGTGCAGGCCAGGGTCCCCCATATAGATCCATCTTTAGAGCAGGCCAGGGCAAGCTCCCCATAGAATAGACCCCTCTTTACTTAGTATTCTTACTCTTACCTTTTTTTTCACCACTCTGCATTACATGGTGGGCACAGCACATTACACAGTGGGCACTGTACACTACACAGTGGGCACACCACTCCACATGTGGGCACAGCACACCACATTACATATGGGCACACCACACCACATGACATGGTCGGCACAGCACATTACACAGAGGGCAGGCTACTCTGCATTACATGGTGGGCACTTTACAGCACAGCAGATGACATGGTGGGAACACAACATTACACAGAGGGCACACTACTCCGCATTACATGATGGGCACTGTACAGAACAGCAGATGACATGGTTGGCACAGCACATTACACAGAGGGTACTCTACTCCGCATTATATGGTGGGCACAGCACATTACACAGAGGGCACTCTACTCTGCATTACATGGTGGGCACCGTACAGCACAGCAGATGACATAGCGGGCAAAGCACATTAAACATTGGGCACACCACTCTGCTTTACATGGTGGGCACTGCACATGGTGGGCACAATACATCACATGGTGGTTACTGCACATGGTGGGCACAATACATCACATGGTGGTCACTGCTAGGGATGAGCTTCGAGTTCGAGATGAACTCATGTTCGACTCGAACATTGCCTGTTTGCCCGTTCATCGAACAGCGAACAATATGGGGTGTTCGCGGCAAATTTGAAAAGCCACGGAACACCCTGTAAAAGTCTATGGGAGAAATCTAAAGTGCTAATTTTAAAGGCTTATATGCAAGTTATTGTCATAAAAAGTGTTTGGGGACCCGGGTCCTGCCCCAGGGGACATTTATCAATGCAAAAAAATGTTTTAAAAACAGACTTTTTTTGGGAGCAGTGATTTTTAATAATGCTTAAAAAGAAACAATAAAAGTGTAATATTCCTTTAAATTTCATACCTGGGGGGTGTCTATAGTATGCCTGTAAAGGGACGCATGTTTCCCGTGCTTAGAACTGTCCCTGCACAAAGTGTCATTTCTGAAGGAAAAAAAGTCATTTAAAAGCACTCGTGGCTATAATGAATTGTCGGCTCCCGGTAATACAGAGAACAGTCATTGAAAGTCATTGATGGGATGGGTGATCTCTTCTTCGGGGTCCAGCGATGGATGATCTCTCCTCTCCAGGTTTCCGTTACATCAGAGGGGGCGGGGTCACCCGCACGTCACTGGGGAAGCCTGGGTTTCCCCTTGCGTCAGAGGGGGGTGGGGTCACGTGACGGGTGGCCCCCATCCTCCTCAGCTAAGAGACCTGTCAGGCTGCCGGGATTCCCGCGGTGTCTCCGGTGGAGACAGGATGCGCTGTGCTGAACATCATCGTTGGACCCTGGACCTGGAGAGGAGAGATCATCCATCGCTGGACCCCGGAGAGATGATCATCGCAGGATACCAAGGGTGGATTACCACCGCTGGAATCTTTTTAAAATTTTAATAAAGGACTTATCCCAACGGTGTCTATGTGTTTTTTAACAATTTTCTACACTTTCTTTGTGAAATGGTAGGGGTACAATGTACCCGTTACCATTTTAAACAGGGGGGGCGGGATCTGGGGGTCCCCTTGTTAAAGGGGGTTCCAGATTCCGATAAGCCTCCCACCCGCAGACCCCCACAACCACCGGGCAAGGGTTGTGGGGATGAGGCCCCTTTGGGCAACTCCCAAAGCACCCTCCCAATGTTGAGGGCATGTGGCCTGGTACGGTTCAGGAGGGGGGGCGCTCTCTTGTCCCCCCTCTTTTCCTGCGGCCTGCCAGGTTGCGTGCTCGGATAAAGGGTCTGGTATAGATTTTTGGGGGGAATTCCACGCCATTTTTTTTTTTAAATTTGGCGTTGAGTTCCCCTTAATACCAATACCAGACCTGAAGGGCCTGGTAATTGAATTTGGGGGGGCCCCCACGCATTTTTTTTTTTATCAATGACTGTTCTCTGTATTATGGGGAGCCGACAATTCACTGTTTAAATTACTTTTTTTCCTTCAGAAATGACACTTTGTGCAGGGACAGTTCTAAGCACTGGAAACATGCGCCCCTTTACAGGCATACTATACACACCCCCCAGGTACGAAATTTAAAGGAATATTACACTTTTATTGTTTCACTTTAAGCATTATTAAAATCACTGCTCCCGAAAAAACTGACGTTTTTAAAACTTTTTTTTGCATAGATACATGTCCCCTGGCGCAGGACCCGGGTCCCCAAACACATTTTATGAGAATAACTTGCATATAAGCCTTTAAAATTAGCACTTTAGATTTTTCAAGTTCGAGTCCTATAGACTTTAACGGTGTTCGGATGTTCGAACAAATTTATTGCCTGTTCGCATGTTCTGATGCGAACCGAACTGGGAGGTGTTCGGCCCACCCTTAGTCACTGCACATGGTGGACACAATATATCACATGGTGGTCACTGCACATGGTGGTAACAGTACATCACATGGTGGTCACTGCACATGGCGGTCACTGCACATGGTTGGCACAATACATCACATGGCGGTCAGTGCACTGCATATGACATGGGGGGAAGCATCAGCCTGCCCCCCCCCCCCCCCCCCCCCCCCCCCCCCAGTACAATCATTTCACCCCCAAAGGTCAGTTTCTGCACAATCCTCACTGTTTACTGACCTCATTTTAGCAGCATGGTAGATCTTCTTCTTCCCAGGCTCCTGTGGAAGAGGGTGACATTAGCGCCCCTCCCCTACACAGCTGCATGAAGCTTCCAGAGACTGAGAAGATCTGTGTGTGCAGATCTTATCATAGGAGCGGAGCAGCACTGACAGCTTCAGCTCCCCTTCTTTCCCTCAGCTTGCGGCGCCTGGGAGCAGTGCACGGGGGGGGGGGCACTTGCCCCCTCCTGCAGACACCCATGCAAACAGCCATTAATGTCTAAACCGCTGGAAACAAAAGTGAGTACACCCCAAAGTGAAAATGTCCAAACTGGGCCCAATTAGCCATTTTCCCTCCCCTGTGTCATGTGACTCGTTAGTGTCCTGTCGAACCTCCGGCCACAAAGTGGGTGCTATAGCGTTAAAAATAGCACCTGCAAAATGCCCTAAAACAGCTGCTCTATGCACTCCAGTGTGAAAGCCCTCGGGCTTTCACACTGGAGCGGTGCGCTGGCAGGGCTTCAGAAAAAGTCCTGCCAGCAGCTTCTTTGGAGCGGTGAACTCACCGCTCCTCCACCGCTGCGCCCCAATGAAATAAATGGGGCAGCGTTGCGATACCGCCGGTGCAATTTTGTGGGGATTTACCCCTTTTCGGGCGCTAGCAGTGGGTTAAAAACGCCCCGCTAGCGACTGAATAGCGCTGCTAAAACGGCGGTAAAGCGGCGCTAAAAATAGCGCCGCTGGTGCCCTAGGCGGCACAGTGTGAAAGGGGTCATAAAGCGGAGCTAAACCCTGTTTTAACAGTTTCAAAAAACAATTACATTCCTGGCACATGCCGGGAATGTAACTGTCACATCGGTTGTGCTTTCAACTGTCAAACCATCTATTAGCCGGTGCCATAACTGATCACATGTTCAGCATCATGTGATCAGGTGGCCAAGATGGCAGCTTCCTTGGCTGAAAATTATAAGAGGGTTTAGTTTTCTGGACAAACAAAGAGATCAAAACAATTGTGGTTAAAATTAGATAATAATAATGTTTTTTTTTTTTTCTGGTTGTATTTACTATTTATTACTCACCCATGCCAATCTCTAAAATTTTCATTTTGGACTTTACACGCTTTTCTTCATTGTCAGCTTTAACATTTCTCTGAGTGGCTCTGGTGTCTTTGGAGGCTGTGAAAAAAAAGAGAGTGACACCCCCTGTCCTGACTGGGAACCCACACAAAAAAGATTCGGGTAGCCGCTTCAGGCTCCTGTATATCAAAATCAGGTGACTCCCGCTGAGGGTGCAGGCTAGGGGACACCCCATCTCGGCTGAGCAGGTATGAGGAAGAAATACCCCAGGTGCCACACTTCCAGCAAGACCCAGCAGTCTCCGTAGTAAAAGCACCCTCAACCTGGGCTCCAGCCAGGCCACACCCCATCGTATTTCACTCTCCCCCCCCCCACATGGGGACCTCCATGACTAAGCCATGTGGGCAGGGTGAAACGTGATGGGTGCGTGGCCTGGACCGAACCCAGGCTGAGGCTACTATTACTAGAGACTGCAAGGTATTATTGGATGTGCGTCACCTGGTGTATTTCTTTCTTATACCTACCCCTTGTGGCTTGTACTGAGATGTATGAGAGACCCCAGAGAGTGTGTGTGGGGGGGAGACTGGTCACGTCTCTTGGCTGGTAACACACAATGACATGATGTGAGGAGGAGAGCCGGAGTCTAATAGAGGCTGATGGCTCTTGACTCCCCCACACTGGGCACTGGCCGTCTCCCCCACACTGGGCACAGGCCATCTCCCTTTTACTGTCTACTGACAGAGGAGGGGGGAGAAGAAGAGATTGTTGTAGTGACTGAACAAGGATAATCTGGGACTCTTCTCTGGGTTTAGTGTTTATTCCTCACCTGTGCTGATCTCTATAGGAACTTCCTCCTCATTATATAACTTTTCACTCTTTGGAGACGTCTCTTTAGCTTCGTTTTTCACTTCAGTTGTAATATGCTTCAATCTTTTATACTGAATAATACAAAAAATAGAATGGCGCATTGTATTATCTGAGAATAAACTAAACAATATAACAGATCGGCTAAGACCCTGAAAACATTATATAGAAAATGTACAATGTAACTTGCTATAAGAACCTCAGTTTCTCCTACCTGATAACAGCGTAGGATCTTGTGATGTTCCTGTGTGGAGTCCCGGGAATACAGAGGACGGGGACATCTCTCTGGTGGGTTCCCATTACTGGATCCATCTGTAGGAAACACACACACTGACTGAATACATTGTTTCTATGTCTTTATATCAGAGGATGTGTGTATCTAGGGGGATCCTCAATACTCTGCTCTCCTTTACAAAAAATTTAATTCTTCTCTTACCCGGTGATGTGTTGGGTGGTTGGCTGTTCATCATGACGTCTTGTAGAGATACTCGTGTTCTTCTAAATGCTCTCTTCTTCAAACTCGGAATAAAAGATGAATAATACATTTCACTGTTATAAATTAAAAGTTTACTTTGCTATGCACCTTACAAAAACACTATCCAGACAATAATTCCTGTACAGCAATGCTCTGGAAGAAACCAAGCTCCACATAGTGAGAGGTCCTTGTGTTTTTCAACATGCCCTTTAGTAGGCACCTGAGTATGTCCCAGTTTCTTGCCTAACCAAACCAAATCATTAATCTAAGGATCTTGAAAATATCATCTACCACAGTAGTTTCCAAACTGCCAGATGTGACCCTTTGCTTGCCCTTATCCAGGCCTTGAGGCATTATTCTTGCCAAAGACACCAACAATAGGGCATTATTTCTCCCACTGGCACCAACAATTGGACATAATGCCTTCCACTGACACCAACAATTGGGCACTATTCCTCCGACTGACACCACGAATTTGGCACTATTCCTCCCACTGAAACCAACCATTGGGCACTATTCCTCCCAATGACACCAACAAGGGGGCACTATTCCTCCCGCCGACACCAACCATTGGGCACTATTCCTCCCACTAACACCAATTTGGCACTATTTCTCCCACTGACACCAACAATTGGGCACTATTTCTCCCAATGATACCAACAATTGGGCACTATTCCTCCCACTGACACCAACAATTGGGCACTATTCTTCCCACTGACACCAACCATTGGATACTATTCCTCCCACTGACACTAACCATTGGACACTATTCCTCCGACTGACACCAAGAATTGGGCACTATTCCTCCCACTGACACCAACAATCAGGCACTATTCCCCCCACTGACAACCACCATTGGGTACTATTCCTCCCACTGACACTAACCATTGGGCACTATTCCTTCCAATGACACCAACAAGGGGGCACTATTCCACCTGCTGACACCAACCATTGGGTACTATTTCTCCCACTGACACCAACAATTGGGCACTATTCCTCCCACTGACACCAACCATTGGGTACTATTCCTTCCAATGACACCAACAATTGGGCACTATTTCTCCCACTGACACCAACAATTGGGCACTATTCCTCCCACTGACACCAACCATTGGGTACTATTCCTTCCAATGACACCAACAATTGGGCACTATTCTTCCTATTGGCACCAGCAATTAAGCACTATTCCTCACACTGACACTAATGAGGGGGCACTATTCACCCCACTGACCCCAATAAGGGGCACGATTCCTCCCACTGACACCAACAAGGGGGCACTATTACTCTCCTTAATACTAAAGATGGGGCATTGCTTACTCCCACTGAGCATATTATAGCCCCCCTAAAGTCTGAACAACAGTAAACTGGCCCTATGTTTATAAAGTGTGGAGGCACCTGATCCACTACATGAGGGAAGGAGCAGCAATCACAGAGGAAAGAAGAAAGGGCCAGAAGTTAGTTGGAGTCTATGGCAGGCCCCGCTGGGAGAACACAGTGATTATTGCTAGCGGTCTAAGAAACGATAAGCGAGCCGTTACCGGCCTATGAAAGCATCTGATAAAACTGATCTTGGTTTAATCAGATGCTGTTGAGGACAGAGGAGAGATCTGAGATCTATTAGAATCCAAATGTCTCAGTAAAGAGGACCTGTCACAGCCCATGCTATCATAAGGACCTTTCACGGCCCATGCTATCATAAGGAATGTCTATTTTTTCCCCAAAAAATTGCATTTGAAAAAAAAACACTGTGCAAACTTGGTGTGAATAATAATAGAAAATTACAACTCCCACTATTTTATTCTCCAGGGGCTTTTGCTTAAAATATATGTACAGTATATATATTACCAAAAATATTGGGACGCTTGCCTTTACACGCACTTGAACTTTATTTAATGGCATCCCGGTCTTAGTCCGTAGAGTTCAATATTGAGTTTGCACCTTATGCAGCTTTAACAGCTTCAACTCTTCTGGGAAGGCTGTCCACAAGGTCTAGGAGTGTGTCTATGGGAAGGTTTGACCATTCTTCCAGAAGCGCATTTGTGAGGTCACCAGATGTTCAAGTGATATGTGTAAACACACTTCAACAGGGTTTAAAAACAAAGTTTAGATTGAAGACTTTTCCAGGTTTTTTTCCCAGGGATCCCCAGAGAGCGTGGTGTGTAACCTGTCAACTAGAGGAGGAGCCGCCAGGGACTGATGGTATAGCCCCCTCCTCCAATACAGAGGGTTGTCTGGATGCTGCAAAGAACGGAAGGAGGCACCAAAGGACCCACTAGGGTCGACAATATAGAAAGAGCCCACTGTAGGAGTCAACCTGCTGACCACGTCAGGGGCCTTAGATTGTGTATTATGTGGAGATTCTTTGGACAGGATATTTTAGTGTGGCCGCTCGTCTGACCATCAACCCAAGAACTGGGGAAGGGTCAGTTAAGTTCCTTCACCCCAAACTTGCTCATCCATGTCTTTATGGACCTTGCATTGTGTACTGGTGTGCAGTCATGTTGGAACAGGAAGGGGCCATCCCCAAACTGTTTTCACAAAGTTGGGAGCTTTAAATTGTCCAAAATGTCTTGGTCCTTGCTTTGTGCACTGGTCCAAATCATTTTGTGGAGTGGAGATTATGGTGTGGGGTTGTTTTTCAGGGGTTGGGTTTGGCCCCTTAGTTCTAGTGAAGGAAACTCTATATTTTGAACAATTTCATGCTCCCAACTTTGTGGGAACAGTTTGGGGATGGCCCCTTCTATTCCAACATGACTGAGCACCAGTGCACAAAGCAAGGTCCATAAAGACATGGAGGAGCGAGTTTGGGGTGGAGGAACTTGACTGACCTCAACTCGATAGAACATCTTTGGGATGAATTAGTGTGGAGACTGCCAGCCAGGTCTTCTCATCCAACATCGATGCCTGACCTCACAAATGCGCTTCTGGAAGAATGGTCAAACCTTCCCATAGACACACTCCTAAACCTTGTGGACGGCCTTCCCAGAAGAGTTGAAGCTGTAAAGCTGCAAAGGGTGGGCCAACTCAATATTGAACCCTACGGACTAAGACTGGGATGCCATTAAAGTTCATGTTAATGGAAAGGCAGCATCCCAATACTTTTGGTTATATATATATATATATATATATATATATATATATATATATATATATATATATATAATGTTTGGAGGTCCTAAGTAAACAAAATACAGATTTTTTTAAATGTATGTGAGAAGTGTCAGAATAGGCTTGGAAGGGAACTGGAACACGGTGGGTTAGCCCTTAGGAGAAACAATTATCCATCAACCTGAATATTTTTTGCTGACAAATATTTCCCCGAAGAAAGGTCATCATAAGAGGTGTCTTCCTGCTCACCATTTATAATCATAAACATGTACACCTCACAGGCCATCCAGGTGTGCGTGTTTATCCCACGATCTTTATAAAAAATACTGATGGCTGATAATTATTCGCAAATTGCCGATTGGACTACAGCATCCTGGAGAATGCGCCCCCAATAGTCATCATCCCCAGCCTCGGCAAAGCCCCCCATCTAATGTTCTACACATCAGAGGACTTGCACGAAGATGTTGATTTGTGGAGGTGACATGATCCCCCCCATCCAGACCCCCTTCTCTCATAATAAGAATGCATTATTACCTCCTCCTCATTCAGCATCCATTCTCAGCTCTGCACACACACCAGGAAGGAGATGCTTCTATTTTCCTTCTGAGCTACAACAAAATGGCCACCGTCCTTCCTTCCCTGAGCTGTCCAGATGTGCCCGGTTGCTATGGTGACGTACGTGTGCACAGGAAAGGAAAAAGTCAGGGAGTCAGGTCGCCATCTTGTGGAGAAATAAGAAATTGACTAGGAATGTTCGCTGAAGGTACATTGAACGTTTTGCCATCTCTCCTAAATGCGTTTCCTCCTGGCAGCAGCGTTTTGGCAGAAGACGCATTTAGGTGCGTAAAGCGCTTGGGTGTTAATTTATTAAAATGTATTCTGCCCATTGAAGTGAATTAACGCTCAAGCATTAAACGCTCCTTTAACACAATATTCCCAATCAGTGGCATCGCTAGGGGGTGGCTTTTGGGGCTATAGCCCCGAATCTGGGTCCCATAGCCCCAAATCTCTGCAGGGGTCCCCAAGGGGGGGGGCTGTCTGGGGACCCTGATGTAAGTCGGGAGCTCTCTGGGGACCCTGATTTAAGGGGGAGGCTCTCTGGGGACCCAGATTTAAGGGGGAGCCTCTCTGGGGACCCTGATTTAAAGGGAAGGCTCTCTGGGAACCCTGATTTAAGGGGGAGCCTCTCTGGGGACCCTGATTTAAGGAGGAGGCTCTCTGGGGACCCTAATGTAAGGGGAGATATCTGGGGACCCTGATGCAAGGGGGGGCTCTCTGGGGACCCTGATGTAAGGGGGGGGCTCTCTGGGGATGTATACACACACACGCGTATATTATATACATGTGTATGCCCGCCCAAGCGCATGACTTTCTTTACTACGCTGCTTTGGGCTCTAGCCCCAGATCTTTTGTAGACCTAGCAACGCTCCTGTTCCCAATGCACACATTCCTGTAGATATGACTGTGTATATAAGTGGATGCAAAAGCGACCACCAGCTGGAACTAGAGGTGCACTGAATGGAAATTTTGGTGCCGAAACCGAAAATGCAGGATGCACTTATGGGCCAAAACCAAAACGGAAAATTACAGTTTTTAGCCACTAAAGCTCTGGAAGATTGACCCCCCCCCCCCCATATGGCCAGGCCATTTTTGGGGATACAGCACTGCGCTACTTTAAAGCGGAATCCTGCCAAAAAAAGAAAAAATTAGAAGTCAGCAGCTGCAAAATGGTCTTAATAATCGAACACTCACCTGTCCCACGGTCCAGAGATGCGGGCGTATGAAGCCCCGCTCCTCTCCCCCTCCTCTTCAGGGCGCCAGCATTCTTACTGAGGGCGCCCGGCTATGGCTTCCCAGCCGGGGCATGCACTGTGCATGCACGAGTCGCGCTGCATGCTGTGAATGGCCAGGCAATCTTCTGGGACCTGTGACGTGTCCCAGAAGATTGGAGGGGGGGGGGAGAGGTGAACTTCCTTCTGGTGCCACGGAGCCCCAGGAGGAAGTGGGAGCTGGATGCCTCTAAAAAGAGGGTATCAAAGGCGCATGCGCAGAGGCTCTGAGGATTGATGCTTGATCTGGGAGCTCCGTCCCACTCCGGCTGTTCTCCGCTCCTCTAAGTCGCCTACACCCCGCAATTGCTGGATGTTCTAGCTGGTGGAACGGGGGACATCACTCGGATCACCCAGGTACATGATAAATTGGCAATTACGGCCGGCTAACAGGGATAGGAAGGCACGGGACATAGCCGCTCAGCCTGCACAGCCTAAAATGGCGGGCGACAGGCAGTCTGAGCCTCTCCACCGATACACAGGGAGGATTTCTCATCTATATACAGGCGCCCATCTCATTCAAAGTATGGGGGAAGGAAATTGCCCTGATCTCCCCTGATCCATCACACAGAGTACAAAGACAGGAGACAAACTACTGATCACCTCAGATTACTCCCTTAACCTCACAGCCCACAAACAGCAGGGATCTCCCTGCATTCTAAAGACTCCGTAGTTACTCTATCACAGGATACCAGAGGAGGACAATCGCCTAATGTCACAAGGGACTGTCAGGAGAAACCTGAGATCATAGTTTATACTGTAAGGGACAGAACCTGACAAACATACTATGGAAACTGTACCACAGGTGACTTCTTCAGACATTCTAAATGCCCAGGCTCTCAGCCTACTTCCTGACTCCCCTGTTCCTATTCAACACTTGGGGACATTAATGATCTTAATAATCTTCCGGTGCTGTATAGTGGCTTGCGACAGGTCGGAGAATAAAGCAATGCCTGCATATTGCCCATTCATTTGCGGATTGTTTCTTATAGCTCGCATACTCTTTTATGTGGTAATAATGAATTCTTGCCAATACATCTCTCGGGACTGTGTCCGGAAGGAAGTTCGGTTTGGGCAATCTATGTGCCCTATCAATTGTCAGTTCAATATCACTTGCTTTAGGCAGTAATGCATGCAGCATTTGGTGAATAAAGCCGCTCAGGTCAGCATTGGGAATGGTTTCCGGAATGCCGCGGAATTTAATATTATTACTGCGTGAGCGGTCTTCCATGTCTGTTAGCTTTGTCGTTAGCCTCTGTATATCATTTTGTTGCTCTTCATATACATCCACTAAATTGTTATTGGCAGAAAATGCATCTTCCATTTTATGTTCTGTGTATGTCATCCTATGCTGCAGCTCTTGTACTTCAGCTTTAATTGGCTTCAGCATTTTCAGCATGTCAATATGCAAAGAATCTCTCAGTGAGATTAGCATGTCTTTCATATCTGTCATGGTTACATGTTGAGAGGAGGAAGGGAAATGTTCTAAGGGGGTTTTGTTAGTCATTTCTGTCACACTGTCCTCCATATCAGAGTCCTATTCCTGCCTATCTCCTTTAGCCTTCTTGAATTTAGTGGGACTGCGAGTGGTGGGGCTGTCTGGGGGTGAGATGTTTGTGTCCCCTTTGCTTGTAAGTGCAATTGCAGTACATATCGATGATGTGCTATCTCCTAAACCGTGTAGGTTTAGGAGATATTTCTTGGACCTACAGGTAAGCCTTAATCTAGGCTTACCTGTAGATCAAAGTGGTTTGTAAGAGTTTACAACCACTTTAATAAATATTACCCGATTCAAAAAAGAAACAATAAGATGAAAATGGGATGGTAAAGAAAGAAAATGGAAAGAAAGCTACCATATTGGCAAGCTAGGTCTTTGTATTGATACCCGCAGCGGTTCGCAGAAGGCAGTGTGAACTGCCTGGGGAGGAGATGCGATGCGGGAACCGGCACTGGAATTGCGCTGGTTCCCGCATCACAATAGTTTGAACCCAGGCTTCCTGTTTCCTGCTCCTGGGAACAATAGGATACAAATATTCATTAAATATTTCAAAAGTTTTTATTTCTTTGACTTTGACCATAATACCGGTAAATACAGAAAAAAATGCAATAGACGCGATGTATAGTCTCTTTGAAGCCAAACTCCAAACATTTGTATTCAGCTTTGAGAATGGAAGAATTAAAACCTCTAAGGTTTTTAATGCACTCTTTAAACTTTATTGGGGAGAATCTCTGCCAGCACAATCATATAAAGCCTGCTACATATGCAGTTCTTGGCTGTGTTTACAAATGTCTGATACAGATCAGCCCTTTCTGCAGCTTTACTACAAAGTTACAATGAGGCAGGCTGATCACTGGGGATGGATGGGGGGGAGAGAAGACTGAGGACACGCTTTGTCCTGCTTGCAGCAGAGCAACAAACTCACCTCAGCCTGTGCAAAGTCACTGTAAAGGCTTAAGAACGGTCTTAAAGGGGTTGTAAAATAACAAACATGTTATAATTACATCCACTGTGCAGCTCGTTTTGCACAGAGTGGCCCCTAACCTGGTCTTCTGGGGTCCCATTGGCGGCTGTCTCGGCTCCCCCCCCCCCGCAAGTACTTCTCATCTAAATGTAAGCTCCCTCGCATGGGAAGGCTATTATGGGGTTTTCTTCTGTAACACACACTGTGATGTCATCACGTGCAATGTCACCACCTGAAGATGGAGTAGGATATTTTTCTGTGTTTTGCAATCTGTATTGTCCATCTGGAAGAAATGAAGGTAAAGGGGAATGACAATGTAGAAGAACAGGCAAAAAAGAATAAACACACTTTGTAATGCATTAATAAAAAATATTAAAATCTTAAACTCACCACATACGTACAAGTAGGCACTCAATGATGCTCCCGTTTTTGCAATCTAATTCTTATTATGTTAACCTGTATGCGGCTCTGACACATCCTATCATTGCCCACACTTCTGAGGTGTTGGAGCCTTTCTCTGTATGTTAGCCCACAGGGACTCCCCCTAACCCCCGTCTTTGAGTCCACCAGTTCCACCGGCATGAGACAAAATGTTGAGATCATAAAACATTTAGGTTCAGCTCACACTATACACAGTGACATATGTTTTACTGTATTGTAAAACATCTGATACCGCAGGGACACACAGGAAACAATTGTTCCCTATGTGTCCAATTCAGCGTACTGCGATAAAATGCAGACATGCTGCATTCTATCACAGCGCACTGGTCCAAATCGCACCAATTAGACCCTTTGGGACAAAACACTGAACAAACTTCAGATGTCATATCACCACTTAACCATTTAAGGACCGCCTCCTGCACATTTACGTCAGCAGAATGGCATGGCTGGGCACAAGCACCCCCCCACCCCTTCAACCTCTGCAGCAATGCTGGCGGCACTCAGGCGTCTATTTCCCAAAGACAACCTCTGGATATGACGCTGAACACATGCACTCATCTTCTTTGGTGGATCATGGCGAGGCCTGTTCTGAGTGGAACCTGTCCTGTTAAACCGCTGTATGGTCTTGGCCACCGTGCTGCAGCTCAGTTTCAGGGTCTTGGCAATCTTCTTACAGCCTAGGCCATCTTTATGTAGAGCAACAATTCTTTTTTTTTTTTCAGATCCTCTGAGAGTTCTTTGCAATGAGGTGCCATGTTGAACCTCCAGTGAGAGAGTGAGAGCGATAACACCAAATTTAAACACACCTGCTCCCCATTCACACCTGAGACCTTGTAACACTAATGAGTTACATGACACTGGGGAGGGAAAATGGCTAATTGGGCCCAATTTGGACATTTTCACTTAGGGGTGTACTCACTTTTGTTGCCAGTGGTTTAGACATTAATGGCTGTGTGTTGAGTTATTTTAAGGGGACAGCAAATTTACAATGTTATACAAGCTGTACACTCACTACTTTACATTGTAGCAAAGTGTCATTTCTTCAGTGTTGTCACATGAAAAGATATAATAAAATATTTACAAAAATGTGAGGGGTGTACTCACTTATGTGAGATACTGTAAACTATCCTACCATTCTACCAAATGGATCTCATACCGTGGGGTCAAAATGATCACAAGAACGTTGAGCAAAAATTCCAGAACCACATGGGGGGACCTAGTGAATGACCTGCAGAGAGATGGGACCAATGTAACAAAGGCTACCATCAGTAACACACTACGCCGCCAGGGACTCAGATCCTGCAGTGCCAGATGTGTCCCCCTTCTTAAGCCAGTACATGTCCGGGCCCATTTGAGGTTTGCTAGAGAGCATTTGGATGATCCAGAAGAGCATTGGGAGAATGTCATATGATCAGATGAAACCAAAGTAGAATTGTTTGGTAGAAACACAACTCGTCGTGTTTGGAGGAGAGAGAATGCTGAGTTGCAACCAAAGAACACCATACCTACTGTGAAGCATGGGGGTGTCAAAATAATGCTTTGGAGCTGTTCTCTGCAAAGGGAACAAGATGACTGATCCGTGTACATGAAAGAATGAATGGGGCCATGTATCGTGAGATTTTGAGTGTAAACCTCCTCCAATCAGCAAGGGCATTGAAGATGAAACATGGCTGGGTCTTTCAGCATGACAATGATCCCAAACACACCATCTGAGCAACAAAGGAGTGGCTTCGTAAGAAGCATTTCAAGGTCCTGGAGTGGCCTAGCCAGTCTCCAGATCTCAAACCCATAGAAAACCTTTGGAGTGAGTTGAAAGTCCGTGTTGCCCAGCGACAGCCCCAAAACATCACTGCTCTAGAGGAGATCTGCATGGAGGAATGGGCCAACATACCAGCAACAGCGTGCGACAACCTTGTGAAGACTTACAGAAAAGGTTTGACCTCTGCCAACAAAGGATATATAACAAAGTATTGAGATGAACTTTTGATATTTAAAAAATACTTATTTTCCACCATAATTTGCAAATAAATTCTTTAACAAATCAGACAATGTGATTGTCTGGATTTGTTTCCACATTTTGTCTCTCATAGTTGAGGTATACCTATGATGACAATTACAGGCCTCTCATCTTTTGAAGTGGGGGCACAATTGGTGGCTGGCTACTTTTTTGCCCCACTGTATCTGAAAGTCCACTTATGTAGTAAGCTCTGCTTTTAGCTTAGTTTGAAGAGAGTGCACTTCCATCTATTTCATTCTAGCTTAGGCATGTCTTGTATATGCCAGTCTATGATCTTTCAAATCTGTTTGCTTCAGATGCCTTATGTATATCTATTGGATGCTTGCATGCATACCAATAGGTCTTTTGTGCACGTATATTTATATAGATCATACTGTGTGTACAAGGGACACCCAATTGTAATAATTATCTACTGTCTTCCTTCCTCTTTAGATACATTGTCATTTAAAGATATAGATATATGCAACAAAGATGATCTTCCAGGCCTGTTCCAGTGGACACTGTTCCCCTGTAACATCAATTTTTAAGTAAGCAGATAATATACTATTTTACTTATATCACTTTATCTGCTCTTAAACGTTAGTGCTTGCAGCCCCAAAAAAAACACATAAATATAACAGCTTACCAGTAAAATCCTTTTCTTGGAGTACATCATGGGACACAGAGCCTTAAGTAATTACTTAATGGGTTATAGGCCACCTTCAGGTGATGGCCACTGGTATACCCAATCCAGGAAGTTTACTCCTTATATAACCCCTCCTCCTCCTTCCAGGAGCACATCAGTTTTTGTATCAAAGTAATATACTTAAATCCCAAAAAAGAGGGGAGGGACCGCTGTGTCCCATGATGTACTCCAAGAAAAGTTTTTTTTACAGGTAAGCTGTTACAAAAATCCTATTTTCCTTATCGTACATCATGGGACACAGAGCAAGTAATTACTTAATGGGACGTCCCATAACAATGCTACTTGAGGGGAGGGAGACACAACCCGGAGGGTACCCCCAGACTTGAGGACCTATACTGCTGCCTGCAGCACACTGTGCCCAAAGGCGATATCCTCATACCTCCTTACATCCAGCTGATAACATTTTGTGAATGTATGCACTGAAGACCAAGTTGCGGCCAAAAAGCACTAACCTCCCTGGTAGAGTGCGCCTTAACTTGAAAAGGGGGAATCTTTCTCCTTAAATCATAAGTTTGAACTATAACTTGCTGAATACACTTAGCGACAGTGGATTTCGACGTTGCCTGTCCTTTTTAGGACCCTCTGGCAGAATAAATAAGACATCAGTCTTACGAATCTGAGCAGTTGCCTTTAAACTGATTTTCACTGCTCTCACCACATCAAGACAATGTAGTGACTTCTCTTCCCTGGAACATGGTTTTGGAAAAAACAATGGCAGGACAATATCTTGGTTCAGGTGAAAACCTGAAACCACTTTTGGTAAAAAACCTGGACTAAGGCACAACACCACTCTGGCCTCATGAAAAATCAAATATGGCTCTTTACAAGAAAGAACAGCCAATTCCGAAATCCTCCTTGCTGAGGATATAGCAACCAAAAATACCAACTTCCTTGTCAGAAGGACTAGGGGAATATGTTGTATTGGTTCAAATGGCTGTTTTTGTAACACAGACAAAACAAAGTTCAAGTCCCAAGGATTTAAGGAAGGTTTGACGGGCGGATTAATGCGCATCACCCCTTGTATAAAAGCCCAGACTAAAGAATGTGTAGCAAGTTGGTCTTTGAAATAAGACTGATAAAGCTGAGACTTGGCCTTTAATAGTACTCAAGGCCAATTTAATTTCTACCCCTAATTGTAGAAAGGCAAGAATTCTGCCTATGATATGTCTCCGAGGGTGCCAACAATTGGATTCACACCAGGAAACATAAGCCCTCCAGACTCTATAATATATAATCTTCTTGTTGAGTTTCATTTCTCGTAAAGCACGTGATATTTTAGAAATAATTAGTTTCACTGTGGGCGTCAGACTGTACTTGTGCGTCTCTGTATATGATTGGATAATCTGTTAAAGGGTGGTACTGTCTGAAAAGCCCTCTTATATCGACACCCAAGAATAAAGATTACATTTGCTCGGAGAGAAACCTGCTGTGTATATGTTTCTTTATCTCAAAGGGCAAATCTCCCAGATCTGGTATCGGATTGTACACCAAACCAAAGCAGACAAATACCCCTAATCTTGATTTATTACCCCTTCAGTTTGGGGGCTCGTCCGGGATCGATTACTATATGTCGCGCGTGAGTAGACTTGATATATATCTTCTCTCACCTTGACCTCTATTTAGAAATCGTTCCTTTAACGGGACCTGTGATTTATGTAGAAATAGTTTTAGACTTTGAAGAAAGTCAAGCGCTGTTGAGACAACAGCGCCAGCCCTGGGGGGGCTGGATGGGCTTTAGGAAGCCCATTAGATAAGAGCTATTCTGAGTAATAGCAAAATGCTTTAGAAGAAAGCATCTGTTCAGTGTGAACAGGGAGGATTCTGTGTAGTCCTCATTATAAGTCTGCCGCAGCCGTCTGTTCGGGATGAACAGTCAGAGAACCTCGGGTAGGTTCCAGGACTTTTGAGAAGTCTGTATATTAATGATAATACAGTACTGTAATTACAAAACAAAAAGTCTGCTATGGTTTGCTGGAAAAAACCGATCTCTTTGCTTTCTTATCTTTGCGTAGATGATAAGCTAACTTGTAAAATGTCTGTGTGGAATTTGTCAGCGTTTGTAAGGTAAGACAACGCCTTCCACTGCTCCGTGTTATCATAGGACTTAGATTTAAGAGCGACAGACGTGCCTTCCTATGAATTCCGGGTTCTTTTGTGATTGATGGAAGTTCCCGATCGAAACACAGTAATGCTACAGTATCCGGTGATGTATTGATGTTTATTCTTAATGATTTATGTATGAATGTTTTGACTAGAAAGTTAGCAGAAAAATAGCGGTGTTAATAATATTTTCTTAAAGGTAATGATTAATTTTGCTGCTATGCAGGGAAAGTGAAGATTGGGATGTTTGGCTTTTTGCCAACATGGTTCAAGTCCTTATATCTCACTAAGCTAATAGATATTGTGAAGAATTGTTTGCGGCATTGGCAGTACAGAACTTGCAAGTACTGTTTGAACCTGTTGGCACTCTGCCAAAAAGAAAAAATAATTTGAAAGAAAAAAAAAAAAAAAAAAATTTGTTTGGTTGTAAATAATAACAAAGTAATAATGTATGAAGCTTGTCTATAAATAAGATGCTGTGGGAGATCTCTGGCTGGCCCGGGGCTCCCTATGGCATCCTAGCCCAAAAGCTGCACAAGATAGGTTAGCAGAGCCATGGGATGGTGAATTTAGAGGTTAAATTAACTTTCTCCATGCCTTTATCAGGCGCCCGCTTCCTCCCCCCCTCACATTCCATAAACCAGATAGGAGCAGCACAGAGCAGCACAGACACAAGGACACAGAGAAAAGCAGAATGAGTTTGAAACACCAGGGCACACAAAAAAAAAAAAAAAAAAAAAAAAAAGAAAGAAAGATTTCTTTTTATAAAAGGGATCTTAAAGGGAAATTACCTTGTTCTATATTAACAAAAGACAAGGTAAGAAAAGTAAAGAAGGCAATTGTGACTATAGGTTTGTACAAGACCTGAGGGCCACCGATGGCCTAGTGGTACCGATTGCCCCAAAAGTGCCTGATGTGCCATCAATATTTACCGCCATAAATTACGATGCAGAGTATTTTACTGTGATTGATTTATTGAACGCATTTTTATTTCCGTCCCTGTGGATGAGGAGGCACAACGAATCTTTGCTTTAAACCGCCAACTAACATGGTGCAGAATGCCCCAGGGCTATATATAGACTCCCTTGTAGCCTATTCCAAACTACTCTCAGAGCTTGGATACCAGGACATTGTTCATCCCTGCTGCAGTATGTGGATGAATTCCTCGTCTGCAGTTCTACTCGGGTGGCCGCCCTGGAGGATGGGAGAGATCTTTTGAAATGTATTTTTGAAAGTGGTCACAAAGTGTCAAAGAAAAATTGCAATGGTGTCAGAAAAGGTTGAATATTTTGGTTTGTACTCTCAAAAGGAGAAAGGAAAGTCAATCACAGAATAGCTATGGCTCTTGTGGGTCTGCCCCGCCCACTTGCTAAGAAAGACATGTTCACCTTTCTTGGTAATTATGATTGGTTACTGCCGCCAATGAGTACCTGACTGTTCCTACTACAATCTCCTGAGACAAGCCACAGGTTTACACATGCCAGATTGTATAAAATGGTCAAATGAAATGTGCAATGCTTTTGTGTATTTGAAAAATGCTATGGTAATGGCTCCAGGGCTCGGCCTCCCTAACTAGGAAAAATGTTTAATTAGTTTGCAGAAAAAATGTTTCATTTGTTTGCAAGGGAAAATTGTAAGGACGTGTCAGGTGTCCTCGCTCAGGAGCATGGAGGCAAGTTGCGCCCTATTATTTTTTTTCAAAGATGGTTCTGGTGCAGGTTCAAGGCATGCCTGTGTGTCTCAGAGGCATCCTATTCGATGATGGTTTTGAGATGGCCACTTCTTTCACTCTGGGGCACGACACTACACTTAACACCACCCACAATGTATGAAAAATGTACATACGCAGCACATGTCTGCTCAAAAGGTTGAGCGGCTATGAGTTGATCTTGATGTTCAATCAAAAATTGCACATCAAATATGCTTCTCCCACTTCAGGACCAGCACCAATACAAATGCCCTTTTAGGATTAAAAGGAGAGCAGAATGAGGTTGTGCCACAACATGATTGCATAGACCTCATTCACCAAGACACATCACCCAGGTCTGATGTATCTTCCACAACACTGCAGAGCATACACAGGCCAACAAACAGATAGCCAAGGGAAATGCTCTGGCTGATTAGCTGCTAAACGAGCTGCTACTTCACAAAATGCACAGATCCAAATGCCCATGCTAGTACCAGAATTGTTGTTCTTTTTGTTTTTTGATCAGGTTCTTTCAGATTTGCAGGTATGGCAAACGAAGCTGATCTCAGAGGTTGGGACAAAATAGGTGTGCAGAAAGATCCAAAGACTGGACTTCTCTGCAAAGAGGGGAAGCCATGTATACCAGTAGCTAGTGCATCACTTTTTATGCATCATTTTTATTTCCCAGTTCCATGGAATAGGTCACAGAGGCTGGAAAGCCACTTGTGAACTATTGGAGAAAGACTTTTACATTACAGAACTTTCCTTGCCAATTTTATGTAGCAAGATGCATCACATGTATCAGGAACAACCCACACAAGGCCGAACATGAACACCTGATATATCCAACAATTCCTTTTACACATTTGCAGATTGACTTCACACACATGCCCAAACTAGGCAAAAGACAGGGATATTTTTTGGAAATTGTGGACAAGTTCTCAAGTTGAGTTGAACTTTTTGTCACCACAAAAGAAGATACACAAACAGTAGTGAGGATCCTCGTTCAGGAAATCATTCCTCAATGGGGATGCCCACTTCTTATAAACTCAGACAGACAATGGACCTACATTTGTATCAATGGTCTGCCAGGACTGGGTAAAAACTCTCAAGATAGAACGGAAGTTTCACATTCCCTAACACCCTCAAAGCTCAGGGATAGTAGAAAGAATATACAGAACAAATAAAAAGACAAAATAAGAAAGGCCACAGGAGGAACCTTTGCCAACTGGAAGAAGGTCCTCCCAGCAGTCCTGGCAGAAATAAGAATGACCCTTCCAAGACAACAGTGTATTCACCTTTTGATGTCTTGATGGGTCGACCTTTCCCCACCCCATGGGCCAGAGCACATTTAATGATAGAAAAGGGAGATTTAGACTTATTACAGGAAGAATATGTAAGGTAATTGGTTGAAACATTGTAAACAGTTGAGAGAAATGTTGCTCGCACCTTTTCTTTTTCTTCACAGGAAACTACTCACCCCTTCAAAATTGGGAGACACCGTGGTGGTCCATCAGCTGAACAGAAATAAGAAGCAAGAGTATCCTTTGGACCTCCTACCACAGTGGTTGCAGTGACCAGAACAGCCATCCTAGTGGAAAATTGCCAGTCCTGGATCCATGCCAACAGAGTGAAAAAAGGTTGCCCAAAGCCCCAAGACCAGGAAGGAGATCTTGGATACAGGAGGCCCTCAAGCAGAAGTCCAAGCAGATGAAGGAGTTCCTGGGAAAGCAGGTCCGGCCAGAGAAGATGACCTTGCTTACTTCACCACAGACTTCTGACAAGGCATTCTGCCCACTAATCCTGATCTCTCTGACAGTGTTCCTACCCACCTGGATCACCACTAACTGTATCTACCACCCTGAAGATTTGGGTGCAATTAAAAGTATCTGTGGGAACAAAAACACACACACACAAGAACATTATATTGACACAAGCTAGAACCAAGAGAGAGATTGGAGATAGTTTTACTGATAAGATGCTTTTGCTAAAATTTAAGTATGCTTATGCTAAAAAAACAGGGTATGGAAAATGTTGAATATGTAGCATATTAAGCGCTGCGCAAACGGTTATATAAATCCTGTATAATAATAATAATAATAATAATATTACATCCTAGCACTGCCCGAATTGCCCTTTTGGCTGTACCTTTAAATGTTTCCTCCTTTCTCAATGAGACTCCTCCTGTATTCTTGACTAACATATCCACTCTGTACATAAACAACATTGTTACCTTTCCAATAGCAGGTAGAAGTCATTCCCCTGTTTGGTGTTTTAATTTAGGGAATGAGACACAGACTAACCCCTCTTTCTGAAGCAGGTCAATATTTAATATCTCCATGTGCGAATCCGGAGTCTCTGCCCCTGCCTGCTCACTGTTTCAAGTAATTGACCCAGGGTTAAACTGTACTTTGCATAACTTTTTCTTTTTCTCTAAAAATGTAGGTGAAATATTACACTAATTTATAAATCGCAACACAGGACAAGTGCACTCATGAGTTTGTCGCTAAGAGACCTTTTGCACTGGGACAAAGTATCCATGTATGTTGTAGGAAAGTGTGTTATCCCTGGGTGCCCCTCCATGTTAAGGGATGGTGTTACCTTGTATCCTTGTTATCTGTCATGGGAATGGTAGGGGATTATAAAAGGGGACATCCACTAGAGGCCAGCTCCAGCAGGAAGCTAGGGACATTGCTAAAACATGGAGCCCATTTGCCAATGTAGGATTTGAGCTTGGAGGTATATTTTTATGGTTAAAAGACATTGTCCTTGTTATGGGATTTATCCTTGCTCTGATTCTTTACTTCTATTTTAAATGTTGCACTTACATAATTGCGCACCTTCGATCTCCTGATGATAAGGTTCCATCTCACATGACATACATGAAGAGTCATCAGGCAATCTATGCCACAGCCCCAAAGAAGTATTAAAGCACAACATAGAATGTAGAGATCATCTTATATGATCTAAGAGGGGATTGAAGGGATATTTAGTTTAACTACTTCTTTTGTATTATAGTCAGCTTCCATTTTGTGTGTCTCTAACATTCATTTTGTGAAGTATGCTCAAGTTCTGCTATTCTAGTTTCGTTTTTCCATAATACTGTAATCTTCTTGTTGAGTTTCATTTCTCGTAAAGCACGTGATATTTTAGAAATAATTAGTTTCACTGTGGGCGTCAGACTGTACTTGTGCGTCTCTGTATATGATTGGATAATCTGTTAAAGGGTGGTACTGTCTGAAAAGCCCTCTTATATCGACACCCAAGAATAAAGATTAGATTTGCTCGGAGAGAAACCTGCTGTGTATATGTTTCTTTATCTCAAAGGGCAAATCTCCCAGATCTGGTATCGGATTGTACACCAAACCAAAGCAGACAAATACCCCTAATCTTGATTTATTACCCCTTCAATATATAGTTCTGAAGGCTGGCTTCCTTGCATTAAAGTAGAGATAACTGACCCGGAAAGCCCACGTTTCTTCAGAATGTTGGTTTCAATAGCCAAGCCGTTAAATTTAGAGACCATAAGGAAGGATGGAATATCAGTCCCTGCAAGAGCAGATCTGGCCGTAGTGGGAGGGATCATGGGCCTTCCACTGCCAACATTACGATTTCTGCATACCATGACCTTCTGGGCTATGCTGGTGCCACCAGAATTACCGGCTTTCTTTCCAGCTTTATCCTGCAAAGAAGTTGAGGCAGCAACTGAATAGGGGGGAAAGCATAGATTAGCGAGAACTGATCCCAAGGGGTCACCAACACATCCGTTCCGCATGTGAGAGGATCCCTTGTTCTGGCCACAAAGTTGACTAACTTCATGTTGAACCTGGACGCTAGAAGATCTACGTCCGGAGTCCCCCATCTTTGGCAAACAGCCGGAAATATGTCATTCCCCTGGGAATAACTGCTGGCGACTCAAGTAGTCCGCCTGCCAATTCTCTACTTCCGGAATGAAGACTGCCGATAGGCACAGAACATTCCTTTCTGCCCAAGTTAGAATATGGTTCACCTCTCTCTGCGCTGAGAGACTTTTGGTGCCCCCTTGGTGATTGATATAGGCCACAGCTGTGGCATTGTCGGATTGAATCCTGACAGGACAATCCCGTAACCTGAAAGTCCAGGCCTTTTAGAGCCAGATGCACTGCCCGAATCTCTAGGATATTGATGGGCAAGGTTCTTTCGGTTCTTGACCACTGTCACTGTACATGACCATCCGCACCAGCTCTCTTATGGAGTTGATTTTTGCCTGAGGCAAGAACACCTTTTCCTGGGCTGTGTCTACGATCAGACCCAAGTACTCCAGCCTTTTTAGCGGTATTAAGGAAGATTTCTCTAGGTTGAGAATCCAACACAAACTTTCCAGATAATTGGTTGTAGTGCGTATGCTTTGCTCCAAACGAGCCACCGACTGATCTATTAGCAATAAATCGTCTAGGTACACTACGACTGTTATGCCCTGTGCCCTTAACCTGGCTAGAGGTGGGGCCAGCACTTTTGTGAACACCAGGGGTGCTGTGGTTGACCCGAAGGGCAAGGCTACAAATTGGAAATGCTGCTGTTCTAACTCGAACCGCAGAATTTTTTGGTGAGCGGGAAATATAGGGACATGCAGATATGCATCCCTGATGTCGATTTATGCCAGAAGTTCTCCTCCTAGAAGGATAAAGACTACTGACCTGATAGTCTCCATGGGAAAGGAGCGGATCTTCAGGAACTGATTTAGATTTTTTAGATCTAGAATGGGTCTGACATCTCCAATTGGTTTTAGTACCATATACATTTTTGAATAAAACCCCAGACCTTGCTCCTTTGTAGGGATCTGTATGATCGCCCCTTGAGATATTAATCGGTCTAGTGCCTGAGACAGAGATTGTCTTTTCTCTGGATCTTTGGGAACGCTTGACCTCAGGAAACGAGATGGTGGAAAGTCCCGAAATTCTAGCTTGTACCCCAGAGATACCGTGGAGATGACCCATCTGTCCTGAATTTCCTCTTTCCAGACTTTTGAAAACTGCAGAAGTCTTCCCCCCACCTTGGTGAGGGGGGTTGCTTCTTCATGATGAGGCTTTAGGATTCTGCTTTGCAGGTTTCCGACCCCAAGACTTCTTTTGAGTCTGACGGCAGAGGCCGTCGCCACTGCCTAGAGGCGGAAGCCCCTGGCGCAGGGGAAAAGAGCCTGTTTAAATGAAGATCGGCACCATTACTAGTAAAAAAAAAAATGACCTGGCTGGCCGGACTCAGGCCACGGGCCTTGTGTTTGACACATGTGATTTACAGCTTTGACTGTGTGGATAATCTACATTTGGTTCCAGTGCCTCCAACCTCCATCACCCACATTGGAACTGGAATGTCACCCACTGTCACTGCGGGTGTGGAAAAAGCACCCAACAGATGCATACGATGCTTCTTTGTACCCTGGCCACTGCTATCTGCCCCCCATTATGCACCACTGAGCTACACACACCGCAGTCCATTTTGCTCATAAAAATCAGGCTACAGTGTGTAGAGGGTGAAGCACCTTAAAGGTTTCCTGGCTCCTTGGAGAGATGACAGGCTCTTCCCAAATTCTTTTTTTTTTTTTTTTAGAACCGAGTCAATACTGTTGCTCTACTTTAGAAAAAAAAACAATCACTGGACATTTTAGAAGAATACGATTTACAAATGTCCCGAAGACAGAGCACAGAGAAAATGAGTCAAGTTTCTACCCATGAGTGTTTTGAAGAATTTTGAAGATGTGAATCCATTCTAGGATTCTTCAAAGTATAGTTGCTCTGTAGGTTAGTTTGGCATCTGGCAAGCTCAGGTTTGGTACACCCTGTACAACCACTTTTAGCTACAGGTAAGGCCCCATGCACACGAGACGCTGATGCAAACTCTGCTGAACATGTTTTAAAAAGCAGAAACCTGCGTTTAAAAACGCACGTTTAACCGCGTTTGCGTCTATAAGCGTTTGTAAAGATATCATATAGACCCTCCCCAAGCTCAGAAAGCATGTATTATTAACTATTTCTGCCATTTTGATCAGAGTGAGCAGCAGCAGCAGAGAGAACAGTTGTACACTTGCATTTGCCTCTCTTTCTGTGTTTTTTTTTTTGGAAATGAATCCCATATTGAATATATGTCAGGAAATGCTCCCGATGTTGCTCTTGATGAGGCAGCAACGCCGTTGCAAATTGCGTGAGAGGTCCAGAGTCAGAGCTTGTCGATATTGGACCCATCTGTTGATGGCACAGCGAATGTCCGTTGGATATTTCACAAACATGGTGGGGGGTTGGGGCTGACTAGACATTGGTATGCAGGTTGAAGAAAGTGTCCAACTGCCTCTGAACGCGCGTTTAACAGCGTCTCGTATGCATGAGGCCTAAGCCTTAATTAAGGTTTACCTGTAGGTGCTGGAAATATCTCCTAAACCTCCCCAGTTTAGGAGATATTTACAATAAAGCCATGCGCCGATGTCTACGGCGCATGCACACTTTAGAAAAGGGCATAGCGTGCCGTTTCTAAAGGGCGTCATGCCGTGACTGGCGGCTCCCGCGCATGGGTGGGAGTGACGTCACGTGACTCCGGACAGTCAGAGCCAGAGTTTGCGGCCCCCGGAAGGGAAGGAAGGAAGGAAGGTAAGTGACACATAATGGGCTACAAAGCGGTGCATAGTAGCCCATTATGCTTTATCTTTGCAGGGAAATAAAGAGGAAGTAAAACCCATTAGGGTTTACTTCCTCTTTAACTTTAAGGATGAGATAAAACAACGCCACCATGCCAACCTGTGATGAAGAAATTACCAGCTTATGAGTTTTACCTTTCTTTTTTCAGTGCCTCCAGATCCACGATCCAAATTCAAGGTAATGAATTAAAGTTATAATAAACTTTGATAGAGGAAGAAAACAAGGAGGAGTGGTGTAGAAGAACAAATGACTTATGTTTTATTGTTTAATACTCACCAATGCCAATCTCTAGAATAGCTTTCCCTTTGGTATTCACATGTTCTTCTTCGTCCTCCTCAGCTATAACTTTTCTCTGAGTGTCTCTGGTGTCTTCGGGGTCTGTAAATAAAGAAGAGAGTGGAGCTCCCTGTACTGAGATGTATGAGAGAGCACAACTCTGTGTAATGTAAAATATATATATATATATATATATATATATATAAATAATATAAATATATATATATATATATATATATATATATATACATATACATATACATACATACATACATATACACACACATTATCTCACAAAAGTGAGTACACCCCCCACATTTTTGTAAATATTTTCTTCTATCTTTTCATGTGACAACACGGAAGAAATGACACTTTGCTACAATGTAAAGTAGTGAGTGTCCAGCTTGTATAACAGTGTAAATTTTCTGTCCCCTCAAAATAACTCAACACACAGCTATTAAGGTCTAAACTGCTGGCAACAAAAGTGAGTACACCCCTAAGTGAAAATTTCCAAATTGGGCCCAATTAGCCATTTTTTCCTCCCCGGTGTCATGTGACTTATTAGCGTTACAAGGTCTCAGGTGTGAATGGGGAGCAGGTGTGTTAACCACTACCCCCCCCCGCCATATAGCAGAATGACTTGCGCAAAGTCATATGACGTCCAGTAGGATAAGCCGCGGTGGCACACAGCGTGGCGTTCGTTAGTGTGGTGTGTCAGTCTGACACACCAAATCACTGAGCTTGGTAAAGAGCCTCCAACGTAGGTTCTTTACCTTATGATCAGCTATGTCCAATAACAGCGTAAACAGAAAGAGAAGTTTATCGGCTTTTCCTCCACTCGCACTAACAGATAGAGGAGTAGAGGAGAGCCGATCTGCTGCTCTCCTGACGGGGGGTCTGTGCCCACCCATGACCACAAGGGTTGCCAGTGCCCATTAGAGGTGCCAATCAGTGCTGCCTATCAGAGCCATCGGTGCCACCTATAAGTGCACAGCAGTGTCACCTATCAGTGCCCAGCAAGGTCACCTATCAGTGCCCAGCAAGGTCACCTATCAGTGCCCAGCAAGGTCACCTATCAGTGCCACCTATCAGTGCCCAGCAGGGCTGCATATGAGTGCCTCATCATCAGTGCTCATCAGTGAAGGAGAAAACTTATTTACAAAATATTATAACAGAAACAAAGAAAAACGTTATTTTTTATTTTTCATAATTTTCGGTCTTTTTTTATTTGTTTATCAAAAAATAAAAACCCCAGTAGTGATCAAATAGCACCAAAAGAAAGCTCTATTTGTGGGAACAAAATTATAAAAAAAAAACTTTGTTTGGGTGTTGCATTACCGCACAATTGTCATTTAAAATGAAACAGCGCTGAAAATTGGCCTGGGCAGGAAGGGGGGGGGGGTGGAGTGCCTGGTATTGAAGTGGTTAAATTTGGTGTTATCGCTCTCACTCTCTCATACTGCATACTGGTCACTGGAAGTTCAACATGGCACCTCATGGCAAAGAACTCTCTGAGGATCTGAAAAAAAGAATTGTTGTTCTACATAAAGATGGCCTAGGCTATAAGAAGATTGCCAAGACCCTGAAACTGAGCTGCAGCACGGTGGCCAAGACCATACAGCGGTTTAACAGAACAGGTTCCACTCAGAACAGGCCTTGCCATGGTTGACCAAAGAGGTTGAGTGCACGTGCTCAGCATCATATACAGAGACTGTCTTTGGGAAATGGACGCATGAGTGCTGCCAGCATTGCTGCAGAGGTTGAAGGGGTGAGGGGTCAGCCTGTCAGTGCTCAGACCATACGCCGCACACTGCATCAAATTGGTCTGCATGGCTGTTGTCCCAAAAGGAAGCCTTTTCTAAAGATGATGCACAAGAAAGCCCACAAACAGACAAGCAGACTAAGGACATGGATTACTGGAACCATGTCCTGTGGTCTGATGAGACCAAGATAAACTTATTTGGTTCAGATGGTGTCAAGCGTGTGTGGCGGCAACCAGGTGAGGAGTACAAAAAGACAAGTGTGTCTTGCCTACAGTCAATGCAAAACATGCAACCGGTAGAATTTTTTAAAATGTCGCTTATGGAGATTTTTAAGAGTAAAAGTTTATCGCCATTCCACAAGCGGGCGCAATTTTGAAGCGTGACATGTTGGGTATCAATTTACTCGGCGTAACATTATCTTTCACAATATAAAAAAAAAAATTGGGCTCACTGTACTGTTGTCTTATTTATTTATTTATTTAAAGTGCGCTTGTAAGACCGCTGCGCAAATACGGTGTGACAGAAAGTATTGCAACGACCACCATTTTATTCCCTAGGATGTTAAAAAAAAAAATGTATAATGTTTGGGGGTTCTAAGTAATTTTCTAGCAAAAAAAAAAACAAACAGTTTTTAACTTGTAAACACCACATCTAAAAAAGAAGGCCGGTCTTAAATGTGGTTATACAAGCTGTACACTCACTACTTTACATTGTAGCAAAGTGTCATTTCTTCAGTGTTGTCACATGAAAAAATATAATAAAATATTTACAAAAATGTGAGGGGTGTACTCACTTTTGTGAGATACTGTGTATATATATATATATGTATATATATATATATAGGCACACACGAAGTATGTAAAAGTGATGCCACGTACACACAAGCGGGAAATTCCGCCAGCAAAAGTCTGATTTAAGCTTTTGGTCGGAAATACCGACCGTGTATGTATGCTCCATCGGACTTTTGCTGGCGGAATTCCCACCAGCAAAAGATTGAGAGCAGATTCTCTAATTTTCGATCGGAAATTCCAATCATCTGTACCAATTCAGACGCGCAAAATTCCTACGCATGCTCGGAAACAATTTGACGCATGCCCGGAAGCATTTTCTCGGCTTGTCATAGTGTTGTACGTCACCCCGTTCTTGACGGTCAAGTCGTGTTTCCCCCAAAATTACAACTTTATTTATTTCTGCATTAAATCTGCTAATAAAAAATAATTGTATAAAAAAAAAATAATTTCACTTACCTATTTCTCCCTGTTGCTAGGTGGTCCCACGAAATCTGCCTCTTCCATAGCCTGGGCTAAAAACGTCACTTCCCCTCGGCAGGGGGACACAACTCTTTAAGAGAACTTTTGTGTGACTGTGTGTATGCAAGCCCAGCTTGAGCGGAATTCCGTCGGAAAAACCATCCAAGATTTTTCCAACGGAAATTCCGCTTGTGTGTACACGGCATAAGAAAAAAACCTATACAAAACTGTTAACGATCATATTAATTGCACTGATACCACGGTAGGTGCTTTCCGCCATGTCATGATTGGTGCTGTTTTTGCACAGCAATGTGCCTCTGAGTTTGGTGCACCGCTGTGTTAAATTTGGCACGAGACTATGACAAATGTTGCAAATCAAAAACTTTTTCCTGGGTCAGTTTTTTGGATTTTTTTCCTCACCTGTGCTGATTTCTATAGGAATTTCCTCCTTTATAATCCTGACATTTCCTTCTTCCTCCTCCCCAGTTTCTCTTGGGTCTGTGAATAGAGATAAGAGTGAAGCCCCCTTTACTGAGATGTATGAGAGACCCCAGAGAGTGTGTGTGGGGGGGAGACTGGTCACGTCTCTTGGCTGGTAACACACAATGACATGATGTGAGGAGGAGAGCCGGAGTCTAATAGAGGCTGATGTCTCCTGACTCCCCCACTGGGAACATACTGTCTCCCCATTACTGTCTACTGACAGAGGAGGGGGAGAAGAGATTGTTGTAGTGACTGAACAAGGACAATCTGGGACTGATCTCTGGAGGGATCTCCTTCTCCTTGCATGTATCATCACCCATCACATACGGCTCTTCTGCCTCCTCTTTAACTTCAGTTTTAATATTATAGAAGAGCTGAAATACCGAAGCAACATTTTAGCGCCACATCCCTTTTAAATAAGATATATATGAAAGGTTTGTTATGGGACTTTTAAAGCGCAAATACACCAATTTATAGAAAAATATAAAATGTATTAATACAATTAAGAAAAAACATATAAATAATTTTAAATCATTTAGAGAAATACATCACTGGGTACATAAGAACAATTGCAATGCTGATAGGTCTCTACATGTTTCGCCATGAGTAATAAGGCTTCTTCAGGAGCACTGTTAATATCGCATATGCATATAGTCACTGTGTAATCAATGGAATCAGATTAAACTCCACAAATGGTTGGATAAAAGGAGGATCAGTATTGATGATACCATAGAGAGGGATAAATTGTCAAGGAAAGCTACACCCTGGGATCCATCTCCAATCTTCATTCAAGATGAGACTGACAACCTTCCAAATGGAAAATAATTATTTAAGGCCTTTCCAAGGACTTAAAAATAAAGATGTTATCAGGAAGCCCTGAATGTGCTAGATCCCCAAATTTGCAAAGTGGTCCCGGAAAGTGGGGAACTCAAGGTAGACATTTTCTTGCTTTGCTGTGACCTATTTTTGTGTGACTCCACATTTTACCAATAAAGGCTTTTGAAATTTTTCTTGGAGTGCGGCCGTTCAGAGTCCTTAATTTGCATCTTCATCAGCTTGTGCCGTGCCTGCACCTGGGTTCTCTAACCATAGGAACAGCTGTGGGATTGAGTTTGGGTGGATCATCCTGGAGCGGTGGATCTCTCCATACTAGATATATATATACCGGAGTTCCCTTCTGGAAAAATATTTAGACAAAAAATTCTTCTGAAACAACAAAGATCCGGGGAAGGATCTTTGTTGTTTCAGGAGAATATTTTGTCTGATATTTTTACGGAAGGGGACTCCGGTATATATATCTACCTTAAGTTCCCCACTTTCCGGGACCACTTTGAAAATTTGGGGATCTAGCACATTCAGGGCTTCCTGATAACATCTTTATTTTGAAGTCCTTGGAAAGGCCTTATATAATTATTTTCCATTTGGAAGGTTGTCAGTCTTATCTTGAATGAAGATTTGAGATGGATCCCAGGGTGTAGCGTTCCTTGACAATTTATCCCTCTCTATGGTATCATCAATACTGATCTTTCTTTTAGCCAACCATTTGTGGAGTTTAATCTTATTCCATTGATTACACAGTGACTATATGCATATGCAATATTAACAGTTCTCCTGAAGAAGCCTTATTACTTATGGCGAAACATGTAGAGACCTATCAGCATTGCAATTGTTCTTATGTACCCAGTGATGTATTGACGGTCTCTAAATGATTTAAAATTATTTATATGTTTTTTTTTCTTAATTTTCTTAATAAATTTATATTTTTCTATAAATTGGTGTATTTGCGCTTTAAAAGTCCCATAACAAACCTTTCGGATATATTCCAGTTTTAATATGTTTCAGCTTTTTATACTGAAGAATAAAGAAATTAGAAACAGCACATTGAATTGTCTGAGATTGAATTGAACAATACTACTGTTAGATCTAGTTAGACCCTTAACTGATTACACATTAGCATTCTACAAAAGCCTCAATTTCAGCTACCTGATAACAGCCTAGGGTCTTATGATGTTCCTGGGTGGAATCCCTGAATACCTGGGGCTTCTCTCTGGGGGATTTCTGTTACTGGATCCACCTGTAGGAAAAAACAAAACACTGACTGATTACATGTTTCTATGCCTTTATATCAGAGGATGTGTGTATCTAGAGGCATCCTTAATACGCTTCCTTTCTTTACATGAAATAAAAGTTTCTTCTTACCTGATGAAATGAGGGGTGGCTAATTATCCATCAAGATGTTGTGCAGATGAAAGTCTGGATTCAAAATTTGGAATCAAACATGGACTGTAGGGTTCACTTTCACGATAATCAATAAAAATGTATCTGTAAAACAAAAAAAAAATAGTAAATGTAGCAGCAAAACAGGCCAGTATAAAACATCTCACCTGCCACACCCTCCAGCCCAGGTTAGCGCAGTGAAACAGACCAAGGCTCAGGATACTTCTGAAAGCAGCCTCAACTGTCTTATTCTGAACATGAGAAGACCCACTGAAAAAACATTACGATTACACACTACAGTGGCAGAACGACAATGTAAACAAAGCAGATTGTTGTTCTGTCAGAGGGGAAGGCACAGATCCTGTGTTCCTGCTAAGCAGGAACATGGATCTGTGCCTTCCCCCAGTCAAAGCACCTCTCCCCACAGTAAGTAAGCACTCTCATACATACAGTGACAGTGCAAGGTCAAAAATGTTTAGGACCTGACTTACTTACCTGAGCCCTAGTTCGATCCAGTGCTGTGCTATTAGCTCCCACAGCTGTGAATCAAAGCCAGTGACGAGGGATGGGGCCGAGTCAATGGATGACACAGTGGGGCTCGAGGAGCGAGCACACTGGTGCCCCCATGGGAAGTGGCTTCCTATTGGGGGCACTTGTCGGAGAGGAGGAGCCAAGAGCGCCGATAGGGGACCCAAGAATAGGAGGGAGGATCAAGGCAGCTCTGTGCAATTCCATTGCACAGAGAAGGTAAGTATAGACGTGTTTGTTATTTAACCACTACAGATCTGCGCTATAGCTGAACGACGGCTACATCGCGGACCTGCTTTGCCAGGAGTACGTCCATTGACGTCCTCCCATACCCGAGCGGCCTGCGAGCCCCACTGCAGGGCACGTGCGGCGTGCTCTGTGACCCCTTACCACATGATCAGCTGTCAGCCAATGATAGCTGATCATGTGATGTCAACAGAGCCGGTAATCGGCTATTTTTTCTCCTTGCACTGACAGCGTGAGGAGAAAAAAAAAAAGCCGATCACCGGCGGCCGTGATCGGGAAATCAGTCCTGCTGCAGAACCTTAGTGCCTACCTGTGCCTCCTGCCAGTGCCAGGCAACAGTGCTGCCTACCAGTGCTACCCATCAGTGCCACCTATCAGTGCTCATCAGTGTCACCTACCAGTGCCGCCCATCAGTGCCGCCAATCCGTGCCACCAATCCGTGCCAATCAGTGCCATCTTATCTGTGGCCATCAGTACCGCCTTATCTGTGCCCACCAGTGCAGCCCTATCTGTGCTCACCAGTGCAGCCCTATCTGTGCTCACCAGTGCAGCCCTATCTGTGCCCACCAGTGCAGCCCTATCTGTGCCCACCAGTGCAGCTCTATCTGTGCCCACCAGTGCAGCCCTATCTGTGCCCACCAGTGCAGCCCTATCTGTGCTCACCAGTGCAGCCCTATCTGTGCTCACCAGTGCAGCCCTATCTGTGCCCACCAGTGCAGCCCTATCTGTGCCCACCAGTGCAGCTCTATCTGTGCCCACCAGTGCAGCCCTATCTGTGCCCACCAGTGCAGCCCTATCTGTGCCCACCAGTGCAGCCCTATCTGTGCTCACCAGTGCAGCCCTATCTGTGCTCACCAGTGCAGCCCTATCTGTGCCCACCAGTGCAGCCCTATCTGTGCCCACCAGTGCAGCTCTATCTGTGCCCACCAGTGCAGCCCTATCTGTGCCCACCAGTGCAGCCCTATCTGTGCCCACCAGTGCAGCCCTATCTGTGCCCACCAGTGCTGCCTCATCAGCGCATATCAATGAAGGAGAAAAATTACCTGTTATTTTATAACAAGCTATGAAACATGATTTTTTTTGGTCAAAATTTTCCATCTTTTTTTGTTTGTTTAGCAAAAAATAAAAATCCCAGCTGTGATCAAATACCATCAAAAGAAAGCTCTATTTGTGGGGAAAAATTTCTAAAAATGTCATTTGGGTACAGTGCTGCATGACCGCGCAATTGTCATTCAAAGTGCGTCAGCGCTGAAAATTGGTCTGGGCAGGAGAGTGCCCAGTAAGCAAGTGGTTAATAGAGAAAAAAAAATCCTTTACAAATCACTTTAACACTAAAAAACAGCAACACACTGGCAAGCGGATAGAACAATCAGATTAAAGGACAGGTTCCCCTTTCAAACATGTTAACGCAGACCCCCCCCCCCCCCATCTCCTCCTAACACCCCTCCCAGTTCTGACCAGTGGGTAATCCCCCCCCCCCCCAGCTACTGTCCCACTTTTTAAATCGTCAGCTCTGTGCAGCTTCACAGCGGCATCATTCATTCACAGGACTACATGTCCCATCTTCCACCGCGGCAGACAGCTAGTTCCCACTGAACTGCTAGAGCACTGATAAGCGCCCTCTGTAGTCCACTGACACTTCCTGCAGCGTTCAAACTGAAAGTCCATAAGAAAGCTGGAGGCGGACATTGCACCCCTGATCCACTGATCGCATAGTGTAATGCTCTGCAGGCTCGTGTGAAGAAAGAAATAAAAATAAGAAATGTGCTTTTTTTTTTTTTTTTTTTTCCTGCAAAACATGTGCATTTTACTTATCCTTTAACCCCCACCCCCAGAATAAATTAACATCATGTGCACTCCAAACCTTGTCCCAATCCTACAATGTATATCTCAGGGGTCTGAATGTATTAGTGGTATGAATGCAGACACACATCCAATCAACAACAATTACCTCCTCGTCACCGGATATCCGGAATTACACACTTCCTTTGAGCTTCCAGAGCCTTTGCTAAAGCTTCCTAAAGCTACAACAAAATGGCCGCCCATCTACCAGTACTGAGCTAAACGCTCGATGTATTTTTTTTTTCTTAAAAGGCATCGTCTGCGATATAAACTAAAAATATTTACCGCATCTTGAACTATCTGTATAGATCAGGGATCCTCAAACTACGGCCCTCCAGCTGTTGCGGAACTACACATCCCATGAGGCATTGTAAAACTCTGACATTCACAGACATGACTAGGCATGATGGGAATTGTAGTTCTTGAACAACTGGAGGGCCATAGTTTGAAGACCCCTGGTATAGATTTTCTAAAGCATTCGGAGTCTGCATTACAAGAAAATCTCTTCTGAAGGAAATAAAGTGTTTGGTGGGGGTTTTGTCCTCTAGTGATTGAGCTGAGAAACCAAGTGGGCGGGGTTCTCCATATAAGGCAGTGTCAGCTGTCTCCGCTGCGTGGGTTTCAGCTGCGGCTGGTCGCTAGGGTGATGCGCATGCCCACAGGGAAGGGAAGAAGTCAGCGGAGATTGGCGCCATCTTGTGGAAATTTTAGAAAACAGTAAGATTCGTTCTACTGCATTGGGGGGAAACAGTGGTATTAAAGTGGAACTTTAGGCTGGGATTTGAAAATTGGAAGAGCCTTCCCTTTTTTTCTCTTCTGCATTAAAGCTTCTTACCTGCCTGTCCGAAGTCCGCCTTCTTTATGTCAAGCCAAACCTGAAACACTTTAGCAACACACTGCATTTTATTTTGTAGTACATTAAATTCATTACCTCTGTACAATGCAATGCATGGCAATTTTTTTTTTTTTTTTTTAATGTAGTATATTCTATACATAGATTTTTGTGATCAAATAACATTTTAATCGTATGGAGTTAATCACAAGAGTGATTACATCAGAGTTCCCCTTTACATCTGATTCTGACGTTTTCCTTTACATCTGAATCCACAGAGTTCCCCTTTGCATCTGTGTGTCTTCCAGAAGACAGTGGGGGGGGGGGGGGCAGAGGAAGGGCGGGATATGGCGTAGAGCGCCGCAGATTCTGCGGTGATCTATCGCTGGGAGAAAATACCTGTATTAGACCGGTATCTGCTCTCCCCTGAAAGGTGCCAAATGTGACACCGGAGGGGGGGCGGGGGTGGGGGGAGGTCACCGGATCTTTTTTCCAATAAAGAGATATGTTATGCCTGCAGTGAAGGGGTTAACCAGGGGGTGGCAATGTAGGGGTTAAGTGTGTCCTAGGGGCGTGTTACTAACTGTGGGGGGGGGGCGTGGCTGTGTTTTAGTGAACACTGATCTATGTTCCAATCACAGGGAGCAGAGATCAGTGTCACTAGTTGCTAGGCAGAACGGGGAGATGCTGTTTACTTCCGCATCTCCCCGTTCAGCCTTTCCGTGAGACAATCGTGGGTATTCCCGCGGCGATCGAGTCCGCAGGACCCGCGACTGGACTCACGGGGGTCCCGACCGGCGCGCACGCGATGGCACGACGGCAATCTTAAAGGGACGTACCTGTACGCCCTTTTGCCTGTCTGTGCCATTCTGCTGACGTACATCGTCGTGCGCCGGTCGGGAAATGGTTAAAACAACAACAAGGGCAGAAGATTTAATAGATGGAAAGTTTAAAAAAATGACTGAAGTTCCGCTTTAATGTATTCTATGCAGCCCCGCCCCCCCGCCCCTTTTTCTTACATGAGCCCGATCCGACCCAGCGATGTTGCACGAGCGCAGTGGCTCCAGCCGCTGTCTCTCTCCTCATTGGACAGATTGAGAGCAGCAGGAGCCATTAGCTCTTGCTGCTGTCAATCAAATCCAGTGACACGGGAGTGGGGGCGGAGCCGAGTCACACAGCCTGTGTCAATGGATGCAGCAGTGGAACTCGGGAGAGCACCTGCATGGGTGCCCCCATCATAAGAGGCTTTCCCTGGGGGCACCTGATGAGCCAGAAGCGCCGGGCTGGGGGACCACAGAAAAGGAGGATCGGAGCTGCTCTGTGCAAAACCATTACGCAGAGCAGGTAAGTATGACATGTTTGTTATTTGTATTTGAAATAAGAACAAGAGTTTACAAACCCTTTAAGTAGGGGAAGTGGGATGAGACGGGTGTGTGAGTGGGAGAGGATGTGAAATGAACCACACAGAAGCTTGTTTGAAGGTTTAAAAAAAATAAAAAATAAAATAAAAAAGGTACCATCTTTGTTCAGGCATCCATTTCCTGGACAGATTTGCTAGCTTAAAGGTGATTCATGTAAGCACCCCCTGACGCATGTATAGTTCTACGAACGTTTGACACAGTTCAGCCCATGCTGCAGCCTCTCGTCTCATGTCTTTTAAGATAAAGTTGCTTTGAAAAGGTTTGACCACATTTAGTACATTCAATTCTTCTTCTTTCACCTGAATGAACCCTCTGATGTGTGGCTAAAATCCGCCATGTATGACACCGTCTTCCACATTTAGAACATGTAAAGGACTCCGTCGCTGAATGAGTTCTTTTATGTTCGTTAAGATTGGATTTATCAGAGAAACACTTTCCACATTCCGAACATGCGAAAGGCTTCTCCCCCGTGTGAATCCTCTGGTGTACGGTAAGACTGTATTTTCGATGAAAGAATTTCCCACATTCCGAACACAAAAAAGGCTTCTTGGATGACAAGGGCTGATCCAATGTAGTGGGAGGATTTTCCTCGTTTTGCAATCTGTATTGTCCATCTAAAAGAAATGAATGTAAATAAGAAAAAAGATACAGGTTCTCTTTTTTTGTCTGAACTGGTACCTGGACTTTGTCCCCCCATACAGTGTTGGTCATCTTACTTTAAAAAAGTAATTAGTTAGGTTCCAAATTACTTCTCCCAAAAAGTAATTGCGTTACTACCAGTGATGTAAGTAACTGAGTTAAAATAAACTGAGTTACCTAACGCAGTTACTTTAGAGGGTAACGAGTAATCTAACTGATTCCTTTTCCCCTCATGGTAACTCAGTTCCCATTACTTTGGCTTAGTTACCCCAATTACATCTACCACCACTAGATGGCAGTAGTGTAATTCCGGTGTCCTGCCGAAAAAGTTCCCCCGCCGGATAAGGACCCCCTGTACTGCGCAGGCGCAGGGCTTGCGCAGTACGAAGGACTACGGAGCTTCCGAAAATTGCCGAACCTAAACAGCTCTGAGTGAACTCTACACCGCGCAGGCGCAGTTAACATGTAATTGTACGAGGCGATGCCGCACGCTCCTGATGCTCGTTCTACTCTGCAAGGGGCGTCTATCGTGTAACTAAGGGGCGGGTCTAGTATTACTGTAACCAAGGGGCGCATTTATTATTATTGTTATATATCGAGCTCTGCCCATTAATTTAACATTCGCCCTCTTCTGTAGCCATCCGCCCCGTACACAATATAATAATAATAGACCCGCCCCTTGCTTACACGCTATAACAGATCTGCCCCTTGGTTAGAGTAATAATAGAGCAGCCCCTTGGTTACACGATGTATAACAATAATAATAAATGCGCCCCTTGGTTACAGTAATACTAGACCCGCCCCTTAGTTACACGTATAGAATATTTAAAAAAAAAAAAGTCACAGTAACTAATTACTTTTCCAATGTAGTAACTGAGTTACTAACGCAATTACTTTTTGGGAGAAGTAATTTGTAACTTAACTAATTACTTTTTTAAAGTAAGATGACCAACACTGGTTACTACATTGGAAAAGTAATTAGTTACTCAGCAAAGTAACTGTGACAGGGGTGGCAGCGGTGGTGGTGTACTTGGGGGGGTGGCAGTGGTGGTGTACAGTACTTGGGGGGGTGGCAGCGGTGGTACTTGAGGGGGTGGCAGTGGTGGTGGTGTACTTGGGGGGGGGGGGGGGGTGGCAGTGGTGGTGGTATACATTACTTGGGGGGGGGGGTGGCAGCGGTGGTACTTGAGGGGGGTGGCAGCGGTGGTACTTGAGGGGGTGGCAGTGGTGTACTTGGGGGGGGTGGCAGTGGTGGTGGTGTACAGTACTTGGGGGGGGGTGGCAGCGGTGGTACTTGGAGGGGGGGGGGTGTCAGGCAGCGGTGGTACTTGGGGAGTGGCACCGGTGGTGGTGTACTTGGGGAGTGGTGGTGGTGTACAGTACTTGGGGGGGGGGGGGGGGGGTGTCAGCGGTGGTACTTGAGGGGGAGGCAGCGGTGGTAGTGCCATCCTCTCCCACCACCACCTCTGCCTCTTACTGATCCCATCCCCCACCACCACTGATCTCATCCCTACCCTATCCCCCCCATCACCTCTGTTGTAGAAGTGATGGTGGGTGGGTAGGGATGGGATGTGATCAGTAAGAAGCAGAGGTGGTGGAGGACTTGGGATGGATCGATTGCACTGCAATTCGAATCGTCAGACAGTCACTTACTTGAATGCCTCCAGGGATGCCTTTCCTCATGGGGAGAGAGAGAGAGACCCTCCCCTTCACTCGATTGGTGTCAGCTGGTCAGCTGACTTAATTTTTCAGTGTTCGCCCCGCCTCCCTACATTCTCTCTCTCTCTCTCTCTGGATAGGCGGGTGGGATGGGGCGGTCCAGACAGTCTCTCCGAGTCTCAGCCTCTTCTGAGCTCAGCGGGGGAAAGCCCCCCTCCCCGCGGCGGAACGAACGGCCAGGCTGTGCAGCCACAGCGGGCCTCCCGGGCGGTAGATGTAATTTCGGTAACGCCGCTCAAGTAATGGGAACTGCGTTACCATGAGGGGAAGAGTAATCAGTTAGATAACTCGTTACCCTCTAAAGTAACTGCGTTAAGTAACTCCGTTTATTTTAACTGAGTTACTTACATCACTGCCCCCATGTGACAAAAAAAAGAAAAATGTAGTTGTAAAAAATGTAAGTTGTACCCAAGCACATAAACCCCCACCCAAAAATGTTGAGCCCCCCCCATGTATGAACGTAGACGGATGCGTTGGGGCACCAACCGCTGATTGCGATATACATGCATGCCGGAGTGAGGACAATAACTCTAGCGCCAGACCTCCTCTCTAACACTAAACTGATGACCTATAGAGGGCTTTTAAAGTGTGGCCTATGGAAAATGTCAGGTACTGAAGTTTGTCGCCATTTCACAGGCACACGCAAATTTAAGGTTTGACATGTTGGGTATCTATTTACTCGGTGCAACCTCATATTTATGTTACCAAAAATTGGAACTACTTAAGCCCCGGACCAATTTGCAGCTAAAGGACCAGGCCCCTTTTTGCGATTCGGCACTGCGTCGCTTTAACTGACAATTGCGTGGTCGTGCGACGTGGCTCCCAAACAAAATTGGCGTCTGTTTTTTCGCACAAATAGAGCTTTCTTTTGGTGGTATTTGATCACCTCTGCGGTTTTTATTTTTTGCGCTATAAACAAAAATAGAGCGACAATTTTGAAAAAAAATTCAATATTTTTAACTTTTTGCTATAATAAATATCTAAAATATCTAAAAAAATATAAAAAAAAAAACATTTTTTTTCCTCAGTTTAGGCCGATATGTATTCTTCTACATATTTTTGGTAAAAGAAATCGCAATTAGCGATTGATTGGTTTGCGCAAAAGTTATAGCGTCTACAAAATAGGGGATAGTTTTATAGCATTTTTATTAATATTTTTTTTTTTTACTAGTAATGGCGGCGATCAGCGATTTTTATTGTGACTGCGACATTATGGCGGTAACATCGGACATTTTTGACACATTTTTAGGCCATTGTCATTTATACAGCAATCAGTGCTATTTATATGCACTGATTCCTGTGTAAATGTCACTGGCAGTGAAATGGTTAACCACTAGGGGGCGGGGAGGGGTTAAGTGTGACCTGTGTGTGTTTTTTTACTATAGGGGGCGTGGCTTGGCGTGTGACATCACTGATTGTCTTTCCCTATGACAGGGAACAGACGATCAGTGACAGCCTCATTAGGAAGCACGGGGAGAGGTTTGTTTACACTTACCTCTCCCCGTTCTTCAGCTCTGTGACCCGATCGTGGGACACCAGCGGCGATCGGGTCCCGCGGTCACGGAGCTCAGGACCGGGTCGCAAGCGCGCCGCCGGCGGCCAACGCACGACCCACGGCTGGGCTCTTAAAGATGTGCCCAGCCATGCCATTCTGCCGATGTAAATGTGCAGGAGGCGGTCCTTAAGCGGTTAGGGTGTCTGCTTTCAGAAAATATATAATGTTTTGGAGGCTAATGTAATGTTTAGGTCTAAAATTATTTTTTCACCGCTTCAATACAGGGCACTTTTACCCCCTTCCTGCCCAGGCCATTTTTCAACTTTCAGCACTGTCACATTTTGACTGATGGGCACTGATAGGCTGCATTAATGGGCACTGATGAGGTGGCACTGATGAGGCGGCATTGATGGGCAACTGATGAGGAGACACTCTGATGAGCACTGATAGGTGGCACATATGGGCAATGAGAGGCGGCACTGATGGGCACGGATAGGCAGCACTGATAATCAGGGCACCCCAGTGAGAAAATGCCGCTGATCGGCTCTCCTCTCCTCGCACTCTGTCACTGTGTGGCCAGGAGATGATAAACGGCACTTCCGTGATTACGCGTGATCGGCTGTGATTGGACACAGTCAATCACATAAGTAAAGACCTGCGCCAGCAGCTCATTACCGAGATCGGGGTCGCACCGTGTCCTAGGGACATGGCGCGACTGCTGCGCGTCCAAGAGCGGTGACACTGCGGCGACGTCATATGATGTCATCCCAGAACTAGAGGGGATCCCGCCCGCCGTCATTTTACTATACAGTGGGCGGGAGGGGGTTAAGCATGAGTGCAAAAACAGCTCTGGCAGCAAAACAGTTAAACCCCTGGTGCCAAGCCTGCGGCTCGAGGTTTGAAAACAGCCCTTTGGTACATGATGTGCGGCCCTCGGACCTAAGCACTCTTTGGTGGAAACACTGATTAGGGTGATCGTATTAATCTCTACTAGCCCTTATGTCACATGTTCCCAGTTTGGTGTTGTCTTCTATATCCTATATCCCCAGCCACAAATATAACCTATCCACACTCTCTGAACCTCATTTCCTCCATTAGGTCTGCAGCAGTCTCTGACAATCCTCCGAAGCATTACACATACTGATCATTATGTGCGGAGCTTTGGTGATGTCAGGGGCCGCATCTGATGCCCCCTTTAGCTCAGAAGTTGACAATCATTGTTTTTAAACCATTCAAGCCTGGGAACGTCGAGATTCTTGGCAGTCATTTTAAGCCCTGATGACAGGGGTCTTCTAGAACTTCTGAAACACCTTGACTTGTCTTTTTAACCACCTGATTACTTTGCACCTAAACCCCCCTCCTGCCCAGACCAATTTTCAGCTTTCGGCGCTGACGCACTTGGAATGACAATTGCGCAGCCATACAACACTGTACCCAAATGAAATTTTTACCATTTTTTCCCCACAAATAGAGCTTTCTTTTGGTGGTATTTAATCACAGCTGGGTTTTTATTTTTTGCTAAACAAATAAAAAAAGATGGAAAATTAAAAAATAACATAAAATCATGTTTAATAGTTTGTTATAAAATTTTGCAAACAGGTAATGTTTCTGCTTCATTGATATGCGCTGATGAGGCGGCACTGGTGGGCACTGATAGGCGGCATTGGTGGGCACTGATAGGCTGCACTGGTGGGGACAGATAAGTCGGTACTGATGGGCACAGCAAAGATGGCACTGATGGGCATGGATGGGTGGCACGGATGGGTGGCACGGATAGGCACTGATGGATGGCACTGATGGGCACTGATAGGTGGCACTGGGCACTGGTAGGGGACACTGATGAGCACTGGTAGGGGACACTGATGTGCAGCACCGGCACTGTGGGCACTGACATATGGCACTGGGGGCACTGACAGATGGCACTGGGGGCACTGACAGGTGGCACTGGGGGCACTGACAGGTGGCACTGGGGGCACTTTTATTATTCACAGGAGGGCACCATGGACCCTTGGCATATTGCAGTGAGAGGGACTGATGTCCCTCTCACTGCCGCCGGTGATCGGCTTTTTTTTTTCTCCTCGCGCTGTCAGCGCGAGCAGGAAAAAAAGCCGATTACCGGCTCTGTTACTGTCACATGATCAGCTGTCATTGGCTGACAGCTGATCACGTGGTAAGGGGTCGGGATCGACCCCTTACTTGGATCTGTGATCCAGCGAGTCTCAAAGACTCGCGGATCACAGAGCGCCCCGCGCGTGCCCTTCAGGGGGCGCGCAGGCAGCTCGTTGCCGGGACCACGTCAATAGATGTAGTCCCGGCACATCAGATCCGCGCTGTAGCCGTCATTTGGCTATAGCGCGGATCTCAGCTGGTTAACATTTTACGATGAAGCAAACTCTTTATAGTCTCACAACATTTGGTCCGGTAACCTTGTTTATTTTTTTTTCCCTGTACCTCTTGGATTCTGTCTGAGGCACCTACTAAAGGGGTCTTCAGGTCCATCAGATTTCAATGGATGATAAATAAAATGTTTTTGCTTTTACAGAGGAAGAAGGCAGAGGAAGTGCGGTAGCAGAATGTGAGATTATTTTATGTGTTTTATAGTTTAACACTCACCTGTGCCGATCTCCAGAACAGCCTTCATCTGTAAGTTCACACGTCCTTCTTCCTCCTTCTCAACTTTGATGTCTCTCTGAGTGTTTCCGGGGTCTGTGAATAAAGATAAGAGTGAAGCCCCCTGTACTGAGATGTATGAGAGACCCCAGAGAGTGTGTGTGGGGGGAGACTGGTCACGTCTCTCGGCTGGTAACACACAATGACATGATGTGATGAGGAGAGCCGGAGTCTAATAGAGGCTGATGGCTCCTGACTCCCCCACTGGGCACATACTGTCTCCCCATTACTGTCTACTGACAGAGGAGGGGGGAGAAGAAGAGATTGTTGTAGTGACTGAACAAGGAGAATCTGGGGCTCTTCTCTGGATTTAGGTGTCCGTTTATGAAGCAGTGATCAGCAGAGATCCCGAGGGTCGCCGCTGATCACAGCCCATAAACAGTGTTTGAACTTGTTCTCCCGCCGATTATCTCCACACATGGAGAATCCTCATAGAATGACAGAGAAATGGACAGTTTATGAAGCTGCAATCTCAGCGCTTCACTGGTGATCAGTGTCAGAATTCACCCTCCCCGATTCACCAACTCAGAGGTGGAGAAGCGGGGAGTGAAGAGGGAATGTGGGGGGATCTGAGGGGGGAAGAGGAAGATAATTAACTTCCTTATGCCTCGTTCAGACCCCCCAAGACAGTAACCATGTCCCCCTGTCATATGTATGTGTATACATTTTATTTATATATATATATATATATATATATATATATATATATATATATATTGTAGCAGGGCGTCCCAGAGAGAGCCAGGAGAAGTCTTGTTCGGGATTTATACGTCTCCCAGGCTCCTCTCATACACATTCAGAGGTCTCTGATACATGATCCAGTTCGGATCTTAGTCCTTTTCCCCAGGCTAATTTAAGCTCACCTGAGCAGACAGCCTTTGCTCTCTGCCTGGGACACACAGACATGGATGGTTTGTGAGGAGCTAAAGGTTGGTAAAACGCTTTAAAACTCTATACAGAAACTGACAAGCGGTAGGCTTGCTCAGCCTGGTAGTGAGGGCCGGTGTATGGTATAGTTAGAGCCGAGACACGGCTAGGACTTTTGTTTTGTTATTTCTGTTCTGATATGTTTTCTGGAAGACTGTGCAGCACCTGTGTATGGACTTGTATTTAAATCAAATAAACCCAGCACTGTTTTCACTACCTCAAGTGGATTTGGTATCTGTGCCTAAATAAACAGCTCATCCCAGGGAGCTTTGTACCTGCTACCTGTCCCCCAGTTTACAATATATATATAAAATGTGTGTGTATATACATGTATATATTACGTAGGGGGGACTCTATTTTATTAACAATAATCACACAGTCTGTCCGTGTACTGAGCAGTGATAATCTATCACTGCTTAAGCCCCGGACCAATTTGCAGCCAAAGGACCAGGCCCCTTTTTGCGATTCGGCACTGCGTCGCTTTAACTGACAATTACGTGGCCGTGCGACGTGGCTCCCAAACAAAATTGACGTCCCTTTTTTTTTTTTTTTCCCACAAATAGAGCTTTCTTTTGGTGGTATTTGATCGCCCCTGCAGTTTTTATTTTTTGCGCTATAAACAAAAATAGAGCGGCAATTTAGAAAAAAAATGCATTATTTTTTACTATTTGCTATAATAAATATCCCCAAAAAAGATATAAACATTTTTTTTTTTCCTCAGTTTAGGCCGATATGTATTCTTCTACATATTTTTGGTAAAAAAAAAAATCACAATTAGTGATTATTGATTGGTTTGCGCAAAAGTTATAGCGTTTACAAAATAGGGGATAGTTTTATAGCATTTTTATTATTTATTTATTTTTACTAGTAATGGCGGCGATCAGCGATTTTTATTGTGATTGCGACATTATGGTGGACACATCAGACATTTTTGACACATTTTTGGGACCATTGTCATTTATACAGCAATCAGTGCTATTTAACCACGTGACCACTGGGCAGTTAAACCCCCTTCCTAACCAGACCAATTTTTAGCTTTCGGCAATCTCACACTTTGAATGACAATTACTCAGTCATGCAACACTGTACCCAAATTAATTTTGTGTCCTTTTTTTCACACAAATAGAGCTTTCTTTTGGTGGTATTTAATCACCGCTGGGTTTTTTATTTTTTGCGCTATAAATCAAAAAATACTGAAAATTCGGTAAAAAAATAACAAAAGTTCTTTGTTTCTATTAAAAAGTATTGGCAGAGTATTTTGAAGTGGTGGCAGAGTATTTTGAAGTGGTGGCAGAGTATTTTGCAGTGGTGGCAGAGCATTGCGCAGTGGTGGCAGAGCATTGCGCAGTGGTGGCAGAGCATTGCACAGTGGTTGCAGAGTATTGCAGGCACTGACCAGCGCTGTGGGCACTACACATCCAGCCCACAGCGCTGGTCCCGTCTCTCCCCCTTTCCCCTCTCACTGTACCGATCGGTACAGAGAGGGGAGGAAGGAACCGGCGCCATGACGTGATGCCGGTTTGTGTACATGTGATCGCTCCGTCAATTGACGGAGCGATCACGTGGTAAACGGCCGCTATCAGCGGCTGTTTACCGTGATCCGTGATGCGGACCCGGCGGTCACGGATATTCCCGAGTGCGCGCCCCAGGGGGCACGCGGGAGCAAGTTTCTGGGAGGACATCCGTAGGACGTCAACTTAGAACAAGCCGACTGCGCTGTAGACGTCTTTTGACTATGGCGCGGTCGGCATGTGGTTAAATGCACTGATTCCTATGTAAATGACACTGGCAGTGAAGGAGTTAACCACTAGGGGGCGGGGAGGGGTTAGTGTGACGTGTGTTTTTTTTTTTTTTACAGTAGGGGGCGTGGCTTTACATCTGACATCACTGATCGGCTTTCCCGATGACAGGGAACAGCCGATCAGTGACAGGTAGTGTAGGAAGCATGGGGAGAGGTTTGTTTACACAGACCTCTCCCCGTTCTTCAGCTCTGTGACCCGATCGCGGGGCACCAGCGGCGATCGGGTCCGCTGGTCCCGCGGCCGCGGAGCTCAGGACAGGGTCGCGCGCGTGCCGACAGCGGCGCGCGCAACCCACGGCTAGGCACTTAAAGGACGTACTGGTACGTGCTTCTGCCCAGCCGTGCCATTCTGCTGACGTAAATCTACAGGAGGCGGTCCTTAAGCAGGTAATAAACTGACATCTCGGTGTTTCTGTAAATTTTTGGTGCTGTTATCTCGTAAAGTCTCACAAGATTCCAGTATCAGGGGCCGTTCTCCAGTGTTAGAAGCATTGGTAGATCGCTTCACTCCTCCAAGGGTGAAGCGATCTACTCCGCTTCATAAACAGGCACACAGAGGAGAGAGATCTCCTCTGAGAATGCCGGAAAATGAAGCGGTGAATAGATTTCACTGCTTCATTAGACACCTTGGTGTTTATTCCTCACCTGTACTGATCTCTGGAGGGATCTCCTCTTCTTTAAACGTTTTATCACCCATCACACGTGGCTCTTCTGTCTCCTCTTTAATTTCAGTTTTATTATGCGTCATCTTTTTATCCTGAACAACACAAAAAATAAATAGATACAGCAAATTGTATTAAACGGCAGAGGTGATCAAATACCACCAGAAGAAAGCTCTATTTATGGGGGGGGGGAAACAAACATTTTATTCGGGTACAATGTCGCAGGACCGTGCAACTCTCTCCTCTGTGCAGTGGCATATGACAAACAATTGCCTGGTCATTAGGGGGTAAATCCTTCCGGAGTGGTTAAAGTGGAACTAAACCCTCCTAATTTTTCCAGCCAAGGAAGCTGCCATCTTAACTTGCCATGGTGCTGCACATGTTATCAGTTATAACCAGCCAGTCAATGGTTTGGCAGTCTGGTTGTGAGCACAAGCAACTGTGACAATTATCATACACAGCATGCATTCAATGTAACTGTTTTAGTAACCCATTAATTGAAGGGTTTAGTTTTGCTTTCAAAGCAATTTTATTCCTCCTTGGTGTGTGTTTGTGTGTCTTTCCCCTTCACCACCAGAGCCCCCATCCAATATTTACTACACCAGAGGACAGCAGGAAGATGAGGTGACAATGATCCCCCCCCATCCAGTCCACACAGAGTGCTGGGACCCCCTTCTCTCATAATAAGACATTATTACCTCCTCCTCCATGTGTACCGTCCCCTGTACTGACACCCCGTCCAGGAAGTTTATTTTAGCTACAAGAGCTGCTCATTATTTTTCTGAGGCTACAACAAAATGGCCGCCCACTTACTAGTACCGAGGCAAACTATACAAAATAAATAATTTAATTTCAAGGAAAGCTACTGCGACATAACTTTAAAAACATTTGGTGTTTGATTTTCTAACTATAATATTTCTTTTGTCATACACTCATTTACGCATGCGCTACAAGAAAATGGCCGCATCTCTTCTGAAGGGATAAAATATTTGTTTTGTCCTCTAGCGGTTGCTTTGAGACGCTCAGTGGGCGGGGTTTTCCTTATAAGGCTTCTGCCTCAGCTCTCCGGTGTGGTTTCCTGGCCGCCTAGCTGTATTTCACTATATAACCTCCGTTTACTGTTATAAATAAGTGTAAAATGCAAAACTCCGATGGGTGTAAGAAGATGTCCTCTTGCCGCCTTCTCAGTGTATCCTTACTGTGGACGGGTGCGGGGTGTAGCAAGATGGCGTCAAGGGAACGTCACTTCTGTTACACATTCTGTAGGTCGCCTAATCTGACGGAACACTGCCACCTTGTGGAAATTTAGGAGACTGACCAGCCTTTTCTTCTGCTGGGACTTTTTATTTTTAAGATTTTTATTTATTAATTTTTTTCTATTTTCAGCTGTTAAAAGACACTTATTTCCCCACAGTTTGAAGACCAAACAGCACTGATAGAAATGTGCAAACTTCGACTTTTTCTCAAAAATCATTAGCTAAGCCTTAATTTCTATAGATGACCACGCCGCTGCTTATGTGTGTAGAGAGTAGTGTAGTCTGTCAGCAGAAGGACAGATGTGTTTGGCGGGAGGTTTGTAATTAAAGCGGTTCTGCACTGTGTGTTTTTTTTTTTTTTTTTTAATGTAATGCATAGGATTAGGAGGTAAATTGGGGGACTCACACGTGTTCCATGTTCTTAATTGATTGCTGCCGGTTTTCGTCCTATAAAATATTTTTTAAAAATGTATTCTTGCTGGGTGCCATCTTGCCTGTGGGCATGTGAAACCCCACAGGCACTTCAGATGGCCCAGCATGCACCGCCGTTACTGCGCCGAGCTCGCGCGTGCGCAGTAACGGCAAAGTGCAGCTCACGTTCTCCGAAATCGAAGATGTGCCCGAAATCTCGCGAGATTTCCGAAGATGTGCCCGAAATCTCGCGAGATTCCGGAAGATGTCCGCACTGACTCCTGGGATCAATGACACCAGATGCCAGGAGACAGTGCGGCGTGACGACGATCGACGCAGAGACCCCGCCCACCGCCGAAGGGACAGAGGAAAGGACGTCAGCGATTACAAGGTAAGTGGTAAAAAAAAAACACATTTCATTTAGTACTCTTTGCCTGATTTGGAAGGCAAAGAGATTTACTAAATGAAATGTGTGCAGAACCGCTTTAATAGCAGCCTGGCTTCACCTTCTCTACCCAAGATAAGGACTCTCAGTGGGACTGATAGTTAGAATTTTACTTTTAACCACTGAGTCGCTTTAACTGACAAAAGCGATGCTGTACCCAAAGAAAACGTATGTCCTTTTTTCCCCCAAATAAAAAATATTTTTTTTTGCTGGTATTTGATCACCTCTGCGGTTTTTATTTTTTGCGCTATAAACAAAAAAAGGCCGTCAGATTAGAAAAAAAATAAAATCATTTTTAACTTTCTGCTATAAAACATATCCAATAAAAAAAAAAAAAAAAAAAAATGTCTTCACCAATGTAACCAATATGTATTCTGCTACATGTTTTTGGTAAAAAAAAAAAAAAAATCCCAATAAGCGTATATTGATTGGTTTGCGCAAAAGTTATAGCGTCTACAAACTATGGGATAGATTTATGGCTGATGACACTTTTTGGGAACCAGTGACACCAATAGAGTGATCGGTGCTAAAATAAAATCTACAGTCACTGTATAAATGGCACTGGCAGGGACGACCAAAGGGTTAAGTGTGCTCCTAGGGAGTACTTTCTAACTGTGGGGGGAATGCTGTGACTGGAGGAAAACAGAGATCAGTGTTTCTGCTTAGCAGAAACACAAGATCTCAATTATCCTCCCTCACAGAACCACGGTCTGCCTTGTTTACATAGGCAGAGCGCTGTTCTGCCTTTCCTCTGAACGATCGCGGGTGACCAGCCGCCATCGGAGCTGCTGATTGGCTCCCACTTTGTCCAATCATAGTGGGAGCGGGTCGTGCACCCCAGACCTTGTGCACAAAATCACGTACAGGTACGGTGGGAGGTCCGGAATTGGTTAAAGGCTCCTCAACTCATCATGGGACACTTTATCAGCTTCCTAAAGGGTTCAGGGGTGGTTAAAGCGGAAAGAATAGATGTGAAGCAAAGGTAGTCACTGAAGGACTCTCCCAATGTGGCCAGGTGCAGAACAGGTGCATGATGGTATGCTGAATGGATGACACAGATCGGAAAACGCCACCCGGGAGCTGCGGACACAGCCCATCCAAGGAAAGAGGGAAAAATGGCTTCTAAGGTACTCAGATCCAAAATGTCACTTGTATGTCTATCCTGCAGCCCACCCCAACTCAAAGAAGCCACACGTGATAGTTGCTGCTCAAGGATGTACCTCCAAGTGATCTCTTGGAGGCATATCCTGGAGCAACAACTATCATCTATGAGGTGCTGATGTATCCAATGAAGTCTGCTTTTTCTTGAATGGGCTGTGTCCATGGCTCCCGGGTGGCTAGCTTTGCTTTGCATCTATTCAACCCGCTTTAACCCCTCTCCCCAAACCCTGAGGAAGCTGGTAAAGAGAAACACGTTGGGGGATGAGTTATCCTTTTTATGTGAAAACTATTTTTTTTTTGTTTTTTTTTAAACTTAACTCTTTTTATTGAATTTAAGGAGAAGAAAAGGTTTTACAAAACAATGCCATTTGGGCATACTCTGGCACAAAGTAGATAACAAGTAAAATAATAAGAGTAATATCTTTGCATATCATTGTCTTATTACCAAAAATGAGAAGTCAAACAATTTAAATCAAGTATACATATGTAGCAGAGATAGTACTGTGAGGAGAGCGTTATTCAAAAGGGGGCAACTAAACTAATGATAAGTCGAGGTAAAGATGTTACGGATATGAGAGGGTTAGGGATTGTGTTTGCCGCCTGAAGAAAAAAGGGCCTTCTGGTGTTATTCGGATATAGGGGTTGGAAAGGTGAAAGAGCTGAATGGTAGATGGAGAAAAGATAGGCTGATTGGAAGTTTGGTAGAGGCTCGATAATTTGTCTTATGGTGATAGTTGGGACATATGAGACCATAATGATTTTTTCCTACCCCAAGGGTGCGCTTCTGGGGTCGGCAATCCATTTTTCCCATAACTCGGTGAAACAGGTTGTGGCGTGATTGGCTTTCGCAAATGAATATTCCATCAGGAAATTCAGGTTGAGTATTCGGATTGCGTCCTTTAGAAGAGGGGGATGAATTGACTTCCATTTTCTTGCAATTGCCAGCCGAGCTGCACTTGCCTGGGCCAGGCGGGGATGGACAAACCTAGAAGTAAGTCTAGTGGGGACATTAAGAAGGTCGTGTCACATACAGAGTGGATTTGTTTCTTTATTTTTCCCCAGAACTTATTGATGGGAGGGCAATCCCACCAGATGTGAGCTAGGGATCCAATTTTGTTGTATCCTCTCCAACATTTAGGGGAAGTGGAAGGGTAAATCCTTGCCAGTCTTTCTGGGGTTAAATACCATCTATGGAAGAGTTTCTGTAAGGATTCCCAGTGTGTAATACAATGAGATAGACGTAGAGGAGATGTGTGAGCCTTTAGCCAAAGGTCTTTCGGAGATGGCTGGTCTTCGTAGGATGACCAGTATTGGATGGCTGGGGATAGAAGATCCAAGGTTGGTATAGTGATCAGCTTGTAAGAAAGGGAAATTCCTTTCACTTTAGAGTCATTATTGTTGTAAAATTTTAGCAGAGTCTGTGGGATGAAGTCTGTTTTCGACCACCGAAGTTTGGAAAGAAGGGATCTTATCCAGAGGTAGAGAAAAAAAGTTTTAGGGGATAGACCAAAGTGATGTTGTAGGTGTGAGAAAAGATATAGGCCTGAAGGGGACATAAGCACAGCAAAAAATCCACTCGCCTGCTCGCATTTTGAGGGCTTGCAAGTGTGGGAGCCGTTGTCCCAGCGATCGGAGGAGAGGAGAGCCGCCGCCGCCTGTTTGATTAGAGCGCCAGGGGAACATAACAGCTTTAGTTTCAATAGCTGTGTGTTCCCCGCCACGCGCCGTCATATACAGCCCCTCCCCCTTGTCCGGGGAACTTTGATAGACAGATCAACTGACCCAGGATTGGACGGGTGATCTGTCTTTCAAAGTGACCCGGACACGGGGGAGGGGCTGTATATGACGGTGCGGGGGGAACACACAGCTATTGAAACGAAAGCTGTTATGTTCCCCTGGCGCTCTAATCAAACAGGCAGCGACGGCTTTCCTCCCCTGCACAGGTGGGCTGCACTGGGGGACACGGGCTGCACTGGGGGACACGGGCTGCACTGGGGGACACGGGCTGCACTGGGGGACACGGGCTGCACTGGGGGACACGGGCTGCACTGGGGGACACGGGTTGCACTGGGGGACACAGGTTCTCCTCTAAAGCATCTGTTCTCTCCTCTAGGCAATCTATTCTGTCATGTGAAGATGGAGGCTTGGAGAGCTCTAATTGGGGTATACCTTGTCCCGGGTTGAATGGTAAGTAGAAGAGCAGGGATAGAGATAGGGGACTATAGCGGTAATGAGCAAAAAATGGTACTTGCAACTTTTTGAGAAAGAAATTTTTTTTACAAAGTAATTTATTAATAATCAATGTTAAAAGACAAAGTCGACAACAAATATAATATACATACAATAAAGAAAGAAGGGATGCATTGGAATTGGTCCGCCAGTCATATCAACTCCCCGGCAAGCAATGGGGGCGCAGGGGATTCAGTGGTGGCTGGGGGACCAAAAGGAGTACAAAAATAAATGGGGGTAGGATAAAAAGGGTCTACAGGGATTAGGTAGATCCTGGGTACAATGGGGCTGTTAGAGAGAGCTGACCGACATGTTTCGCTATACAATGGCTTCTTCAGGGTCAATGGGTAGTTTTGTACCAAATCGGAAAAAAGTCTATAAGAATTGAAAAGCAAAAAATTAGTTATATAGCTCAATCAGTGCATATAAATTTAATACGCAGGGCTGCAACAAACATGTCACCACCAAAGCCAGAGAACCCCTCCCAAACTCAGACAACCGGCGCTGGTCCCAAGGAGTCCCCCAAAGGGGCAAACAAAACGTACCCCTAAGCCGCTGGAACAGCCACAAAATTCGCTGGTGTGGTCAAGTGCAATTTCCCATAATGCGAGGAACTGTCGAAAGCCTAAAGGGAGCCTGGTAAAGTAAAGTGGATAGTAATACTTAATATGAAATGGCGAATCAAAGGGTTGATTTGCCATGCATGGCTAACATAGCCTAAATTTTACAAGAACTTACCACTGTAAAATAAATTGATCATATACATGGAGCGCTCCATGTATATGATCAATTTATTTTACAGTGGTAAGTTCTTGTAAAATTTAGGCTATGTTAGCCATGCATGGCAAATCAACCCTTTGATTCGCCATTTCATATTAAGTATTACTATCCACTTTACTTTACCAGGCTCCCTTTAGGCTTTCGACAGTTCCTCGCATTATGGGAAATTGCACTTGACCACACCAGCGAATTTTGTGGCTGTTCCAGCGGCTTAGGGGTACGTTTTGTTTGCCCCTTTGGGGGACTCCTTGGGACCAGCGCCGGTTGTCTGTGAGTTTGGGAGGGGTTCTCTGGCTTTGGTGGTGACATGTTTGTTGCAGCCCTGCGTATTAAATTTATATGCACTGATTGAGCTATATAACTAATTTTTTGCTTTTCAATTCTTATAGACTTTTTTCCGATTTGGTACAAAACTACCCATTGACCCTGAAGAAGCCATTGTATAGCGAAACATGTCGGTCAGCTCTCTCTAACAGCCCCATTGTACCCAGGATCTACCTAATCCCTGTAGACCCTTTTTATCCTACCCCCATTTATTTTTGTACTCCTTTTGGTCCCCCAGCCACCACTGAATCCCCTGCGCCCCCATTGCTTGCCGGGGAGTTGATATGACTGGCGGACCAATTCCAATGCATCCCTTCTTTCTTTATTGTATGTATATTATATTTGTTGTCGACTTTGTCTTTTAACATTGATTATTAATAAATTACTTTGTAAAAAAAATTTCTTTCTCAAAAAGTTGCAAGTACCATTTTTTGCTCATTACCACTATAGTCCCCTATCTCTATCCCTGCTATTCTGTCATGTATTTGGGACATAGAAAACTGCAATTCTCTGTGCAAATCCTGTTGCAAAGTGAGAAGCATTGATTTCAGCATTGCTTCAGTGACAGTGTTGTCAGTAACAGGGATAGCTGCCAGGGAAATGGGCCTGTTGGCTGCTTTGTGTGCCTGCCACCACCGAGGACCACAGCTGCTTTTTAGCCTGGGGTTCCTTATTAGGAGAGTTAACAGGGGAGGTAGCCAGTCTCTTACCTCTATCTGGCTGCTGTCCCGCTGTGGCATCTTCTGGGGGGGGGGGGGGTGTCCATACTGTCTCTCCTGTTCATTGCTGGGAGGTCCCCTGGTTGATGCAGTGGCAGAGTGGAGACATCAGACGAGCTGGCTGTGTTAGTGTGCCTCGTGTGCTAGTGTGGCTTGGCCCCGCCCCTCGCTCTTTCCTTATTGGCTGTGACTGACAGCAGCCAATGGCTCCCGCTGCTGTGTGAGCCAATGAGGCAGGTACCCGAGAAACGAGAAAGCCACAGCTCTCATGCACATCGCTGGATCAAGATGTGGGGGGGGGGACTGCGCCCAGATGTTTTTTTTTTTTTTTCATACCTATATGCATTAAGGTAAAAAACCATCTGCCTTTACAGTAGAACCACTTTAATTCATTCACTACTGCAACCTCATTCTGCTATACTTTCCTTCATTCCTCTGCCAAGGGGGCTCCTTGGCTCTTTTCCTAATCTTGCAGTGGACAATGCCCCCTCATCCATATCAATATTCTATCCAGACTTGCGTATAGCCAACTGCATAAATACCTCCAAAATTTCTGTGTTGATTATAGGCTACCAAACTATTTTTGTCTATATCCATAAGCTACTACCCTACCCAACTATACATTTGTATTTCTAGTCGATCACCGATTTTTCAGTTATTTGTGTATTGTATTCATTCATACTATTGTCTGTATCTTTATACTCTCTAATAAAAATGTATTAAAAGTAAAAAAAAAAAACGATTACGGTCAGTACAAAAATCTCAATTTGTCTCCAAGTCATATAACAGAACGTGAGGGAAAATAATGTCAATGGGAACCAAAACGCAATAAAACATGCACAATTTTCAAACTATTTCCCATTCTATTAAAAGTTTAACAAAGTTGGCTGGAATTTTATTTTGAGGCATTTTCCCTGTGGGAATCTAATGATGTAATATGCTGTAGGATGTAAGCACTTGGTTTGATTATGTGATTTTAATATGCACCTATCATCAGACATATTATTCAAATGCAAGCAGGCTACTCCAGCAACCCTTGGATTATGTTCTATAGAATGAAACGCGTAAGAGTGGGGTCAAGCAGTGACGTCATCACTTTGGCTCAGACTGGCGGCATTTGATTGTATTAGTGCCTGGTTGTTTCTTCCTTTTGAGTTTGCAATAGGATTTTCAATTAACCACTTGCTGACCGGCGCACGACGATATACGTCGGCAGAATGGCACGTACAGGCAAGAGGGCGTATATATAAGTCCCTCCTTTAGCCTGTCCATGCCATCGGGAGCGGCGCGCTCCCGCGCCGGTCGGGACCCCCATGAGTCTGGTCGCGGTCCCCGCGGACTCGATCGCCGCGGGGACACCCACGATCTCCTTACGAGAAGGCTGAACGGGGAGATGCCGAGATAAACAGCATCTCCCCGTTCTGCCTAGCAACTAGTGACGCCTATCTCTGCTCCCTGTGATTGGAGCAGAGATCAGCATTCACTAGCTGACAGCCACACCCCCCCACAGTAAGAAACACACCCCTAGGCATACTTAACCCTTACACTGCCCCCCTTGTGGTTAACCCCTTCACTGCCAGTGTCATTTATACAGAAATCAATGCATTTAAATAGCATTGATTGCTGTATAAATGACAATGGTCCCAAAAATGTGTCAAAATTGTCCGATGTGTCCGCCATAATGTCGCAGTCAAACAAAAAAAAAAAAAATAGCAGATCGCCGCCATTACTAATAAAAAAAAAAATTATTAATAAAAAATGCTATAAAACTATCCCCTATCTTGTAAACGCTATAACTTCGGCGCAAACCGATCAATAATCGCTTATTGCGATTTTTTTTTACCAAAAATATTTAGAAGAATACGTATCGGCCTAAACTGAGGAAAAAAAAAGTTTTTTTAGTATATTTTTTGGGGATATTTATTATAGCAAAAAGTCAAAAATAATGCATTTTTTTCAAAATTGTCGCTCTATTTTTGTTTATAGCGCAAAAAATAAAAACCGCAGGGGCGATCAAATAAATACCACCAAAAAGAAAGCTCTATTTGTGGGAAAAAGAGGACGTCAATTTTGTTTGGGAGCCGCATCGCACGACCGCGGAATTGTCAGTTAAAGCGACGCAGTGCCGAATAGCAAAAAGGGGCCTGGTCCTTTGGCTGCAAATTGGTCCGGTCTGAAAGTGGTTAAAATTGTTTGGTAAATTACTACACTATGTAGTTCCTACTTCCCCCTTTTGCATGTGAAACCAAGTTTTATTATATATGGCATCCTCCATAGACCCAACCAGCCATCTGTCTGGGAGAGATCCAAAGCATTTTATGACCTCCTGTTTTATAAGGTTTAAAGTGATTGTAAAGTCAGAAGGTTTTTTATCTTAATGCATTCTATGCATTAAGATAAAATGCCTTCTGAGTGCAGTAGCCCCCCTAATACTTACCTGAGGTCCATCTAGATCCAGGATGTTGCAGGTAGTGTTTCGGCTGCCCGGGACTCTCCCTCCACATTGGCTGAGACAGCGGCGTTGCACTATTGGCTCCCAATCAGTCAGCCAATGAGGAGAAAAAGGAGGCTGGGCCAGGATGCATCTCTGTGTCTAAATGGACAGAGGGAGCTGTGGCTCGGCTTGGGTGCCCCCATAGCAAGCTGCTTGCTGTGGGGCACTCAACAGGAGGGAGGGGCCAGGAGCACAGGAGAGGGACCCGAGAAGAGGTGGATCCGGGGTGCTCTGTGCAAAACCACTGCACAGAGCAGGTAAGTATAACATGTTTGTTATTTTTAACTAAAAAAAAAAAAAAGCCTTTAGTATCACTTTAAGGCTCTGATAAGGAATTTGGTGAGGTGGTGGGTAGAACACTGGAGTTGGTAAAAGCAAGTTGTAGGTGGAGATCACAAGTGGATGCATTTTTATTTTTTTTGGTTATCTTGGGACTTTTAATATGGAAACATTTTTCTTTTTACACTTGAATTTGTTGTAGTATTATTTATATCTAACAGTGCAACACATTGTTTTGTGAGTAATGTTTTAGTGTAAAAATTCCAGCTATTTTCTTTTACTTTAAACTGAACACACATCTGCTTTTCCCCCATGGGCGTCCGCAGGTAGGGGCAAGGGGGGTCAAGTGCCCCCCCTGGAATCAGGGATCGGATCTTAAATTCAGCACAGATGCGTCTCTATCGAGGTGCCGCACCCGGGTGCCACCCGCCAGTGGGGTGACACCATTAAGTTGCTGTCAAGCCCCCCCCCCCCCATCAGTGTAGTGTGACTTTGGGCTCTTTTCCCTGCTCAGTCCAGCAGAGAACTCGGCGGTGCTGTGACGGGAGAAAGGTGAGCTGCGGGCTATCAGAAGTTTCCCCCGCTCGCCCCACCCATTCTCCTGTCAGGGAGAAGAGACGGCGGCTCTCACCAGGTTCCCCGCCCAGCTTCCTTCTCGCTCCGTTTCATCCCTATTGGCCATAACTGAGGGCCATTCAAAGGCGACTAGGAGAGGAGAGCTTCATGGGACATGTAGTCCCAAACGATTGGCGGCCCCATTTTCCACAGGGAGGAGGCTACAGCTCGATCAAGAGAGAGATTGAGAGACTGCAGCCTGGAAGAAAGCTGAGGGAGAGAGTTCCAGGCCAAAAAACAAGGCGTGTGCTGGGCGGAAGCCAGAGAGAGCCACGCTGCCCAGCGCCACAAGAGAGCCATGCTGTCCAGTGCCACCAGAGAGCCACGCTGCTCAGCACCACTAGAGAGAGAAAGACTGAGCCACTACCAGGGTACAGACATGCTACACTACTGAACAGTGTCGCCCCCGGGGAACCCAGAGTGAACGATTGTCCAGCCGGAGTGATCACTGCTGTAGTTTTTGCTGGGTCTGGTAAGAGGGCCTGTTGGCCATTATTCATTACTTATCCTAGGGATTGTAATACGTCTGCAGACTCTGACCATAATAATGTGATAATGACATTGTCGAAAAGGGGCGGTGCATGGGTGACCCTAAAATGATGCCCTTCCCAAAAAATTTCTGCGGACGCCCATGTCCCCCCCCCCCCGGTGGAAGGCACCATACAAGGTCAGTATCTGCTTCCTGGACTGCAATGCCAGCTCAGAGATGACGCAATCATATAAACCCTGGCGTGTGTGCAGTTCTTGACTGTGTTCACAGCTGCCCAACACAGGTTAGCCCCTGCTGCAGCCTTTCACCTTATGATTTGCTTACAATGAGTGATCACTGTAGGAGAGGAGACTGAGGAAATGCTTTCTTCTGTCTGCAGTAGAATGATGGCATCTTCTCAGCCTAGGCAAAGTCACTGGCCTGGGGCTCAAGATGGCTATGAAAGGATGACTTTATTTTACCTGTTAAAAAAATTTCCCGTGTCAGGGTATTTTTTGGGGGATTTGCAGCAAGATTTGCTCCCTGGGCAACATATAACCCACATAATTAGTATGGCTTTAATCCTATATGAACTCTTTCATGTCTTTTAAGATATAATTTTTTAAAGAAACTTTGACCGCATTTCGAACATGTGTATACATTTTCACTTGTATGAGCTCTCTGATGTGTGGCTAAAATCCGCCTTGTATGAAACCGTCTTCCACATTCATTACATGAAAAGGGCTCCACCTCGGTGTGAGTTCTCTGATGTTGATCAAGATTGGATTTATGAGAAAAACACTTCCCACATTCCGAACACAGAAAAGGCTTCTCCCCCGTGTGACTTCGCTGGTGTATGGTAAGACAGTATTTTCGAGCAAAGCATTTCCCACATTCCAAACATGAAAACGGCCTCTCCTCTTTTAACGATCCTGGCTGTTGATTTGGCGTACCAACTTTTTGGTCTGAAGCACAGGCTGTGATGTCATCACTTGCAATTTCACCATCTGAAGATGTAGTGGGATATTTTTCCAGGTTTTCAAATCTGTATTGTCCATCTGCAAGAAATGAAGGTAAATGAGAATAACAAAGCGGACCTACAGGCAATCTCCTCTTTTTTTGATCCACTGAAAGACCACAGGAAGTCGCATACTGTTGGGTTATACTGCTGTCTACAGGAGGATTGGACACTGGCAAACAAACAAAGTTAGGCCGATCCACCGTAACCCCTTCTACTCCCAGCATGCATTAAATTTGTGGAAAAGCAGAACCAAGAGAATGATCAGAAACACAAAGGGGTGGGACCTGTGTCCCTCAATGGACTCCAAGAAAAATTGCTTTTACAGTAAGCCCAAAAATCCTACTCTCTTTCTTATCAATAAAGGGACACAGGAAGCCATAGGAACCTGCAACAAAATGCTAATAGGGCCTGAAACGACATGTACCCCCGCCGCTAAAAGCTGGAGGTATGGTTGTTTTCCCTGCTGATACTCAGAATGAGGGAGCAGGCATCCAATTACACTAATCCAGCAGTGTCAGCATGAGGAAGTTAGGAATCCAACGCAACTCCAACGACCACACCTGACACATTTCATGGAGGCCTAAGCCCCAGTGGAGCAAAATGCATCAGCAGGGCATGGCCGGTGGAGCAGCACTTTCTGAGGCCATACATTATAACGAGCATCAGGTCGGTGGAGCAGCACCCTGCCTTCCTCAAAATGCTAATATGCCCACAAATACACAACAGAACTGGCTGAAGGACCTTATACCCGAAGCTGGCATCACTTTAGGACTAAACAGCTACCTGGTACACCTTGGAGAACGTGTGAAGACCATGTAGGAACCTTGCAAATTTGCTGAAGAACCAAAGAGATACTTACAGATCTAGTGTAGTGTATTGTATTTGTACAGAAAAGGGAGATGCACGATCCTTGAGACAATAAGATGTATCTGGAGACAAACCTGTCCAATTTGATGAAGAAGTTAGGCCAGCCCTCAAAATTTGCACTCGCCTGCTCTCATTTTGAGGGCTGGTGAGGACTGCCTGGAGCGGGGGGGCCAAGCCTGGGCGGAATGGGAGTCCTTCTCCCAGAGATTGTGGAGGGAAAGAGAGAGAGAGAGCCGCACAGATGTTCACAGCGCAGCGTGGGAACACAGTGATAACAGCTTTCATTTTAATTTCTGTGTTCCCAGTCGCTCGCTGTCATACAGCCCCGCCCCCTGGTCCCGGGACTTTGATAGACAGATCACACGTCCAATCCCGGTGACGGGTGATCTGTCAATCAAAGTTCCCCGGCCAGGGGCTGTATATGACGTTGAGCGGCGGGAACACAAAAATTTAAATGAAAGCGTTTTTTATCACTGTGTTCCCCGCGCTGCGCTGTCAACATCCAGGGTGGCTCTCCTGTTCCTCTCCTCCCCTGCACAGGTGGGCACAGGCTGCATTGGTGGGCACAGGCAGGCTGCATTGGTGGGCACAGGCAAGCTGCATTGGTGGGCACAAATAAAGTTGTTGATATTTATTTTTATAACTTAATTCTGCATAAAACATTTAAGTGTCATTTAATGAGATAATTTATGAGGGCGTGTTTAGGGGCGGGGCAACTGGTAGCAAGTAACCCTTGAGGCCTGGCTAGTAGCTCAGGACTTGACATTTTGAGCCCTGAGTTAGGCCACCTTTTAACAAAATCCTTCCCAAATGGGTACAGAACTAATGGGTGCTTGAGATGTACAAACATCTCATCAGAATGTTTCCAGTCTCCATACAGGAAGACCGAGAAAGGAATTGGCACTCTTAAGAGCTCCTAAGGAAGGGGCAGAGCTTGTAGAGGCTACAAGCTGATCCTCAAGTTTTAGAGTAGAGGTTACCACATCAATAAAGAGAAGATATACCTGTACTCAATACCCAATAGCTTGTACATGTATTTAAACTACCAGGCGCTAAAGGGGTGTGACCACATATTAACACTACAAATTCTGTATGGACCTTCTGCACACTGCTATACACCCTTTCCAGAAAACTAGGCAATGAAAAACAGGGATTTTTAGTTCACACATATTTAAGCTGACCAACTGCATCTGAGTAATCCCTCTGAACCTAGTAGCTCTCCCCCACCTTGTGTCTGTATGCCCCATGTTGGCATGGTATCCACGATAGCATTTGCAGTGGCAGAGCAGTGTAGGACTGGCCGTAAAAGAATACTTTGACACAGTTGGCCAACTTAAACATGTATTGCAATATGTGTGAACTAAAAATCCCTGTTTTTTTGCATAGTTTTCTGAAAAGGGTGTATAGCAGTGTGCAGAAGGTTCATCCAGAATTTGTAGTACTGCATCAATAAGGGACAAAACTGTCTGTTTCAGTGATTGCAGAAGACTGCAATTCCTTAGAGGCAGGCTCGATTGTCCTCAGGGATTGGAGGTACTCAGCAGAGTATCAGCTGATGACTGGAAGGTTGCGGGCAGATCAGATAAAAAAAAAAAAAATATGGATGGAAAGGCGCAGGAGCCTGCTTATGGCATTTGCGGTCAGAGTCAGCAAGGACCGAGTTCTGTTTGGCCTGTAAAATTCTGCATAACTGCCGAAAAATCCTCCCTAGATAGAGAAAAGAAGGCAGCCATGCCGCCCAAACAAAGCAAAAAAAAGTCAGAGTCTGGCAGTGGGCAAAATTCCAGGCAACCAGCATTGGCTGCATTAGTAGGAATGCTACAAGCAACCCCAAAACCATTAGGCTCCTTTCACATGGAGGGTCCAATCAGGTCCGCCTGGCAGTTTTTGAAGCGGATCTGATCATTCACCCCTATGTACCGACACCTGCCTACCTCCGGTCCAATCCAGTCCGCTAAGAAGAAGAAAATAGAAGGGGATCCATCCTCCTCCATCTAGAAAGTTCGTATTGGAGGCAGTCGGGTGTAAACGGACAGCGGGGGCCCTTTACTCCCAGCCACCCATAGACCAGAGCAGGCTCTGTCTGTGTCCACTTTGCAGAAACAGAGCGGACACGAACGTGTCATCCACCCACTCTGCTCTGATCAGCAGACAGATCCCCTGCTGAACAAAATGGAGTCTGCTCTATATGAAAGGGGCCTTAGTGGCATGAAATTTTATGATGAAAACATTGCTGCATGGTCCAGCTACATTTGGTCTGGTACCTTTTTTTTTTTTTTTTTTCTCATGTCTCTTGGATTTCACTGTAGGTACCTGCTAGAGGCCTCATTGTGTCTGTGGCCTGCCACCCATAGTCCTTTGTACACTTTAAATTGGTTTATATTTTGACTATGTGATTGATCTACATATGGATTTAGTACCTTCTACCTCCACTTACACTCACAGTTGCACCAGCGTTGTTTGTCAACTGCTATCACTGGGTGTGTGAAAAGCGGACCAAAATGTAAATCTAGGAATAAGGTTCCTAAAGCAGAGAGTGCTTATAAAGTCCTAGCGGTATGACTTTGTACAAAAGCTTTATTGGTAACTAGAATATTAAACAATCAATCGACAAATAGAAAAGCCCCAAAATTCCAACCAGGCAATCAACTAGGGCTGCAACTAACGATTATTTTCATAATCGATTAGTTGGCCAATTATTGTTTTGATTAATCGATCATTTAACCACTTAAGCCCCGGACCAATTTGCAGCCAAAAGGACCAGGCCCCTTTTTGCGATTCGGCACTGCGTCGCTTTAACTGACAATTGCGCGGTCAAGCAACGTGGCTCCCAAACAAAATTGGCTTCCTTTTTTTCCCACAAATAGAGCTTTCTTTTGGTGGTATTTGATCACCTCTGCGGTTTTTATTTTTTGGGCTATAAACAACAATAGAGCTAATAAATGCAATATTTTTTACTTTTTGCTATAATAAATATCCCCAAAAAAATATTTAAAAAAAACCTTTTTTTTTTTCCTCAGTTTAGGCCGATATGTATTCTTCTACATATTTTTGGTAAAAAAAAAAAAGAAAATCGAAATAAGCGTTTGGTTTGATTGGTTTGCGCAAAAGGTTATAGTGTCTACAAAATAGGGGATAGTTTTATGGCATTTTTATTAATATTTTTTTTTTTTTTTACTAGTAATGGCGGCAATCAGCCAGTTTTTATTGTGACTGCGACATTATGGTGGGCACGTCGGACAATTTTGACACATTTTTTGGGACCATTGGCATTAATACAGCGATCAGTGCGATTAAAAATGCATTGATTACTGTAAAAATGTCACTGGCAGTGAAGGGGTTAACCACTAGGGGGCAGGAGGGGTTAAGTGTGACCTATGTGTTTTTTTTTTTTTTACTGTAGGGGGGCGTGGCTTGGCGTGTGACATCACTGATCGTCTTACCCTATGACAGGGAGCAGACGGACAGTGACAGCCTCACTAGGAAGCATGGGGAGAGGTTTGTTTACACTTACTTATCCCCCTTCTTCATCTGTGACCCGATTGCGGGACACCGGCAGCGATCGGGTCCGCGGCCACGGTCAGGAAGCTCAGGACCGGATTGCGAGCGCGCCACCCATGGCTGGGCTCTTAAAGAGCAACGTACCTGTACGTTGCTGTGCCCAGCCATGCTATTCTGCCAACGTATATGTGCAGGAGGCGGTCCTTAAGGACGAGATAAAACAATGTCACCAGGCAATCTTGTGATGAAGAAATGAACAGTTAATGAGTTTTACCCCACCACTCAACCTCCAGTTAAAGCAAAAGAGTGATCATTCTTTTAGACAGAAAAAGAAGACAAAAGGGAAGTCAGGGGATTGGATAAGAATGTGTGACTTGTATATGTGTTTATTTGATACCTACCCATGCCGATCTCTAGAACAGCTTTTCCTTTTGTGTTCACATGTCTTTCTTCCTCAGCTTTGACGTTTCTCAGAGTCTGTCTGGTGTCTCCGGGGTCTGTGAATAAAGATAAGAGTGAAGCCCTCTGTACTGAGATGTAAGAGAGACCCCAGAGAGTGTGTGTGGGGGAGACTGGTCACGTTTCTTGGCTGGTAACACACAATGACATGATGTGAGGAGGAGAGCCGGAGTCTAATAGAAGCTGATGGCTCCTGACTCCCCCACTGGGCACATACTGTCTCCCCATTACTGTCTACTGACAGAGGAGGGGGGAGAAGAAGAGATTGTTGTAGTGACTGAACAAGGAAAATCTGGGACTCTTCTCTGGAGTGAGACTGCATTCACATCTGAGGGACGCAACGCGTTTGGCACCAAAGTAGCTTTTTTGTTTTTTTGGCACAGAGTCAAGTGCGTTTTTGCAGGTTTGGGGTGCCTTTAAAAAATAAGGGATTGTTGTAGTGTCTGAACAAGGAGAATCTGGGACTCTTCTCTGAGTTTAGTGTTTATTCCTCACCTGTGCTGATCTCAGGAGGGAATTCCGCCTTCTTGCACGGCTCATCACCCCTCAGATATGTCTCTTCAGCTTTCTCTGTCACTTCCATTTTGATATGCTTCAGCCTTTTATACTGAATAATACAAAAATCAGAAATGGAACATCGTATTATCGAAGAACAAACCAAACAATATAACAGATATTCAGTAGCAAGTAAGACCCTAAACAGATTATATACAAAATATCTCATGTATCATTCTACAAGAACTACAGTGTCATCTACCTGATAACAGCGCAGGTTTTTCTGACGTTCCTGTGTGAAATCCAAGGAAAAAAGAGGACTGGGACATCTCTCGGGGGGATTTCTGTTACTGGATCCATCTGTAGGAAACACACACACTGACTGAATACATTGTTTCTATGTCTTTATATCAGAGAATGTATGTATCTAGGAGGGGGGGGGGAGGTTGGTGTGGAGACTCAACAAGGAGGATCTGGGACTCTTAAAGCGGTTCTGCACTGGTTTTTTTTTTTTTTGGGCTATATGCCAAGGCCATATAGCTCAATTGGGGGACTTACCTATTCCATCTTCCATCTCGATCGCCGCCGGTTTTCCTCCGATAAAATTCTTCATCTTCTTCTTGTCTGCTGGGGTCCATCTTGCCTGTGGGCATGTGAAACCCCACAGGCACTTTAGATGGCCCAGCATGCACCGCCGTTACTCGCGCGTGCGCAGTAACGGCACATCTGCCGACATCTCACGAGATTTCGGAAGATGCCCGCACTGACTCCTGGGATCAATGACACCAGATCCCAGGAGACAGTGCGGCGTGACGAGGATCCTCGCACAGACCCCGCCCACCCCCGAAGAGACAGAAGACAGGAAGTCATCAATTACAAGGTAAGTAAAAAAAAAAAAAACACACATTTCATTTAGTACTCTTTGCCTGATTTGGAAGGCAAAGAGATTTACTAAATGAAATGTGTGCCGAACCGCTTTAAGTAATTACTACTTACCTGTGCTGATCTCTAAAGGAGTTTCTTCCTCTTTTATGTTCAAATGTCCTTTTTCCTCCTCTTCTTTGACTTTCTCATGAATAGCTCTGGGGTCCCCAGGTTCTAGGAATAAAAGATAAGAGTGAAGCCCCCTATACTGAGATGTATGAGAGCCCCCAGAGAGTGTATTGCTCACCTGTGCTGACCTCTGGAGCAATTGTCTCCTCCTTACATAGCTGGTCACTCCTCATATGTGGCTCTTCTGTCTCCTCTTTTACTTCAACTTTAATATTCTTTAATTTTTTTAACTGAATAAAACAAGAAATAAATATGGCAATATGTAAAAACAGAACCATATAATTGTTAGATCGGGCAAGATTCTTCAATCAGACCCCCCCCCCCCCCCACCACCACTTCCTTAACTACTTGCCTACCAGCCACGAACACCTCCTTACTGACCAAGCCATTTTTCAGCTTTCAGCGCTGTCGCATTTTGAATGACAATTGCGCGGTCATGCAACGCTGTACCCAAATAAAATTTTTATCATTTTTTCCCCACAGATAGAGCTTTATTTTGGTGGTATTTGATCACCTCTGCGGTTTTTATTTCTTGCGCTATAAACAAAAGAAGAGGGACAAGTTTGAAAAAACATAATATTTTTTACTATTTATTATAATAAATATCCAATTTTTTTTTTTTTTTTAAACAAATTTTTTCCTCAGTTTAAGCCAATACGTATTCTTCTACATATTTTTGGTAAAAAAAAAAAATCGCAATAAGCGTATATTGATTGGTTTGCGCAAAAGTTATAGCGTCTACAAAATAGGGGATAGATTTATAGCATTTTTTATTATTATTTTTTTTTTTACTAGTAATGGCGGCGATTTGCGATTTTTATCGTGACTGCGACATTGCGGCGGACACTTCGGACACTTTTGACTCATTTTTGGGACCATTCACATTTATACAGCGATCCGTGCTATAAAAATGCATTGATTACTGTATAAATGTGACTGGCAGGGAAGGGGTTAACGCTAGGGGGCGCTGCAGGGGTTAATGTGTACCCTATCTTGGTGATTCTTACTGTGGGGGGAGGGGACTGACTGGGGGAGGAGACCGATCGGTGTCCCTATGTACAAGGGACACACCATCGGTCTCCTCTCCTCTGACAGGACGTGGATCTGTGTGTTTACACACACCGATCCACGTCCTGCTCGATTACCGGGCAATCGTGGGTGCCTGGCGGTCATCGCGACCGCCGGGCACGCGCACCGGGGCCCCAGCTACGCGGCGGGCGCGCGCGCGCGCCCCCCAGTGGCCAAATTGTAGACGACGTCATATGACGGCGTCCCGCCACAGTAGCTGAACCGTCCCGCCGTCATTTGACAGTGGGCGGTCAGCTAGTGGTTAAAAGTAAACCGCTGGGAACAAAAAACAAAACAAAAAAAATGCAAGAAAAGGGGCATAATGTGCTAGTATGCATTAGGGGTGCAACGGATCAAAAAACTCACGGATTGGATCGTTCCTCGGATCAGAGTCATGGATTGGATCATTTTTCGGATCAGCAAACAATAATTGAATTTGCAAAAATCTGTGAAAATTCCACTAAGGCTGGGTACGGCTGATCATGGCTGGGTATCACTGAGTATTGCAGGGTATGGCAGAGTATTGGCAGGATATGGCAGAGTATTGGCAGGGTATGGCAGAGTATTGGCAGCGTATGGCAGAGTATTGGCAGGGATGGCTGAGCATGGATGGATGTGACTAATTGTCACAGAGCAGCGCTGTGGGCACTACAGATCCTTGGCTCCAACCTCCCGAGGAGTCCAGGCGAGCAAGGGAGAAGCATGCATGTCTGCATGGTATAGTTAGACAGAGGGCCCAAGCCTGTGAGATGAGCAGCAGCACGAAAGCTGAAAAAGGGTACAGCATTTGTACAGGAACTCCATTAGAAGGCCAAGAGGGTTGAAGCCTAAAGCCTGAGCAGCAGTGCTGCTAAAGAGCGGGGAGGTTCTGTATTTTCTGTGTGTGATTATTACTGTGAAGTTGAAACCCCTGCGTGGGCAATCCTGGATGGACTTGTTTTTCTATTCCTTCAATAAAAGTGGGCCAAAAAGCCCTTAACCGCTTCAGCACCGGGCCATTTTTTACCCTTCCTTACCAGAGCACTTTTTGCGATTCGGCACTGCGTCACTTTAACTAACAATTGCGCGGTCGCGCGACGTTACACCCAAACAAATAGAGCTTTCTTTTGGTGGTATTTGATCACCTCTGCGGTTTTTATTTTTTGCGCTATAAACAAAAGAAGAGCGACAATTTTGAAAAAAAAACACAATATTTTTTACTTTTTGCTATAATAAATATCCCATTTTAAAAAAAAAAAAATATTTTTTTCCTCAGTTTAGGCCGATACGTATTCTTCTACATATTTTTGGAAAAAAAAAAAATCGCAATAAGTGTATATTGATCGGTTTGCGCAAAAGTTATAGCGTCTACAAAATAGGGGATAGATTTATTGAATTTTTTTTTTTTTTTTTTTTTTTACTAGTAATGGCGGCGATCTGCGATTTTTTTTTTTTTTCGTGACTGCGACATTGCGGCGGACACTTCGGACACTTTTGACACATTTTTGGAACCATTCACATTTACACAGCGATCGTTGCTATAAAATTGCATTGATTACTGTGTAAATGTGACTGGCAGGGAAGGGGTTAACACTAGGGGGCACTGTAGGGGTTAATGTGTTCCCTATAGAAGTGATTCTAACTGTGGGGGGAGGGGACTCAAGGGGAGAAGACCGATCATGTGTTCCTCCGTACTGGGATCACATGATCGGTCTCCTCTCCGCTGACAGGACGTGGAGCTGTGTGTTTACACACACAGCTCCACGGTCCCGCACGGTCCCGTTGTTTTAACGGGCAATCGCAGGTGCCCGGCGGACATCGCGGCCGCCGGGCACTTGCACCGGGTCCCGAGCGATACCGCGGGCGCGCGCGCCCCCCAGGGAGATCCACCTTGTGGGCGTCATATGACAATGGCCGGTATTGAAGTGGTTAAATTGCATACATGGCGTGGACTCAGCTCACTGGGTAGCTCTACACTTGGGCTAAACAACCCCCAACTTTACAATATATATATATATATATATATATATATATATATATATATATATATATATATATATATATATAGTAAAGGACGCCAAGTTTGGGTCCTGAACGGGTGCCATATAGCACCATTATTTGGGTTGTGGTCCCTTTAAGGGAGTCACGGTAGGATTCAGGGGGTCACCCAGAATGGGTGAGGAATTCTGGGAGTAGTCAATCAGGAGAGGACTGACTCGCAGTCCTCTCTATATTAATAGAGAGTTATTTGGGACCCGGAATTTGGGAGGCTCTGAAGTGATATTCAGGGGGGAAAGAGCCTCCCTCCCTGACCACAGGGATTCAGCACACAATGGGTTAAAACCTTCCATGAAACAGCTCATAAAAAACAGGAAGTAGTGAAGAGGTGGTGGTGAGGAGGAGTAGGTGATCACACCTGTCTGATGAGCTGTGTTGCTGTTTGGAGGCTGCTAAAGATTTGATAAGGACTCTCAAAACTCTGGGACGACGAAGTAAAAAAAAAAAAGTTATTAAAAAAAAAAGGTAAAATATTTATATCGGGGGTGTGGCTTAGCAATGGCTGAATGAAGACGTCTTATTGATGTGCTTCCCCCGACTACCCTGACTGTTAAATGACTCCTAATCTCGGCTACAACGGCATTCATACCCAGCAAAAGACTACAAACCAGATCACCGACCCGTAGAAACCGTCCGCTTACTCGACGGAGTGGCATCCAGAGATTCTTCCAGGGTCCGCAGCACTCCTCGTCCGGTGCCATTATGGCGGCTCCACGTGTCCCCATTATGGAGGAGGCCAGCACACCAGCCCTACTCATCCCCCACTCAACAATCACCGACCCGGATCAATGGGAACTCCAGCCACCTTTCGCTCAGACACGGCCGGACACTCACAGCCAAGGGGCGGTATACCAGAGGACCTCCGGTCTATACTACAGGCCCTCCCTACGAAAACGGACATTGAGGCCCTTATATGCCGCATTGAAGAGTCCCATGGATGCGACATTCAGGAGGTGAAAGCGGAGATACACAGATTGAGTTGCCTCTGGAGAGACCCAAATTAACTCCCTGGAGCACCGTGTACCGTGAAGGCGCCCAAACAACTCAGGCAGCCACGGCGATCGATTTACAGCTCCATCTGGAGGACCTGTAGGACCACAGCCACCATAATAATTTGCGGCTGTGGGGACTCCCGGAGGCCACGGGTACGGAAGACTTGGCGGCGACAGTAGTGGCCATTTTCCAGGACATTCTGGGGGCCTCACCCCCCCCCCCTTTGGAGCTGGATCGGGTCCACAGAACCCTTGGGCCTAAATCATCGGATCATCCCTGCGATGTGCTCTGCCACATACACCCACAAAGAACTCATCCTCCGAAAGGCATGGGAGCACGGGGTCGTCAACTTTGACAGAGCCACAATCAAAATACTCCCAGACCTTTACAGGGCAACGCTACAGCGGAGGGCCATGCTCATACCTGTGCTGGACCTGGCCAGACGAAGAGGCTTCGCGTAAAGTTGGGGATATCCTTTGGCGGTCACCTTCCGCAAAACAACGACCGCTTTCACCCTACGCACCGCAGCAGACCTACTACCAGCTCTCTTCGCCTTCTTGGAGATGGAGCCTGTGCGAGTTCCAGACTGGCTCTCCATCATCCCACGCCAGACGAGTCGATCGGGCACTGCTACTATCCGGAGCGTGACAATCGGTGACGGGACACGTGAGTCGTAGATACCGAGGGTCTTCTGACCTAACCTGCCCTGATGGCTCATACAGGCTAACAGTCCCCCCCCCCCCCAGTTTCTAGTTTTAATGGCTACCCCTCGCCGTGTTACCGGCGTATGTGACAATCCCTTTCCCCTTACAAAGATGTGCATCCCCAGACTGGAGGACTATACTCCCCCTCCCTCCTACCCGGCCGGGACACATTTAATACACCCCCCGGACATCAGGGGGACTTCCTGAACAAACCCGCTTTGAGTACAGACTCCATGGAAGATGTCCTCCCCTGTTTATGACTAGAGATTGAGAGGGGGGTGATACACTTGGTCCGTCGGGGACTCATCTCCCGAGATGACCCCGGAACTGGTCACACTGTCACTGGGGTGTTCATGAACATGACCGAGGGGGATGGTGTGTTACCCCCCTCCCCCACTGGATGTTTGCGGGGGGAGCTGATAGTCAGCCTCTCACTATACATGGAGGACACCTTCTATAATGACAATACTGTTGGGCGCACCCAGAGGTGGGCTCGTGTGGAGTGACATGGAATCTTGTGGTGGGGGGGGGGGGGGGGGGGGGGGGGTCCTGGACCGTGCTCACACTACATGCCTCCGAGACCCAGGGGGTGACACAGGAGGGACAATACCGCAACAAATGCAGGAGAGATATGTACCCTTCCAAACCCCGGGAGCACTAGGGGGGTTTATTGTGACTCCCTCAGGGTGCCCTAGATCCATTGACATTAGATAGCTGTCACCCCCACATCACCACAGTTCTGCCTGGAGATGGACACTAACGATATCTCCCCCACTCACAAGTCAGGGGTCATAGGATACTACTGACACTCCTGGAGAGAGCGAGAGGCATCACCTTTACCCACACTGGTTCAGAAGCAAGGGGGCGCTCCAGGGGCCAATCGGACCTCTCGGTAGTTAGGGGACCTGGCGCCCTGGGTATGGATCTAACCCCGGGGAGGATTGACTCCACACACTTGTGCTTTGTGTGTGTTTTTTTTTTTTCCACTTTTTTCACTTTTATAAAAACTGTAAAAAAAAAAAAAAAATATATAAACTGAACGTTGCAGATTAGGGTCTCTCGTGTGTGTGTAGGCGGGGTGGTCTGCAATCGGTTAAACAGATTACTTTGCAAATATACAATGCATTATTCTACAGAAAAGTATTCAATCTACCTGATCCTCCTGATGGATCTTCTGATGTTCCTGTGTGGAGTCCCGGGAATACAGAGGACGGGGACATCTCTCTGGTGGGTTCCCATTACTGGATCCATCTGTAGGAAACACACACACTGACTGAATACATTGTTTCTATGTCTTTATATCAGAGGATGTGTGTATCTAGGTGGATCCTCAATACTCTTCTCTCCATGACAAGAAATGAAAGTCTCCTCTTACCCGGTGATGTGAGGGCCGGCTGGCTCGCCATATTAACGTCTCTCTACAGGCTCCCACTCCAAACGTGAAATAAAAGATGGAGATCCGTGTGTCCCTACAAATGTTTTTGCTTTTCTGTATATCAGGTTTGCTCTTGAATTAACTTCTCCGGTATAAAGCTCACAACCAAATAATAATTTGAAAAAAATAATAAAAAATATAAAATAGCAGGACAGAGTGTAGTAGAACAGTATCACATCTGGGTCTGGCTGTCTTTAATGATCCTGGGAAAAGAGAAAAAAAAACATGCTAGATTATCTTTTTTTTGTTTTTGTTTTTTTTCTAGCTTTATGGTAGATAGCCAGCTAGCTGAATTCTCACATCCACACCTTCAGTTGTAAACATGGTCTTTTGGGCAACCCTATATATAGTGCTGGGATATCCTTCTCCATTCCACCACTCATAACAGGAACCATTATTGCCTCTTCCCCTCTGCTCACTCCTCTCCAGGAAGCTTCGTTGAATTGTAAGAGCTGCTGTTTTTCCTCTAGGGCTACAATAAAATGGCCGCCGTCCTTCCAACCCCCTGCCTTTCCCTATTTATCATATTAACAAATAGCGTATGCAAAATAATAAAGCTAATAATACTAACATAAAATATGGTCCGCTTTTAAAATTCTAAATATTTATTTAAAATCTGTCCAAAGCAGTGCTATAAGAAAATAGCTGCTGTTTCGTCAGATTCGGCGACCCGTGTGTAACGGAAGTTACGTTACGTCGCCGCCATCTTGATACACCCCGCACTCCTCCACAGTAAGCATACACAGGGGGAAAGTAGACATGTTGTTACACCCACCGGAGTTTTGCATTTTGCACTTATTTTTAACAGTAAAGTGAGTTTATATAGTGAAATACAGTACTTAAAACTCCCTCTGACTGGTTAAATATTGAATTTTAAAAGCAGTGAACTTCTGTCAGATTAGCAAAACTGTAAAATGAGCAGGCCTGTCGCTGCTTTTAAAATTCAACATCTAGCTAGTCAGACGGAGTTCTAAGTACTGTTTTTCACTATATAAACTCACTTTACTTTTAAACTCACTTTACTTTTAAAAATAAGTGTAAAATTCAAAACTCCGGTGGGTGTAACAAGATGTCCGCTTTCCCCCTTCTCACCGTATCCTTACTGTGGACGAGTGTTGGGTGTAGCAAGATGGCGACAACTGAACGTCACTTCCGTTACACATTCTGACGGGTCGCCTAATCTGATGAAACGCCGCCGCCCTTCTGAATGGAAAAGTCTTCAGCATAGGGGCGTGTCAGAGTCTTTTGTTCCTTTCTCCGGGCCGCCCTGTGCCTGGTTGCTATGGTAACGCGCGTGCGCAGTTGAAGGAAAGTGCTAGGGGAGGTTGGCCGCCATTTTCTTGCAGCTCAGTCAGGAAACCAGGAAAATTAGCAGAGTTCTTCTCTTGTTTTCTAGCTGCTGATAGAGGTGTGAGGCTGCAGAAGAGTGTTGTGTCCAGTGAGGAGGAGGTAATAATGTCTTCTTATTATGAGAGAAGGGGGTCCCAGCACTCTGTATGAAATGGGGGGAGGGGTGGTCATGTCATTTTTCTGGTTCTCCATTAATGTGAGGGTTTGATGTTTATTGTGAAATTGACCTTTTGCATTTTCCTGCAAGTCGCCTGATTGGACAAATCGCCATCTCCCTGTGAGCCGTCTCTTCGGAGAAGCCGGTCTTCGACAAACACAAAGTCGGTGATGTTTTTGCCTGGCTATGGGCATCACGGAACAGTCAGATCTCCACGTAGGATCCCACCAACTTGCGGTGTCTCTTGTCCCAGCTTCTGGTATAAACAGGAACGCACGGGCTAACTAATCATTCGTGTTTAGGGCGCTGGAGAGCGTCGCACATACAATTTCGGTTCAAGTCATTCGTGAAACAGTTTGGGTTACAGAGTCAGGTTCAGATAGGTTTTCCTGATGTTGTGGTCTAATGGTGACCACTCATGCATCGATATGATCATTCGGTGTGATAAACCGATCATCGAATAAAAAAACGCAAACAAAAAAACATTCCATTCAGTTTAGTTAGAGCTTGTTTACGCTAACAGTCGGAGGCAGTAAAACCCAGCTATTTAACAGAAGAAGATTGCTCAGTAGATCGTCTTCTGTTCAACCGCAGTGACCACACATGAATCAAATTTGACCGGTCCCTGCTGAACTGGCTGCATTTCGATCCATTTATGGCCAGCTTAAAGAGGATCTTCACCCTGTAAACAAAAATTGTAAAAGTTTGCAGACACTTACCTGTCCCAGGATCCAGCGATGTCCTCACCTGACCCAGCTCTTTGACGTTTTTTGTGTGCAGGTGACGGCATCTTAACTGTGGGCAGCTGCCTGTGACTCCTTGTGGCTTCGCATCTGGCTGCCCTCTGTGAATGATCCCGCAGTCTCCTGCCAAATTCCGAAAATAAATCATTCTAACATAAAGAATATGATGAATAAAAATGAATGGCTTAACGTGATTGTAAGGGTTCTGTGACGAAACGTCCCTACACTCCGCTTGAGTGCTTTCGTCGTATACCACTTCCTCCCAGTCTAAATATAGATATCAGATATTCCAGCCGCTCCCAAGCATAAAACAAGACGACCATTGTTTAGTGCTAACGTGGACTGATTTATTAGAACCAAAATGACAAGTATTTATAATACAGTAGAAGAGGAGGTCCCCCCTCCTGCTCATATTACTCTAACAATACACCTGTAACAAATTAACATGAGCTAATTAACTAATCCCTTTAAGCAGCCGATGTGACTCGGTGCCCATCAGGATTTCACTACAGGTCAGACTTGTTGTCACCGAGCTTCACACAGTAGATTATACATTATCATAAATACAACCACAAGACATTTTGTCCTAATAGCAGGAGCTCCACTAGGAGTCGGCCCGTCTCCTACATTGTACAGAGGACAATATGATCAGCTCTCTCAACATCTTGAGTTAAGAATCAACAAACTAAGAATAGTCTTTACATATATCCTGGGAGATATTGTGGATAAATATTACTTACATTTTAAGTAATCCAAGATATATTTTCTCACTCACCCTGTACCAGGATGGCAAAGGGTGACTTAGACATAAGAGGTGCACAGGGAGCTGAAACATGAGTTTCCCAACCATCCCAAGGGATTCTGGATTCCACGTGCCCTCCCGTCACAGGTTCGTTGTGTGTATTTTTATTTTTTTTAAATAAACATATACTTACCTCCAATGTGCAGCTCGTTTTGCACAGAGTGGCCCCCAAACCTGCTCTTCTGGGGTCCCCCGGCGGCTCTTGCGGCTCCTTCCCACATCAGATAACCCCCTAGGAAAAGCGCTCTTCTGGGGGATTACCTTACGGGCGTGCTCCCGAGTCCAGCATTCGGTGTCCATAGAGGCCAGATGCAGGACTCGGTGCCCGCGTCATTGGATTTGATTGACAGCAGCGGGAGCCAATGGCTGCGCTGCTATCAATCTATCCAGTCAAGAGCCGAGAACCCCGGGCAGAGAGTCAGCGCATCCCCGTGGGTCAAGTTCCAGGGCTCAGGTAAGTACTCACCACTGGCAGGGTTTTTTTCACCTTAATGCATAGGATGCATTAAGGTGAAAAAAAACGTGGGTTTGCAATCCAAAATGAAATTAAACACATTTTTTCCTCATGCACATCTCTATTGAGATGCAATGGGCCTCTGAAAAAGTGCAGCTGATACGGAGATCTGTCCCTTGGTGGTGCTCAAGACATCTGTAGACCAGATTGGATAAAGGTTGTGGGGCATACTCTAGGCTAAGTTCTAGGATGGTAAGTGTTCCATGTATGATGCTAAGCCCTCCTGAAGTTTGACCCTGAGAAGGGTGGGTATCTGACGTTCCTTTTTCTCTCATACCCTGGGTCTCAACAGTCATTTTGTCAAAGCCAGCGATCGTAAAACAGGATGAAATAGCAGACCTTGAGACAAATCCAGGGGATCTGGAAGAGCCCACAGCTTCTTTTCCAAAAGTTCCACAATGTCTGCATACCACGTTCTTCTGAGGAGTCACCAATGTGTCCTAATGTTCCTGGCATTGGGACAGAACCAAAGCCACCTTCTAAAGGCTTGGTACCCAGGCAAACCTCTCCAGGATCTCCACATCAGTCGCCGATGTGATTGTCCTTGAAGAAGCAAGTTGTCCATGTATCTCAAAATATGGATCCATCAGGCTCTCAAAAACCAGCCTCAACACCTTGGTGGACACCATGGAAGCCTTGGACAGACCGTAGGGAAATAGCACAAATTGTTAGTGGCAAGCCAAATTACAGAAATCATTGATGAGGCTGGAAAAATGGGATGTAATAGTAGGCGTCCCTGATGTCCACTTAGAACCCATGGCTCGTCTGCCAAAAGATCCACAATGTCTGCATACCACGTTCTTCCGAGGAGTCTCCAATGTGTCCACCACTGTGGAAAAAGGATTCCTGGTGCAGGACACAAACCTGTTCAGCTTGTTGTTGAAAATGGATGCCAAGAGGTCCACCTCTGACATCCCCCCACCACAGACAAATCTCAGCAAATACCTTAGGGTGAAGGGTCCATTCCCCTGGGTTCAACCATTGATGACTGAGAAAATCCACCTGACAATTTTCCATGCCGGGAAATTGAACATCAAAATTACTTCTTGGTCCTTCTTGATTGACCGGTGTGGCATTTTCCGACTGCACACTTACAGTTAGACCCTGAAGATATACAGACCAGTGCATGAGGATCAGACAAATCGTTCAAAGTTCCATGATGATTGGCAGTTTCCACATTCTCTGAACTGAAAGGTTCTCCAGAACGCCATCTCAGTCGAAAAGACTGGCATCCTCTGTCAGGACTTCCACTGCAATATAAGAAAGGGTTCACTTGTCTCCAGCATTGGGGGTCGGGTGCATTGGCCGATCCAAGTACTCCCAACACTTGTTCCGTACCACCCAGGATTTTGAGCCACAGAGCACTGGAGTAAAACTGTGCATAGGGGATCACTTCAAAGGCGGCTACCATCTTCCCCCCAACACCATCATACAAGTCCGGATCGAGGGACTCTTCAGCATCCTGAGATTCCACCTTAGCGAGAAGAGACGGGAGCTTTTCCTGCAGAAGCAATACCTGGGCCTAAGATGTATCCAGGACAAACCCCAAATATTCCTGGCATTGGGATGGGACCAAAGCCACCTTTTTAAAGGTTTGGAACCAGTTGAACCTCTCCAAGGCCTTTACCATCACATGTATGCTGCACATCAGTCACCAATGTGATTGCGCTCGAAGAAGCAAGTTGCTCACGTATCCCACAATAGGGGATCCCATGGGCTCTCAACAACCCCAGGACCGGTCCCAACAATTTGGTGAACATCCTGGAAGCCTTGGACAGACCGTAGAGCAACGGCACAAATTGTTAGTGGCGATCCTCCACTGCAAAATTCAGAAATCATTGACGAGGCTGGAAAAACGCGATGTGATAACACAGAAACCCCCTTCATAACGTGAAGCAATCACCGACGGGTTATTTCCCATTTACTGTACTTTTAGTTCCCTTAACAATGGGCACCAGGGTGCATAGAGAGGGTGAAGCTATCCAGCTGGTACACAGGCAATTAAAACCTGTCCGGGGTCCTCACCTACTCTATCCAAAACTAGAGATGGAGGAGCAGAGATAAATGTTAATGTCTTTTTAGAGGCAGGATTAGAAAAAGAGTTTGGAGGGGAAGTGTGGTAGAACATTTTATAGACCATAGAGGAAAAAAAAAAAAAACAGTGGGAAACCATAAAGTGGTTGTAAACCCTTCCATATACCCAGTGAAGTGACTGGCCTCAGGTGATACACAGATATGAAACAAATCCTTTACATACGTTGTACCTCTTTATCTGCAGTCTTTTCTTCTATACATCTGTTCAAAGTCCTGAATTTATAAAGCTTGTCGAGCTGTCAGAAAAAAGGGGGAAGAGAGCTTAAAGAGGGATTTTGCACCTGAAAATCTTTTTTAAAAAGCCAGCAGCTACCAATACTGCAGCTGCTGACTTTTAATAAATGGACACTTACCTTTCCTGGAGTCCAGCGATGTCGGCAGCAGAGGCCGATCAATCGATCGGCTCTCTGCTGCTGCCGGCCCCATTCTCGGTGAGGGAATCAGGAAGTGAAGTGTTGCGGCTTCGCTTCCCGGTTCCCTACTGCGCATGTGCGAGTCGCGCAGCGCAATGAGAATCGTCCGCGCTGTCTCTGGGACCCGTGTGTGTCCCAGCAGACAGCGCGGTGGGACAGGAAGGGCATAGACTCCCGTGGGAGTCTATGCCCGGAAGTGGGTGTAAATACCTACACAGGTATCTTAGACAGGTATCTGCACCCCCTGAGAGGTGCCAAATGTGACACCGGAGGGGGGGGGGGGGAGGATTCCACTTTAGGGTGGAATACCGCTTTAAATTACACTCTGCAGGGCTCAGTGAGGAGAGCTCTAAGAGCTTATTGGAGGGAAGAGACACACCCCCCTCCACACAACTCACAGGAACAGAGCTGAGTCTGTCAATCTACTAGGATCCCCTGTCACCATTTTTTCTCTTGGTGTCAGGAAAACTTGTCAGAAGTGGTTCATGCTGATAGGGGGAAGGAGGCAGCAGACAGAAATGACACTTAGTGCTCTGGATTGAGACAAGTACACACTATAGAGGGATATGCTTTGTTCATATTTAATGTCTGAGGTTTACAACCAATTTGATTCACAATTTGCAGAGTGACCATTATTATTTTTCCTGGCTTTGAGATTTTAACTCCACTACCAATGTGACATAGTCCCTATACAGTAATCTAGGCTGAGCTAAGAGTTCATGTAATCGGATGTTGGTTGCATGCATTGAAATCAATTTATTTTGACTTATTTATTTGAGTTCTATGTTGTATATATTTAGTTTAGTCAAGTCAGGGCCTTTATGGCCCTATGGATTTTGGTATACCAGGCTTGTCAGCAAACCCTCCTCGGTTTTCCTCTTATAGTCGTTTTGATTATACCATCTATCCACTGTACCTTGTGCCATATTATTCTCCTTTAATCTTTTATAGACGGTAACCTGCTATGGAGAACATTCTCAGTGAAGCTATGAGCTGGATCTTCTAGCACCGCCCTGGACAAGTAGGTTATAAGAGTAAATGCATATTGGAGAATACCCAAACCTTGTGCTGTACTTTTATACCGTTTTGAGTTACTAAAATAGGAGAGTGCAAAATCTGGTGCAGCTTTGCATACAAACTAGGGGTGCAACAAATGGAAATTTTGGTGCCAAAACCGAAAATGAAGGATGCACTAGGCCGAAAACCAAAAAGGACAGTTTTTAAAAAATATTTATGTTTTTATATATAATTGTATTATTTTCAACTTTTTTAATTAATATCATCAGATTAAATTAATATGAATTTATTGTTGGCCATTATTGGCACCTTTAGTGCAAGAAAGGTCAAGAAAAATGCAGTCTGCAGTCTCTAACCATCTCTTGTATCATGTCTGCAGTCTCTTACCATCTCTTGTATAATGTTTTTTCAACAGGTTAATGTTGGAGAATGATGGACTTTTTAGGCGTAAAATATATATAAGAGTTTTTTTTTATTAAAAACATAAATGAAAAAAGTAAATTATAAATCTAAAACAGATTGTTTAGAAAGACAATCTAACATAATATAGAAATGTTTGACAAGCTGATGTATAAATATGCTCAGGTAATAACAATGTGGTTCCAATAATAAATTATTGTTATTACCTGAGCATATTTATACATCAGCTTGTCAAACATTTCTATATTATGTTAGATTGTCTTTCTAAACAATCTGTTTTAGATTTATAATTTACTTTTTTCATTTATGTTTTTAATAAAAAAACTCTTATATATATTTTACGCCTAAAAAGTCCATCATTCTCCAACATTAACCTGTTGAAAAAACTCTAACATTCAGACTTAAACTTTCGGGACGTGGCAATTATTTTTTATACTTTGTACCGTATCCACAACACCATTACGTGATGATACGGGGATAAATTCAATTTCTCAAAAATCTCTTGTATAATGTCCTCGGTCTCTAACCATCTCTTGTATCATGCCCTCAGTCTCTAATCATCTCTTGTATCATGTCCTCAGTCTCTAATCATCTCTTGTATCATGTCCTCGGTCTCTAATCATCTCTTGTATCATGTCCTCGGTCTCTAATTATCTCTTGTATCATGTCCTCGGTCTCTAATCATCGCTTGTATCATGTCCTCGGTCTCTAACCATCTCTTGTATCATGCCCTCAGTCTCTAATCATCTCTTGTATCATGTCCTCAGTCTCTAATCATCTCTTGTATCATGTCCTCGGTCTCTAATCATCTCTTGTATCATGTCCTCGGTCTCTAATCATCTCTTGTATCATGTCCTCGGTCTCTAACTATCTCTTGTATCATGTCCTCGGTCTCTAACCATCTCTTGTATCATGTCCTCGGTCTCTAACCATCTCTTGTATCATGTCCTCGGTCTCTAACCATCTCTTGTATCATGTCCTCGGTCTCTAACCATCTCTTGTATCATGTCCTCGGTCTCTAATCATCTCTTGTATCATGTCCTCGGTCTCTAACCATCTCTTGTATCATGTCCTCAGTCTCTAACCATCTCTTGTATCATGTCTGCAATCTCTTACTTAAACGTAAACACACTGCTAATAGTATAAGCAAAATTTCCATTCAGTGCACCTCTAGCAGACATGATACAAGAGATCAGTGCCCGTCATATGCAGCCCCACCAGTGCCCATCATATGTACTTGTTTATGTGCCTGTGTGCATAGGCACATTACAATTAATGGGCTGTATTTTACTTCAGTAAAAAAAAAAAAAAAAAGCTGTAATGAGCTTTTTTAAGCTTCAGTGTGTGCAAGAGGCCTGATGCCCCATACAGACGGTCTGACATTCCGACCACAAAATCCATCAAATTTTGGCCGAAACTTGTCTTGCATACACACAGTCGCACAAAGTTGTTGGAAAATCCGATCGTTCCGAACGAGGTGACGTACAAAACGTACGACGGGACTACGAAGAGGCCAGTAGCCAATAGCTTTCGTTTCCAAATGTCTTCTGAGCATGCGTGGCACTTTGTGCGTCAGAATACTATAAACACGATCGTAAAAAGTCAGATCGGATTTTGTTGTGGGAAAATTTTGGGTCCTGCTCTCAAACTTTTTCCGTCGGAAATTCTGACGGAAAAAGTCCGCTAGAGCCCACACACGATCGGACTTTCCAACAACATAATCCGATCGGACTTTTTCCGTCGGAATTTCCGACCGTGTGTACGGGGCATTAGTGTTACATTGTATTTCTGAATCGAGCTGTACAGAAGGTTCAGTCTACACGGCAGCAGGAGGGGAAGAGGGAGATGACATACGAATGCACACCCTGTGTACTTTGTTAAAGTTTCTCAGGGCTCCCCAAAGAAAGCACGTTTTTGTTGAATTCCACGTGTGTTCTTGGATGGATGTTTGAGTTAAATATTTCATTTGATCCTATGTATTATGTTTTTGCAGGTGGCTGCACACATGCCCTTCAATTCTCTGCCTATGTGCTCAAACACACAGAGAAGTTGGTGTATTTGTTAGGAGAGTTTGTAAAAGGACGTCATGATGGCGAACGGGCCACCTCTCACAGGTAAGAGGAGACTTTCATTTCTTGTAAAGGAGAGAAGAGTATTGAGGATCCACCTAGATACACACATCCTCTGATATAAAGACATAGAAACACTGAGGCGAGAGTATACCGGTTCTCTCCCCCCCCCCCCCCCCCCCCCCCCCCACTGCATCACAGCAGGGACTCGTACCCCGCCCCATTCAGCTTCTGTTCAGGATATTCCTGTCTTTGTCCAAATATGGTCATTGTCATATTTGCATAATGACATCAGCCAGCATCCCCATCCTTTTGTTTACATTCAAATGTTGGCCAAGGAATCTCCCTGCCAGCAGATGAATCGGGGCACAGATAGATCATTGGTTGCTAGGACACTGCTGACCGCTGGCTTCAAAGCAACCAAAGAGCCATGTGCATGAAGCTGTCACGTCAGTGACAGCTTCCCAGCACATACATGCCCCACTGGAAGCACTGGTCTGTCACTGTACACCAACTTGGAATTGGTCCTAATTACTGCCAGTTTCTAAAAACTGGTGATAGTTGCTTTTTCATTTGTCGCAATCGTAGTGACAGGTTCTTAACCACTTCCCGCCAGGAGAATGTACATGGACGTCCTCCAGTTTCAGTGGTTATACCGGGATGATGCTTGCACTTACAGGCATCAACCCGGTATTGTTCTTTTCAGCCAGCGATTCCCTGTCCCATAAGAACAATCATAGCGACAGTTCATCCGCTTGATTGTTCTTAGAGGTGGCGTTCCCCCTCCTGCTGCCCTCCGGTGCTTCTACTGGCTTGCCCGTGCGCTCGCCTAGCCAGAAAAATAATCCACCGGCAGCGGAAGTTCACAATAGAGAATACCATTGACCGGATGGTCCCCGGCAGTCTCTATGACTCTGGGAGGTCCGAGCGTGACGTTATGATGTCACGTCCTGCCTGGCAGTTGTAAATACTGCCGTGAGATCGTTCTGTTTTTTTTTTCCATCTCAGGCTTTCCAGCCTGGAGGAGAGATGTGGGGTCTTATTGACCCCACATCTCTCCAAAAAGAGGACCTGTCATGCACTATTCATATTACAAGGGATGTTTACATTCTTTGTAATAGGAAAAAAAGTGATCAAAAAAATAATTTAAAGGAAAATTGTAAAAAAATAAAATAAACAAAAAAAAAAAGTGCACACAGAAGTGAACGCATACGTACGTCACCCCCACATATGTAAACAGCATTCAAACCACACATGTGAGGTATCGTCGCAAATGCTAGAGTGAGAGCAATAATTCTATCCCTCCTCTGTACCTCCTAAACAGGTAACCTGTAAAACATTTTTATTTTTAAGTACCGAGGTTTGGCGCCATTCCACGAGTGTGTGCAATTTTAAAGTGTGACATGTTGGGTGTATATCATCTTTCACGTTATACAAAAAAAATTGGGCTAACTTTAGTGTTTTTTGTTTTTTTTTTTTAATTCATGAAACCATTTTTTTCCCTCCAAAAAAACGCATTTTAAAAATTGATGCGCAAATACCATGTGACCTAAAAAGTTGCAACGACTTTTTATTCCTTAGGGTGTCTGCTAAAAAAAAAACATATATAATGTTTGGGGGTTCTGAGTCATTTTCTAGCAACAAAAATATGATTTTTACATATAGGAGCGGAGTGCCAGCATTGGCCCAGGTGGCAAGTGGTTAAAGTGGGGGACATGGAAACTACCTGAATGTGTTGCATGCATCAGAACTAATACCAAAACTGTCCCCAGGCTTTCCTGAATTCAGGGTGGGACATTTTAAAGGGACCCAGTCCCTAGCAAACTTTTTTAATTGCTTTAATGAATCCCCCCCACCCCGATGTTTTCAGTCAGTGTGAGTGTTTCCTGCAGATGGATCCAGCAACAGAAATACCTTGGAAAGATGTCCCCGTCCTCTGTATTCCCGGGATTCTACCCAGCAACCTCACCAATTGCCACGCCATTTTCAGGTAGACAGGTCTAAGCTTTTTATCATAGTAATAACAGTAAGGGCTCATTCATACCATACATGCATGAAAACTGAAGGGAAACCGGCGCAGATTTCACTTGCAGAGATATCAGTTCACATCAGTTTTCATGCACGTCAGTTATATGCCCTATTCACACCATTTCCATCTCACATGTCCGTTTTTATTTCTAGTGCAGAAAACTGCATGCACGTTGCAGATTCCTGCACAGAAAAAAATCTGCATGTTTTGGTGTGAACAGAGCACATAAAGAACAATATATATGTGTGTGTGTGTGTGTGTGTGTGTGTGTGTGTGTGTGTGTGTGTATGTATATATGTATATATATATATATATATATATATATATATATATATATATAATTTTTTGTGCCCTTGCAGAACGTGTGCAGAAAAACTGACGTCTCTGCACCATGGTATGAATGAGGCCTAAAACGACAGTACTCCGTATAATTTCAGTCTTTGTATATACAACAGAACCCTGTTTTTAATAATCTCGGATAATGTAAGACTGATGATGTAAGACTATGTAAGATAATTTAATGTAGCATTTGCATTTTTTTTTTTTTGTGTTGTTTAGGGTAAAAATCTGATTCATGTTAAAGAGGAAGCAGAAGAGATGTTTGTGACAAGTGATGAACACTGGAAAGAGGGGAAAGGGGAGATCAGTACAGGTAAGAGAAAATACATATGCAAACATTTTGCAGCTCTTTCTTGTTAGAGGACACATTTTATGTGCATTTGTTTTGTGGCTGATCTCATTGAGGCAACGTGGACAGGAGCCTAGGGTCTGTTGAACATCCAGGGGGCCTGGCTGTAAGCTTCTGAACTGTAGTAAGCCAGTGGGATAACGCAGTGAGGCTTTTACTTCACAAGGGAAAATGTACTTGTAGGCAGTTGGTGTCTGATGGGGTATGGCCTGTACAGACAGTGCAAATGGGACAGACTCTATGTTCATTTTGCAATCCTTATTAATTGGCCTGGGAGCAAAGCTGCTACCTTGCTTAGGTCCCATTTCTGCATTAATAATGTCTCTGGTGTTGAATAGCTTTCTAATTAAAGCCGGCCATAGACTGTTTGAATCTCGGCCTATTTGGCAGGGACCAGCCGAGATTTAATCCATCTATGGCCAAGCTAAATGTACCCAAGACGATTCATGGCTATTGCTAGCAGCTATATCTGCTAGCAATAATTACTGTGTGTTCTCCAGTAGGGATGGCTCAACAAACCCCGAGCAAACTCCAAAAGCTCCACAGACGAGAAATCCCCCATCAACTTTGACTGTGTTGATGGGGGACTCAAGCGATGTTCTTTCCTACAACCCAATCACAATAACTGGCCTGCCTAAGTACGAGCCTTCTCCAGCCTTCACACTTTTGGTCCCTTAAAGTTTAAGATGTCGTGCTTCTTAACCGAAAACTCATAGCCTCCCACAAGACCTGCAGACTTTTAGGCACCTCCCCCCGCGTTTCGGATCAGCAAATAATAATTGAATTTGCAAAAACCTGTGAAAATTCCACCACCATATAATCCCCACTGTAATATCCACGTCATCTCCCCCACTGTAATATCCACGTCATCTCCCCCACTGTAATATCCACGTCATCTCCCCCACTGTAATATTGGATGGGTACGGCTGGGTATCACCGAGTATTGCAGGGTGTGGCTGGGTATGGCAGGGTATTGGCAGAGTATGGAGGGATGGCTGAGCATGGATGGCTGTGACTGCAATTGTCAAAGAGCAGCGCTGTGGGCACTACAGATCCTGCCCACAGCGCTGCTGCCATCCGATCTCTCCCCTCCACTGTACAGATCAGTACACAGAGGGGAGAGAGATCTGTTTACAAGTGATAGCTCCGTCATTTGATGGAACGGTCACATTGTAAACGGCCGCCAGGTGTACCAAGATGGCCGCCGCTCCGGAGCTAGGCCGAAGCCTCCCGTCTGAGAGGACGTGCGGTGACGTCACCACGTTTGTTCAGGAAGGAGGAAGGGCTCCATTCGATGCCGGCCGTCGTCATTCGTTTTATGTGCCTGTTTTTTATAAACAATTTGTGAGTACAACCTTTTTATTTAAATACATTTTTAGCCATCCATACAGTATTATGCTATGGTTCTTTTTTAATTTTTATGGTCCATGCCGCTATGATCTACATGCACCGCTGAGTGCTAAGGTTTACACTGGAGGAAGCTCTGCTGTGGCGTGCATTCGTATCAATGTGCAAGGATCCTTGCTGGGTGGATTTTGATTGCCTTTAAAAATCCACTATCTGGTAAGCGGCTCACATACCGGTGGTGGCACTTAAGATAGATGTGGAGCACAGCGGTGGTTTATGGAGATTGATCTATCAAAGACTGTTCATTTTGTGTTTATCACCATGCTTACCATCATCTCTGTACTTATGGACTGATATTAACGCATTGTAGCTGGTGTTCATCATTAGTGAATGTAATATCCTACGATTCACCAAAAATTGCATAGGGCGTCTCTGTCCATCTCATGTTGGTGATTGGATAGAAATTCCTTATTACTTTTTTCAAGTGTTTTTTATTTAAAATTTATTTTGGCGCAGTTTTTATTTGTTACTATTTGTTCCGTGTTTATCCCACATTACTGCAGCCTTTCTATTAGTTGTTGTTTTCTTTTTATTTCGTTTGGGTCAGCACGGTTTTTCTTTGTACTATATGTCCGTTAGATATAGCAGTCATTAGTAAGATGCGAAAGAAAAACATTTCATTATGGCAATTGGATAATAGAAGGTTTTTTTTCTCTGGAGGTAAACCAAACAGGAATGGGGGCCGTGTTTACAATGTATGGTTTGATCACAGGTTATTGTGGCATGATTGACTTTTTGCATGTTTGTAATCTCTTGTTGACCATGTGTGTTTTCTACAGATGGATCCAGTAACAGAAATACACCAGAGAGATGCCCCAGTCCTCTGTATTCCCGGGATTACTCACAGGAACATCACAACATCCCTCAGGATGATCAGGTAGACATAATTAAGGTTATATAATATGACACAGTGGGGAGATAATGTTAATTGTTGGCAGAGGAAATGGGCTGTCTATCTAGTGGCAATACTGACAGTCAGTCATTTATAATGGCGTGGTTTTTTTTTTTTCATATCATGTTGCATGTGATGTCAGCAGCCCACCATACAGTCCCATTAAAATGACACATGAGATGTACGATTAAAGAGATGGAAGAATAAAGAGCATTTACCAAAAAAATTTTTTAAAAAATCCAGTTCTATAGTTTGAGGTTTCTAATGATGTTCGTCTAATGCAAAAGACTAAGGGTCTATTTATAAAGGATTCGCTTTGCAAATATTTTCTAGTCATTCATCTGGCTGTATTCTTGGGGTATTCATCCATCATTTTGGATCTGTTTTAAAGAAGTTTTCATTTGTGTGATTTGGCCAGGGAATGCTTTAAGCATTTACGACCGCCTAACACACATGTACGGCGGCAAAAGGGTAGGCTTTAACGCCCACATGTTGCACATATTCTTTGCTGAGCGGCCAATGTTTATGTGCTAAGAATGTGCACAAAGACTGAGCTGTGAAACGCAGCACTCGATCCTGACTAATGCTCGGTAGCCAGTGGGACCAGCTTCTGATCATGTGATCACTTTGAGAGTGGTCACATAATCGCCGATTCCCCCCCCCCCCCATCACCCCCCGGGCATTCATAACTATTTAAAGGGATTCTGGTGTTGGCGGCAAGAGGGCATAATGAACATTCATATTCCGTATATACTCGAGTATAAGCTGAGTTTTTCAGCACATTTTTTTTTTGTGCTTATAATGCCCCCCTCGGCTTATACTGGAGTCAAGCACTTTTCGGCAGCAGAGAATGAACTAGCACTACAACATATCCAAAGATGGGGTTCCTATTACCAAGTGGCCCCGAGATACGGGGCCCCAAAGTCGGTTCGGAAAATGTCAAGCACTTTTCTGCAGCAGAGAATGACATTTTCCGAACCGATTTTGGTGCCCCGTATCTCTGAGCCACTTAGTGCTAGGAACCCCAAATTTGATGTTCAAACATAGTGGAACCAACACTACACCATATCCAATGGGGTTCCTAGCACTAAGTGGCCCCAAGATACGGGGCCCCAAAGTGGGTTCGGAAAATGTCATTCTCTGCTGCAGAAAAGTGCTTGACATTTTCCGAACCGACTTTGGGGCCCCGTATCTCGGGGCCACTTGGTAATAGGAACCCCATCTTTGAATATGTTGTAGTGCTAGTTAATTTTCTGCTGCAAAAAAGTGCTTGAGTTTGCACACCATATTCCTAGCACCAAGTGGCCCCAAGATACGGGCCCCAAATTCGGTCAACTGTGTCTATCTGCAGCAATGTTATTTCAGGACCCTTTGGCTGCAGAGAGGGGGCATCTAGGAACCCTTAACTACCAAGTTTGAAGTTTGGGGGACCGTTGGCTGCAAATGGACACAGTGAAGCTGCAAATGGGCATTGTTGACCCTCTTTTCCACTTACAGTAGCTGCGCATTTCTCACCCTAGACTTATACTCGAGTCAATACGTTTTCCCATTTTTTTGTGGTAAAATTAGGTGCCTCAGCTTATATTCGGGTCGGCCTATACTCGAGTATATACAGTAACAGTATTTTGACAACATCGTTCTATCCAAAACCATTTGCCCTATGTCTAATTTAGTGGCAGATGGGCAAATGCCGTTAAATTGAATGTTGTGAAAACAAATGTCAGCAGGTTGTTGGAAGTAAAGTTCAAGGTTATTTTATGGTGTGTTTGAGCGAATGTCGGGCGAACGTTTGTATTGAACCTGGGAGAAGAAAGGTCTTTGCTTCCTGTGTCAGGCTACACTTCCTATTTCCTGTAGTGTTGGGATTTTCAAGCTGCTGCCTTTTCATCCAACGCCGGCCCTTCTGGGACTGTGAGGTCGTCACGAGGCAGAAATCAGTGTAGAACCCAGCCCAGTCGGAAGCAGAATTTGACGTGGTCAGTACTGGAGAATTCTGTGTTGGTCACTCACACCGTCCCGCACTACCCGAAGTTATGTGGCACGCAGGGGCGATACCTCTACCCATACCAGAAGAAACAGATCTGGCAACAGATAGCTGTGGCAGTGAATGGGGTGTCCCGTCAGCATCGCGACTGGAAGCATTGCCGCAGGAAATTAACTGATATTAGAAGGTATGCACTATTCTTTGTTCTAGAAGTTTCTTCTATAATATTTTCTAATTAAGCAATCCATTCAGTGTTATTCTGTTTTTATAACAGTATTGGCACTATGTTGCCTCTCTATTTGGTTTCATGCTAAAAAACATATCTTCAGAAGTGCAAATGTTGTTTAAGTTTCTTCACCCTTTTAAAATTGCGTTACATGTAGTATGTACAGTAATTGGGTCCCCCCCCCCCCATATCTCTAACCCTGTAAAAGGCCAAGCAAGGTTTTATCATTTGATACCTCCATGCGGACCATGCCCATATTGTCAGCATGTAAGGCAGGGGTGTCAAATAAATTTTTATTGCGGGCCACATCAGCATTATGGTTAACCTCAAAGGGCTGGTTGTATCTGTAAGACTAGCTGTTCAGAGCACCCCCCCCCCACCTTACATCAGAGGTCAAGAGCCCCCACATAATCAAATCAGTCAAGAGTCTCCCACCCTCCCTTACATGACAGTGCACACCCCTCATCCTGTACTGCTGCTGGGAAGAAGCTAGAAAGCAGAAAGTTCAGGGTCAGGAGGAGGGCTGGAGTCAGATGCCAGGGTCTGCAGAATGCTAAGATCAGGGGAGGTGAAGACTAGGGGGTGCTCCAGCTGCACAGAGAGGCACAGGTTTTGTAGGAGGAGTTCTGCCCTCTCTGCTGCCACCTACTAGGGCGTGGCAGAGACTAGCCTCTCCGCTGCTGCACGGAGATGTGCAGGATCTGGAGCAGGAGTTCTGTGCTCCTCTCTGACAAAGTGGGGTGGCGCAGCTGCAGAAGAGGTGCGAGGGCTACATGGAATTGCCTGGTGGGCTGGATTTAGCCCACGGGCCTTGTGATGTAAGGTATGAATAAGGCGCTATATGGTAAAGTTCCTAGGTCTGTTTCCCTATTGTAGAGGTGGAAACAAGACCAAAATGTGTCATTCCTGTACATGGAGCCAGGAATATCAGTCTCTAGGAGTTCCATAGGCTGGTAACACTAATCTAAATTTATGAGGGTGGCGAGGAATAAGGTTTTGGTTATGACCTATACATGTTTTGGCGGGTAAGGAAAGCATCAAATTACATGGGATATCCAGGAGCATAGTTGCCTTTCTGTTACAGAATATTGTTCGAATCACAAGTTGAATTTGTTGTAGAGTTGACTATCATTAATAAATTTTGACCATGGGTTTTTAAAAGGCCAGTTTATGAAAGGGTTCTTTAATGAGGGTTAGGGAGAACCGTGTACGGGAAGAGGAGGTACTAGTCAATATTCAGATAATGTTTTTCCCCACAGGGAAAGTTTGGAGCATTTGTTGATTTCCCTTAAATATATAACCTGCAATGCGTGCTCACAGTGGGGTTAATAAAAGTCTAGGGTAGGTAGTAAGAATAGAGGAAATGAATTCTTGGTCAGGTTGCTTGATCCTGAATAGAATCCCGAATAGGAGTGATGTAATGCTGTTATGTATTTCTGTATACCACACAGTTAACCGTCATTTGGACAGCAATCTATACAGTAGCATCCATTTTTTTTGTACAGCCACAACACTGTTAAAGATTTCTGATGTTAGTAATCTTCGATTGCAAGGGTCATAGTTTCTCAGACATCTGAACCCTTATCTGGTTGTGTAAAAATGTATACATGTAACATAAATTAAGATTTTTGTACCTACCGTAAAATTTTGAGTTTATTGAGGAAAACAAGAATGCAGAAACGCATGTGTTTATACTGCCAACATCAGTCAGTTAAAACACTGGCAAACGGTCAGCCCTGTATAATGCCTTCACTACCCAGGATGCCTCAGTTTTGTTAGAAAGCAATACAGAGGGTCAACAAAGAATGCAGAGTGGTGGGAGCTGTGTCCCTCAATGGACTTGAGCAAATAGGTTTTACAGGACAACATTTTTATCTTTTTTATTGTCCATTGAGGGACATGAAAATTCAGAAACAGACCAGGCATCCAAAAGCAGTCCAACAATGAGGTAATCTAAAAAGAACACAGAACAGATTTCTAGGAGAACAGGTCCCCAGAGGGATCACTGGATAAAACGGATCCACAGAAGACCAGCTTGGTCTACAAGTCAATGTCCAGAGCCTCACACTTCTAACCCGTGTGTTCTGGATAAGGAAGTTTCCAGGCTGAGAGTAGCATTGCCTAGCCAGACAATCTAACAACAAGATATCCAAGGAAACCTTGTGACCTTCCTTAAGAATACTCAAGGGACTGGTAGCAAACTCAAGGGTACCAACCATGAAGTCAGCCTGACTTAAATAAGGGAGGCAGGGTGTGCAAGAGGTACCTATACAAGGATGGGTAGGCAGGGGTGGAACACCACAGTCTTATACTGGTGCATATGAACACTGGAAAAGCACGAGGATGAGTAAGTCCAAACAACTTAAACATCCAGTGGTGTCTCTGAGGCCTAACCGAGAAACATCCAGCAGGACCTGGCTAACATTGATCCAAAACTTTCTCTTGATTAAGAACAGAATCATTGAAGGGATCTGGAAAAATTTCAAGGGGCTGCAGATCAGCCAAGGAAGGAGGACGTAACTCCAGGTGATCAGATTCCACAAAGACCTCCGAATACGTACACTATCCCCAACATGGAGCACCCGCAGCGGGATCCTAGTTTGCGCTGTCTGCTGACAATCCAAGGTAACACAGGGCCATTAGGCAATGGTTTCTTCCTGACATGCAGGTGATGCAAGTGATCTCTCTGGAGTGGATACTACCTGTTTATGAAAGCCAGATGGCAACGCATTATCTCTATGAAAGACTGTGCAGTTGAGAGTAGCACCCTCAGCCTCATTCAGGGTAGGAAGCGGGCCACTCGTCTTGTTACCCACCGGGTGATCCAAAAACCATACCAGAGGTAAAGATCCTACAACAGCTAAGTTCTTTCCAATAGAGTCCAGGTCAAAGAACCAACTCGGCAAGATTTTTAGAATCTCTGAAGAAACAGTTCTGGGCACCAGACTTGGGCACCAGTTATGAGAACACCTCTGCAAGTTAAGTCCCCCCCCCTTCCTGCCTCCCCCAAGGTGTCTCCCCTCCAGTTCAAATAGAACCACAGTGGATAGAGCGCACATACAAAAAAAAATGCAAAAAAAGTTACTTTCAAATCTTACAGGGCTACTTATAAAAACACCTGATCTTAATAAATAAATATGGGGATTTAGTCACACCATACGGTCATACCATGCTTAAGCCCACCACTGCGTCAAAGTACCCCATTTTCAGTGGTTCCTACGCTATTCATAGAAAGAAAGATAAATCCCACTTCTCTTAACCATGGGAGATACTCACTCCTTACATGGGTCCAGGCTCCCAGATAGTGAGGAAAAGGCTGAAGAAGCCTGTGAGAATGGGGAGCTATGTTAAGAGGGTATGCCCTATAAGCTCCTAAAGGATAAAAAGTGTGAATTTCCATGACGGATAAGGAAGGGTCCACTGACTCACACGGTGTAGACTTTTTCAGCAAATTTGGGCTGAACAGCTTCACACTTCCACAACTAGTGTTGGTAACTATTGTTCAGCAACACTAGACACCTGCAAGGGTCCTTACAGACAAAGCTTGCAGGTGTTAAGTGTTCTAGGATTCATTAGATGGACAGTGCTTTGAGAAGGAAACAAGTGCCACAATATGTTTAACATTAACCAAGGATATTGAATTCCCCTAAAAAAAGGTAGCATATATCCATGCAGGGAAAATTTTCTAGAGCCAAGTTCCCACTTGACATAGAACAAAAAGTCATGAGATGTGGGGGAACCCAGGGATACCTGGTTTTATTCACAGTTGTATGCAGTAGAACAGGAAGATGAGATGATGAAGATGCCGGGCACAATGGATTAGGCTGAAAGTGGATGTAAACGCCCCAAAAAAAAAGTTTTAATTAAGACTCATGTGTTACAGCAGAGGATGTCATTTCATCTGTACCCAGTCTTGCAACGAGGAGTTAATTCAGCTTGGAGCAGTCCTCTTATCTTTTTTCAGTAATTCCTTATCTCATGCACCAAGATACAATATTTATTGAGCAAGTGAGTGGTGGCAAATGGGTCTATCGCTTCTCGCATATAAAAATAGCAAATTTGTGAGGCCTAGTGTGCATGAACACGGCCTATACCCCAAAGAGAAGCTTAAACAGATAGACATAGAGAGTATATGCAAGTGAAAAAAAGTTGTTTATTCAGGGCTTCAGGCCCAAAGTAAATCAGTGAATGAGTGGTTGGACATATAGTTATACAAAGCAGTATATATACATGGTATTCGTGTGTAACCATAAATGTGTACAAAAATGCATAAATTGCACAACAACTTGCGATAATATCGGGGTCTTTCAGGAAAATGCCGACATGTTTCGGACGGACGTCCTTTTTCAAGGCAATATCTGTTCCTGTGTTTACTCAATAATACTGTATAAGACAGAGTAAAGTCATTAATATACAACATAATGTGTTTGATGGGTATAAACCTGTGAATTGCACCGCTGTATGGTAATGGTACTCACTTGCAAAGGGTTAAAGAGCTGGGGATAAGCCCAGTGGACTTGAGGTACAAAAGTATGGTATCAGTATGTCCATGCAGTATACAGTGGATCTTGTGCTATTAAAAGCAAACGGCTGCTACACATTTGAAAGGCTGCAAGATCTCCAAGCCATGCAATGGAGGATTGCAATGGCTGCCTGGGCCCGAACTGATAGATGGCTATGGAATAGAGGGAGTAGGTGGAGTAAAATTAATATCACTAAATAGTGAAAGAGAGTAGGTTAATGCAAAAAGATGCAAAATGTAAAGTATTGATATTACCTGGTGGTGGAGAGTTTGCAATGTGCTGCAGTGTAGCCAAACGCCGGCAGGGAAGTGTGATGTCTAGTCCCGCCATTGTGGAGGCTAATATAGTGTATACTGATGGGTATCAGCTGTGCAGACCGTGGTGAAGGGTAATTGCACTGAGCTGGGTAATGATTGCTGGGCCAGGTGTGGGGATGGTGGCTGGGAGGCCACAATATAGTATCCCCAGTGTTTGAGATCCCAGATGCGGCGGCGCCGCGCGTCGACACGTCCAGGGGGGCGTGGCCTCGTGCGGCGTCGGAGCGTCACCGACGCGGGCAGACTGACCCCTCCCCGTGTGCTGGAACGCACACGGGGGGGGCGCATATGATGGTAGAACGTGCGCCTCAATGGGTATATGTGGCGCATGCGCCGTAGGGTATACGCGCATGCGCACATGGTCTTACCCGCGCCGGGCAGCCAAAACAACAAATGGAAGCGGAAAAGCCGAAATATGTGTTAAGGGGGTGTGGTTTGGGAAGGAATGTATCAATATACATGCATTGCAACTGCACATAGTACATTAAGCATGTGATGTTTTCAGCAAGTGGGTCACATTACCATAAAAGTAGGTGGGAGCCCCCTAGTGGACAGAGACAGATATAGCATTTAAAATAACAAGATACAGCAATATTCACATATTTGTAAGGAGTAAAGACGTTTTTCCATAAGCAGTATATGGGTATCTTTAAATTTGAATAGGTATGGAAACATTGCAAATACTACGACATGGTGTGACATGGTATAACATAATATGACATAGTAGAAATATATTTATAAGACATAACAGCAGGTACAATTATTTGGATGTTGAAACAGAGCAGAATGACCATGATGTAAGTATATGGTTGGAACCAAGTAGAGAGGGGGTTCCAGAGAACAAAGTACTGTGGAAGCCCATCTCAATGACTGTGGGAACTATAGATCAAGTTCGCATACCCCTGATTCGAAGCCCTCGAGATAGGGCTTGAAATTGAATGCCTCGTTGAGGCCTGGGGGGGATGTGGCATTGAGGTGGAAGATCCATTTAAGCTCACTTTGAAGTAGGGATTTGTTGTAGTCACCCCCACGGTTAGGTGGGGGAATGTGGTCAAGTGCTCTGAATGTAATCTGGGGAGTTGAGTCCTGGTGCACTATTGCACAGTGTCGCCCTAGGGGGAGATCAGGGTCTTTCTGATTGATGCTAAGGGTGTGTCGATAAATGCGTTTCCAGAAGGGGAGCTTGGTTTTCCCGACATAGAAACACCCACACTCACACTCTAATAGATAGACTATGCCGACTGAGCGGCAGTTGACAAAATGTTGGGGGAAGAAAGGTTGCCCATTGGGTAAGGTGTTGGATCTGTTGGGTTTAGATAGGTACTTACAGTATCTGCATTTCCCACAAGGGAATGTGCCTTTTGTTTGTTTTTGTAAGTAGCTAACAGGGGTATATTCACTTCTAATTAGTTTGTCACGAAGGGAAGGAGCTCGTCTATAGGTAAGTAGTGGGTGTACCGGTACGAATGGGGACAATGAGTGATCTGTAGTTAGAATATACCAATATTTCTCTAGAATCTGTGTAATAGATGAATGTTGTTCGCAAAAGTTGGTAATGATTCGCAATGGAGTTTGTTTGTCTTGTGATTTGGAGGGGAAGAGTAAGGAGTTACGTGTTTTTGATTTCGCTTTTTTATATGCGATTTTCAAAATTTTTGGTGGGTATCCTCGTTCAAGCAACCTATTTCGTAAAACCGAGGCCTCGTTTTCAAAGGAGGCCTCGGTTGAACAGTTGCGGCGGGCACGGAGGTATTGAGCATATGGAATGGAGTCACCCCCACGGTTAGGTGGGGGAATGTGGTCAAGTGCTCTGAATGTAATCTGGTAAGACCATGTGCGCATGCGCGTATACCCTACGGCGCATGCGCCACATATACCCATTGAGGCGCACGTTCTACCATCATATGCGCCCCCCCCGTGTGCGTTCCAGCACACGGGGAGGGGTCAGTCTGCCCGCGTCGGTGACGCTCCGACGCCGCACGAGGCCACGCCCCCCTGGACGTGTCGACGCGCGGCGCCGCCGCATCTGGGATCTCAAACACTGGGGATACTATATTGTGGCCTCCCAGCCACCATCCCCACACCTGGCCCAGCAATCATTACCCAGCTCAGTGCAATTACCCTTCACCACGGTCTGCACAGCTGATACCCATCAGTATACACTATATTAGCCTCCACAATGGCGGGACTAGACATCACACTTCCCTGCCGGCGTTTGGCTACACTGCAGCACATTGCAAACTCTCCACCACCAGGTAATATCAATACTTTACATTTTGCATCTTTTTGCATTAACCTACTCTCTTTCACTATTTAGTGATATTAATTTTACTCCACCTACTCCCTCTATTCCATAGCCATCTATCAGTTCGGGCCCAGGCAGCCATTGCAATCCTCCATTGCATGGCTTGGAGATCTTGCAGCCTTTCAAATGTGTAGCAGCCGTTTGCTTTTAATAGCACAAGATCCACTGTATACTGCATGGACATACTGATACCATACTTTTGTACCTCAAGTCCACTGGGCTTATCCCCAGCTCTTTAACCCTTTGCAAGTGAGTACCATTACCATACAGCGGTGCAATTCACAGGTTTATACCCATCAAACACATTATGTTGTATATTAATGACTTTACTCTGTCTTATACAGTATTATTGAGTAAACACAGGAACAGATATTGCCTTGAAAAAGGACGTCCGTCCGAAACATGTCGGCATTTTCCTGAAAGACCCCGATATTATCGCAAGTTGTTGTGCAATTTATGCATTTTTGTACACATTTATGGTTACACACGAATACCATGTATATATACTGCTTTGTATAACTATATGTCCAACCACTCATTCACTGATTTACTTTGGGCCTGAAGCCCTGAATAAACAACTTTTTTTCACTTGCATATACTCTCTATGTCTATCTGTTTAAGCTTCTCTTTGGGGTATAGGCCGTGTTCATGCACACTAGGCCTCACAAATTTGCTATCTCATGCACCAAGTGTGAGAGAGGCATTCTGTGTACTTCACACCCCCTCCTTTCTTCTACAGCTCTCCCAGGACTGGCTGCTCCACACCTCAGCATGATTGGACATGCTGAAGTCATGTGGTGACTTTCCTGTGTTTTGACTGGATGTTAGTGATCATGGGGCATAATCCAGGAGACCAGCAGAAGTTCAGTGTAAGAAATATCAATGCCTGGCCAAGGGGAGTGTAGAGGTGGGCGGGGAGTCTACTGACATCATTACTCTGCCCACCGAGCCCTGGACAACGGACCCGCCCACAGAATCCAGAGTATTCCAAACAGCTAAAGGGGAGATATTTGACAGGTAAGGATACATGCCAGAGGCATGTATATCCTTATAGATAAGCACGATGCAAGTTATTTAGAAATGAGAGTGGGTTTACATCGACTTTAAAGAGGTGTCATGATCACCCAAATGCCAGAGATGCAAACTACCCGAGAAACCATACTGATGGACATACAGTCCTCCACTTGTAGGAGTTGGGGGTGCACATTTATACAGGGGGCTTATCAGAGGGATTAGCTGACCTCTGGCTTCAAGACCTGCAGGCTGAGTGGGAGTTATGCTCCTGAAGGTGTAGTTACCTGCTGCTGAAGTAGATGTAGAAGGGAGGGCTTGCTCTGACCTCTCCTTGGATACAGCATAGGTGTCCTAGTTATGCAGCCAACTTGCTCTACTTATTATCATTATACAGGATTTATAGATCTGTTTGGACTTAAAGTGGTGTTTCCACTAAAAAAAAAATAGTTTAAAATTCATCAAAAAAAAAAAAAAAAAATTGGAAAAAAAATGTTTTTTACTCACCTCTAAATGCCTGTTGCTAGAGGGGTCCCTCGTAGTCTGCCTCCTTCAGTGCCCAGGCACTGACATCACTTTTCCCTCGGCGCAGTCAGTCATCTGGGACACGTGACAGGTCCCAGATGACTGCGCGGCGTATCAACCGTGGAGGCATGCGCAGTGGGTGCCCAGCTGTGAAGCCACAGCCGGGTGCCCACAGTAAGAATGCCAGCGCTGCCGAGCGGGGGAAGGGGGGGCTTCGATCCCTCGCATCGCTGGACCCTGGGACAGGTAAGTGTCCGATTATTAAAAGTCAGCAGCTGCAGTATTTGTAGCTGCTGACTTTTAATTTTTTTATTTTTTTTTAAGGGGCACCCCACTTTACGCATCTACGGTCTGCACAGACCACTGGTGAATACATTTTTCCTCAAAAGGGAAAAATTTCATCAAACTTTTAGGGAGGGCCCAGGACCCTTATGGGTGTTTCCAGTCTGCATAGGGGAATGCTTTAGATAGCAGTAGAGTGTAATGGTCTTTTCAGCTGTAGGGCCTTTAAAGACTGGAGGCTGATCCTCCTAATTCAGGGTGACGCACATTGCATCAATAGAGTTTAAAATAATCAGAAATCAATGCCTTTAAAGATAGACTACCGAGACTGAATCTCAGTCAGAGATAGTAGCAGGGGCCCTGGGTCCTGTCCGATTCAAGGGCATGAGTGCATCAGTAACTTAGCACTATGGGCTAGGAAGTCTAGAGTGCACATGGAGGTCCCTGCAGAAATGGGGGAGGCATCAGACCCATCCCAGCTGAGGAATACTTGGATGAGGATGACCCTATTAAAATAAGGGTTCCAGATTACAGGCTTTGGTTCCTTCTAAGGATACCAGGTAAATGCCCCAGAATCACTAGGGGAGAGTATGAGCTAATATTGCCTGTGGCAGTGGGACTGTCCTCTGTGTGTCTCTGAGAAGATGCATTGTGTTTACGTTGTGTTTACGTTGCAGAAAAGCAACTCGGCTCTATGTGACACAAGGCCTCAAGTGCTCACAACCCAGACAGGTCGCTGTAGGTGGGCAGTGGAACCAGACGACCGTTGATCTATGTGATATTTCAGGAGCAGTAGCAGAATGTTTCCTCTATGCTGAGTGACAGGAATGAGGTGTGGAATGTGCAAGTAGCTCTCTATCTAGCAGATCACACCAGCGCTCATTCCAGCAACTCCAATCTTTACCCCGTAGTAAAACCAGTGGTGTTGATAAATATAAAGGTAACCCAGTGGTGAAAATGGTTAGGTAACTCTTGCTTCAGCCCAACCAGCCTTACTCATTAGGTAAATATGCAGAGACAGGGTCACACCTCAAGTGGAGCCATGGCCTTGGAATCAGAAAGTGCCCTGTGGCAAACTAAAACTAACACAGTACACTAAGGAAAGGTGCCTTAATGCAGAACCCAGTTCCCAAAGTTCTCAGTCCAAGCTAGTTGCGTTTGTCCAGTCCAGTGGGATCTGGGTATGCTCTCAAAAGTTACTGCTGAGGACATTCTGATCCACATTGCTGCTTTGTAGAGACCAGCTAAAGCAGTGGTGTGGCATGCAATCTTGATTGAGGTCACTGAGAAATTCCATGAAGCAAGAGGAGAAAAAGATAGACTTTTGTTCAGCAGCACTTAAGAAATAGACGTCCAACCTCCTAGGACACTAGCAAAAAAAAGGAAAGAAAATGATGCATGCTGAGTAGAGGAAGGGTTGATCAAGGGCTGGCTTACAACTTTTCACTTTTTCTTCCCTATACTGGTAGTATAAACCCAACTGTTTCTGAATTCATGTGTCCCTCAATAGACGATAAAAAAAAAAAAAATAGTTTGTGGTTTTTGTTTCACCTTTTGGTTGCTTACAGGGCAATTCTGCGCAAGCATCGCGAACATCACAATGCTTCATTGCAGACTGGCGGAGGACCCACCAAGGAGCTTGTTCTTCTGGAGTATGAGAGGGAGTTGATGACTGTTTTGCAAGATGAGATATTCTCTGGCCTTGGGGGAGAATTTGACATGGATCTCCCAGGCAAGTGATTATTTTTCCACAGTAGAATAATATGGTTTCTAATTGTTCCAAAACGTGCCTTTTTAAAATTGAAATCTAACCCCTTTCAGAAGATGCAGCAGCCGGATCCCCCCAAGCAAGCAACGGGGGACACGATGGAACGTTCTCATCCATTGATAACACTGGTATGTAACTTTTAATTTTACTGTACTGTGGCCTCTGTATCTTACTTGTCATGTTCCTTTTTGTTTCTTTATCCAGATTGGGAAGATGTACATTTTAAATAAAGCTAACTTATGCTCTTTTGGGGATAGCAATGTCAGAGAGATAATAATTTTGGTCCCTTTTTGGAGTTTAGTACTTTTCTTCTCTGAACAAGAAGAAGATGCTGAAGAGGAACTTGAGCAGAAGGATTTCAAGACATCATACGGTGACAAGTCATCCAAAATAGGAGGTGCACCAAGTAAGTTTGTCATTTACACAATATACTGCATGACACCAGAAAACATTGGCTTGCACAAAAAAATTGCTTGGCAACTTTGGGCCAAATCTTCAGTTTGCCTTCTAGTCTCCCATCCTAATCACCAGATGCTTACTTTTAAAGAGACACTGTCACCATGCTCATGCAAGACACTGTACATGAAAGTGCTTAGGTCTAGCAGCTAATCATTAGGTCCAGTTACTGTTGCATCGTCCCCACCCCCTTTCCTGACCGGCCGGGCTGCGTGCTCGGATAAGGGTCTGATATGGATATTGGGGGGACCCTCACGCCGTTTTTTTCGACGTAGGGGTTCCCCTTTAAATCCATACCAGGTGACGGGGTTAGCAAGGTGTCAATCTCGCCAATGGAGGCGGCGAGTGGTATAGCGCATTCTTGCAACCTGAACCGTGGATCCCCACCCACCCTGATGACACCCCAAGGGCGCAAAAAAGCAGGCATAGAGGCCGCAGGCTTTTGGCTAACTCTCCACCAAGACACCGCAGAGACATGGAAACCGACGAGAGCCCACGAGTCTCTCCATCTTATGTGCGTCGTAAGACTGACCATTAAAACCTGAAGATGTGGTTTGGTGAGCTGACCCTTATCAAGTTTTTAATCTCCACTTAACGCACTACACTGTCTGTTGCATCATCTCCTTGGAGCACTGGGACATAGCATAGGATGGGTAAGGTATTGCTGGTACTCACACTGCTACACATAACACACCCTCTCTGTGACCTGTCCCCCCCCCCCCCCCCCGGGCATCTATAATGGAGTTTGAGATGACTCTTCCATGCTCTGGAGGAGTATATCTGCTAATCCGGTCTTTGTTGTAGCCCGGATCACTGGCAGGTGCCCTCGTTTTGGAGTATTGTGACAACAGGGAACAGAGACCATGTGTCCAGTGACTGGATATTACCTAAAGGAAATCACTTTCAACAAAGCCATAGCTGAATTTGGAGAAATGCTTGACCTCCCCTCCTTGTTATACTGAGACTTCAGACTGATGCAGCAGGGAATCACAGTAGATGTCTGAGTCTCTATTTTGCTTTTACTTAACCTGCAACGTGATTGAACTGTTGCACTTCCCGAAAGAGTCACTAGCTTGCTGGACACTCAACAACTGACAAATCAGTAGCAGTACTAGAAACCCCCCCCCCCTTTTTTTTCTGGTCCTCTACACCCCACCCCCCCCTCAAACTGATGGCTCTCAGAGACTATGAGCTGAGTGTAGGGGCCTTGGGCTCCATAATTTATTTTTCTCTTACAGTGTATGTTGGTACTTAAATGTGATACATATGTCATGGGGGGAATGTATTTGGGTCAGCCTACCACTGTTATACACTTCTATTTGTTTTATGCTGCTCTTTGCTTTCTTAGTTTTCCCGTAATGGGGAATTTTAATGACTAGCATGTGGGGAAAGGGACCATGGTCCATTCTCCCATCAAAAGTTATATACGATGTACGGTGGTGGGACCAAGGTGGCCGCCCTTAGATGACTAGCCACCTTGTTCTCCATAGGCTATAGGTTACGCGTGTCTTCACACAATTATATGGTTTGCTGTGTTAATGGTTTCTTAGCTCTTAAGAAGCACACTAAGAGAGAGGGTTGGGCGCTGGAGCCTTCCAGTCCTGGGTATTCACCTGTTTGCTGTCCCTAGGGGTGGAGGTCTCGGTTGACCAACGTAGCATACACAACAATGGTCATTTGCCTTTGTACAACGGCCTTGTTACATGTATATATGTTGCTTAATGCTAATATATGTTGCTTTAGATAAGTTTACACCCTACGAGTCCGTCGGCTCTGCAGGATGGGAGCCCCTCGGGAGTGCCTTACTCATTTTTTGGGTGGGCCTTCCCGGGCTCTACTCATCTTTCACAAACTGAGGTTTTTACACGTAGCCAAATAGGTTAGGAGCAGATTCTGCCCTTTCTTCTTCTCCCTTCTTTCTTTTTCTTTCCTTAACTTCTTTCTTCTTTTATCTAAATCTAAATCTAAGATTAAACAGAGGCAAAGATGGCACACCCCCACCCCCCCCTAAATTTTTTTTTTTCCTCCACACGGGCCCTCTCCACTCGCTATCTGAGGGTGTCACAGAGGTATACCCCCTTCTAATGAACATGCCTTCTGTGATGCACTCATCAGCTCCTCTTTCCCTCAAGGTCTATTCCTTAAAAGCTAAAGGCCTTAATATCCCAGGGAAACGATGTAGTGTCCTTACTGAGACAAACCGCCAAAGAGCCCAAGTGTTTTTTCTCCAGGAAACCCACTTTAAATCAGGATCCATTCCCCGCCTATCCAATAGTCGCTTTCCGGTGCAGATTCCAAGACGAAAGGAGTCTCAATAGTACTTGCAAAGTTGTGCGCCTTTCGCCTCATGGGCCAGATGCTAGATCCAGAGGGCAGATTCCTGTTTCTTAAGGCGATGTGGAAAGACAGACCGGTGACGCTAGCTAATATCTACTGTCCCAACTCCAAACAGGTGACCTTTTTGAAAGAAACCCTCCTGCGGCTCACAACGTTTTAATCAGGCTTACTTATTCTGGGGGGGACTTTAACATGGCCCTAGACCCACTTCTTGACACCTCCACAGGCACCTCCTCACTTCCATTCTCCGCCTTACGGCAAGTGAAACTCGCTCTGGCCTCTTTCACACTCCATGATACCTGGCGCACCTTGAATCCGCTGGGGAGGGACTACACGTTTTTCTCGTCTCCACATAACCGTTACTCGAGGTTAGATTACCTTTTCATACACCAGGCAGACCTTCCTTACCTCTATGATGCGACAATAGAGAACATGATACACTCGGACCATCACCCGATCACACTAACTTTACGTTTTCCTCAGAGGGAAACGTCAACCAAGATCTGGAGACTGGATGCCTCCCTCCTTACAGACCCGGGGGACCTGGGCGCTATCAAACGGACCATTAGTGACTACTTTCGCCAAAACGACACTCCGGATGTGTCACCCACGACGCACAACGAGAATTAATGCGAGATTTCCTTAGCAAACATAACCCTTGTGCATTCTCTGCTTCTGACTGGCAGGCCTTGGAAGCACTGCTATCCTCAGAGGAATGGGTTGAGGCCCTAAAAACCACGAAACCTGGCAAATGCCTGGGGCCGGATGGTTTTTCGGCACAATATTACAAAAGCTTTTCAAACCTCCTAGTGCCAGGTTTTCTTAAGGCTTTTAATACACTATCCAATGCCCCTTGCCCCTCAGGGAACCTACTAGAAGCATATATCTCTGTGATACCTAAGGAAAGTAAAGATCCCACCAATGTAGCAAACTATCGACCCATCTCCCTTTTGAATGTGGACGTCAAACTGTTCTCCAAGATCCTGGCAACTATATTGTCTTAACAAGTGCCGGCTTGGGTGGGTTTGGATCAGGTTGGATTTGTTCCTGGCAGAGAAGCCAGGGACAATACCATTAAGGCTCTAAATGTGCACCACTGGCTCACCTCAACCCAAAGAGAAGGTTTCCTCCTGGCAATGGATGCAGAGAAGGCATTCGACCGTGTGGCCTGGAACTATATGGACGCGGTCCTTGAAGCTCTGGGTCTGGGAAGGTGTATGAGGGCCTTCATTAGCGCGTTCTACACCAATCCCACAGCCAGAGTGCGGGTTAATGGCCACTTGTCGGACGCCTTCTCCATCCATAATGGAACCAGACAGGGATGCCCTTTTTGCCCCTTGCTGTATATCCTTACTCTGGAACCTCTTTGCGTTGTGCTTGAGCAAATCAAAACATAAAAGGTATTGAGGTCCATCAACAAGAATATAAAATTGCCGCCTTTGCGGATAACATTTTGCTCTTTCTTTCATCCCGTCCTTGCACAATCTGATGCCAGTTCTAGAACAGTTCAAAACTATATCAAACCTGAAAATTAACTACTCAAAGCCCTTCGCACTAAATATTTCTTTACCTCCTAAGCTAGTACAACTCTGCCAGTCCAACTTCCCTTTCTGTTGGAAAACGGATGCTATCGCCTACTTGGGTATCCAGCTTCCGGGTAGGTTGAAAGACCTCCAGGAAAAAAATTTCCTATCAGAACTTAAAAACATACAGCGTGACCTGCACAAATGGGAGGCACACACTGTCTCCTGGTTTGGTAGGGCCTCAATCCTTAAGATGACGGTGCTCCCCCGGATATTATACAAAATGCAGACCATACCGATCCACCTACCACCTTCTTTTTGTGCATCCTACAGGAGCATGTGCAGGGCTTTTCTTTGGGGAGCCAAGGCAGCCCGTATTGGGTTGGAGAAGCTGGTCCTACCTAAATTTGGGGGTGGCATAGGTTTGCCGGATCTCCAGAGGTATTACTGGGCTGTTCATCTAGCTAGGGTGGTTGAGTGGAGATTACATACGCGATGTAAGGGCTGGGTGTTGCTTGAACAATTGATCTCGGAAGCAGAGCTTCATTTAATCCCCTGGTTCTCCAAAAAATACAGAACACCTCTTATACACATACCGCTTATTGGTGCAACACTTCAGGCGTTTCCAACACTAAATCTTCCCCTTTTTGGGCCTATATACAACTTAAACACTATTTGGACAATGCGGCGAGCAGAGGAAGCTTCACAAGGCCTCCTACTATTTTTGAGTCACTGTGCTCTAGCTCGTCTCCCCAGAATCATGTGATCTCAGTGCTCTACGCTTCCATGTTCAAAGAACCATATGCTTCTTTGCGCTCGAAGCATATGCTCTGGGAGACGGAGCTGAACATGACGATTGAGGACACCATTTGGGACCGTGTTCATCTATACATTCATAAAGGCTCTCTAAATGTTCACACGCAGGAAAATGGGTATAAAATTAAAACAAGATGGTATAAGACCCCGGAATTGCTTCACAAATTTATGCCGACAGTCTCAGATCAATGCTGGAGATGCGAGCAAGAGCTGGGCACTTTTCTCTATATATGGTGGAAATGCCCAATGATCCAGCCTTACTGGCGAAAGATACACGACGTTACGACTGTGATTTCCTCTCTTCAGTTGGAGTTCTCACCAGCACAGTACCTCCTTCACCTTTCCAAAATATCATCAAAAAGGTATTACAAGTCATTGGCTATGCATATGATCAATGCAGCCAGGCTTTGCCTGCCGGTTCATTGGCGGTCTAAATCTCCCCCTTCAATTAAAGAATGTGCATCACACATTAACCGTATAGCAACAATGGAGGAGCTGATACACATCACTCAAGACAGAATCTCCTGTTTTACAGCTACCTGAGCTAAGTGGTTTGAATATCGAACTTCTCAGCAATATCAGGAACTGGTACAAGACAATACTTAACTCATGACCTACTCGTGATACACCTTGATGATACAACCCAAAAGCGATCTGGATTGGGGGTCTCGAGTGGCGCGTTCAGTGGTGGGTGGAGAGGGTAGTCAGTGGTTTTCCACCACCTCTTTTAACAGGGGCTCATTCATTTCCCCTTTTTTTCCTTTCTCCTCTATTCTTTCTTTCCTTTCCCCTTTCTATATACTGTAACAGATGGGGGACATGAGGTGGGGGGCGCTCTTAGTGGTCTGCTCACCTTACCACCCCCCCCCCCCCCCCATAACACACGCGATATACAGAACTTAAGTGGGGGTAACCTGGAAGAATCTGTCTCCTTGGTTGCTCTGATGTGGCTATAGATAAGAGAGATGCCAATCCCAGCAATGGATATGCATTCATATCCTCTAGAATATATGACTGTATAGGTCAGGCACGTAGGATGCATTTAATATAGGAGTTATGATTAAGGGTTCTGTTATTAGTATACAGATGTTTATTTTATTTTTGTTTAAACCCAGTCTTGTAGCTATCTCTTTAACCACTTGCCGACCGCCCCCTGTATATATACGTCGGCAGAATGGCACGTACAGGCAGAACCACGTACCTGTACGTGCCATTCTTCCGGCGGGTGGGGGGTCCGATCGGACCCCCCCCCGGCCGGCGGGGACGGTCGGGATCGCTTCAGGAGCGATCCGGGATGAGGGGACGGCCAGTGGTTTCTGGCCACCCCCTCGCGATCGCTCCTGGCGAATCAGATGCTTCCTCTGTCTGTGTCAATCAAAACACAGGCAGAGGAAGTGATGTCACGCTCGGTGCGCCGGTCTATGTGACCGGAACGCCGAGCTGTGAACGTCTAAAGGTTAGTGCACCAACAGTACACTGACACCAGTACACATAGGCACACAAAACACCCCCCTGTCACCCCCAGATCACCCCCCAGATCACCCCCTCCCCCCCCAGTCACAGTGTCACTAATTGCAGTGATCATTTTTTTACTGATCACTGCATTTAGTGTCAGTGTGACTGTAATAACTGTCAGTGCAGTTAGTTTTAGGTCCAAGGTAGCCCCCTACCCCCCCCTAATAAAGGTTAACCCCTTGATTGCCCCCCAGGTAACCCTTTCACCCCCTTTTGCCAGTGTCACTAAGCGATCGTTTTTCTGATCGCTGTATTAGTGTCACTGCTGTCGCTAGGTAACCATTTTTTTTTTTAGGTAACCGCCATGTTTATATAGGTTCATAAATAGGTTTATAGGTCAGGTACCCCCATATTACAACCTAAATAAAGGTTTTAACCCCTTGATTGCCCCTAGAGTTAACCCTTTCACCAGTGATCACTGTATAACTGTCACTGGTGACGCTGGTTAGCCAGTTAGTTATTTCGTTATTTAGGTTCCCCGTCAGGTTTTTATATAGCGTCAGGTACCCCCATATATTACCTAATAAAGGTTTTAACCCCCTGATTGCCCCTAGTTAACCCTTTCACCCCCTTTTGCCAGTGTCACTAAGCGATCGTTTTTCTGATCGCTGCATTAGTGTCGCTAGGTAACCATTTTTTTTTTTTTAGGTAACCGCCATGTTTATATAGGTTCATAAATAGGTTTATAGGTCAGGTACCCCCATATTACAACCTAAATAAAGGTTTTAACCCCCTGATTGCCCCTAGAGTTAACCCTTTCACCAGTGATCACTGTATAACTGTCACTGGTGACGCTGGTTAGCCAGTTAGTTATTTCGTTATTTAGGTTCCCCGTCAGGTTTTTATATAGCGTCAGGTACCCCCATATATTACCTAATAAAGGTTTTAACCCCCTGATTGCCCCTAGTTAACCCTTTCACCCCCTTTTGCCAGTGTCACTAAGCGATCGTTTTTCTGATCGCTGCATTAGTGTCGCTAGGTAACCAGTTTTTTTTTGTATTACTGTTACGGGTGACGCTGGTTAGTTAGCTTTATTTTTTATACTGTCAGGGCACCCGCCATTTATTACCCAATAACGGTTTAACCCCCTGATCGCCCGGCGGGTGATATCAATTAGGTTTTAGGGTCAAATAAGGTCTGCGTCGCCCCAGGTTAGTGCCAGTACCGCAAACACCCACGCGCAAAGCATACACCTCCCTTAGTGGTACAGTATCTGAACAGATCAATATCTGATCTGATCAGATCTATACTAGCGTCCCAGCAGTTTAGGGTTCCAAAAAAAAACGCATTGTTAGCGGGATCAGCCCAGATACCTGCTAGCACCTGCGTTTTCCCCCCTCCGCCCAGCCCACCCAAGTGCAGTATCGATCGATCACTGTCACTTACAAAACACTAAGCACACATAACTGCAGCGTTCGCAGAGTCAGGCCTGATCCCTGCGATCGCTAACATTTTTTTTGTGGTAGCGTTTTGATTCAGTCGCTTCAGTCAGGAGCTTTTTTACCTGTGAATCTCAAAAAAATAAAAAAAATAAAAATAGTTGTCGTTTTATTGTTCTCTCTCTCACTCTATTCTCTCTCTATTGTTGCTCTTTTTTTACTCCATTCTATTCTGCAATGTTTTATTATGTTTTATCATGTTTTTATCATGCTTGCTTTTCAGGTATGTAATTTTGTTTACTGTGTTTTAGTGTTAAGCATTTTTTTGTTTTCAGGTGCGCCCATACTCAGGAGAAGCAGCAAAATGTATTTTGGGGTGCAATTCCACATATAACTATGGCATGTGTGAGCAATATATCATTTAGTGACAACTTTTTGAAAAAAAAAAAAATCTTTTTTATTTTTGTCTTTATTCAATCACTTGGGACTAAAAAAAAAAATATTCAATGGGCTCAACATGCCTCTCAGCAAATAGCTTGGGGTGTCTACTTTCCAAAATGGGGTCATTTGGGGGGGTTTTGTACTTCTCTGCCATTTTAGCACCTCAAGAAATGAAATAGGCAGTCATAAATTAAAAGCGGTGTAAATTCCAGAAAATGTACTCTAGTTTGTAGACGCTATAACTTTTGCGCAAACCAATAAATATACGCTTATTGGCATTTTTTTTACTAAAGACATGTGGCTGAATACATTTTGGCCCAAATGTTTGACTAAAATTGAGTTTATTAGATTTTTTTTATAACAAAAAGTAGAAAATCTCTTTTTTTTTCAAAATTTTCGCTCTTTTTCCGTTTATATCGCAAAAAATAAAAATCACAGAGGCAATCAAATACCATCAAAAGAAAGCTCTATTTGTGGGAAGAAAAGGACGCAAATTTCGTTTGGTTACAAAATTGCATGACCGCGCAATTACCAGTTAAAGTAGTGCAGTGCGAAATTGAAAAAAGACCTCTGGTCCTTTGGCTGCCAAATGGTCCGGGGCTGAAGTGGTTAAAGATGTCCTCTGTATTACCTGTTTAAAAATTCTAATAAAATCTTTATGAAAAAAAATAAAACTATGTAAAGCAGGGGTGTCTATCTCAAATTCATCGGGGGCAGCTAATTATAACAGTTTTTTTTAATTTAAGTAATAATTTGCTCAGAGTTCAGGGGGTGTGATGTGTACAGTGGACAAGATTCGGGAGCTGCGCTACGTACAGAATGCAGAGTTTCAGAGTGCACTGCGGCCAGAGTGCAGAGTTCAAAAGTGCCCTGTGTACAGAGTTCAGGGTTCATGGGTGAGCTACATGCAGTGTTGGGGGGGGGGGGGGTTCAGCTCACCCCACCAACTGACACCCCTCCACTACCAGATTTTGATTTGATATGGGATTTGTATTGCGCCGAATGCGCTCCATTAGGAGCACGTCTAGGCGCACAGAGACCCTAAAATCAAGTTGAGATTTCCAATAGAACGTTAAAAAAAAGAACCTAGGGTGCCCAATATGAAAGGGGTAAAGTAAAACAAAAAGAAACCGGGGGGGGGGGGGGGGTGAGGGACTAAACGCTCCAGATGAGGGAGGAAAAAGAGCATACAAAATCCATGGCTCGAACTGCAGGAGCTGGCAGAGCAGAGAGAAGGTCAACAGCCGGGTGGAAGAAGGCACAGGATTAGCGGCAGCAGATCCTGGATGGAACTCGGCACACTTGAAACAAGCAAAGGGTTGGTCAGTCTGGCCGGGTCGTAGCAGATAGGCAATCAGGCAGATACGGCAGGCAAGGTCACAGGCTAGCAAAGGTTCAGCATCAGAGATAGACAGACAGTCCATAAACAGAGTCAGGCAGGCCGGGATCAGGGTAGGAGAGATCAGCAGAGTCAGACGTAAGGTCAGAAATAGCAATCGGGCAGGCAGGTAACAGAGTCTTCAGGTACAAGCTGCAGACAAACAGCACTGAGCAAGTGCAGCTGTCACTGGCGCCAAACCGCGCTAGCGCGCACACGCGCCTGTTGCGCCTGAGCTGCACACTGGCGCACACACGGGCCGATGTTTAGGTTGCCTAACGGCGCGCATTCACACACGCAGATTCGCCCACACAGAGCGAGCAGAGCCCTGACACTGACATGTTTCTTTAGCTGAACTTACACCTAGGGTTTGATATTTTGTAAGAATGCTGTTTTTATAATTTCCCACTTTTATGTCTGCAAGACAGGGCAGAATAACTTACTGTTGTGTTTTTTTTTTTATTTGTAGACCATGAAGAGACATTAACTTTGCATTCAGAAGCTGTGAAACCAGAAATGTCTCCAGCTCCAGCTTTACTGTGGACGGGCTCCTCATCCCTGCCCAGAAGACCCCAACCCGTTTCTCCCCTGGTCCACTCCCCTTCTGCTGTAATGCCAGAGGCTTCCACAATCCCTGTCGCCTTTTCTCCAAAACTAGAGAGGGGGGAAACTCCTCCATCAGCCACTGGTGCCTCCCCATCTCCACAGCCATACAGAGAGCAGCAACAGCTGGAGCTGCAAAGACAGCAATTGCTTGCGCATCGCCGCACACATCGTGTGATGGAGGTCCAGGTGCGGCAACAACGCCGCCACTATATGGCTGTGGAGAGGGCCCTAAATGCACTGGTGCAGCAACAGCGTACTTTCACACAAGAAATGGCAGGCATCCATTCAGTGCTCAGGCAGGCAGTCGCCATAATGGGTGAGAGCCGTCTCCACGTTGAACCTGGGGAAAGACGACAACAGGCGGAGCAGGTGAATGCCTCCAATCCCGCTCCCACTGCACAGACCCAGCAAGAGCGAGCAAGAGGAGAAAATGGCAGCCATCCCTGCTGATGGATCACTTTTTATCCTGATATTGTAAATAATTATTTTTTATTTAGTTGTATAGAGAAGGAGGGATGAATATAGAGATTTAATATTTATTGGGTTGTTCATAGCCAAACCAGTATTATGTGTCTTTTTGAAAAAAATTACTTTTTTCTTTTTTTTTTTTTATTCAACAAGACCATCTTTATTGTGGTCTGTAATTTTAAATACATTTTTTGTTTAAAAATCAACTGCTTATTTTTAGTTTTTTTCCAACTCCTCCAAGTATCAAGGTCTATGCCTTTTGTGACTATCGTGTATACTCGAGTATAAGTTTTATGAGTTTTTCAGCGCATTTTTTTGTGCTGAAAATGCCCCCCTCGGCTTATACTGGAGTCAAGCACTTTTCTGCAGCAGAGAATGACATTTTCTGACCCGACTTTGGGGCCCGGTATCTTGGGGCCACTTGGTGCTAGAAACCCCTAACCCAGCGGAACTAGCACTACAACATATGCAAATTTGGGGTTCCTAGCACCAAGTGGCCCTGAGATACAGGGCCCCAAAATCGGTCAACTGTGTCCATCTGCAGCAATGTCATTTCGGGACCCTTTGGGTCCAGAGACCCCACATTGGCTGCAGCTAGGGGGCATGTAGGAACCCTTAACTACCAAGTTTGAAGTTTGGGGTACCTATGGCTGCAAATGGGCACAGTGAGGCTGCAAATGGGCATTGTTGACCGTCTTTTCCACTTACAGTAGCTGCGCATTTTTCACCCTGGGCTTATATTCGAGTCAATAAGTTTTCCCAGTTTCTTGTGGTAAAATTAGGTGCCTCGGCTTATATTGGGGTCGGCTTATACTTGAGTATATACGGTAATTCACACAGGTTTTTTATTTTGTATCTTCTGGCACAAAATGCAACTCCATGTCGGGTAACATTTTGGCCAGCAGTTAATGAACATTTTGGAGATTTCAGTGTAAAAATTATTTGAAACCTATAGCTACAAAGATTGTTGAAGCAGTGTTGTCATTATAAGTCATTAGGACCCCTTTCACAATCGTTTGGGCTGATAAACAAGGCTGGCATGTAAAAGTTACTAAAAATATTTAGGATGATGGCACTGTAATAATTTTAATAAAGATAAATAAATCTAAGTACCTACTTTCCAAATTGATATACAGCTGTTACATGACACAGCTCTTTCCCAGCCTGTCTGCAGGGAAACAGTGGCAGGAGGAGCTTCTAGTCCTTCTACTGGTCACATGTTTAAAATAAAAAAACAGCCTTAGTAATATTAAAAAAAATATATATCAAATTCTTTTAAATTGTTATACAAATATATATTTGAAATTAAATCTTTTTAGGCAGTAAAATGGTGGTGTCACGCTCCTCCATCCTGTGTCTTAGAATAACAGGGAGGTAAAGCCTCCATCAATCAAGAGGTAATATCCCACCCCATTGTGTTTAGTTGGTTCGTGAGCTTGGAGGCGGGAGGGAGGGAGTGGACTGTCATTTACCACTGTGTAAATGCCCACATGTGTAACGCTATAGTCACATGGGCTGCTTAGTTGCAATAAGGTGGAAATGCTCAGGGTAGAAAAAACGATAAAAACTGAGCATGTGCACCAGCTGCCAACAGCTATCTATGTAGCTATCTATGTAGCTTCAACTAACATTTGCCTAGAAAACTAAACGTTCAGCGGCATTTGAATTTGCAAGGTTTGCTCATCAGCTGTCATGTAATGAGGCAGATGCAGCCAAAAAATAAATGGGTGAATCCTACTGCAATTATCGCACTGAAATATACATGCATGAGGATGTACCGGTAAGTGAAAGGTAAATTCAACCACCAAATGGCAAACAAATGCTTAGTGAAAGCTGAAAATAGGTATTCGTAAATATCCCCAGACAGCCCCCCCACTTAAATCAGGGTTCCCAGAGACCCTCCCACTTACACCAGGGTTCCCAGAGAGCCTCCCCTCCCGTTGGGGACCCCTGCAGAGACTGGGGGCTATGGGCCCCAGATTCAGGGCTATAGCCCCAAAAGCCTCCCCCTAGCGACGCCACTGAATAGAACCCTAAGTTTTGACACGTATTTTTATCTATCATGTGTGGGTGCTCCAATCAAGCCAGAGAACAGGCCAAATATTGTGGAGGATCAGACATTACTTCAATTTTTCTGTCAATAAAAGCCTGTTATTTAACACCTTGGGTAGATACCCTGTTTCCCCCGAAAATAAGACCTAGCGTGATTGTCGGTGATGGCTGCAATATAAGCCCTACCCCCCCAAACAAGCCCTACCCTGTTTCCCCGAAAATGAGCCCTACCCTGAAAATAAGACCTACAAGGACTTTAGCTAGGGCTTATTTGGGTGGTAGGACATATATTGCAGCCATCACCGACAATCACGCTAGGTCTTATTTTTGGGGGAAACAGGGTAGTACTGCTTCTCCATTGTTGCATCTGTTCTTGGATGTGGTATAACAGTTTTTTACTTTGTGCAATTCATATGTTGATCTAGAAGGCATGTCAGAAAGGTGTTTTATTTAAAAAAAAATTTAACCCCAGCTGTTAACCACTTGACCTCCAGAAGATTTACCCCCACCCCCCCTTCATGAGCAGGCCATTATTCACGATACGACACTGCGTTACTTAAACTGACAATTGCGCGGTCATGCAACACTATACCCAAATTTAATTTGTCGTTTTTTTTTCCCCAAATAGAGCTTTCTTTTGGTGTTATTAGATTTTTTCATTTTGTAAGTTTATATACAAAAAAAGACCAACAATTTTGAAAATACATTTTTTTTTTTTACTTTACTGCTATAAAACATATCCAATAAAAAAATTTAAAAAAATGTAATTTCTTCATAAATTTAGGCCAATTATATTTTTGGTAAAACAAAATCCCAATAAGCGTATATTGATTGGTTTACACGAACGTTATAGCATCTACAAATTATGGGAATTTATTTCTGGATTTTTTTTAATACTCGTAATGGCGGTGAGCACAGTGACTTTTAGCTGGACTGTGATGTTGCGGCTGACAATCGGACACTAACTGACACTTTTTTGACATTTTGCGGGAACCAGTGACACTATACAGGGATCAGTGCTAAAAATATGCAATGTCGTACAAAATGACACTGGCTGGGAAGGAATTAAAAAGCAAGGGCGATCAAAGGGTTAACTGTGTGCCTAACCAGTGTTTTTTTTTTGTACTGTGTTAGGTGCTTTTACTAAGGGAAGAGATGGATTTTATTCCCTGCTTTGCAGGAACACAAAATCCATCCCACCCCCGTCAGAAGGGAGATCTGCCTTGTTTGTTTTACCGACGATCGGTGGGTGCCGGAGGATTTCTAGTGCCCGGCACCCGAGATCGATCACGGCCCACCGGTGACGCACGAGTGCCTTCTGCAGGTGGAAGTGCAGAATCACGTATATACAGTGTCTTGAAAAAGTATTCATACCCCTTGAAATATTCCACATTTTGTCATGTTACAACTAAAAACATAAATGTATTTTATTGGGATATTCTTTGTGATAGACCAGGGGTGCCCAACCTTTTGAAGAGCGAGGGCCACTTAAGCGAATTGGTAACTGGTCGCGGGCCACAAGGAGCAGAGCGGGAGGATGACAGGTCCGTGTCCACGGACACAAACCACTCTACTCTATGGGCCCTCTGATCCAATACGATTCACCCAGACGGAAGGGGCAGATCCCTTTCTATTTTTTTTTTAGGTAGGCGGGTGTAAACAGACACAAGTCCGTTTACATCTGCTGCTCCATAGAGGTGAATAGTAAGTCCGATTGGGTCGGACCAATCATGTGAAAGGGGCCTAAGGCTGCTTTCACATTGATGCACTGCGATTTGCCCAAACCGCGGGTGCAGCGCAGTGAACCTGTGGATATTCTGCCGGTTAGCTGCACTTTGCTGTAAACTTCTATTATATCTTGCAGGTGTGGTACACTTTCTGAAGGCTTATCAAACCCGCAGGTAATAACAGAAGTCTATGGCTCAATGCAGGTAACCCGCAGCTGCTCTGCACCTGCGGATCAGTTTGAAAGCAGCCCAGTAACCACTGCAAAACAGATATAGCCATATATACTGTGAATTTTGTAGTAAACTTACCTTTAATAACCATCTTGCATTCTGGTATCGCTGGCTGTTGCTGTCCCAGGTGGAGTGCATTTGGTATCACTCCGCCTGTGACAGGAGCAGGCGCTATCCAGGAGCATTGGCTTATGTGGCTCTGCTCCGCAGCCACTTGCTTCCACTACCAGCGGCTTCATTCACAAAACTGCTGCTCTGGGATGGCGGGTCGGCAACCAGTGATCTAGGCTTGCCAACTGGCCAACTTAGAGCAGGAGGTCAAGGGACACACCAGAGGGCTCCGCGGGCCACATATGGCCCCTGGGCCACTGGTTGGGCACCCCTGTGATAGACCAACACAAAGTGGCACATAATTGTGAAGTGAAAGGAAAAAGATAAATGGTTTTCAAAATTTTACAAATAAATATGTGAAAAGTGTGGGGGGGGGGGGGGCATTTGTATTCAACCCCCCTGAGTCAATACTTTGTGGAACCACCTTTAGCTGCAATTACAGCTGCAAGTATTTTTGGGGATGTCTCTACCAGCTTTGCACAGCTAGAAAGGGATATTTTTGCCCATTCTTCTTGCAAAATATCTCAAGCTCTGTCAGATTGGATGGAGAACGTCTGTGAACAGCAATTTTCAAGTCTTGCCACAGATTCTCAATTAGATTTAGGTCTGGACTTTGACTGGGCCATTCTAAAGCCTCATACACACGATCAGACTTTGTACAAACTTTCCCGTGGATTTTTGTACAAAGGGTGTTGGCCGTGAACTTGTATTGCATACACACGGCAGGACTTTTTTTAGCCAACTTTCACCTAATCACGTGGTTTTTCTGCTCTTTACCGCCACCTTTGGTCAACTTCTGTATTGTTGTCTGATCTTTTGCATTGGTTCTGAGCATGGGTGTTTCTACTTTGTACAAAAGTCCTATGGTTTTCTGTACACACGATCAGACTTTGCTCCATTGGACTTTTGTTTTGTGCTGTGTTGTTCGCACAGCCAACAAAAGTCAGATGAAAAACAAAAAAGTTTGTCCGATAGAGCGTACACACGGTCGGATGTTGCCTTAAAACAGCTAATTTGCATGTTTGTTGTCAAAAAGTCCGATCGTGTGTATGGGCCTTAACACATGAACATGCCTTGATCTCAATCATTCCATTGTAGCTCTGGCTGTATGTTTAGGGTCGTTGTCCTGCTGGAAGGTGAACCTCCGCCCCAGTCTCAAGACTTTTGCAGACTCTAATGCCCCGTACACACGACCGGACTTTCGACGGACTGAACGCCGGAGGACTTTTCAATGGAGTTCCGACGAAAAGGACTTGCCTACACACGATCACACCAAAGTCCGACGGATTTGAACGTGATGACTTACGACCGGACTAGAATAAGGAAGTTCGTAGCCAGTAGCCAATAGCTACCCTAGCGTCGTTGTTTGTCCGTCAGACAAGCATACAGACGAACGGATTTTTCGACCGGACTCGAGTCTGTTGGAAAAATTTGGAACATGTTCTATTTCTAAAGTCCGTCTGACTTTTGGACAGCAAAGGTCCGATGAAGCCCACACACGATCGAATTGTCTGGCGGATTCGTTCCATCCGACCTTTGCTGTCGAAAAGTCCGGTCGTGTGTACGCGGCATAATGCCCTGTACACAAGATCGGATTTTCCGACAACAAATTTTGGATGTGAGCTTGTTGGCAGAAAGTTCAACTGTGTGTACGCTCCATCGAACATTTGTTGTCAGACTTTCTGCCAACAAATGTTGGCTAGCATGCTCTCAAATTTTCCACCAACAAATGTTTGTACACAAGTTCGTCGGACAAAAGTCCAAAGTACAAACACGCATGCTGGGAATCACGCCTCACTATTGAACTTCCTTTTTATCGGCTCGCCGTACGTCTTGTACGTCACTACGTTCGTAATTGTTGGCCAACATTTGTGTGACCGTGTGTATGCAAGACAAGTTGGAGCCAACACCCTTCAGACAAAAATCCATGGTTTTGTTGTCGGAAAGTCTGATCATGTGTACGGGGCATAACAGGGTTTCTTCTAATGCCCCGTACACACGGTCGGATTTTCCGACGGAAAATGTCCTATCGGACAATGTTGTCAGAAATTCCGACCGCGTGTAGGCTCCATCTGACTTTTTCCGTCGGATTTTCCGACGAACAAAGTTTTATCTCCTGCTCTCAAATTTTCCGACAACAAAGTCCTATCGGACTTTTTCCGATCGTGTGTAGCGAATTCCGACGGACAAAGTGCCACGCATGCTCAGATCACATTACAAGACCAAAGCTATTGGCTACTAGCCTCTACGTAGTCCCGTCGTAGGCAACAAACGTCACCACGTTCAGAATGATCGGATTTTCCGACAACTTTGTCCGACCGTGTGTATGAAACACCAGTGTCGGACAAAATCCGTCGGAAAAAATCTGATGGATTTTGTGGTCGGATTTTCCGACCGTGTGTACGGGGCTTTAGATTGTTCTGTATTTGGCTCCATTCTTCCACCAACTCTGACCAGCTTCCCTGTCGAAGAAAAGCATCCCCACAACATGATACTGCCACCACCATGTTTCACGGTGGGGATGCTGTGTTCAAGGTGATGTGCAGTGTTAGTTTTCTGCCACACATAGAGTTTTGCTTTTAGGCCAAAAAGTTAAATTTTGGTGTCATCTGACCAGAGCACCTTCTTCCACATGTTTGCTGTGTCCCCCACATGGCTTCTCGCAAACTGCAAACAGAACTTCTTATGACTTTCTTTCAACAATGGCTTTCTTCTTGCCACTCTTCCATAAAGAACCAACAAACGAAAAATAAAAAAGCACAGACTTCTACACACCCTAAAGTGTTAAACTACAAAAAAGATTTATTGCTTTAAAAAAACGATGTACAACAATCTATTAGCACAATAACCCAATACCCTCCATAGATCAAAAAAGAACTCCCTATGTAATAAGGGGGTTCCCAAGTGGTCTAACCCTCCCCAAAAATATTCCTCTAAAACCACACTGTGTAGGGCAAAGATACCCCTCGTAGGAGCGAGAGGTAGAAAAGTGCAAACCCCACAGTCGGCAAGTCCACACTCCCCAATACAGAGCACCCCCCTAAGTTCCTAAATAATGTCTCAAAGCCATCTGTAGCGGGACCCCTGCAGCTCATTCCTAGAACGGGGCACTGTATGTCTGTGTGAACACAAATGATATATATCACACTATCCCGTAGTGGAAAGATGCACTGAGTATATAACCACACTATAATACCCACAAGGATACCCTGGTCATAAGTCAGTCAGTCAATGGGGCTGGAGAAAAATAGGATTGGACAAAAACACATCAGAATGCAGTCACACGTTTTTTTAGGGCCGGTTCACACTTGTGCGATGCCAGACATCGCATGTAATTCGCAGCGCACTGCTGTTCACATTACATGCGATATCTGAGCGGTGCGATATCAGCCATACAGATAGTATGGCTGATATCTCACCGCATTCGGTCCAAACACGCACAGGACCCTTTTTTTCTGTTCGGACCAGAATCGGATCGCATGTGTGTTCCGATTCATGTCCGAACTGTCAGTTCGCAGTGCGATACGCGAGCTGAAATGGGGGTGTCGTTAACATATAATGACACTCCCCAGCAGTTCGCATATGGCAGTGTGAACTGCCGTGCGTTTCGGGTGCGATGCGGGAACCCGCAGTGGATTTGCAGGGTTCTCACATTGCACAAGTGTGAACTGGCCCTTACATCCCTTTTTCATTGGAGACATCCTGACAAGCAGGTGAATTTAGCTAAGAATGTCATCAGTCCCGACTGCTCTAATCCAGGCAAGCAGGGCTGGATTAACGTAGGGGCTATTGGAGCTGCAGCTCCGGGGTCCCTACCTTAATATAGGCCCAGCCACCCAAAAAGGACAGACTGCTCATGAAAAACAATGGGCCAATGGGAAGAGATCTCCCCTGACAGGCCCTGCATTCCACATGCACCGCCTGGGCAGGGTGGTGGGATTGATAATGGGCACTGCATGAGCAGTCCTAACAGAAGCCAGGGGCACGCCAACGCAGGGCTCTTACAGATGTCTGGGTCTTCCATAGTGTTAGGCCTGCGCAGCTGCACTCTTTCAGCTCAGAGTGCACGCCGATGCACGGCCCTTACAGTAAGGTGACCAGATTTTTTAAATGAAATCCGGGGACGTATTTTTTTTTTTTACTAGTAATGGTGGCAATTAGCGACTCCCTACCCATCAAGTCTTACTCTCCGGGCCCCAGCTACTACTGGGTGGGAAGCCGAGGAAGATCACTCCGCCAGGGAAGGCAAGGAGAAGGGCAGGTGGCTGGCCGGGACTTGCGCCAAGGTAAAGAAGAACATGCGAGCAGGAACAGAACGGGCATGCACCCGAAACTGAAGAAATATTCTCTCCACTCCAACCAGCACATGATCATCAGAAAGGGGCACAGATAATGAAAAAAATACACCCCCCACCCCCCAAGCTAGTAGGAGCGGCAGAGCTGGGGGGAGGGTGTAAATCTGATTTCTTTTTTTTAATTCGGCACTGTCTTTGAAATTGCCCCAGCCCCTGTTGAAATCCCCGGATTGGAATTTGAACAGGGGCTGGGGCAATTTCAAAGACAGCCCTCCTCTGCCGCTCCTACTTGCTTATGGGGGTTTATTTTTTTTCATTATTTGTGCCCCTTTCTGATGATTATGTTCTGGTCGGAGTGGAGGGAATATTTCTTCAGTTTCGGGCGCATGCTCATTCAGCTCCGCTCGCATGTTCTTCTGCCTTGGCTCAAGTCCCGGACAGCCGCCTGTTGCCTTCCCTGGTGGAGTGATCTTCCTCTGCTCCCCACCCAGTAGTTCCTGGGGCCCGGAGAGTAAGACTTGACAGGCTGTGAGGCGGGCGGCTGCGGCGGAGATTCGCAAAGAGTCGCCGATTGCTGCCATTAGTAAAAAAAAAATATGTCCCTGGATTTCATTTTAAAAATCTGGTCACCTTAGTTTACAACCACTTTAAAAATAAGTGTAATGATATAACATCTAACCCTATCTGTTACACGTTTCTGATCTTATTATAATCACTGTCATCTTTTTTTGACTGTTAAATTGTATCATCTTGAAAAGAAATAAAGGAATTACAAAAAAAAAAAAATAAGTGTAAAATGCAAAACTCCGGTGGGTGTAACAAGATGTCCGCTCTCCCCCTTCTCAGTTTATCCTTACTGTGGAGGAATGCGGGGTGTAGCAAGAGGGCGACGACGGAACGTCACTTCCGTTACACATTCTGACAGGTCGCCGTATCCGACGAAACAACGTCTGAAAAGGACCTATTATAACAGTGTAGCGACAGAGTCACCACTAGAGGGCGACCGTATTTCCTTTACTAAGACGAAGTGTCCTTAGTGCAGGAGGGGCGCCCACCATTTTGCTGTAGTATCTATTTTTTTTTTATTTACTTCCTGTATTAAACTAGAAACAGATTTTTACAACTATTGAGTCGAGGAATTTGATACCTGGCACACTTTTCTGTTAAAAGAATGACAGTTCTTGGTATTACTGGGATGCAGAGGAATGTGGGTAGTACGCCATTTTGTTGTAGCCCATGCAAGAGGACCGGGAGGAGCTCCAATAGTAACAGCATTCTTTTGATGGTGGGATGTGAGTGTGAAGAGTGTGGGTCCAGTGAGGAGGAGGTAATAATAATAATAATAATAATAATAATGTCGTCTTATTATGAGAGAAGGGGGTCAGAACTCTGTGTGGATTGGATAGGGGGATCATGTCACCTCCACAAATCCTCATCTTCCTGCTGTCCTCTATGTAGCCCACTACAAGTACATGGAACAATGTGTCCTGTTGTGATTTTTGCATCTGTTTGTACTATATGTTGTGGCACTTTCAGTCAGTGGCAATCAGAACACCTCTGATTGGCTGGTTCGCCAGACGCAGGAGGCGGGGTATTGTTGTATATGGTGGATATGTAGAAATGCGATTCTCAATTATCTTTGATGCTAAATCAGCAATTTTTTTTTAAGGCGCTCCTATCACCCCATTGCAATGAACAGGGGAACAATCCATAGAAATCTGTGCTGCTATTGGATAAGAATGGTAGTGTGTGTGTTCAGGACACCGTTCAGTAATAACTGGAGTATAACTTTCTATAAAACTGTCTTAGCGAACCTATGGCTCATAGTAGTTGTGATCTAAATCTGCTATTACGTCTAACACTCTCCTCCCCCCCTTAGACTGACAGTGCTGCTGTCTGCTGTGCTCCTTCCTCCAGAGTTGTGTTTCACTAATACAGGAGGTGTGTTACTGACCGGATCACCGAGTGAAAACGAGAAAAAAGAAAACGAATGCAGCCACCATATCTAATGATTGGTAAGCGGCAATATATTATGTTTTGGGTTTCATGATGAATACCGCTTTAATAAAAAATAATAGACTAAGTGGCGGAGTCGACTGGCACGTGAGCGGGATGGGGGTGGGCACTAATCCCAAACGCAGATAAAAGTGATCTCATGGCGAATCCGCTGCGAAGACCACTTTTATCTTAAAGAGGACCACCCGCCATTTCAGCTATCTGCTGCTGTAACCCCCCCCCGGTATTCTACGTCAAAGTGCAGACGTACAGCTACGGCGGTTTGCGGTAAGGGGGTCACTATCATAAAGGAATATGAATTTATCGTCGGACATTTTTGGCACCTTTAGCGCAAGAAAAGCTCAAGAAAAATGTAACCCTTTAAATTCTATATATGTCTTCACGCTGGTCCGTTGGGCTTCCATTGTGGTGTTAAAAATCTGGCCTGCTGCTTTTTTGGTCAGTTAACCACTTAAGGACCGCCTCCTGCACATTTACGTCGGCAGAATGGCACGGCTGGGCACAACAACGTACAGGTACGTTGCTCTTTAAGAGCCCAGCCGGCGGCGTGCTTGCGACCCGGTCCCGGGGTTTCAGGGCCGCGCGACCCGGTCCCGGGGTTTCAGGGCCGCGCGACCCGGTCCCGGGGTTTCAGGGCCGCGCGACCCGGTCCCGGGGTTTCAGGGCCGCGCGACCCGGTCCCGGGGTTTCAGGGCCGCGCGACCCGGTCCCGGGGTTTCAGGGCCGCGCGACCCGGTCCCGGGGTTTCAGGGCCGCGCGACCCGGTCCCGGGGTTTCAGGGCCGCGCGACCCAATTCCCGCCGGTGCCCTGCGATCGGGTCACAGAGCTGAAGAACGGGGAGAGGTAAGTGTAAACAAACCTCTCCCTGTGCTTCCTAGTGAGGCTGTCACTGATCGTCTGTTCCCTGTCATAGGGAAAGACGATCAGTGATGTCACACACCAAGCCACGCCCCCCTACAGTTAAAAAAAACCCCACACAGGTCACACTTAACCCCTACACTGCCCCCTAGTGGTTAACCTTTTCACTGCCAGTGACATTTACACAGGAATCAGTGCATTTAAATAGCACTGATTGCTGTATAAATGACAATGGTCCCAAAAATGTCCGATGTGTCCGCCATAATGTCGCAGTCACAATAAAAATCGCTGATCGCCGCCATTACTAGTAAAAAATAAAAATATTAATAAAAATGCTATAAAACTATCCCCTATTTTGTAAACGCTATAACTTTTGCGCAAACAAATCAATAATCGCTAATTGCGATTTTTTTATTTTTTTTATTTTTTTTTTTTTTTACCAAAAATATGTAGAAGAATACGTATCGGCCTAAACTGAGGAAAAAAAAATTTTTTATATATTTTTTGGGGATATTTATTATAGCAAAAAGTAAAAAAGATTGAATTTTTTTCAAAATTGTCGCTCTATTTTCGTTTATAGCGCAAAAAATAAAAACCGCAGGGGCGATCAAATACCACCAAAAGAAAGCTCTATTTGTGGGAAAAAAAGGACGCTAATTTTGTTTGGGAGCCACGTCGCACGACCGCGCAATTGTCAGTTAAAGCAACGCAGTGCAGAATCGCAAAAAGGGGCCTGGTCCTTTAGCAGCAAATTGGTCCGGGGCTTAAGTGGTTAAAAAAACACACACAAAAAAACGCACCTTCCAGTTCTAATGCATTGACAACGCAGCAAGAACACATCATTAACGCACCCGTGTTGCGTTTTTGAGTCACATGACCTGTGAAAAACGCACCCTAAGCACAGTAAAATCGTGGCAAAATGGTGTGCGTTTTTGGTACCATTATCGGCACCCCTTTTTCACCCTTCTCTGCCGATAACACAATTTTCGGCCAAAATGTTTCGGTGCATCTCTATTTGTTACCATGTGTTTTGGTGCACGTGTTGGCAAGACATTAAAAATGAATGGCACCGCTACACGCCTGCAGAAGGGAAGGTGCATCTTTTGCATGTTGCGGAGAGACGTGTGCGGATTTGCACGCCAAGCCTTATAGCCCAGTTACAGCTGTAGGGCCCTTTCACACAGGCGCCTTCCTTTCCAATCAGTAGGGAATCAGTCCGCAAATCCCCTGCCGGCCAGAGCAGAGCGGGCACATGACAGGTCCGTGTCCGCTCCGTTTCTGCAGAGCGGATATGAACACGCTCTGCCCTATGGGTGGGAATAAACAGACTCCGCTGTCTGTCTACACCCAGCTGCCTCCGACCCAGTCCACCCAAATGGAAGAAGACGTGGGCCTTATCGGACCCAGAGGTAGGTGGGTGTAGACGGGGCACAAGCTGCATTACACCCACCGGGCCATAGGGATGCATGGACCTTTTTGATCAGGTCCACCTGAAAAAATCACAGACAGATCTGATCGGATCACCCATGTGAAAAGGCCCTTAACCACTTGCTTACTGGGCACTTAAACCCCCCTCCTGCCCAGACCAATGTTCAGCTTTCGGTGCTGACGCACTTTGAATGACAATTGTGCGGTCATACAACACTGTACCCAAATTAAATTTTTATCATGTTTTCTTTTTGTGGTATTTAATCACAGCTGGGGTTTTTGTTTTTTGCTAAACAAACAAAAAAAGATGGAAAATGTAAAAAAAAAAAAAAAATCATGTTTAATAGTTTGTTATAAAATTTTGCAAACAGGTCATTTTTATGCTTCATTGATATGTGCTTAAGGGCGGGACTGGTGGGCACTGATGGGCACTAATAGGCACAGATAAGGTGGCACTGATAGGCACAGATAAGGTGGCACTGATAGGCACAGATAAGGTGGCACTGATGGGGACAGATAAGTCGGTCCTGATGGGCACAGATAAGGCAGCACTGATGGCCACTGATAAGATGGCTTTGATGGGTGGCCCTGATGGGTACCACTGATGGGCACTGGTTGGTGGCACTGATGTGCAGCACTGTTCCTGAGGCACTGACAGGTGGCACTGTGGGCACTGATGGGTGGCGCTGGTGGGCACTGGTAGGCGGCACTGTTGCCTACTGCTAGGTGGTACTTGTAGGGGGCACAGGTGGGCACTGAGGAGCTGGCAGCAGCTTGCAGTGATCGGGGCTGATGTCCCTCCCACTGCCGTCGGTGATCGGCTTTTTTTTTTTTTTCTCCTCGCACAGAAAAAATTGCTGATTACCGGCTGTGTTGACATCACATGATCAGCTGTCATTGGCTGACAGCTGATCACGTAGTAAGGAGTCGGGATCGACCCCTTACTCCGATCTGTGATCCAGCGAGTCTCATAGACTCACTGATCACAGAGCGCCCCCTTCAGGGGGCGCGCAGGCCGCTCGTGCACGGGACAACGTCAATAGACGTAGTCCTGGCAATGCAGGTCCGCGCTGTAGCCGTCATTCAGCTATAGCGCGGATCTCAAGTGGTTAAAGTGTTACTAAACCCACAACAGTAAAATCAGTCTGTATATGCAGTAAAGCATGCTCGTTATACTCACTGTAGAACCTAAGGGGGTACTCCTTTGCATTGTGTAAAAAGGCTGTGTGATCCTGTCTTCTCTGATCCTCCCCTTCTTCCACTGACTACAAAACAGGTCTGGATAAGACAGAGTTAGTGGAGTCAGGCTGCACATGCTCAGTTTGGTGTTTTTTCTTGGGAGAGTGCATGTGATCAGCACAGGGCCAATCAGCACTGTTCAAACAGAGGGTCAGGGGTCCTGCAGCCTCATAGAAAAATTGTGGGAAAATGAAAACTCCTACAAGCTATCCAGACACTGATAGAAGTCACAAGACTGCTATATACTGCTGATGAAAAAGGTATTTAGCAGTTTATATTTACTAAAACGATTGCGTGTTCTGTGGGAAACCAGATATAGTGAATGCAGGGTCCTGGGTTTAGTAACACTTTAATATAGAGCCATTTATCCAACTGTACATCAAGAGCCTCTGGTTTATAGTACAGATACAGTGTAAATATAGAGCCATTTATCCAACTTGCCATCCAGAACTGTTATATTTATAGCCCAGATATGGCCTTAAAGTGGTTGTAAACTCTTACATATACCCAGTGAAGTTACTGGCCTCAGGTGATACATAAGTTGTAGCTGTTTATCTGCAGTCTTCTCTACATCTGTTCAAAGTCCATAATTTATAAAGCTTGTCTGAGATGTCAGAAAAAAGGGTGAGGAGCGCTAAAGTTACACACTGCAGAGCTCAGTGAGGGGAGCTCTGAGAGTTGATTGGAGTGAAGGGACGCACCCCTCGTCACACAGCACACAGGATTTAATAATAATACAGAGGTCAGTGATGAGAGCTCTGACAGCTGATTGGAGGGAAGGGACACCCCCCCCCCCCACCTGCACACAGGAACAGACCTGTCAATCACATGTGCTGGAGCTCCCTCCCCTGGCACCTTTTATCTCTTGGTGTCAGGAAAGTCAGAAGTTATTCACGCTGATAGCAGGAGAACAAAGCAGCTGCGCAAAATTACATTTAGTACTCTGGATTGAGACAAGTACAGACTATAGAGGGATATGCTTTGTTCATATTTCATGTCTGAGGTTTACAACCAGTTTAATATAGAGCCATTTATCCAACTGTACACCCAGTGACGCTCGTTTATAAGACAGATGCATCCTAAATTATAGAGCCATTTATTCAACTGTTCATCCAGAGCAGGGGTCTCCTAACTTTTGGAACAAAGAGCCAGTTTATGGTTCTTCAGACTTAAGGGGAGCCGGACTGTGGCCATCAGGAGTATAAAATGTCCCAGCATCAGTGCGAGTAAACAATACACCATCATTGGTGTCATTGGGAGGAATTGTGCCCCATTGTTGTCATTGGGAGGAACTGTGCCCCATCACTGGTGTCATTGGGCCCCCATTGTTGGTGTCATTGGGAGTTACTGTGCCCTTCATTGGTGTCATTGGGCCCCCATTGTTGGTGTCATTGGGAGTTACTGTGCCCTTCATTGGTGTCATTGGGCCCCCATTGTTGGTGTCATTGGGAGTTACTGTGCCCTTCATTGGTGTCATTGGGCCCCCATTGTTGGTGTCATTGGGAGTTACTGTGCCCTTCATTGGTGTCAGTGAATAAAATAGCACCCCAAGGGCTAAATAAAAGCAAGCAAAGGGCCACATCCAGCCCCTGGGTCACAGTCTGGAGACCAATGATCCAGAGCCTCTGATTTATGACCCTGGTACATCCTAAATATAGAACCATTTTTCCAACTTCAGAGCAGCTGGTTTATAGCCCAGATAAAGGCCATAAATAAATATAGAGCCACATTTGCAACTGTATACCCAGAACCAGTGCTCAAATACCGTATACTATTCTTACAGCCCAGCCAGACCAGAACTTGATCCAGTCAGTTGGGACAGGAAGCCAGCCAACCCAGGAGGCCAGCCAACCCAGAACTCCAACCAGACCAGAAGGCCAGCCAGGTCAGAATTGTGGCCAGCAAGGCCAGAGCTCAGCCCAGCCAGCTTGCCAGCCCAGGACTCCAACCAACCAACCAGCCAGCCAGGCAAGAACATATTCAAACCAGCCAGTTGAACCATAACTCAAAGAAGACAGCCAGGCCAGAATCGAGGCCAGCCATGCCTGAAACTAGCCAAGCAAATCGGCCTGCAGTACCAGTTGTTCTACCTTCATGATGGACTCCGCCATCAGACTTGGGGTCACCAATTGCTCTCCAGACATGAAAAAATTGTGACTAAAAGCAAATGCCAAGATTCTTGCTGAAGCTAACTTTTAAGGTAGGCTAACGTCACATTTGTACTTTTTCAAGAATTATTCACGCTAGCAAAAAATAGGTTTTGGGACTTTAAATGAGGCGTGGGGAAGCACCTCCATCCCGGGGTTAGTTATAGATACAGGAGGGTGGGACTTTAAATGAAGTGGCTGGGGTGCGCACAAGAAAATACATATATATAATAAAAATATATTTATTCAGTCATAAGTTGATGAGGACAAAAAAAGTATAAAAAGAGTAGTCATTGTATACACAAATATGTACATCTATATGGCACAAAGTGTATACATAATACTGGCATAAACATGTATAAAATCACATAAATCCAAAATACATGCATGGTTAAATACAAAGTGTATAAAGCAGAGAAGTAGCCATAATAACTCAAAATGACATGGACTGATATCTGTTATATGAAGTCAAAAAAAGTATACAAGTAGTAAAAAATCCTAGGAGAGTCGCTGTAGCATCTATTATAGCTCGACGCGTTTCGTGGATGTGTCTCCACTCATCAGGAGCAGATGCGACAAATACCTGCAAGAGGTGAAAGAGTAATGATGTACCGCACTCCGTTATAGAGGGGAAAAAATAATAAGTCGATGAAAAAATTGGATCAGGTATATCTACCAACCAGGGCAGGCGCAGCAGGCATTGGCAAGCACGTGTTGAGGCGGGGGCATATGTATCATATACGCCATACGCCAAGCGTTCACCCAGTCCTCATCAACTTATGACTGAATAAATATATTTTTATTATATATATGTATTTTCTTGTGCGCACCCCAGCCACTTCATTTAAAGTCCCACCCTCCTGTATCTATAATTATTCACGCTAGCCTTACTTTTTATTGAGGCCTTCATAGTTTATTCTCTAAAAAATGTAAATGGGGGGAAAAAAAGGTGTTGCACCCTAGTGAACCTTGATTTCTTCAATGTTGTTGAGTTTAGATCTCCACCACCAAAGATTGTCTACCCTTGTTCTACGTGTAGCGGCCATAACCCTCAATGGGGCGGCCTTGACTTTTGGGCTTGCCAGTTACCTCCGCTTGGCTTGTTAATCCGTGTCCAGGGGTTCCCAGGGTTAGTACCCAACAACTTCGGATGCTGACACCATAAAAGTCCTTTTAGAAGGTTTTTATTTGCAGGGGTAACATCCAACAAACACAGTCTTGATTAGGAACAGAGGGCAAGGGTGAAGAAACGCGGGCACCTTGAACTGCTGACAATTGAAATGTCTCTAACAAAAACCCAGAGAGTAGCCACTCGCAGCTGGGCGCTTCAATGCTGAACAAATCTCTAGCCAGAGATTATGGCAGTCAACACTTTGATCCGGAAACTTGTAAAGTCTCTGACACTGAGTAAACTCTCAACCGAAAGTGAACAGGAACCTTTTCTCAGTACCTGGAACGTTCTCTGTCTCCTTGGCAGTTCTGCGAAACTGTGGATTCCTTAGTGTCCATAACAACCCAGCAACCAGGCTCTTCTTGAAATGCCAACTCCGAAGAGTCCTCCCCTGGTCGCTTACACAAGCTGCGGTGCCCCTCCAAGATTGAGAGCGCACCCGGACGCCTTGAATCCTCCCTCAGTTACTGCGCCTCGGACCAGCAGATTCCGAGACTTGGGAACAGATAGATCCTTGCCCCAGACCAAGCGGGTCTGTGGGGCTAGACAAATTGACCATGTTGCGGGATGGCAAACGCTCCCGGGCTCGGGACCCCTCGCGGGGCTACCACGGTCCAGGAACAGGCAGCTATGGCCGAACCCCGAACACGTGACTTCAGCACCTTAAGAACCCTTCCCCAGACTCCTCAGCGGGCCAGATGGGGTGCCACTGATTGGCTCCGGGGAAGACTGATACTCAAAGCATCCAACCAGGCCTGGTTCTAGGCCTGTCATGTGTACCTAACTGTACCCATGACCAGGCAGAACCCTAACGCAGCTCAGCCAAACTGATGCCAAAGTTAACCTGCACAATTATCCCTCAGAATCCCATTACTGTTCTGAGGAAAAAACTAAATTTCCACATATAGCGCCCACCTTGTAAAAGTGTCACCGCTACATACATATATGGCCTCTTTCACACGGGGTGGACTCTGTTTTGATCAGCAGGGGGACCTGTCCACTGATCAGAGTAGAACGGGCAGATGGCAGGTCCGTGTCCGCTCAGTTTATGCAGAGCTGACCCAAACAGGGCCCATTCGTCTTTATGGGCGCCTAGGACTGCCCTCCAATTCACCTAGACAGAGGAGGACAGATCACCTTCCGCTTTTTTTTTTTTTTTTTTGTGAAACAGATAGGATTAAAGGTAGGCAAGTGTAAACGAACACAAGTCCGTTTACACATGCCACGTCATAGGGCTGAATGTTGTGGCAGATCAGATCTGCCTGAAATACTGATAGGCGGACCTGATCAGACCCTTTGTGTAAAAAGGGGCCTTAAGCTATTTTTTGCTGCTTTTTCCTAGAACTGTATAGGATTTAGATACCTTTTTTTCCATTGGATTTGATGTTTTCTTTATTTTTGCAGGGTGACCTGCAGACAAGATTATTTTGAAGTATTTAGAAGGACACAAGGCTCTGTAAAGGACATCATGATGGAGAGCCAGCTGCCTCTCAAATCAACAGGTAAAAGGAGACTCTTCATTTCTTCTAAAAGGTACTGAGGATCTTCCTAAATCAGGATGGTGTAGTGATATAATATATATAGTTCGTAGTTCGTTTGTAGTTATTAATAAGTATTGTTCCCGCAGCAAACCCAATTCTTCCAGAGAGAGTTTATTGGCTTCCAAAACAGAACAGTCTCGTAATAGATGACAAAATCCAACAGGGTATAATCATGACAGTGTTAGTAACTTTCTAGAGCCCCATGAAACCATGTGACTTTTGGTGCTTTTATAAGAACACACACTTCTAAACAGATTGAATGTCCTGTTATATCCCCCACACACACTGAATGGCTGAGCAATTTGATTGGCCGTTTCCATTAAATGCTTTGATCTACTCCTGTCATTCAGAGGGACAGGAGATCACCCCAAGCTGTGAACAGCTGTAGTCATAAACTGCCCTAATCTGCATTCTTGCATATTAACATTAACAAGTCCCCATTGATATGTGTGACTACTGATTAGATTAAGAGATGCCACCTGAACACCCTTTTGAGGTGTAGAATAGACTTGAACCCCCAATCTATATTCTTGCATATTAACATCAACATAGCCCAGAATCATTATCTGTTCCCCTTTGATATGTGGAGTAATTCTTGTTTGGCCACTTCCCATTTGATATGTGTAATTAGGTTAACAGATAACAATATGGCCTGCCTAGAATGAACTTGTCTTAGAATGCCTAAATAAAATGCCTATATGAAATGCATAAACAACACTACATATATCTAATAAATATATATATATATATATATATATATATATATATATATATATATATATATATATATATATATATAATTAGATATAACATACTACAGATGGGCTCCGGCGTGTTCGCACAGCCCACGTGCAGAGCCCGCCAGGAAGTCGGCACGGCACTGTGCTAATCACAGGCAGTGGGGGATTTCCCGATGCGTGGCTGCAGAGATCGTGAAATGTCTCACAGCCTGTGATTAGCGCAGCACCGTGCCGACTTCCTGGCGGGCTCGGCACGTGGGCTGTGCGAACACGCCGGAGCTCATCCTTATTCCTAAATACATACATCCTCTGATAAAGCTGGAAAAATCTTCCTCGAGTTACATTAACCACTTGCTTACTGGGCACTTAAACCCCCCTCCTGTCCAGACCAATTTTCAGCTTTCATCGCTGATGCATTTTGAATGACAATTGCGCGGTCATACAACACTTTACCCAAATGACATCTTTATCATTTTTTCCCACAAATAGAGCTTTCTTTTGGTGGTATTTGATCACCTCTGCGGTTTTTATTTTTATGTTAAAATGTTTAACCGAATTAAAGAAAATAATTATTATTATTTTTTTTAATACATTTTGTTATACAATTTTAAAACAGGTAATTTTTCTCCTTTATTGATGTACGCTAATGAGGCAGCACTGATGGGCACCGATAGGTGGCAGTGATGGGCACTGATGGGTGGCAATAATGGGCACTGATCGGTTACACTGATAGGCAGCACTGCTAGGTGGCACTGATTGGCACCACTGGTGGGCATTGAAAGGTGGCACTTGTGGGCATTGATAGGTGGCACTCATGGACATTGATAGGTGGCACTGGTGGGCACTGTCAGGTGGCAATGGCAGGTGGCACAGATGAGACATAATTGCCTCCTTCTCTTCGGGACCGATGTCCCTTGCAAATGAGCCAGTGAGAAAAAGAAAAGAAAGAAAAAGATGATTACCGAGCTTTTGTTTATATCATGTGATCAGCTGTCATTGGCTGACAGCTGATCGCATGGTAAGGGTCCAGGACCTGCCCCTTACTCAGATCGGTGATCACCCAAGTCTCAGTGACTCTGCGATCATATGACGGCCTCCCGGAAATTCAGGTCCGCGCTGTGGCCGTCATTCAGCTATAGAGCGGACGTCAAGGAGTTAAGGACATCATATATAGCCTACTGTAATGTGTGAGGTTATAATATGCAATAACATGCATCCCTACCCACACAGCTACTCTCCACTTGCTTCCGGTTGTCCGGGTTTTGGATGGGGCTTCAGCGTCCTCACTTTGCAGGACTGCTGGTCCTGCTTTTTTTTTTTTAAAGCCTGTGGCGTGCAAAACACACTCAAAAACTCACCCGGTGCATAGAAAACGTGCACAACATAAAGAGGTGCGACAAAAGAGTGCAATGGGTACACAAGTCCTCTAAAATCAGAGGACCTAGTCCTGAATCCCCCGGGGCGTTAGGCTCCAGACAGGGACAAGGACACGTAAAACTTGGTCTTCATGGCCAAAACCAATCAGACCCCGTTCTCTGGAAGGTCTGCCGAAACAGACCCACCCAAATACTAGGTGAGGCTCCCCCGAAGGGAGACCCCAACCCTATGAGAGAAGGCGAACCAAGCCAGAAGGCCATGTCCACCCCCTCCCCAACTTTCAGGACAGGCCCTGGGACCTGTGACCCTACTCGTCACACGTGCTAAACCGTGTACAAAACATAAAAATACAAAAAGTGACACACAAAGGAATAAATAAAATAAAGCGGGGGAAGGGATAGTGGAGAGGAGAGTGAAGAAGTGGTCATTGTGTGATACAATGACCAGGCACTCCGGCCAGGAATAAAAAAAAAATTCCTCTGGTCCCAGCCAAAAGGCCCGGCCCAAGAAAAAGCGTGATATGGTGCAGTGACCGTGGTGCCATAAATCAAAGTGACCCTCACTCACAGTGATTGTACGGCACCCCTGGACTGCCACTCCAGGGGCACATACTCCATAGGCTTTCAAGACCGCCCTGACCAATGGTCTGGACCACAGCAGCCCCCACCCCAGGCACGAAGGCATGGAGATCAGGAAGCTTGGTGAGAGCTGCCTTTGCCATCAGGCTCCACCATCACTCCCATCACTCCTACCTAATTACATTCGGGAATTACTAACCGCTCCTCCTCCCAGCATAAGGAGTCGCCGGTGTTCTATTCCCAAAAAACTGTCCGGGGCTAGAGCTACCCCAATCCAGGCCAGAAGGCCAGGTACTCAACCTTCTGGGTCAGACCAGTGGCAGCACCCATCCTCACCAGGAGCACCCTTCCAGGACGGCTCAGACTCGAACAAGCACCGCTGGTGTGTCCCCTACCGAAAACCGTCTTTCCAGGTGCTAATTAAGCCATCGGAGAGTGCTGGCTAAAACCCTCTCAAATAGGGATAGCACAGCGCCTCCTTTGGCAACTGATAAGAACAGATACTACACTTGATCTTAGCCAAAAGGCCGAGAAGCGACTGCTGGTCCTGCATTTCACGTGATGACGTCAGATTGCAACTGTGAACAGAGCATTGAAGGGAAGCGGCCCTCCGGGGACTGGTTTCAGAGGAGAGGAAGCCTGTGAGAGTGAGGGAGAGGTAAAATTCTATTTAATGGTGCCCTAAACAAAAATGGGCATTTAACCCTTGCAGTACGGGGAAGCTCCAAGTCAGGGATGGTTTTGAATTTTCCCTATAGTTCAGCTTTAAAGTAAGTGGTGCTTCTTATTTTTACACATGAAAAATGTTGAAAATCAAGAAATTGTGTGTTTTCTACAGGTGGATCAGATAAGAGGATAAGATCTGAGAGCTGTCCCAGACTTCTTTGTTCAGAGGATCCTGTGCTGAAACATCACAAGATTGCACAGCGTTATCAGGTAAATGGAATGAAGGTCTTATCACACTCACCAGACTAAGGCCCCTTTCACACTGGGGCGGTTTTCAGGCGGTACAGCGCTAAAAATAGCGCCTGTACACCGCCTAAAAAAACCAGCCCCATTCACTCCAGTGTGAAAGCCGGCGGGCTTTCACACTGGAGCGGTGCGCTAGCAGGACGGCAAAAAAAGTCCTGCTAGCAGCATCTTTGGAGCGAGGTATAGGAGCGGTGTATTCACCGCTCCTATACCGCTCCTACCCATAGAATTCAATGGGACACCGCGGTAATACCACGGCAATACCGCCGCAAAGCGCCGCTACGGCGGCGCTTTGCGGGGGACTTTAACCCTTTTTTGGCCGCTCGCGGGGGGTAAAACCGCGCGAGCGGCCGAATACCGTGGTTAAAACGACAGTAAAGCAGCACTAAATATAGCGCTGCTTTACCGTCGCCGCGGCTCCCGCCCCAGTGTGAAAGGGGCCTGAGGCAAGCCAAAGATGTTGCAATTGTTTTCTTCAACCCATGGGTGCAGGAAAGAAAATCTCTTGATTCCCCCATCCACAGAGTTGGTGTTGATGAGGGAATCCCTCCCTCATAGCTATTAGTTATAGTTGCATAGTGGGTGAGGTTGAAAAAAGATACAAGTCCATCAAGTCCAACCTATGTGTGTGATTATATGTCAGTATTACATTGTATATCCCTGTATGTTGCGGTCGTTCAGGTGCTTATGTAATAGTTTCTGAAACTATCAATGCCCCCCCGCTGAGACCACCGCCTGTGGAAGAGAATTCAACATCCTTGCCACTCTTACAGTAAAGAACCCTCTACATAGTTTAAGGTCTTTTCGTCTAATTTTAACGAGTCTTGTTAAACTCCCTTTTGCAAAAAAGTTTTATCCCTATTGTGGGGTCACCAGTACAGTATTTGTATATTAAAATCATATCCCCTCTCAAGCGTCACTTCTCCAGAGAGAATAAGTTCAGTGCTCACAACCTTTCCTCATAACTAATATCCTCCAGACCCTTTATTAGCTTTGTTACCCTTGTCTGTACTCGCTCCATTTCCAGTACATCCTTCCTGAGGACTGGTGCCCAGAACTGGACAGCATAATCCAGGTGCGGCCGGACCAGAGTCTTGTAGAGCGGGAGTACTATCGTTTTATCTCTTGAGTTAATCCCCTTTTTAATGCCAATATTCTGTTTGCTTTGTTAGCAGCAGCTCGGCATTGCATGCCATTGCTGAGCCTATCATCTACTAGGACACCCAGGTCCTTTTCCATCCTAGATTCCCCCAGAGGTTCTCCCCCCAGTCTATAGATTGCATTTGCATTTTTGCCACCCAAATGCATTATTTTACATTTTTCTACATTGAACCTCATTTGCCATGTAGTTGCCCACCCCATTGATTTGTTCAGATCTTTTTGCAAGGTTTCCACATCCTGCGGAGAAGTTATTGCCCTGCTTAGCTTAGTATCGTCCGCAAATACAGAGATTGAACTGTTTCCCCCATCCTCCAGGTCGTTTATGAACAAATTAAACAGGATTGAACCCTGGGGGACCCAACTACCCACCCCTGACCATTCTGAGTACTCCCCATTTATCACCACCCTCTGAACTCGCCCTTGTAGCCAGTTTTCAATCCATGTACTCACCCTATGGTCCATGCCAATGGACCTTATTTTGTACAGTAAACGTTTATGGGGAACTGTGTCAGATGCTTTTGCAAAATCCAGATACACCACGTCTACGAGCCTTCCTTTATCTAGATGGCAGCTCACCTCCTCAAAGAAGGTTAATAGATTGGTTTGGCAAGAACGATTCTTCATGAATTGTGCTATTGTGGGGAAGGGGGAGACAAGGGGCGCAGTCCCAGCTGGGAGAACACAATAATTATTACTAGAGGCTATAGCTGCTGGAAATAATGGCATGCTAAAAATCTGGCATGCTGGTTTTACCAAAGTCGATCGATGGATCAACTTTGGTACAATCAGCCTGCCCATACATGGATCGAATCTTGGCTGTTTTTTGTTGAGCTGGCCAAGATTCAAATCATCTGTGGATGACTTAAGGCTGGCCATAGATGACTTCCTCAATTCACACAAGTGAGGCAGATGGAGGAATCCTCCCTGCTGTGCTATTGTATTCTGACTGCAGGACTGTCAGAATACACTGATCTGCAGCTGCTGATCGATAAACGCTTTTCAACATTCCTGTATGACAGAAGTCAATCGAGAACGACCATACATGGATCGAAATTCGTCCGGTCCCTACTTAACTGTCTGAAATTTGATCTATCCATCTATCTTAAGTCTACACTTTATGACTGGCCCTAGGCATTAACCACTTCAGCCCCGGACCAATTGGCAGCCAAAGGACCAGGCCCCTTTTTTGCGATTCGGCACTGCGACGCTTTAACTGACAATTGCGCGGTCGTGCAACGTGGCTCCCAAACAAAATTGGCGTCCTTTTTTCCCCACAAATAGAGCTTTCTTTTGGTGGTATTTGATCGCCCCTGCGGTTTTAATTTTTTGCGCTATAAACAAAAATAGAGCGACAATTTTGAAAACAATGCAATATTTTTTTCTTTTTGCTATAATATATATCCCCAAAAAATATATAACAAAACATTTTTTTTCCTCAGTTTAGGCCGATATGTATTCTTCTACATATTTTTGGTAAAAAAAATCGCAATTAGCGATTATTGATTGGTTTGCGCAAAAGTTATAGCGTTTACAAAATAGGGGATAGTTTTATAGCATTTTTATTAATATTTTTTTTTTACTAGTAATGGTGGCGATCAGCGATTTTTATTGTGACTGCGACATTATGGCGGACACATCGGACATTTTTGACACATTTTTGGGACCATTGTCATTTATACAGCAATCAATGCTATTTAAATGCATTGATTCCTGTATAAATGACAGTTGTAGTGAAAGAGTTAACCACTGAGGGGAGGGGTTATGGGCTGTGACGTGTGTTGTGTTTTTTACATTAGGGGGCGGGGCTAACGTCTGACGTCATTGATTGGCTTTCCCGATGACCGGGAACAGCCAATCAATGACAGGCAGAGTAGGAAGCGCGGGGAGAGGTTTGTTTACACATGCCTCTCCCCGTTCTTCAGCTCCGTGACCCGATCGCGGGACACCAGCGGCGATCGGGTCCGCTGGTCCCGCGGCCGTGGTCACGGAGCTCCCGACCGGGTCGCGAGCGCGCCCCCCGACCCACGGCTAGGCAATTAAAGGGCAACGTACAGGTACGTGCTTTTGCCTAGCCGTGCCATTCTGCCGACGTATATGTGCAGGAGGCGGTCGGGAAGCGGTTAAATGGACATCGAACATGTCCTATCCACCTTGTTTTTGTGGGTGGAGGAATACATTTTTTTTTTTTTTTTTTTTTTTATTCAGCCCACTGACTGAACAAAAACCTAACTGCATATGACCAGCTTTAGAAATCAAACTAAGCATGTCTATAAATTCAGTGGGTGAAAGAGTGGTGCGGGGCACTTTAACTGTTCTAGTAAAATCTTGAATCTGGTATAGAAGGGAATTACCTGTTGGAATCCTTTAGTAGGTCAGCATGTGTCTTGGATACCTCTATACACCAGGCACAATTGTCTTAAGAATACAGTTGCTCTTGGCCGGAAAGACCCAACCTGGCCAACTGAGCTCTAGCATGGTTGTAGATGTCTCTTCCACAAGGAACATGCGGTGAGTTGTCTTCCCATCCTTGGATGACTTCCGTTTATCAGCAGTGGCCTTTCTGGTTGATTCAGCAGACAAACAGTTAAATCTCCTTATCTAATTACACCGGAAGATGATAGTGACTACAGAAATAAAAAGTATCAGTTCAATCAGGGTACTGCTGACCCCTGGAATGTTGGATGACCTCTTTCACAATACTGAAACCATTGATCTGACAACATTATTCTAATATACCGTATATACTCGAGTATAAGCCGAGTAAGTGCCCCCCTCTGCTTATACTCGAGTCAAGCACTTTTCTGCAGCAGAGAATGACATTTTCCTACCCGAATTTGGGGCCCCTTGGTGCTAGGAACCCCAACGTTGATGTGCAAACCCAGTGGAACTAGCACTACAACATATCCATATTTGGGGTTCCTGGCCCCAAAGTCGGTCTACTGTGTCCATCTGCAGCAATGTCATTTTGGGACCCTTTGGGCTGCAGCTAGGGGGCATCTAGGAACCCTTAACTACCAAGTTTGAAGTTTGGGGAACCTATGGCTGCAAATGGGCACAGTGAGAGATGCAAATGGACATTGTTGACCCTCTTTTCCACTTACAGTAGCTGCACATTTCTCACCCTAGGCTTACACTCGAGTCAAATAAAATTAGGTGCCTCGGCTTATATTTGGGTCGGCTTATACTCGAGTATATATGGTAATTAGCCGAATTTCTGTTATATACAAATCTCTTATGAGCGCAGATGTCTAAATACAGAGGATCTAATGTGCATTGGTATTTAGAAAAGATGTACTTGTAGCTGCATGAGTGGGAATAAAGGAATCTAAACTATCAGAATATAGGCAGTTAGTTTGAATTACTAATAAGTTATCTGCTAGGTATAAAATGTAAGCCCTGAACCCCTTTTCTACAAGGAGCCATATGCTGCATACACGCAACCAGACTTTCCGGCAAACTAGGTCCGACGGGATTAGTCCGTCGGATAATCCGCTCCTGTGTGGGCTAATACGTTAATTTTTTCGGGAAAAAATTGCGGTGGACCTAGAAATGGAACATGTTTCAAATCTATCCGACGGACTCAATTCTGACGGACTCAAATCGTGAAAACCGTTCGTCTGTGTGCTGGTCTGATGGACCAAATACGACGCAAGGGCAGCTATTGGCTACTGGCTATTTTTTTTGTCCCGTTTACGTCACCACGTTCGAACGAACGGACTTTCGACCGGACTTAGTCCGTTCGTATGTGGCCAAGTCCGTTCGTTCAGAAAGTCCGTCGGAACTCCGCAGAAAGTCAGTCGGGAAGACCGTCGGACCTAGTTTGCCGGAAAGTCCGGTCGTGTGTGCTGGGCTGACCCAGATAAGGATCTTCTGTGGTTTCAAGAAAATACTTTACTGGATTGATTTAAGTAAATGCTTCTATACATATTCTTTTACTTTGTGTAGGTAAATGGCGTGACTGTCATAAAAGTTGAAGAGGATGATGAGCAGCATAAGGAGATCAACACAGGTGAGGAATAAACACTAAATCCAGAGAAGAGTCCCAGATTCTCCTTGTTCAGACACTACAACAATCCCTTATTTTTTAAAGGCACCCCAAACCTGCAAAAACGCACTTGACTCGGTGCCAAAAAAAACAAAAAAAAGCTACTTTGGTGCCAAACGCGTTGCGTCCCTCAGATGTGAATGCAGTCTCACTCCAGAGAAGAGTCCCAGATTCTCCTTGTTCAGTCACTACAACAATATATTCTTCTTCCCCCTCCTCTGTCAGACGGTAATGGGGAAGACAGCATGTGCCCAGTGGGGGAGTCAGGAGTCATCAGCCTCCATTAGACTCTCCTCCTCACATCATGTCATTGTATGTTACCAGCCAAGAGACGTGACCAGTCTCCCCCCACACACACTCTATGGGGTCTCTCATACATCTCAGTACAGGGGGCTTCACTCTCATCTCTATTCACAGACCCCGGAAACACCAGAGACACTCCCAAAGAAATCAAAAATGAAGAAGGAGATGTGGCTATCAAAGAGGAAGTGATTACTGTGGATATTGGCACAGGTAAGAGACTGTTTTGAATAAATAGAAATCTCCTTTTTGCTGTTTGGTCCTTTACATTTGTTCTGCTGCCTTAGTAACAACTGTCCATGCTAGCTAAAATGGTGGTTCTAAACGTAATGTAATATGTGCTGTGATAACACGTGTGCCCACTGGCAAACAAAGTTTAATATACCCCAACCTAAACACTTATAATATCATTAAATAATGCAGCACCAGTGAATATAATAAAAACGTACAAAAGTAAGTAAACAGTGCTCAATGTGCAAAGCGTGAAGTCTCTCTTAACTCAGTCCATATACTGTATATTCAAATAAAATAGACCTTCCACCATCCAGCAGATCCTTGTGTATCGAAAACACAGAGTGCCACCATCTTTTCTTTATCGTACATCATGGGACACAGAGCACCAAAGTAATCACTATGTGGGTATATAGGCACCTTCAGGTGATGGACACTGGTATACCCAACACAGGAAGTTCACTCCCTATATAACCCCCTCCTCCTATCAGGAGTACTTCAGTTTTTTCGCCAGTGTCTAAGGTGTTGGTCACGAGTGAAGATGTGCTCTGGGGAGCTCCAGGAGGGTTCCTTGCTGGATTTTCCTCCACTTACCGGATCCATCCAAAGTGCCACTGAGGCCAAGGTGGATGGTACCCAGGCCTTGTATACGAAGCACAAGGTTTTGCCTGTAACGCCTCTCTTTGCTGGGCTGGACCCCGGGATCCAGGGCTTTGGTCATGCTACATTACCTAAAGTTTTTCCTGGCGGGGTGCTAATACAGGTCCAAGGGATGCTGCACACTGCATCAAATTGGTCTGCATGGATGTCCCAGAAGATGATGCACAAGAAATATATGATATATATATATATATATATATATATATATATATATATATATATATATATATATATATATATATATATATATATACCGCGCTATCACCAAGTGTAGCAGCCGGCACTAAAAGGTGTAACTAGAAAACATGTATATAGAAGACAAAGTGCAGCGTTACCAAAATATAAATACAACCAAGTAAATCACTCAAACAATAAATAACATATAGTGACATAAGTTGTATAACGCAAGGTGAATCTGAAAAAAAGTAAAAGCTTATTAGGCTGAATAAACAAAAAGTCCAAAGATATAAAGTTTTTCAGAAAGTATATGTGCAGTCCAAAAATGATGGGTGACTATTAAACAAATAGCAGTTCCGTAAGTGTCCAATCCAGCAAGTGACAAAGGTAACCCACCACCAACTGCACGAAATGCTTACCAGAACACAATGACGCACACAAGCATATACTTGGTGGGTCAAACAGGCTTAATAATGTAATTCCAGGGGTCCCAGATTAATGGATGCAGATCAGACCTTTCCAGGGATCGTTCTCAAATAATGAAACTCACCACAGAAGCCAAATGAGAAAAGAGGAGGAACATAGCATAATTCCATATAAAAGGTGTTTATTAAAACAATATAGTAGAAAATGCACTTACATGCTTCCAAATAACAAGCGCTTTAGGACAAGACAGCGGTGTTGAGCAAGTCAGCATACTGCATTCTAGAAACAGTTTGCCGAAGACAAGCAAACTAAGGACATGGATTACTGGAACCATGTCCTGTGGTCTGATGAGACCAAGATAAACTTATTTAGTTCAGATGGTGTCAAGCGTGTGTGGTGACAACCAGGTGAGGAGTACAAAGACAAGTGTGTCTTGCCTACAGTCAAGCATGGTGATGGGAGTGCCATGGTCTGGGGCTGCACGAGTACTGCCGGCACTGGGTACAGTTCATTGAGGGAACCATGCCAACATGTACTGTGACATACTGAAGCAGAGCATGATCCCCTCCCTTTGGAGACTGGGCTGCAGGGCAGTATTCCAACATGATTCCAACATGATAACGACCCCAAACACACCTCCAAGATAACCACTGCCTTGCTAAAGAAGCTGAGGGTAAAGGTGATGGACTGGCCAAGCATGTCTCCAGACCTAAACCCTATTGAGCATCTGTGGGGCATCCTCAAACGGAAGGTGGAGGAGCGCAAGGTCTCTAATATCCACCAGCTCTGTGATGTCATCATGGAGGAGTGGAAGAGGACTCCAGTGGCAACCTGTGAATCTCTGGTGAACTCCATGCCCAAGAGGGTTAAGGCAGTGCTGGAAAATAATGGTGGCCACACAAAATATTGACACTTTGGGCCCAAATTTGGACAATTTCACTAAGGGGTGTACTCACTTTTGTAACCAGCGCTTTATGAATAAATGAATGATTTGTATAGCGCTGCAAATGCGAACTGAATCGCCTCAAGGCGATTGGTCTGTCCCGTGATGTGATGCTTTAGACATTAATGGCTGTGTGTTGAGTTATTTTGAGGGGACAGCAAATTTACACTGTTATACAAGCTGTACACTCACTACTTTATATTGTAGACAAGTGTCATTTCTTCAGTGTTGTCACATGAAAAGATAGAATAAGATATTTACAAAAATGTGAGGGGTGTACTCACTTTTGTGAGATTATGTATATGTATGTGTATAATTATATACTGTATTTATCGGCGTATAACACGCACCCCAAGTTTAGGAGGGCATTTTAAGGAAAAAAAGTTTTAGGAGGGAAGTTTAGGGAAAAAAAAAAAAAAAAAAAAACTTACATTTAAGCGTCATTTGCAGCCTTGCCCAGCGTCATTTGAAGCTTGCCCAGCGTCATTTGCAGCCTTGCCCAGCTCCATTTGCAGCCTTGCCCAGCGCCATTTGCAGCCTTGCCCAGCGCCATTTGCAGCCTTGCCCAGCGTCATTTGCAGCCTTGCCCAGCGTCATTTGCAGCCTTGCCCAGTGTCATTTGCAGCTTGCCAGCGTCATTTGCAGCTTGCCCACGTTTAAATTTGCCGCCTAGAAAGACCGTGCGAGCGCCGCTGGAAAAGACCGAGCTAGCGCCGCCGGAAAAGACCGAGCTAGCGCCGCCGGAAAAGACCGAGCTAGCGCCGCCGGAAAAGACCGAGCTAGCGCCGCCGGAAAAGACAGCGAGCGCCGCCGGAAAAGACCGAGCCGACTGTTTGGCTCCGCACGCAGTCCCGCCTCCCTGCTGTTTCGGAAGCAAACGCAGGGAGGCGGGACTGCGAGCGGAGCCGAGCAGTCAGATCTGTTTTTTTCGGCGGCGCTCGTTTTTTTTTGACGGCGGTCGCTATTTTTCGGCGCCGTTTGATTTTTTTTTTGGGATCGGCGTATAACACGCACCCACGACTTTCCCCCGACCCGATTTTAAGGGGGGAAAACTGCGCGTTATACGCTGATAAATACGGTGTGTATATATATATATATATATATATATATATATATATATATATATATATATATATATATATATATATATATATATAATGAGAGAGAGTTCTTACATTTTAAAATATAGTCTTTTAGAATCCCATCGTTAGTCTTATGTTGCATTATGTTTTTATTTCTTGCAGGTAGATCCAGTGACAACAATACCCCAGGGAGGTGCCCCAGTCCTCTGGATTCCACAAAAAAACACCACAAGACCCCTCAGCATGCTCAGGTAGATGAAAATGGCACCTAATTAAAGTTGAAGTCCCATCAGCTAATAAAAATTCCCTTTTGTCATCTCCACCTCCCAATAGTAAGGATCTAATCCTTGTTTAGGTGATGTAATAACGATATATATTTGCCTTATTCCTCGCTCAACCAGCAACTGGGGCTTTCCTCCGCTTTTCCTCTGGAATATGGCAGGTCCCTCAAAATCCTCACGTTCCTGAGAAGATCAGTATAGGGGACAATCGCACAAGTAGCAAAGAGGAGCCGGGGAATAAGGTAAGTATTTCTGTCTATTGCGTGCCCCCTAGACTCTACAAGCCTTACTATACAGGAGGGGGGGGGGGGGGGGGGTCCGTTTTTAACCTGAGGTGACCAAACCATTTTTGCAATTGTTTACTTTTTTTTTAATCATTTTCACTTGCAGCTTTTAGAGTTGCGATACGGCACTGCGTTATTTTAACTGACAATTGCGCAGTCGTGTGACGCTGTACCCAAATTACAGTTGTGCTCATAAGTTTACATGCCCTGGCAGAATTTATGATTTCTTCGCCATTTTTCAGAGAATATGAATAACACAAAAACGTTTCTTTCACTCATGGTTAGTGTTTGGCTGAAGCCATTTATTATCAATCAACTGTGTTTATTTTTTTTTTTTTAAATCCTAATCACAACAGAAACTACCCAAATGCCCCTCATCAAAAGTTTACATACCCCGGTGATTTTGGCCTGATAACATGCACACAAAGGGGTTTGAATGGCTATTAAAGGTAACCATCCTCACCTGTGATCTGCTTGTCATTAGTGTGTGTGTATAAAAGCTCATTGAGTTTCTGGACTCCTGACAGACCCTTGCATCTTTCATCCAGTGCTTCACTGACGTTTCTGGATTCTGAGTCATGGGGAAATCAAAATCATTGCCAAAGGATCTGTGGGAAAAGGTAGTTGAACTGTATGAAACGGGAAAGGGATATAAAAAGATATTAAAGGAATTGCGAATGCCAATCATCAGCGGTGTTCCAACCTTAGCCACTTCAACACCCGCCCATAGTCATATGATGCCCACAAGGTGGATCTCCCATCCTGGGTGGGCGTCGTATGACGTCCTCCCATTCCCGGCCGTCTAGGGGGGCGTGCGTGCCTGTGGCGTCGCTCGGGACCCGGTGCGTGTGCCCGGCGGCCGCGATGTCCGGGAACACAACAGGACCCTGGATCTGTGTGTGTAAACACACAGATCCACGTCCTGTCAGTGGAGAGGAGACCGATGGTGTATTCCCAGTACAGAGAAACACCGATCGGTCTCCTCCCCTTGTGAGTCCCCTCCCCCTACAGTTAGAATCACTCCCAGGGAACATACATTAACCCCCTGCAGCGCCCCCTAGTGTTAACCCCTTCCCTGCCAGTCACATTTACACAGTAATCAGTGCAATTTTATAGCAACGATCACTATGTGAATGGTCCCAAAAATGTGTCAAAAGTGTCCGAAGTGTCCGCCGCAATGTCACAGTCACGAAAAAAATCGCAGATCGCCGCCATTACTAGTAAAAAAAAAAAAAAATGCAATAAATCAATCCCCTATTTTGTAGATGCTATAACTTTTGCACAAACCAATCAATAAACGCTTATTGCGTTTTTTTTTTTTTTTTTTTTTTTTACCAAAAATATGTAGAAGATTACATATCGGCCTAAACTGAGTAAAAAATTTTTATAAATTTTTTTTAAATGGGATATTTATTATAGCAAAAAGTAAAAAATATTGTGTTTTTTTTTTTTTCTTTTGTTTATAGCGCAAAAAATAAAAACCGCAGAGGTGATCAAATACCACCAAAAGAAAGCTCTATCTGTGGAAAAAAAAAGGACGTCAATTTTGTTTGGGTGCAATGTCGCACGACCGCGCAATTGTCAGTTAAAGCGACGCAGTGCCGAATCGCAAAAAGTGCTGGTAAAATCCTCCGGGGGTGAAGTGGTTAATGAAGAAGTGGAAAATGAGGGGTTCTGTTGAAACCAAACCACGGTCAGGTAGACCAACTAAAATTTCAGCCACAACTGCCAGAAAAATTGTTGGGGATGCAAAGAAAACCCCACAAATAAATAACTTCAGGTTAACCACTTTCAGACCGGACCATTTTGCTGGCCAAAGACCAGACCACTTTTTGCGATTCGGCATTGCGTCTATTTAACTGACAATTGTGTGGTCGTGCGACGTGGCTCGCAAACAAAATTGACGTCCTTTTTTCCCACAAATAGAGCTTTCTTTTGGTGGTATTTGATCACCCCTGCTGTTTTTATTTTTTGTGCTATAAACAAAAAAAGAGCGACAATTTTGAAAAAAACGCATTATATTTTACTTTTTGCTATAATAAATATCCCACAAAAATGTATAAAAATTTTTTTTTTTCCTCGGTTTAAGCCGATACGTATTCTTCTACATATTTTTGGTAAAAAAAATCAAAATATAGTAATAATAATATATAATAGTAATAGTAATGGCGACGATCAGCAATTTTTTTTTTTATTTGTGACTGCGACATTATGGCGGACACGTCGGACATTTTTGACACATTTTTGGGACCATTGTCATTTATACAGCAATCAGTGCTATACAAATGCACTGATTCCTGTGTATATGACACTGGCAGGGAAGGGGTTAACCACTAGGTGGCAGTGTAGTGGTTAAGTGTGTCCTAGGGGCGTGTTGCTAACTGTGTGGGGCGTGGCTGTGTTTTACACATCACTGATTTTTGCTCCAATTACAGGGAGCAGGGATCAGTGACACTGTTGCTAGGCAGAACGGGGAGATGCTTGTTTACTTTAGCATCTCCCTGTTCTTCCTCCCCGTGAGACAATCGTGGGTATCCTTGCGGCGATCGAGTCCGCGGGACCCGCGATCCGACTCACGGAGGTCCCGACCGACATGTTTTCAGAGAGTCCTGTATTTAACCAGTTCCCGACCGGCGCACACAGATGTATGTCGGCAGAATGGCACGACGGCAAATTTAAAGGAAAGGACCTGTACGCCCATTTGCCTGTCCGTGCCATTCTGCCGACGTACATCTGTGTGCGCCGGTCGGGAACTGGTTAAATACAGGACTCTCTGAAAACATGTGGTGTGGCCATAAGGAAGCACTTTGAAGAAAGTTGGGCTGCATGGTCGAGTCACCAGAAGAAAGCCATTACTACGCAAATTCCACCACAAAGTATCCCGCTTACAATACGCCAAACAGCGCAGAGACAACCCTCAAACCTTCCGGCACAAAGTCATTTGGAGTGATGAGACCAAAATTTAGCTTTTTGGCAACAACCATAAACGCTTTATGTGGAGAGAAGTCAACAAGGCCTATGATGAAAGGTACACCATTCCTACTGTGAAACACTGAGGTGGATCGCTGATGTTTTGGGGATGTGTGAGCTACAAAGACACAGGAAATTTGGTCAAAATTGATGCCAAGATGAATGCAGTATGTTATCAAAAAATACTGGAGGAACATTGGTATTCATCAGCCAGGAAGCTGCGCATGGGACGTACTTTGGACATTCCAACATGACAATGATCCAAAACACAAGGCCAAGTCGACCTGTCATTGGCCACAGCAGAATAAAGTGAAGGTTCTGGCGTGGCCATCTCAGTCTCCTGACTTCAATATCATTGAGCCACTCTGGGGAGATCTCAAATGTGCCGTTCATGCGAGACGGTCCAAGAATTTACAGGAACTGGAGGCTTTTTGCCAAGAGGAATGGGCAGCTTTACCATCTGAGAAGATAAAGAGCCTCATCCACAAATACCACAAAAGACTTCAAGCTGTCATTGATATTAAAGGGGGCAATACACGGTATTAAGAACTGGGGTATGTAAACTTTTGATCAGGGTGATTTGGGTAGTTTCTGTTGTGATTATGATTTAAAAAGAGTAAATACAGTTGTCATCATGGAGGAGTGATTTACTCTTTTTAAATCATAATCACAACAGAAACTACCCAAATGACCCTGATCAAAATGGCTTCAGCCAAACACTAACCATGAGTGAAAGAAACGTTTTTGTGTTTTCATTCACATTGGCTGAAAAATGGCGAAGAAATCATACATTTTGCCAGGGTATGTAAACTTATGAGCACAACTGTAAATTGATGTCCTTTTTTCCCCACAAATCGAGCTTTCTTTTGGTGGTATTTGATCACCTCTGCAGTTTTTTTTTTTTTGCTCTATAAACAAAAACAGAGCCACAATTATAAAAAAAAAAAAAAATCATTTTTTTTACTTTCTGCTATAATGCATATCCATTAAAAAAATAAAAAAAATCGAATTTCTTCATCAATTTAGGCCAATGTGTATTCTGCTACATATTTTTAATAAAATCCCAATAACTGTACATTGATTGGTTTGCGCAAAAGTTATCGCGTCTACCAACTATGAGATATTTTAATGGAATTTTGTATTTATTTGTTTGTTTTTACTAGTAATGGCGTCAATCAGTGATTTTTATTTTATTTATTTTTTGTTTGTTTTTTTGCGGGACTGCAACATTGCACCAATACAGTGATCAATGCTAAAAATATGCACTGTTACTGTACTAATGACACTGGTAGGGAAGGGGTTAATGCCAGGGGTGCCCAGGCGGGCTAGTGCACAAAACAACCTACAGGTACCTTGTTTCGCACAGCCATGCCACCCTGCCGCAGTATATCTGCAGCGGGGGGTCGGCAAGTAGTTAAAGTGGATGTAAACCTAAATCCAATTGATAATCTGTGGCAAGACTTGGAAATTGCTGTTCACAGACGCTTTCCATCCAATCTGACAGAGCTTGAGCTATTTTGCAAAGAAGAATGGGCAAAAAGGTCACTCTGTAGATGTGCAAAGCTGGTAGAGACATCCCCAAAAAGACTTGTAGAGAAAGGGGGTTCTACAAAGTATTGACTCAGGGGGGCTCCATACAAATGCCCCCACACTTTTCACATATTTATTTAAAAAAATGTTGAAAACCATTTATCATTTCCTTTCACTTCACAATTATGTGCCACTTTGTGTTGCTCTATCACCAGAAATCCCAATAAAATACATTTACATTTTTAACAAAATGTGAAACATGTCAAGGGGTATGAATACTTTTTCAAAGCACTGTATATGTAGATAAAGATACTTTAAGTTTTTTATATACATATTTTAAACACAAGGGAGGGTGGATGTGTGCGTATGTATTATAAATATATATATATATATATATATATATATATATATATATATATTAGTACATATGTACACATCCACACTGCGTGCGTGCGTGTATGTGTATATGTGTATATATATATATATATATATATATATATATATATATATATATATATATATATATACACACACACACAGTCACAAAAGTGAGTACACCCCTCACATTTTAGTAAATATTTTATTATACCTTCTCATGTGACAACACTGAAGAAATTACACTTTGCTACAATGTAAAGTAGTGAGTGTACAGCTTGTATAACAGTGCAAATTTGCTGTCCCCTCAAAATAACTCAACACACAGCCATTCATGTCTAAACTGCTGGCAGCAAAAGTGAGTACACCCCTAAGTGAAAATGTCCGGATTGGGCCCAAAGTGTCAATATTTTGTGGCCACCATTATTTACCAGCACTGCCTTAACCCTCTTGGACATGGAGGTCACCAGAGCTTCACAGGTTGCCATTGGAGTCCTCTTCCACTCCTCCATGATGACATCACGGAGCTGGTGGATGTTAGAGACCTTGCGCTCCTCCACCTTCCATTTGAGGATGTCCCACAGATGCTCAATAGGGTTTAGGTCTGGAGACATGCTTGGCCAGTCCATCACCTTTACCCTCAGCTTCTTTAACAAGGCAGTGGTCGTCTTGGAGGTGTGTTTGGGGTCGTTTATCATGTTGCAATACTGCCCTGCGGCCCAGTCTCTGAAGGGAGGAGATCATGCTCTACTGCATTATGTCACAGGACATGTTGGCATTCATGGTTCCCTCAATGATCTGTAGATCCCCAGTGCCGCCGGCAGCACTCATGCAGCCCCAGACCATGACACTCCCACCACCATGCTTGACTGTAGGCGAGACAAACTTGTCTTTGTACTTCTCACCTGGTTGCTGCCACACACGCTTGACACCAAATAAGTTTATCTTGGTCTCATCAGACCACAGGACATGGTTCCAGTAATCCATGTCCTTAGTCTGCTTGTCTTAAGCAAACTGTTTGTAGGCTTCCTTTTGCATCATCTTTAGAAGAGGCTTCCTTCTGGGACGACAGCCATGCAGATCAGTTTGATGCAGTGTGTGGCGTATGGTCTGAGCACTGACAAGCTGTCCCCCCCCCCCCCCCCCCCCACCCCTTCAACCTCCTTTTTTAGGATTTGGTGTGACCACCCTTTGCCTTCAAAACGGCATACATTTTACTAGGTACACTTGCACATAGTTTTTGAAGGAGGGTTTAGGGTAGATGTCCAGGGGCTTGTTATCAAAAGCTTTACCAGTGTCGATTTACCTGAAAGTACAAGCCTATAACTAGGGGTGCAACGGATCGTCACCGATCCATTATCTATATGGATCACCCTGTTCGGATCGCACACGCCGCGCTCCGCGGAGCGCTCCACAGCCTCGGCCTTAGGAAAGGCCACGGCTTCGGCCTAGCTCCGGAGCGGCGGCCATCTTGGTGCCCCCGTCGGCCGTTTACAATGTGATCGCTCCGTCAAATGACGTAGCGATCACTTGTAAACAAACCGGCGTCAAGATGATGCTGGTTCCTCTCTCCCCTCTGTGTACAGATCTGTACAGTGCGAGGGGCGAGATTGGATGGCAGCAGCGTTGTGGGCTGGATCTGTAGTGCCCACAGCGCTGCTCTGTGACAATTGCAGCCATCCCTCCATACCCTGCCCATACCCTGCCAATACTCGGCAATACTCTGCCTATACCCTGCCAATACTCTGTCATACCCAGCCATGCTCAGCCATACCCAGTCATACTCAGCCAATATTACAGTGGGGGAGATGACATGCATATTACAGTGGGGGAGATGGCGTGGATATTACAGTGGGGGAGATGACATGGATATTACAGTGGGGGAGATTGTGGATATTACAGTGGGGACTATATGGTGGTGGAATTTTCACAGGTTTTTGCAAATTCAATTATTATTTGCTGATCCGAAAAATGATCCGATCCGTGACTCTGATCCGAGGAATGATCCGATCCATGTGTTTGATCCGTTGCACCCCTACCTATAACCCATGGTCTATGAAAATACTCTGCCCGTGTCCTGTACTGTACTCCCAGTATATGGAATTTACAGGCAAGTCAAGATTTCTGTTTGTTATACATATCCAGAACGAATTACTCCTATGACTTTATTTGTGAATCTTTTATCTTTATCTTGCAGTTAAATCCTTTTCTGTGTTCAATTATCTGTTATTTAGGATGAAAATCAGTCTACCAAGAAAAAGGATTCAAAACAGAAGAATAGGAAGGATCTAGAAATAGGCACAGGTGAGTAATAAACACTAAATCCAGAGAAGTGTCCCAGATTCTCCTTGTTCAATCACTACAACAATCTCTTATTTTTTAAAGGCACCCCAAACAAAAAATTCTACAAAAACACACTTGACTCTGTGCCAAAAAAGACAAATAAGCTACTTTGGTGCCAAACGCGTTGCGTCCCTCAGGTGTGAATGGATTCTCACTCCAGAGAAGAGTCCCAGATTCTCCTTGTTCAGTCACTACAACAATCTCTTCTTCTCCCCCCTCCTCTGTCAGTAGACAGTAACAGGGAGACAGTATGTGCCCAGTGGGGGAGTCAGGAGCCATCAGCCTCTATTAGACTCCGGCTCTCCTCCTCACATCATGTCATTGTGTGTTACCAGCCAAGAGACGTGACCAGTCTCCCCCCACACACACTCTCTGGGGTCTCTCATACATCTCAATATAGGGGGCTTTACTTTATTCACAGAACCCAGAGACATCAGAGTCACTCACAGAAATGTTAAAACTGTAGAGGAGGATGAAGTACATGCAAGTATAGAAGAGTAATAGGTAGACAATATGGACACTATGGAGGAGTTCAGAGTTCATCAGCTTCAGCTATTCAGTTATTGAGGTGAACCTGTGACTTTCCAAGTAAGCCATCTCAGAGCTCCAAATCAATTCAGGTGGAGCTTTTTTCAGGGGTAAGGACCCTGTATTTGCCTCCATGTGAGCGTTATCAGGAACCCAATGTTGAATCATGGAGGAAAAGCGAAACAAGGCATCACAGGACACAGGGTACTTCATATTCATGACGACTTGGGTTTTACTGCCACCTTCCAGTGAATGGACACTAAACAAAAAACGGCAGGACTTCCTGCCCAGGCATAAACACTCCCAGCTCAGCTAAGCCTCAGTTTTTATCTTGTGTCCTTAGGTGATGGATGTGCCTATGATGTCTCTCTGAAGATTTATTTTAGTAGATGTCAGTCCCCTGATTCATGGCCTATTCTGTACACCTTTGCTGTGCCAGAGAAAGGCTTTATCCAGAGCGGCCTCTTACAGCTCTGAGGCTAAGACAGACCATACCCAGACCCTGCATACAAGAGTGGGGTGGCCTATAATGTTGCTGTTTGGTGCTGAATCCTGCAGGCAGTGATCTCCAAAGAACTCAGGATCCAGTGACTTTGCAGGGGGCTATACAGGTCCAGGACAATGATTCAGTTGTGGGAGTTCAGTCCCTTAACACCCGACTTAAGGGCTGAAGATGGGGCCTTTTTGGACGTGCAGCAGGGATTGTGCCTCTATGGTGGTATTTGTGGCAATTTCTCCTTCGTGTCCTTAGTGCTTAGGGGCAGTACAGCCTAGTAACTGTGTGGGACCAGAGCGACACACCACAGTAATAGTGTTCAAAAGGATTAGATGTGCGCCCATAACCTCACTGGGTGCGATTTGTACATGCAAGTAGTCTTCATTTCCTCTGGCCATGGAAACATGCGATCATCTGTTCCTGGGCCCAGTACTGACACAACTCCAGGACAATTCCTACATTATTCTGGCCACAGCTACAGCACAGCACTGACTGTGGTATAAATTAACCATTAAGGAGAGACAAGAATATGTGCTGCTCAGGAAAAAGACATGAACTTGTCTTGGGCAGAACTTCATATTTACGGCTCTTTCCACTATGCGCATTCCTGTTGTGGAAATATGGCAGGCAGACTTTCTCAGCTGTCATAAGCTGAATCTCGGGGAATGGTCTCTTCACTCGGAGGTGTTTGCAGAGATTTGTGGTGAGGGATGCCAGATGTGTCTCTTGGCATCTAGATTCAACAGGCTGGACAGGTTTGTATCCCAGAGCAAGGATACTCAAGTTGTGGCGGATATCCTGGTGACTCCTTGGGATCAATTTTCCCTAATCGATGCCATTCCTCCACTGCAACATCTTCCTTGCCTGTTTCGTAGCAAACTCTGATCACGCCTGCTTGGCCAAGGCGAATGTGGTTTGTATTATGGTAACTCTTTTGGTTGATGAGCCGTGGGCTCATCCAGATTGGCCAGATTTGCTATCGCAGGGTCAGATCTTCCATTGTGCTTTATGGTCACTGGCTTTGACAGCATGGCTGTTTAAATTCAAGACTTGGATGATAGGGGTGTTTCTGACTGCAATCCTTAGCCTCCTCAAGGAAAGAAAGTCAACCTTCAGAGAGGTGTACAATCGTACATGGAAGGCTTAATTTGCCTGGTGTGAGGCTTTTAAGTTTCATCCCTGACAGTATGTCATGGGACGCATTTTGACTTGGAAAGGTAGGAGGGAAGAAGCGCCCGGTGTCCACAGGCGAGTTGGAAGGTGGATAAGGAGTAAAGATGAGCTCAGGCGTGTTCACAACCCGCACGTACAGAGCCCGCCAGGAAGTCGGCACAGTGCTAATCGCAGGCAGTGAGACATTTTCCCGATCCGCGGCTGCAGAGATCGAGAAATGTCTCACTGCCTGTGATTAGCGCTGTGCAGTGCCAACTTCTTGGCTGGCTCTGCACGTGCGGGTTGCAAACACGCCTGAGCTCATCCTTAGTTAGGAGGCGTTTACTGAAAATAGCAGTATATAGAAATAGAAGTATTTCAAGCCACCACATTTCAGGGTAGTCCCCCTTCTTTAGGACTGTTGCTGCATGCTAGTAGATTAGGAGGGTTCCTAATCGGGTGTGTTAATAGCAAAATATCAAGAGTATAACTGTCAGAGTGCCAGCTGTGGTTGCAGAGGCGGAATTCTGGTCTTTCTTCACTCTGGTGTGGAGATGTCTCTGGGTTTATGCATATGAAAAGTGTCTCTGGGTTTATGTACCACCATTGAGCAGATCTCAGCCTTGGCCATTCTGTTTCAAAAACCTATTGCATCTTATCCCTTGGTAAAAGCCTTTTTGCAGGTGTCGCATGGATTTTTCCGCTTGTGCAACCCCCCTTTGTCTCTGTGGGACCTTAATTTGGTCTTATCTGTTTTGCAGACTTCTCCTTTTGAAACTCACCAAGATTCCCTTGTTGCTCCTTAAGTGCACCATCTTTTTTGTTGCCATTACCTCCACTCATAAGGCATCAGAGTTGGCTTTTATTTTCTTCAAAGACCCTTACCTGGTTCTTTACCAGGGTATGGTGGCATAGGGGCCTTGGTCCACTTTTTTTTCATGAAGGTTGTGTCACGGCCACTAGCTGCAAGGACCTTTTTACTGTCCACATTCACCCTGTTTTTTGGTATTGCTATATTAATCTTTTTTTGTTACATTTTTGAGAGACTGTTTTCTTGGTTCTAAATTTTGAACAATACACAATCCTTGAAAGAGCTGATCCAGAGACGGACTGTCTGGTCACCTAGGCCGCCTTGAGTGCTGGGTTAATTAACATGTTAATTATGTGAGTGTCTTTTAAGTTGTTGATATAGGGGTGGGGGGGGGGGGGGGGGGTATCCATGAGCAGCCCTACCTCATTATCTAACCCCTTGTGTTAAAAGTGTATAAAAAGGCTGTATTCTGTCCAATAAATCAGTTCAAGATTCTACAAGCTATTTTCGGGTTGACTTGTATTCAATGCAGCTATGAGAATATATCTCTCTGATGGTCAGATTGGAGGAAGCGGGATATTCTGACGGAAGCACTCAATCGGAGTGTGGGGTCAGATCCGTCACAGGTTGTTTCCCTGTTCCTAAATCAGGACATTGTGTTGCCATCTGTTTATCCTAATGATCCCAAGGAGAAGGTGCTTCACTCATTGGATGCTGTTGAAGCAGTTCAAATCTATCTGAACTCTGTCTGTTCTACCGGAGGGTCATTGCAAGGGTCTGGCCACCTCTTCATTCACTATTTTTGAATTTGTGAGCTTATTTACTCAGGCCTATGAAATACCCCAAATGGAGAATGGTAGGTAGGAGCTCTTCTGCTAGAAGGGTACTGCAGGTGCTATGTATATTTCGGATCATCAAAGGTAGCAGGATAGCAAGCTGACCGGCACTCAAGCAGCACTTACAGGAGAGAAGCAGGCCCTGTATAGGCAAGGATATGCAGAGAAAGGCGCTTCTAAGTGCAGTATGTCAGCATTTTTTATTAAAAGGCAGTGGTTAAAAACACTTATAGGATTACAGAGTAAATAGGCTCATCAATGTCTGAAGCCCCCTTCTTCAAAACCTCAGGTTTTGAAGGAGCAGCCTTTGAGCATGTTCCAAAACTAGTCGCCTCCCCTTGCTGACATCACTACCAGGCCAGCACAGTGACATGGAAGACCATCTCAGGAGGACTTCAGACATTGATAAGCCTGTTTACTCTGTAATCCTGTAAGTGTTTTTAACCTTTGCCTTTTAATAAAATCGCTGACGTACCGCACTTAAAATTGCCTTTCTCTGCATATCTATGAAATACCCTGTGTCTTGTGATGTACATTTTATGAAATTGGGATTTGCCTGTAAAGTTCTTTTCTTGGAGTACATCACAAGACACATGGATTGCTTCCCTCTTATCTGTATACCTCATTGCTTGCTACAAAACTGATGATTGGCAGAGCTGCAAGGGTTATGCCTAGGCGGGGAATTCGGGTGGCAGAAAAACCTAAGTAGTCCTTAACCTGAAGTACCTTGTGTCCTATGATGTACTCCAAGAAAAAAGATTTTACAGGTAAACAAAAATCTAACGTTATTGCTTCTTTTTCTTTGAATTATAGAAGGGGACCCCTAGTGGTGGATTTTAAAGGCACGTACAATCATAGAGTAGATGAAAAACAATTTTATTTATTCACAAGATGGATATAAAATCATGTTATAAAAAATATATAGGTATTCATGAACAACATGGTAATTAAACAAAACGCCATACAATTAACTAGTGAACTGTCACCTATATATGATACAGTCAACTAAAGAGCTTGTCACCCTACGCGTTTCGGAGCACAGGCACGCCCCCCGAGTCGAGTGCGTGCGGCTCCGTCCCTAGCGCGCATGTCAGAGAAGCTGACGCCGGAACGGGGCCCCGCCCACTCCACCTACCGACACGACCAGCTTCCCCGGTGCACAGCGCATGCGCACTGGGGTTGCAAGATGGAGAGCAGTTGGCGATGGAAATGCTGACTGAGATCTCCTAAAACGCTGTCACTGGTTGGTAGACCCAGGCGGCTTAGTGTGCCGGGCGCTCCCCCAGGACCCGCACAGCGGAATCTCGTTGGGGATTTGCAGGACAATATGGCAGTAAAAACATAAAAATATACTCCAATTTATTTTCAACAATTTCCATATATGGTAGCCCTGGACATTGGGAAGCCAGCCATTCTATCGTACCTGCTCTGTTGTTCTTAATGAATGCTACACCATACTCATACAGCACCATACTGTGATATGTAAGTACAGGGATTAAGCCAGTAATCAAATTATGTAAATCAATCTTCTCTGTGTTAATACCCTGTCATTTGTATTCTCCATTAGAATTACGCTCTATGCTTTACATCCACCCCTGAGGAAGGAGACTTCCAGAGCTCCGAAACGCGTAGGGTGACAAGCTCTTTGGTTGACTGTTTCATATATAGGTGACAGTTCACTAGTTAATTGTATGGCGTTTTGTCAATTACCATGTTGTTCATGAATACATATATATTTTTTAAAACATGATTTTATATCCATCTTGTGAATAAATAAAATGGTATGATTGTACGTGCCTTTAAAATCCACCACTAGGGGTCCCCTTCTATAGTTCTTTATTATTGGATGTGGCACAACAAAATTACAGAGCACTGCCATTCTATACATATCTCCTTTTTCTTTGAATTTGTTTAGCGACTCCTGTTTCCTCTGATTTAAATTTCTTCTAGATGGGCGATACAGAAGGTATGAGAAGGAACAACTTGCTGTAAATAGCTCTTCAGGACAAAAACCTGTTACTCCAAATTTCCCTGGAGCACCTCCCAGTGGAGATCTTGATCCTACACACGTGGGACGTTTTGGGAAGCACTCCTCTCCCGTTACCCATGATGGAATGGCTGGTCCCTTCCCATGTTCTGAATGTACTGCTTGTTTCACCCAGAAAGGACAACTCGTTTCGCACCAGAGGAGTCACTCATCGGAGAAGCCATATTCGTGTCCTGAATGTGGGAAACTTTTTTCCTGGAAATCTTCTCTCATCACTCATGCAAAAATTCATAAAGGAGAGAAGCCATTTGTCTGTGCTGAGTGTGGGAAATGTTACCCTTGGAGGGCTTTTCTCCTGAAGCACCAGAGAACTCACACGACTGAGAAACCCTTCCCATGTTCCGAGTGCGGGAAGAGTTTCTCTGAAATATATCTACTCATGAGACATAAAAAAACCCACACGGGCGATAAGCCCTTTGCCTGTTCTGAATGCGGGAAATGTTTTTCTGAGAAATCAGACTTTGAGAGGCATCTGAGAACCCACACGGGGGAGAGACCATATTTATGCTCTGAATGCTGTAAGAGCTTTCCTCAGAAGGAGCAGCTTATTACCCACCAGAGAATTCACACGGGATTGATGCCCTATTTGTGTTCGGAGTGCGGGAAATGTTTTTCGTTGAAAGGCCGTCTAGTCATACACCAGCGAACTCATACTGGCGAGAATCCGTATTCCTGCTCAGTGTGTGGGAGAGGTTTTAAAAACAAGTCGAATCTGGGTAGACATGAAAAAGTCCATACTGGTGATCGTCCACATTTATGTTCCGAATGTGGGAAAGGCTTCACGGATAAATCAGATTTGATTAGACATGAACGAGTCCACACCGGTGCTCAGCCGTATTCCTGTTCTGAATGCGGGAAACGGTTCTCGTATAGGTCCACCCTGGTGTCACATCTCAATACCCACAAGATTCTGAAGGCTCCTACAGTAGAAGGTGAAAGCTAAGAAAAGGTATCCACACCAAGGTGCCTTTTGTTTCCATGTCCTTATATCCCTGCTCTCCCGTAGAACAACCTATTCACTCAATCAAAAGATCCTATACTGTAACTATGCAACCCCTGACAATAGTCTTTAGAAACTTGCGATTTTACCCTCTCACACTTGTGCGACTTCAAAGTCGCGCGATTTTACCGCGATTTCAAGGAATGCCTGTGTAAGTGGCATCAAAATCGGACCAAAGTAGTGCAGGGACTTCTTTGAAGTCAGAACGACTTGAAGTCGTACTAATATGAATGGCTGTCATTGGAAATCATGGGGGAACGACTTGTCATGCTACTTTGCAGTCCCAAATCGTGGGACAAGTCGTATAATTGTGAAAGGGGCCTTAGTAAAGAGAGCACTCTTACCAATATCGAACCCTCGAACCCTAGATATTCTAGTTCCCTTTAGAGGAGTAGGGCCACATTTATAGTAATTGGCAGCCATGGCACCGCAAGCAGAATAGAAGACCAAAACAGTACTGAACAAGAGTTGAGACATTGCAATCCTGAGGCTGCGTTCACAAAGCGCACATTTTCAAGTGTTTTTTCATGTGTTTTTGAGAGTTTTTTGCCGCTTTTGTCAGGTGCTTTTATTGTCGTCTTTCAACTAGAGGGTGTGGAGTGCTGCTGAAAAAGGGGAGCGAGGGGAAGGAGAAAGCTGCCGTTGAGCAGAAAATTCTTATCTTTGGCACACTGTCAGAAAATGCAGCAAAAACCTGCAACCTGATATATAGCAATAGGACTGCAGCTAAAACTGCAGATACACAAGCAGTGCGGCCGACTGCAGCACACCAGTGTGAGCCCAAAGAATTGCGCACACAACCCCCCTGTAGAACTTGGTCTGATCAATACTCCTGGCATGCATACACACGCCATACCATCCCAGCTTAGGAGGGTTTGGGGCTCCAGGGATTTGATTGACTATGCAGGCCCTGTCCCTTCTATCCGTCTGGTCAGAGTCCTGCAGGGAGTGGCAGGCTGCTGGTGGCAAGTGGCACACTGTATCTGGTGGCAGGCTGCTGGTGGCAAGTGGCACACTGTATCTGGTGACAGACTGCTGGTGGCAAGTGGCACACTGTATCTGGTGGAAGGCTGCTGGTGGCAAGTGGCACACTGTATCTGGTGACAGACTGCTGGTGGCAAGTGGCACACTGTATCTGGTGGAAGGCTGCTGGTGCCAAGTGGCACACTGTATCTGGTGGCAGGCTGTTGGTGGCAAGTGGCACACTGTGTCTGGTGGCAGGCTGCTGGTGGCAAGTGGCACACTGTATCTGATGGCAGGCTATGGGTGGCATCTGGGATGCTGCATCTGGCAGCAGACAATGGTGGCAAGTGACACACTGCATCTGGTGGCAAGTGACAAGCTCAGGTTCCCACTGATTCTGCAATATGGTGAGTTGAACTATTTCACTATATATTACAATGTAGTAATAGAAATAATGGAATTTGATCATCCTGACGCCATATCAAGCACAGTGTCAGGATGTTTTTAAGTGCTAACACCTTCCATTTGCCCAAAAAATCACCCCCACCACCTAGTTCCCCATCAACCCCGAGACTACACCCCCCCCCTTTCATCTTTTTTTGGGAAGGGTGGATGTCCCTGAATGGCAGTTTGGAAATGTGGTCACCCTATGTTGCTGCTGTTGAGAGACTGCATAGCAGGTGGTATTGGGAGTGTTGCTGCTGCTCAAAGGCTGCACGGCTGATATTACTGGTGACAGTATATTTCATTTATTTTAGCAAAACATTTTTTTCATTTTGTTTCCATGAAAAGGCCCACCAAAATCCTCAGCACCAGGCCCATGATGCTCTTAATCTGGCCCTGGTCTTTCAACAAGAAGTGCTCCTGAGAAAGGGCAGCAAGGGGAAAGAGAAAGCTGCCGTTGAGCAGAAAACACGCAACAAAACTCTTGAAAAGACGATCAAAAAAGTTAATGACGCGCTTTTTAGGCGTTTCCATTGGACAAAAATGCCACAAGCGACAGAACACTCAGATGTGAACAAGGGCTATTGAAAACAATAAAATAGGTTTTTACTTGTTGAGCGTTTTTTAGTGTGAATGGGGCATAAAGGGGACCATCTCCACTAGCAAAAACTCCTTCTAATGCTGCGTACACACGGTCGGAATTTCCGATGGAAACAGTCCGATGGGAGCTTTTCATCGTATTTTGCGACCGTGTGTATGCCCATCAGTCTTTTTCTGTCAGCATTTCCGATGGACTTTGGATTGAGAACCTGTTCTCAATTTTTCCGACGGAAAACCTTTCTATCGGATTTTTCGATCGTGTGTATGCAATTCCGACACGCAAAATTCCGACGCATGCTCGGAAACAATTCGACGCATGCTCGGAAGCATTAAACTTCCCTTTTATAGTGCCGTTGAACGTGTTGTATGACGCGGTGTTATTAACCATCGGAATTTGGTGTGACCGTGTGTAGGCAAGACAGTTTGAGCGAAATTACGTCGGAATCCCGACGGGAAAACCATCAGAGCTTTTTCCGTCAAATTCCGACCGTGTGTACGCGGCAAAAGAACCTAAAAAAAACTCTTGTTCTCTAAACAATCATACATCCCTATTTCACCCAACGCATAATCCAATAGACTTTCAGCTTCCTTTTATCTTTTCTCTCTTCCGGCATCTCATCAAAAGGTCTTGTCAGTCAGTGCTAAATAGAAGAGAAATGAATTGTAATGATTTACATACAGATTGTTTGACGGTAAGCGTATATGGACATCATTAGATTTTAAGTCTCCATGTACACAGGACGCTGGGGCAAACTCCTCTGAAAGAACTTGAAACCGGCGTTTAGAAACGCCTGTTTTGGCGCGTTTACGTCTAGAAGCGTTTATTAAGATAACCTCATTAAGACCCTCCCCAAGCTCAAAAATGCCTCAAAAGTTAAAAATATTGTGTTTTTTTTTCAAACTTATCGCTCTTCTTTTGTTTATAGCGTAAAAAATAAAAACCACACAGGTGATCAAAGTGTGACAGCGCTGAAAACTGAAAATTGGCTTGGGCAGGAAGGGGGTGAAAATGCCCTGTATTGAAGTGGTTAAAAACGCTTATAAGCAAAAATGCGTCTAAACGCCGGTACCATGTTTAGTCGCATTTGGCGGAAATCTTCGGCGTCTGAATCAGGTTTTTTTTTTGCTTTAGAAGAAACGCTGTTAAACGCAACTACCGTATTTATCGGCGTATAACACGCACCCCAAGTTTAGGAGGGCATTTTAAGGAAAAAAAGTTTTAGGAGGGAAGTTTAGGGAAAAAAAAAACTTACATTTAAGCGTCATTTGCAGCTTGCCCAGCGTCATTGCAGCTTGCCCAGCGTCATTGCAGCTTGCCCAGCGTCATTGCAGCCTTGCCCAGCGTCATTTGCAGCCTTGCCCAGTGTCATTGCAGCTTGCCCAGCGTCATTGCAGCTTGCCCAGCGTCATTGCAGCTTGCCCAGCGTCATTGCAGCTTGCCCAGCGTCATTGCAGCCTTGCCCAGCGTCATTGCAGCCTTGCCCAGCGTCATTGCAGCCTTGCCCAGCGTCATTGCAGCCTTGCCCAGCGTCATTTGCAGCCTTGCCCAGCGTCATTTGCAGCCTTGCCCAGTGTCATTGCAGCTTGCCCAGTGTCATTGCAGCTTGCCCAGCGTCATTGCAGCTTGCCCAGTGTCATTGCAGCTTGCCCAGCGTCATTGCAGCTTGCCCAGCGTCATTGCAGCTTGCCCAGCGTCATTGCAGCATGCCCAGTTTCCTTGCAACTTGCCAGCGTCATTAGAAGTCCGGTCCGGGTTTAAATTTCCCGCCGCCGAGAATCTCTGTCGTGTGCGCCGCCAAAAAAGCCCGAAGCGCGGCCGAAAAAGACCGAAGCACTCCCAGAAAAGGCCGAGCCGACTGTTCAGCTCCGCTCGCGGTCCCGCCTCCCTGCTGTTTCAGGAGCGAGCGCAGGGAGGCGGGACTACGAGCAGAGCCGGACAGTCTGCTTGGTCTATTCCGGCGCCGCTTCGGGTTTTTTCGGCAGCGCTCGCTATTTTTCCGCGGCGCTTGCCATTTTTGTAATTTATTTTTGGGGGTATCGGCGTATAACACGCACCCACGACTTTCCCCCCGATTTTAAGGGGGAAAAGGTGCGTGTTATACGCCGATAAATACGGTACCTAAAAACGGCAATAAACGAGACTGTGTACATGGTCACATAGGATAATATTAAATGAGTTCAGGGGCAGTTGAAAAAGGCGTCCAACTGCCTCTGAACGTACGTTTTAGCAGCGTCCCGCGTACATGGGGCCTAAAGGTTTGTGTTCCCAAATATTGCATTGGTCGTTAGAGATAGGCAGCATCGCACTTGTGATTTAAAATATGAAAGTATAGCAGGACGGGGTTATGGCGAGGTGGACTTGAAGGACTTAAAAAGCCCTCCACTATGCTTCCATAAAGCAAAGAATAACCTTAGAACAGGAGATATCTACAAGTCTAACATCTATCACAAATCCATAAAATAAGGGGTTTATTCTTTCTTCTAATGATTGGAACCACACAAATCAATCTAAGTCCCTTGGTCAAATTTAGATTTGAAATAGATCCACAAATTGGTAGCCAGAACACACGGGTCCAGCACTAAAACAAGCAAATATGAGGACAACCTTCATAGACTTTGCTCTAAACCCCCGTACACACGGTCGGAAATTCCGACCCCAAAATCTGTCCGATTTTTTCCGACGGATTTTGTCCGAAACTGGTGTTGTACACACACGGTCGGACAAAGTTGTCGGAAAATCCGAATGTGGTAACGTTTGTTGCGTACGACGGAACTACGTAGAGGCTAGTAGCCAATAGCTTTGGTCTCGTAATTTGATCTGAGCATGCGTGGCACTTTGTCCGTCGGAATTCTCTACACACGATCGGAAAAAGTCTGATCGGATTTTGTTGTCGGAAAATTTGAGATCCTGCTCTCAAATTTTTTCCGTCTGAAATTCCGACGGAAAAAGCCCGATAGAGCCCACACACGATCGGATTTTCCGACAACAATCGGACCTTTTCCGTCTGAATTTTCGACCGTGTGTACGGGACATAACTCTTCTGGTGCCTATGGAACACACCTCAGTCCTCAAATGTGGGATCGTCTGATCAGCTAGCTTCATATTCTGTAGTGAAGACAAGACAGCATGGCCTATCTCACAGGAATATCTTCACATTTATTTTAAATGATATACCCTATCTTTTTTTCAAATAAACCACTTTGAAGCAAAATAATGGTCAGTGCCAATGAATGCAGCCTGATTAGTGCCCATCTGCAGCCTCAATGCAGCCTCTGTGCCCATCTGCAGCCATAATGCAGCCTCTGTGCCCATCCAATGCAGCCTAATGCCTATCTGCAGCCTCAATGCACCCTCTGTGCCCATCTGCAGCCTGATCTGTGCCCATCCAATGCAGCCTGATGCCTATCTGCAGCCTCAATGCACCCTCTGTGCCCATCTGCAGCCTGATCTGTGCCCATCCAATGCAGCCTGATGCCTATCTGCAGCCTCAATGCAGCCTCTGTGCCCATCTGCAGCCTGATATGTGCCCATCCAATGCAGCCTGATGCCTTATCTGCAGCCTCACCATTTCTCACGCAGTGCCAGAAATCAGGAGGGGGACGAGCGCCGCCGGAATCACTGAGCCATCATCTTCCGTTTACAGTACTCGGCTCTCACACACACACGTCCCGCCTCCGCCATCACTATTGGACCAGCTCCTGTGATTGACAGAACACTGGTCCAATGCCGGTGGCGGAGGCGGGACGTGTGTGTGTGTGAGAGCCGAGTACTGTAAACAGAAGATGACGGCTCTGTGATTCCGGCGGCGCTCGTCAACTAGACATGGCGGCTCAGTTATACCTGCGGCGCTCGTGAACTAGACATGGCGGCTCAGTTATTCCAGCGGCGCTCATCCCCCTTCTTCTCCGAGGTACGCTATCGGCGTATAACACGCACCTCTGATTTTTTCCCCCTATTTTTAGGGGGAAAAAGTGCATGTTATACACCGATAAATACGGTACTCACAGGACAGAAAGATTGTGGATTTATCACCAAAAATTCTTAACTATTGAAATCCAAATGCAAACATTTATTATATTGCAGCTTACCAATTCTTAGATGTGATGGCTGCATTACTTTTATATTTTAGTCTTTCTTCTATTTTCATCTTGTGATCCAGCCAGTAAGTCTGTTGTTTTTTAACAGAACAAGCTGTCTTGCAGTTACAGTGATGAGACAAACCATTTAACACCGGCAGGGGTGCTTAAAACGATCAGCTTTTATTTATTTCTCTAAAACCTTTATGGCACAGTGAATAATACTGTTGCCGTAATTGCGGTGTAAGCTGGAGTTTGGCTCCAATTTGTCAGTGTATTTAAATCTGCTAGTACATCTAACACTCATCTCCCCCAGCCCGCCCCGATGCTGCTGTCAAAATGTGCCCCCCTGTGCTCATTCATCCAGAGTGGTGTCTCTAATACAGGTGTGTTACTGGCCAGATCATCAGCTGAAAACAGAGGGGAAAAGGCCTGAAAAAGGAAGCTAAGGCAGCCACCACTATTGATTGGTACGCTGCAGTATTTAACATTTTTGTTTTGCTTTTAATACCACTTTACATCTTTTCAGTTCCAAATTGTTCATACTAAATGTAGCACTGACCCCCGAAGGAGCTGCTAGTTTGGATTGGGCACTATTCTAAGCAACCCCACTAACTTAACTTGATCCCCCTTGGCACAGCTGTGGTGCAATGCAATACAGTACAATATAAAACAATGTAAAGTACCTGTATGATACCCTCAGGATCCTCTGGCTCCACCTGGTGGGGAAAACAGCACACCACACAACTGAATACTTAACCAGAAATACTTTTACTGCAAGTATATTAAAACAGGTGGTTACAGAGATTGCACTGTCATCCCAACGTAGGATGTCAGTACAATATAAATCAATAGACAAATACAATATGAAAGATATATAGATATATATATATATATACTATATCTAAACCTGGGAGCTCCCGCTACTTTAAAGTTTTTTACCGCGATTTGCGGCGTTTTTTACCGCGATTAGCAGCATTTTTTACCGCGATTTGCCGCAAATTTTGTGCAGAGCAAAAGGTCACCAATGTAAAGAGAATAAAAACGCCCAAATCTGCCCGATTCGCGCGACAAAAAAGGGTCCGGAACTTCTTTGAGCTTCAGGCGTAGGGCTCAGGCGTTTTGGAGTGGAGATGTGATCTCCATAGAGAATAATGATTTTTTCCCCTCTAGCGTTTTTGTAGCTTCAGGCTTCAAGCTACAAAACGCTCAGGTGTGAATGCAGCCTTAAAGTTATACGTGAGGCCTCACTAAAAGTACTTTCTCTTGTATCTTCTTTCTTCGCTAGCTAGAAATGACTCCTCTGATATTTGTAATCCAAAAAGTAGGTGAAAGTTAGCTTAAGGTGCTCCGGGTATAACTCCAAGAACTTATACACAACGCATGGGCACTAAAGTGAAGTAGGCCTCAAGCCTGCGCAGCGTCAGTTGCTCCGTTGCTCCTCCGTGGAACTACAGGTTCCAGCGAGGCCTGTAAGTGAGCCTAACTGTGTGCCGTAACCCGCTCACCAACTGGATCGGAGTTCTGGATGATGACTTTGATCCGGTAACTGCAGCTTGCCTCTGTATCAGCTGGGCCAGATGCTCTGTGTCACTCCGCTGATTGGATCCAAGCCTCCGCTACTCCGACAAACGTCTCTGGGCCTCGTCAATCCGATCACCGGGTCTCAGGCTCCGTGAAGTGAGTCTAACTGTGTGCAACAAATTAACAAAAGGTAGGGAATCCTGGGTAAAAAAAAAAATCCCGCTGTAAAAAGGAAAAAAAAAAAATGTCAGCAGCTAAAAAAAAAGTCGCTGCTGACTTTTAATAAGTACACTTACCCTCCCACCCGATGTCGTTCGCGGAGGCCAAGATGTCCCTCGGCGATCCGGATCCAGCGCCGCCATCCTCAGTGGTTTCCTACTGCGCATGCGCGAGTCGGCGCGCGGACTACTGCGCATGCGCGTTACTGCGCATGCGCGAGTCTTATTTGTGAATGGGGAACGCGGTGTGTTGTGGGCCCCATTCACTAGAAGACGGAAGGAGAGAAGATCACCGCGGCGCTGGAGGAGGCAGATTAGGACGATCTGCCTAGCAACAGCCATTTCTGGTAAGTAAAAAAAATTTATATATATATTTATTTTTTTTCATTTTAAATTGTTACTAACATTTTTTCAAGTTTTTGTTTTCAGGGTGTCCCACCACTTTAAGTTAGTTCCGATATAATAACACACAAGTGCATTACCCATTTTTAGTCACTAGATGGCTCTAAGTGCAGAACCACATTAATGTCCACGGACTGAAGATGTCACCGCTACATAAAATTCTAGCGTGTGTCAGCTTTTAAGATTTCCCTTCTCTAACCCAATCCCAATACTTTCAGTTTAAACATGTTGATAAATGTAAGTTATGTACTTGGGGGGCTAAGAATATGCATCATACATACTAGGGGGAGCATAACTGAGGGAATCAATGGTGGAGAAGGATCTGGGGGTTTTGGTAGATCATAAGCTCAATAATAACATGCAATGCCAAGCTGTGTTTTCCAAAGCGAGCAAAGTCCTTTCTTGTATTAGGAGAGGTATGGACTCCAGAGAGAGATATCATTAGTAAGACCTCATCTTATGCAGTTCAGTTTTGGGCACCAGTTCTCAAAAAGGATATCGGGGAACTGGAGAAAGTGCAGAGAAGGGCAACCAAACTGATAAGAGGCATGGAGCAATGAGGAAAGATTAGAGGAACTGAATTTATTCACTACTGAGAAGAGAATATTATGGGGGATATGATCAACTTGTATAAATACATAGGTGGTCCATAAAGTGAACTCAGAGTTGAGTTATTCAGTTTAAGGTCATCACAGAGAAGAGATTTAACCTTCACTTACAAAAAAGCTTCTTTACAGTAAGAGCTGTAAAAATGTCGAATAGACTCCCTGCAGAGGTGGTTCTGGCCAGATCAGTAGATTGCTTTAAAATAAAATAAAAATAGGTGGATGCATATAACTGGATATTTATATTTGGGGGTAAAAACACCAGGGGTCGTTGATCCAGGGAATATCCGATTGCCTCCTGGGGGATCAGGAGGGAACAGGGGCGGACTGACAACTCATGGGGCCCCTGGGCAATAGGAGATTATGGGGCCCCCGGGCAATAGGAGAAGACTGGGGCCCCCGGGCAATAAGAGATTATTGGGCCCCCCAGGAAATAGGAGATTATGGGGCCACACAGTATACACACACAGAATATACATACATTCACGAAAAAGGTACTGGAGAGGCAGGACAGCTATAATCTTGGGATATTTTTTAAAAAACATAGATTTTTACATACTGTCCCTGGTTTTATTGAGGCTGGAAACCTTGATGGGGCCCCTTAGTGGCATGGGGCCCTCGGGCAGTGCTCGAATGGTCAGTCCGCCCCTGGGAGGGAATTTTTTTTTTCCGCAACTGGATTGACTCAGATCATGCTTTATTTTTTTTATTTTATTTTTTTTGCCTTCCTCTGGATCAACTGTGGGTATAGGATTATGTTTATGAGGGTTTTCAATATAATTTTTATTTCTTCTAACATCTTTTAAATTTTTTTTTTAATATTTGTGTCCAACATGGTCCTATGCACTGTAGTGATGTCCAGTTCATGAACGAATCGTTCTTTTGAATCGATTCTTTTCAGTGAACTGGGTGAGTCGATTCATCTGAGTGAACTGATCCGTTTGAAACAGTTCACTGTGCACTCAATACATAGCATAGCATAGCAGAGCAGGCCATGTAATATGATCCTAGAGTGAGAGAGCTCGGCCCCTCCCTGCAACCAATCAGCGACAAGAGTCAGTACACTGAAAGAACCACAGAGAGTCCCCACCAGAACAAGATGTAGAACAACACACTGAATCAGTGATCAGGGAGCAGTAAGTAGTACACTACAGACTGCTTTCAAGACAGAGAGGACAGAGTCATGATAAGAAGATATCCTCATTCAGATTAATTATTTAACCCTTTAGTATTTAGTTGGCTTAGCCTAAAGGAAATATGCATGTTAAAAGTGAAAAATATCCCTTCTGGGACATGTGTCTAATTTAGTAGCTATATAACTGAATGAGAGAGCAGTCTCATTTTTATAACACAAAAATAAATGTTATCCTGCTTTATAGTATATTTTTCTGCCGTCTGCGTAATATTGTTCTGGTCCTGAGATTTCCATGCCCCTTGGATTTTTTTTTTTTTTTGGTGTGGTGATAGCTAACGTGTGAATAAATCGTTGTTTATGTGCATGCCCTACGCACATTTATTCACATGCAGATATCAGGGTCAGTGGGGATGGTTTTAGTTTTTATTTTTTCACTTAACAATCCCCTATGTGATAGTTTGTTGAAGTGACAGGTTCTCTTTATTGCATCTGGGGTGTGTTATATGATCATATGAGTATAGGATTGTGCTCAGTAACCTGGGTAGCAGGTGTTCTGTCAGATAAAGCAATCTATAGGAGCAGCCAATATTGTCACTTATGGTGACGCACAAACAGTTGTGTAAACGCTAAGCCTGTTTTTGTGCGTGTGAATTGCATTCTGATGGGCCAACTTCACAGTTAAGATTGATAGCCATCAGATTTGTCTGTAGTCTTTACAGTGCATAATGAGGCCCCTTTTACACTTGTGTGACTTGTCCTGCGACTTGGGACTACAAAGTCGCATGACAAGTGGTACCCCACGATTTCCAATGAGTACCATTCATATCTGTGCGTCTTCCAGTCACTGCCAGACTGCAAAGTAGTCACTGCACTACTTTGGTCTGATTTTGATGCGACTTGAGGCAGAGACATCAAGATTACATAAGTATTTCTTCAAGTCGCATCAAAATCTCATCAAAGTCACAGTAAAAATTGTGGCAAAAATTGCATGACTTTCAAGTTGCTTTAGTGTGAAAGGAGCCTAAGGCACGGTTCACACTGCTGCGGTGCGGGAGATCGCATATGATTTGCACCGCACTGCGGTTCAAATCATATGCGATCTCTGTGCGATGCAAATTCAGTCATACAGATAGTATGGCTGAATTCACATCGCATTCGGCCCAAAATCGAAGAGGACCCTTTTTTCGGTCCGCAGCAGAATCGGATCGCATGGTGTTCTCACCATGCGATCCGATTCCTGTCCGAGTTTGCAGATCGCACTGCGATATGCGAGCTGATATGGGGGTGTCATTAAAATTTCACTGACACTCCCAGCAGCTCGCATATCGCAGTGTGAACTGCCGGCGGGAGACATGCGGTGCAGGAACCCGCAGTAGATTCGCAGCGTTCCCGCACCGCAGCAGTGTGAACCGGGCCTAACGATTGGATTTTACTATCGTGGGTACTTCGCCCGCGGTAGTAAAATCCAAATTTTTCCTGTGCATGCGCTGTAAAGACAACGGAAAAATGTGATGGCTAGCAATGTTAACTGTGAAGTTGCCCCATCAGAATGAGGTTCACATGCACAAAAATCCACTTTTCGTTTACACAGCTTTTTGTGGGTCAGTCTGACACAACAACAATAGGATTGGGCTCTGAGAAAGGAAAATACAAGAAAAAACCTCCCCAGGACCTGCCAACCTTCTGTGAAGAATCATTCTTTTGATTCTAATCATTTAAGAAGGTTGAGTCAGAGCTGTGGTTCACTTGCTTGTCAGTAGACTCAGCAAGTGAACCGAAGAACCGAAGAATCGATTCATTGAATCGGTTCATTTCAGTGAGTAGTTCGAAATGAACCGATTCAGTTAAAAGATCCGGACTTCCCATCACTAATGCACTGTACTATTGGACCTCCTTCCCTCATGTTGTGGACTACAAGAAAAATGACTCTTCAGCTAAGGATGGCTGTTACTGCAATGCATATACACTATAGAAGAAGGGCAACAAAACTATTAAAGGGACTGGAGGAAATTAGTTATGAGGAAAGGTTACAATCACTGAACTTATTCTCTCTGGAGAAGAGACGCTTGAGAGGGGATATGATTTCAATTTATAAATACCGTACTTGTGACCCCACAATAGGGAGAAAACTTTTCAGCGGAAGGGAGTTTAATAATACACGTGGCCACTCATTAAAATGAGAAGAAAAGAAGTTTGACATTAAACTGCGTAGAGGGTTCTTTACTGTAAGAGCGGCAAGGATGTGGAATTCCCTTCCACAAGCGGTGGTATCGGCGAGGAGCATCGATGGTTTCAAAAAACTATTAGATAAGCACCTGAACGACCACAACATACAGGGATATACAATGTAATACTGACATATAATCACACACATAGGTTAGACTTGATGGACTAGCTTTGTACTGTATCGCTTTGCTGTGGGTTGTATTATGTGATCCTAAGTTTTCAATAAAAGGCACAAGAAAATTTCTTCGGAGTGCGGCTGTCCAGAGTTTCCTCGTTCATCCTCACCTACTATGAAACTATATTACCAAAAGTATTGTGACGCCTGCCTTTACGCGCACGTGAACTTTAATGGTATTCCAGGGTTCGATATTGAGTTGGCCCACCCTTTACAGCTATAACAGCTTAAACTCTTCTGGGAAGGCCGTCCACATGGTTTAGGAGTGTGTCTATGGGATTGTTTGACCATTCTTCCAGAAGCGCATTTGTGAGGTAAGGCACCGATGTGGACCAGAAGGCCTGGCTTGCAGTCTCCGCTCTAATTTATCCCAAAGGTGTTCTTTAGGTCAGGACTCAAAATTCAAACTGTAGCACTGACGTAAGTCATTTTTTTTCCACAGTAGCGTGACAATCCCTCCACCTCCGGTCTAACTAATCACTTTCACCTTATGGCATGGACCCCGGTGCAAACAGGTGGTCATGCAAGCGGGTATCAAAAGGGTTAACACGGACCATAAACTTCTCTCACATCTCCTTAGATCTCAGCAAGGACGCCAGGTCATGGGTAGAAAGAAAAGATCTAAGTGCTCACCGCTTAAGTATAAGATAACATTTTTGTGTTCAAACACAAACTACTCACATAAAGATGCTAAAAACACAGCATGTAAAGCAATCGTGTTAGTTCCGTAGGGCAGCAGCGCGTGACGTCATGCGTAGCTCCTCCCCGTATGCGTTATGTTCAATCAGAACTTCAACGTCACCGGACTCCTCCCCCTTCCCTTCGTTAGCAGATGGAGGCACTTGGAGAAGGGGGGAGGAGTCCGGTGACGTCGATGTCCGTGACTTCACCGGATCTCCGACGGAACTCCCTGAAGTCCCGGAAGCCGGCGGAGAGGTGAGTACCGATCAAAAGAATTTTGATCGATCAAAAAAATTAACGAACAATCAAGGAATTCATCTTTAATTTCCACAGCCCTAATTTTTTTTGTTTACTGCAATCAGAATTTTCCTCAGAAAGAACAGCTTATAACCCACCAGAGAAGTCGCATTGAATTAATGCCACATTTGAGTGGGGGAAAAAGTTTTTCATTGAAAGGCTTTTCAGTCGCACACCAGCGCAAGAATCTGTATTCCTGTTCAATGTGAGAGAAAATGAGAGGAGACCTAGCCAGTGATATTTTTCCCAACATTATGGAGAGAATTTTTTTTTTTTTAGGCTTTCTTTTTACGGTACTCTATGGAGAGAATTGAACCACAGACATCAGTCTGAACCCCAAAGGAGTGTGCAGTCTAATATTTGTAGCACAGTCCTGCACACATGTATGCATTCTACAGACAGTTACGGGTGCGGCAAATACATAAGACTCAGGGCCGTTTTTTAAGGCAGGGCAAAAGGGGCAGCTGCCCTGGGCCCGGTCATTGTTGTGGGGCCCAAAGCAGCTGCCTCATACTTGCCAACTATCCTGGTCCCTTGAGGTTTTAGTCATGTGCTGTGTCCCAATATCTCAGTGTGAAGTGCTGCTACTAATGCTGCCCAGCTCTGCACTATTGTTGTGTACAGATGACTCACCTACAGACCCTGTGTTTACATCTAAATTACTGGCATTCATATGTAAGCAGCGGCAGCATTGATACGTAAATAGCGGCGGTCGGCAGCATTGGTATGTATATCATGCCCCCCTGAGGTCATATTCACAGTAATCTCTGGCAACCAATCAACAAGCAGAAATCATGTGCTGTAACCTCTAGAAACTAATCAGTGAGCTGTAATGTGTGCTTTAACCTCTAGCAACCTCTAGCAACTAGTCAGTGAGCGCTAATGATACACTGTAACCTCTGGCAACCAATCGCAATAGCTAAATCACAAAAGCTGCCTGATCCGATTCAGTAAACTGATTTTGAGCTGCTATTTATTGTATGTCTCAGAGCAGGTGGAGAGCAAAATTGCATGGGGGGGGGGGGGGGGGGGGGGCCAAGAAAAGTTTTGCCCAGGGTCCAATCAATATTAAAGACGGCCCTGATAAGACCCCCGTACCGCATGGCAAGAGCGCTCACCACTCAGTTACTGTGCTGCCTCATCCTAAGAGCGCAGTAGTATTCCTATTATAGTTTTTGGATTGCTCTTATTTTTTGCTGTAGTCTTTGACCTTAGCTTTTGCAATTGGGTGGACTAAAGTTATTTCTTGCTGTGGACAAAGACCCAATTTTTTTTTTTTACGCAGTGTGACCTGCATGCTACAAAGCATTAGAGACTATTATAGATTTGTATATTACCTGTACTGTATGTGCTACAGGTTAGTAACCAAGCTATATCAGTTCACATAGATTAAATGTGATGTACTCTATGTAGAACAAACGTCAGACCTTCTTTGGGATGGTGGAGGGGATTGTGTTTGTGTACTGTTTTCTCCAGCGCTCCACATTAATAAATTCTATATGTGAAAAGTATCATGTGGGCTATTTTTTTCTATTTAAACTAAATTACTAAAAGTATCAAGAGATAAACTCACCCAAGCGCAACCGCTGTATAGTGTAGTTGGTGTGTAGAGTATTTTGGGTGCTTTCAAGCTTCTCCATAGAAAATATTTATTTATTTCTTTATCGTACATCATGGGACACAAGGCAGCATAGTAATTACTATGTGGGTTATAGCCACCTTCAGGTGATGGACACTGGCACACCCTAAACAGGAAGTTGCCTCCCTATATAATCCCTCCTCCTACCAGGAGTACCTCAGTTTTTTTTGCCAGTGTCTAAGGTATTGGTCACGAGTGAAGATGTGCTCTGAGGAGCTCCAAAGCTGGAGGGATCCCTGCTGGATTTAAACAGCCTCCATAGACCGGATCAATGCAAAGTGTCACTGAGGCCAAAGTAGATGGTACCCAGGCATCGTATACGAAGAACAAGGTTTTGCCTGTAACGCCTCTTTGCAGGGCTGGACCCCGGGACCCAGGACTTTCTGGTCATGCTACATTACCTAAAGTTATCCTGGCGGGGTTCTTTTACAGGTCCAAGGGAGTGGAACCCCGATTAAATAGGGATCCGGTCCTTGAAGGTTTGCTAACACAGCCCGCCGTGATGGGGGAAGTTTGGATCTGTCTGTCACAGCAGTATCCTGCGGCGAGGATAAGGTAAGGGAAGAAGCATAGGAATTAAAAAAGTCCACCTATGATTTTTTTCTTCCTTAGGGAAAGAATGTTGTCATGCCTTAAATCCTCCACTAGAGGGAGTATATGCACATACCTTATCTGTTGTCTTCGCTTCAGCTCAGTGTCAGTCCGTGTGTGGCAGCAGCAGCTTGCACAGTGGGGATTCCTCTTGCCATCCTGCATTTCTCCCCCCTGGAGGGACCATGAGGGGTTAGGCAAAGATTAACGCCATAAGAGAGCTGGTGCAGATGGTCAGGTCGAAAAAAGCTTTCTCCATTCGCCTTTGTGTTAGGAAAGATGGTGGCTTCATTCAAAGCGGTTCCCTATGCCAGTTCCATTCGAGACTGTTGCAAAACAGTATCCTGTCTGCTTGGAACAAAACGGTTCAAGCTCTAGATTTGCTAAATGTGGCTGTCCCCCAAAGGTGTTCCAGAGCCTTAGTTGGTGCTCGGTATCCGGGAATCTGCAGAAGGAAAAAACCTTCATACCAGTTACCTGAAAAGTGGTAACGACAGATGCCAACCTTTCAGGTTGGGAATCAGTACTGGAAAAGACAACTGTCCAGGGACAGTGGTCCAGAACCGAAAAAGCCTTGCTGTAGCCTATATCAATCGCCAAGGGGGCACTAAGGGTCACGCAGCTCAGAGAGTGATTGGGATGTTCCTTGCCTATCTGCAGTCTTCATTCCGGGAATAGAGAATTGGCAGGCAGACTACTGGAGTCGTCAGCAGTTGTTCCCCATGTAGTTGGTCAACTTTATCCGCCAGTCAAACCTCCTTTGAACCCTTGGGACTTGAACTTAGCTTTGTCAGTGTTACAAAAACAGCCATTTGAACAGATACAACATATTCCCTTAGTGCTTCTGACAAGGAAGTTGGTATTTTTGGTTTAGAGCTGAGGTTTCACTCTGCACAGCTCAGTGAGGAGAGCTCTGAGACCGGATTGGAGGGAAGGAACACACCCCCCTCCACACAGGAACAGAGCTGAGATTGTCAATCAGCTGGAGGTTCCTCCCCTGTCACTATTTTTCTCTTGGTGTCAGGAAAACTTGTCAGAACTTGCTTATAGCAGAGGAATCAAGCAGCAGACAAATGACACTGCGTTCTTAATTGACACACTATAGAGGGATATCCTTTGATTATAATTCATGTCTGAGCTTTACAACCACATTAACTACTTGAGCTCCGGAAGGTGTTACCCCCTTCATGAGCAGGGCATTTTTTGCTATTCAGTACTGTGCTACTTTAAAGAAGAAGTACAACCAAAGCTTGTTTGGCTGTACTCCTATGGATCACAGGAGTGCAGTTTGTTCTGCACTCCTGTGACCCGTTTTTAGCAAACAGCAGGCTGAAGCCCGCTTTCGGCTGATGTCACAAAGCCGGTCCAGGCTCGGGAAAGCTTGTGACCATATGGGATCCACCCACATGCTTGGACCGGCACCCAGCTCAGCCTCTCAGCGAGCCGCTGGCAGGGGACAGATGCAGCATCCATCTAGGTAAGTATGATTCTTGGGGAAAAAGAACAAATCCCATACTTCTCATTTAACTGGCAATTGCGCGGTCATGCAACACTGTATGCAAATACATTTTTTATCATTTTGTTCACACAAATAGAGCTTTCTTTTGGTGGTTTTTGATCACCACTGAGTTTTTTTTTTATTTTTTGTGACGTAAACAAAAAAATCAGGAACATTTTGAAAAAAAAATAAATAAATAAAGAATTCTACTTTGTCATTAAACATATGCAATAAAATTTTGAAGTTGTAATTTTTTGTCACAATTTTTTTATACATGAAGAAATCGAATACATCCTTTTTTTTCCACTATTCCTTTTTTTTTGTTTAAGCATACTGTCACCGGTGTAGTACAGCATCATCGTATGACTGATGAAGTGGTGATCATGAACACTGGACTGGTGACAGTATGTAATAAAAAAACATTTTTTTTCTTTTTTTTTTTTTACTATTTTATTTACATACTTTCATCAGAGTAGTTCAGTGTCACCATAGTAACAATGTACTACTCTGGAGGGGTGTTCAGGGTTTTTTAAACTGCTGTTACAATGAAGATCTTTGTAACAGCAAATGTTTCAATTGTCACAAATGGGTTAACCATTCATGACATCTGTGATCACCAGTGATCTGTGTTTGGCTACCGCTAACCACATGGTACAGGGTGCTGTGATTGGCCCTGTTACCATGTGATAGCTGTGGACCAATCAGAGCATAGGCAACATAGTTGTTATGAATGAATTAATTCATAACAGCTTTGTTGACGTTATGATCATGTGATTGTATAGTTTCCACATGATCACCAGGCCCCGAGTACCGGGATCCACAATCTGCTGTGTCCTGCGGACACAGTATTCGTGGAGTGGGGGCGCCCTCCTAAGCCCATGCAGGCAAATGTATGTATGTCAAGTACATGTACATGCCACCCAGCCACAGTATATGTACTGTGGCTGATCGGCAAGTGGTTAAAGTAGTTGTAAGCCTCATACATGAAAAATGAACAATACATAACCCTCTGTAGTCTCAAATACAGGCACATACTTATCCGTCATGCCATACCTTCAGGGAGGCATCTGATTGGCCCCAAATTTATTTTCAGCAGGACAATGTCCCCAAACATACAGCTAATGTCATTGGGAAACTATCTTCAGCGTAAAGAAGAACAAGGAGTTCTGGAAGTGGCGGTTTGGCCCCCCACAGAGGCCTGATCTCATAGGCGTGCGCACAGGGTGTGCCTGGGCACACCCTAATCACCCTGTGCGATGCAGATTTCCCCTGTCAAAGGCCCCTACCCCTGTGGCAGCTGAGGCTACAGAGAAAGAGACTGGGTGATCTCTGTCCTCAGTCCCTCTTGCTGCTATTTCACCAAAGCCCCTCAATGGGGCTCCTAACAAATTCTAAAAAAATTTTTTAAAAATTCTAAAAAAGATTTAATAAAAAATGTAATAAAATAAAAACTACTGACACCATCCACTGCTCTACTAAAAACATTCACTGCTCTACCGTGCATGTGTGTTTGAGCTTTTGGGTGCACACCCTAATGCAATAGGCTGCACACGCCTATGCCTGATCTTAACCTTAAAGAGTCTTTCTAGGATTACCTGAACAGACAGAAGGATCTATGGCAGCCTACATTTACAGAAGATCTGCGGTAAGTTCTCCAAGATGTTTGGAACAACCTACCTGCTGAGTTCCTTCAAAAACTGTGTGCGAGTTTACCTAGAAGAATTGAGGCGGTTTTGAAGGCAAAGGGTGGACTCACTAAGTATTGATTTGATTTGGATTTCTCATTTCTTTACTTTTCATTTTGTTAATTATAAACTATTAACACTTTCTGAAAGCATTCTTAATTTACAACATTTTTTCACACTGCCTAAAACTTTTGCACAGTAGTGTACGTTCCATTTTAGACCTCGAGGTCCTCAACAGGTACTGGAGAATCCAAAAATTCCATAGGGAATCTGCCAGGTCGGTCCTTGCCTCTTTTCAACAAAGGGACTTCATGTTTTCACTGGATGTGTTCACAAATGTCTTGGCCCCAGACTTGCCTTCATTCTCAGAATGTTCATGTGGGATACCTAGACGACCTACTGTTGAGATTCTGTCCATGACTGCAAGCCCTCAGATGGATATTTAACCTACAAAAATCTGCCTCAACTTGGACACGACCCTGTCTCAAATTTGTTTCCAACCTAAAAAAATGCAGTCCCCAAGATCTCAGGCAAGGATTCTACTGTACCGCCATCAGCCCTTAGTGCATTTTTCCATGAAGGTCCTGGGTCTGATAGTGGCCTCATTCAAGGTGGTGTTGTATGCTGAGATTCACTCTAGAACATTACATAACAGCATTCTGACTGTGAGGGACAGTATTAACGTCTCTGGATTTCACCATGCTTCTGTCAATGGAAGCCAGATATGCCCTTGTGCGGTGGACACACGAGCTGGAAGTGGGGTAGTACTTTCTCTTGTTAAATTGGACAGTGATACCAACAGATGCCAGCCTGCTGGGCTAGGAAGGTGTACTTGGGACAACGATGGTACAGGGAACTTGGTTGCTATAGGAGTCCCGACTTCCTGTCAACATTTTGGAACTCAGAGTTGTTTGCTTTGCCCTTTAAAGGCAGACTCTCAATTGCCAGTAGCTAAACGTAGGGAATGGTCTCTTCACCTGGAAGTGTTCTGGGTCATCTTCTGGAGATCTGGATCTCCTTACGTCAAGATTGAACCACAAGATGGAGAGGATCAAATTATCTTTTATGTGGATGTGCTGGTGACCCCATGGAATATGCATCTCAAAATGTGAATATCATCAAAAAATGTATTTAGTATCTCATAAAATTAGAATATTGTGAAAAAGTTCATTATTGTAGACTAATGGTGTCACACTCTAATCAACGAATTAACTCAAAATACCTGTATAGGTTTCCTGAGCCTTTAAATGGTCTCTCGTTCTGGTTCAGTAGGTTACACAATCAGGGGAAAGACTGCTGACTTGACAGTTGTCCAGAAGACAGTCATTGACACCCTCCACCCAGTCATTGACACTGGAGGTGTAAATTTTGGCCACACCCACTGTTGGCTGCAGCACGCTATGCACACTGCATTACTACTCTCCTTGGGCCACCCAAAGGTGTCCAAGGTCCCTAAAGTGTTCAGGTTTGGCTTGAAGAAAAGGTGGTAACCCTACTATAAGGCATACCTCCCAACTGTCCCTGATTTGGAGCAATGTCCCTCTGCCCCTCATTCCTCCTTGTTTGTCCCTCATTTTGGTCTGATCTATATAGATGTATATAAAATGCACTTATTATCTATCAAAAAGTGTTTCCCAGTGCTAAACCTTTCATCTGATTTCTAAATTGCTGCATTTGTAAATTCCAAAAGCCAATATAAAGGAATAGTAGTGGTAAAATAAGCACTTGTGGGTTTAACTAATCTTATTTTTTTGTACAATTCTCCTTTAAGAGGGCGTGCATACTTTAGCTGATAGGTGTCCCTCATTCCCATGTCAGGAAGTTGGGAGGCATGCTATAAGGGACGGGTTGTATCAGCCCCTGATGAGCTCACTATATAATATTCTTCACATCAGAGGACGACGGAGAAATGTGGAGGTGATATGACCCCCCATCCAGTACACACAGAGTGCTGGGACCCCCTTTTCTCTTCCTCCTCTCATAATAAGAAGACATTTTTACCTCCTCATTAGGACTGAGGGCTTCAACAAAATGGCCATTTCCTGACCCGATAACAGGATTCTCTATTGCAGTGATGGTGAACCTTGGCACCCCAGATGTTTTGGAACATTTCCCACGATGCTAACCTACACTGCAGAGTGCACGAGCATCATGGGAAATGTAGTTCCAAAACATCTGGGGTGCCAAGGTTCACCATCACTGCTCTATTGTATTATTAAGGGAAACAATAATTACATTTTGAATTGAAATTGTCACTAATAACCCTCGCATAAAAATAAATTATGTTATAACATTACTTTTTAATATATCAAAAATGCTGTTGAATGGTAAACTCAGTGCTACAACAAAATCTCAGCTCTATTACACACGAACTCAACGCCCTCTAGCGTCTCCTGGAAGTAACCTCCCCTCCAGCGGTGACTGAAGGGCCAGCTGTACCGTTCGCTCCTCCCACGGCCTCCCAGCAGCTTCCTGGTTACCATAGCGACGTGCACGCGCAGACTCGATAAGCTATTCGGGATGTCGGCGGCCATTTTCTTGTAGCTCCAGTGGGAGACAACAGAAACTTGTCACAACGTTCCTCTACTCTCCAGCAGCTGCTGGTGCTTGTTTGGCTGGAGGGTGTCTGCAGAGCGAGGTGGAGGTAATAATGTCCTTTAATTGCTAATATGAGTTGGGGGGGAAAAGGGACTCCCAGGGGTTGAACGGGAGTCACGTGACCTCACGAGGACACATGTCAACTATAAAACTCACCAGCTGCTCAGGGGTGGGATTAAGTGGTTGTGGCTCCTTACAGTTTATGACTCTTAATTATGATTATTACAATACAATAATTGTCAGTGGTGGGCAAATCAAGACAGCAGAGGTTTCCCTATGACATCACAGAGGCGTGATCTCCATCCTGAGTATCGGAGGGGCACATCTGTAACTCCGAACTGATTATTTATTGTATGGTAACCCTCCCCCCCCTTTAAATCATGTTCCCCTTACATCAGGGTTCCGATTAACCACTTGCTTACTGGGCACCTAAACCCCCCTCCTGCCCAGACCAGTTTTCAGCTTTTAGCGCTGTCACTCTTTGAATGACAATTGCACGGTCATACAACACTGTACCCAAATTACATTTTTATCATTTTTTAACCACAAACAGAGCTTTCTTTTGGTGGTATTGGTGATCACCTCTGGGCTTTTTATTTTTTGTTAAAAAAATTAAAGACCACATTTGTTTTATAAAAAAATACAAAACCGTTTTATATTTTGTTAATAAATTGTGCAAACAGGTAATTTTTCTCCTTCATTGATGTATGCTGATGAGGCTACACTGATGGGCACTGATAGGCTACACTGATGGGCACTGATAGGCTGCACTGATGTGCACTAATAGGCGGCACTGGTGGGCACTGATGAGGTGGCATTGGTGGGCACTGATAGGTAGCATTGGTGGGCACTGATGGGTGGCACTGAAGGGCACTAATAGGTGGCACTGATAGCTGGCACTGATGGGTGGCAGTGATGGGCACTGATCGGCACTGGTAGGTGACACTGATAGGCAGCAGTGCTAGGTGGCACTGATTGGCACCACTGGTGGGCATTGATAGGTGGCACTCGTGGGCATTGATAGGTGGCACTGATTGCTGGCACTTATGTACTGGTGGGCACTGATTCATGAAAATGTGGGCACTGATTCGTGGCACTGGCAGGTGGGACTGGTGGGCACATATGAGGCAGGCTTCGCCTCTTCCTCTTCGGGACCGATGTCCCTTCAACAGAAGCCGGTGATCGGCTTTTTTTTCTCCTCACGCTGTCAGCGTGAGATGAAAAAAAAAAAAACGATTACCGATCTTCTGTTTATATCACATGATCAGCTGTCATTGGTTAACAGCTGATCACGTGGTAAGGGGCCGGGATCGACCCCTGACTCCGATCTGTGATCAACCGAGTCTCATTGACTCGGGTGATCACAGCGCCCTTCTTACACTTCTCTTCAGAGAAGTCTATCCTACACACACCTAACAACTGTATTTTCATTTTCTCCATCACCTCATCCCCACAGTTATTACCTTTTGTTTCACTTGTCCCTCCCTTCTAGATTGTAAGCTCTAATGAGCCAGGCCCTCTGATCCCTCCTGTATTGATTTGCATTGTAACTGTACTGTCTTATCCCCATGTTGTAAAGCACTGCGTAAACTGTTGGCGCTATATAAATCCTGTATAATAATAGTAATTGGAGTCCACCCTTACATCAGGTTCACCATCAAAATCCCCCCTTAGGCCCCTTTCACACTGGGGCGGTGCGGGGCGGCGACGGTAAAGCAGCGCTATATTTAGCGCTGCTTTACCGTCGTTTTACCCGCGGTATGCGGCCGCTAGCGGGGTGGTTTTAACCCCCGCTAGCGGCCGCAAAAGGGTTAAAAACCTCCGCAAACCGCCGCTGCAGCGGCGGTTTGCGGGCGGTATCCCCGCGGTTTCCCATTGATTTCAATGGGAACGAGCGGTATAGGAGCGGTAAATACACCGCTCCTACACCGCTCCAAAGATGCAGCTACAAGGACTTTTTTTACCGTCCTGCTAGCGCACCGCTCCAGTGTGAAAGCCCGCCGGCTTTCACACTGGAGTGAATGGGGCTGTTTTTTTCAGGCGGTATACAGGCGCTATTTTTTAGCGCTGTACCGCCTGAAAACCGCCCCAGTGTGAAAGGGGCCTTACAGGAGGGCTCCCATTAGAGTCCCCTCTTAAATTGGGGTCCCCATCAGAGTCCCTTGTTACGTCAGGGTTCCAATCAGTGCCCCCCCTTACATCAGAGTTCCCATCAAAGTCCCCCTTACATTAGGGTCCCAATCAGAGTCCCCCCTTGCATCAGGGTCCCAATCAGAGTCGATCCCATTACATCAGGGTCCCAATCAGAGTCCCCCATTACATCAGGGTCCCCATCAGAGTCCCCCTTTACATCAGAGTCCCCCCTTACATCAGGGTCCCCCCTTAAATCAGGATTCCTATCAGAGTCCCCCATTACATCATAGCCCCCCCCTTAAATCACAGTCCCCATCAGGGTTCCATTTAGAGCCCCCCCTTAAATCAGGGTGCCCATCTGAGTTCCTCCTTACACCAAGGTCCCAATCAGAGGCCCCCTTTACATTAGAGTCCACCCTTACATCAGGTTAACCATAAAAATCCCCCCTTACATCAGGGTCCCCATTAGAGTCCCCTCCTAAATCAGGCTGCCCATCAGAGTCCCCTGTTACATCAGAGTTCCAATCAGAGTCGCCCTTACCTCAGTGTCCCCCCCTTACTTCAGAGTTCCCATCAAAGTCCCCCCTACATCAGGGTCCCCATCAGAGTCCCCCTTACATCAGGGTCCCCATCAGAGTCCCCATCAGAGCCCCCCCTTAAATCAGGATCCCTATTAGAGTCCCCAATTACATCAGAGCCCCCTCTTACCTCACAGTCCCCATCAGGGTTCCAATCAGAGTCCCCCCCCTTAGATTGGGGTCCCCATCTGAGTTCCCCCTTACATCAGGATCCCCAATAGAATTCCCCTTAAATTGGGGTCCCCATCAGAGTTCCCTGTTACATCAGGGTTCCAATCAGACCCCCCCCCCTTACATCAGAGTCTCCATCAACGTTTCCCCTTCCATCAGGGTCGCCATCTGAGTCCCTACATACATCAGGGACCCTATCGGAGGCCCCCTTTACATTAGAGTCCACCCTTACATTAGGTTCACCATCAAAATCCCCCCTTACATCAGGGTCCCCATCAGAGTCCCCTTTTAAATATGGGTCCCCATCAGAGTCCCCCATTACATCAGGATCCCCATCAGAGTCCCCCTTACATATGGGTCCCCATCAGAGTCCCCATCAGAGGTCCCCATCAGAGTTTTCCCCATCAGAGTCCCCTGTTTTATTGTGCTGGAACTTGACCGATAGGTTGCCCACCCTTGGGGTTACTTCTGATACCTTGGGGGTATTAGTATTTTTTGTCCTTTTAAAAACACAACAGTGCTGATTTACAAAAACATAACACTTGTGATATTTTCATTGCTGCACATCATTGGCTTATCTTAACAGTTGTTTTTTTTTATTTAACATTTTTTTCCAGTGTCATTTATTGCACATCACTCGGGTTGAAGCAATTCCAGGTTTAATCAGTGTGGAGGAGACTTGTAAATGGGAGTTCACCAATCCCCAGCTACGTGCCTGCGGTCATCTGTGGAGGCCTTGGGTGTGTGGGAGAGCAAGGTGAGCTTTGGGATTGGAGAATTAGGTGAATGGAGGCTTTTCCTTCTAGCGATATGAGCAGTCAGATACATGTACAGTTTATTCTATTAAGCCCTGAAGAAGGGGAAGGCCTCTTCCCCACATTGTGTTGGCTGTGTACAACGTCCTTCATCTGTCCATTACCTCAATTCAGCTAGGGATTTTGCAGTTGTGGTGGCAACTGTGCACATGCTCAGTTTTCAGTGAGTTCCTATGTTGAGAATTTCCTCCCTATCACATCTGAGCAGCCCATGTGACTATAGAGTCACATATGTGGGTGTATACACAGTGGTAAATGACAGCCCACTCCCTCCCTCCTCCTCCATGCCCACTAACAAGCTAAATACATGTAGATTCATGGAGGTTTCTCCTCCCTCTTATTCTAAGACACAGGTTGGAGGGGCGGGACACAGACTGTGACTGGCAGAAATCCACCCACACTATGTTATTGCCAAAAAATATTAAAGATTTGATTTCAAATATATATTTGTATCCCAATTTAAAACATTTTATTGATATTAATTATTTACTTTGTATTCCAAAGACTGTTTTTTTTTATTTTTTATTTTTTTAACATGTTACCGGCAGCAGAGGACTAGAAGCTCCTCCTGCTTATGTTTCCCTGCAGACAGGCTGGGAAAGATCTGGGTCATGTGACAGCTGTATGTCACAAAGGAAAAAAGGTACTTAGATGTTTTTTTTTTTTAACTAAATGAAATTACAGCGCCATCAGCCACATACAGAAATAGAACTGTGGTAAAAAAATAAATCAACGCACTCACAAAATGACCAGGAGGCAAGACATAATATGACCACCGGGGGGAGTGGACCACACAAGTGTAGTTGGGAGAGCCGGTGCTTGAGCAGAGTGGAAGCACTGTAGGAGTCGGAACCGCCGGACTGTATGAAGGGAGATGCTGCTTGTCAGTGGAAGACCACCCGCCTGGAAGACATCCTTGTGGAGTATTTTCAGGGGGTGGGGAACACGTTTCTGAGGGATTTCCTCCTTCTTCAGCCTCCCCAGTGGGGACCCCTGACTGTAACCAAGGGATTCCCTCTTTCCTCAGCCTTCCCAGTGGGCACCCGTGAACCATAACTGAGGGATTTCCTCCTACTTCAGCCCTCCCAGTGGGGACTCGTGACCGTAACTGAGGGACTTCCTCCTTCTTCAGCCTTCCCAGTGGGGACCCGTGACCGTAACTGAGAGATTTCCTCCTTCTTCAGCTCTCCCAGTGGGGACTTGTGACCATAACTGAGGCATTTCCTCATTCTTCAGCCTTCCTAGTGGGGACCCATGACTGTAACTGAGGGATTTTCTCCTTCTTCAGCTCTCCCAGTGGGGACTTGTGACCATAACTGAGGGATTTCCTCCTTCTTCAGCCTTCCTAGTGGGGACCCATGACTTTAACTGAGGGATTTCCTCCTACTTCAGCCCACCAAGTGAGGACCCATGACCGTAACAGAGATTTCCTCCTTCTTCAGCCTTCCCATTGGGGACCTGTGACTTTAACTGAGGGATTTCCTCCTTCTTTAGCCCTCCCAGTGGGGACTTGTCACCGTAACTGAGGGATTTCCTCCTTCTTCAGCCTTCCTAGTGGGGACCCATGACTGTAACTGAGGGATTTCCTCCTTCTTCAGCTCTCCCAGTGGGGACTTGTGACCATACCTGAGGGATTTCCTCTTTCTTCAGCCTACCAGAGGGGGACCCGTAACGGTAACTGAGAGATGTCCTTCTTCTTCAGCCTTCCCAGTGGCGACCTGTGACCGCAACTGAGAGATTTCCTCCTTCTTCAGCTCTCCCAGTGGGGACTTGTGACCGTAACTGAGGGATTTCCTCCTTCTTCAGCCTTCCTATTGGGGACATATGACTGCAACTGAGAGATTTCCTCCTTCTTCAGCCTACCAAGTGGGGACCCATGACCGTAACTGATCGATTTCCTCCTTCAGCCTACCTAGTGGGGACCCATTACCGTAACTGAGAGATTTCCTCCTTCTTCAGCTCTCCCAGTGGGGACTTGTGACCGTAACTGAGGGATTTCCTCCTTCTTCAGCCTTCCTAGTGGGGACCCATGAAAATAACTGAGAGATTTCCTCCTTTTTCAGCCTTCCTAGTGGGGACCCATGACCATAACTGAGAGATTTCCTCCTTCTTCAGCCTTTCCAGTGGGGATCTGTGACTTTAACTGAAGGATTTCCTCCTTCTTCAGCCCTCCCAGTGGGGGACCAATGACCGTAGCTGAGAGATGTCCTCCTTCTTCAGCTCTCCCATTGGGGACCAATGACCGTAACTGAGAGATTTCCTCCTTCTTCAGCTCTCCCATTGGGGACTCGTGACTGTAACTGAGGGATTTCCTCTTTCTTAAGCCTTCCCAGTGGGGACCCATGACCATCATTTATAGCCGGTGGCGGTGGGGGAGGCTGCTAAATTCTGGGATGCTAACTGGTGTAATACAGGTTATATATAAGAAAGTTCAGTATCATGCTGCTAGTTGTAAATAAATACATTTACCTCAATAGGTATGGACATTTATCAATGGGAATAGTGAAATAAAATGATAATTAAGGTCGATGAAGGTTATTAAATACAGCCAAATGAATAAGATATAAAGTAGTAATGCAAGATAATAGATGTATGGTTCATTGAGTGCTAGAGTGCCCTGGTTGCCTTGGCACTTTTGGTATTGGTTGTTTTGTATGTTTTTTTTTTTTGTTTTTTTTTTACAATATGTTGTGATATTTAAGTCTGGGTATGCCCAATAGGCTTTGTTTTATATTAGATTGTAAGCTCTTCTGAGCAGGGTCCTCTTAATCCTCTTGTATTTTATTGTATTATAACTGTAGTGTCTCCCTTTTTAATATTGTAAAGCGCTAAGTAAACTGTTGGCGCTATATAAATCCTGTATAATAATAATAATAATATGACTTTAACAACAGATCAATAAATAGAATTTGCAAAAAAAAAGAAAATAGATGAAGAGTATTGATGAATCTACATGATAATATCAAATCATCTAGAAAATTATGAAATGATTATTTAATAATTACCGTATTTATCGGCGTATAACACGCATTTTTCCCCCCTGAAAATAGGGGGAAAATCAGGGGTGCGTGAATAACTGAGCCGCCATGTCTAGTTTACGAGCGCCGCCGGAATACCTGACCCGCCATGTCGAGTTGACGAGCGCCGCCGGAACCACCGAGCCGTCATCTTCTGTTTACAGTACTCGGCTCTCTCACACACACGTGCCGCCTCCGCCACCGGCATTGGACCAGTGTTCTGTCAATCACAGGAGCTGGTCCAATGGTGATGGCGGAGGCGGGACGTGTGTGTGTGAGAGCCGAGTACTGTAAACAGAAGATGACGGCTCGGTGATTCCGGCGGCGCTCGTCCCCCTCCTGATTTCCTGCACTGCATGAGAAATGGTGAGGCTGCAAATAAGGCATCAGGCTGCATTGGATGGGCACATATCAGGCTGCAGATAGGCATCAGGCTGCATTGGATGGCCACAGATCAGGCTGCAGATGGGCACAGATCAGGCTGCATTGGATGGGCACAGATCAGGCTGCAGATGGGCACAGAGGCTGCATTGGATGGGCACAGATCAGGCTGCAGATGGGCACAGAGGCCTGCATTATGGCTGCAGATGGGCGTCAGGATGCATTGAGGCTGCATATGGGTACTAATCAGGCTGCATTGATTGGCACTGACCATTATTTTGCTTCAAAGTAGTTTATTTAAAAAAAAAAAAAAAAATTTTTCCTGAAACTTCCCTCTTAAATTGGGGTGCGTATTATACGCTAGCGTGTGTTATACGCAGATAAATACGGTAGTTAATCAGCAACTAGTAAAGAATTTATATCAAAAGGGTACTACTCTGATGAAACAGGATAGATGACTAAATGAAAAAAATCATAGTCCTGAAAATACGGTAAATACACATGATATGGGATGAAAAAAATCAATAAAACATTTCCACTAAGGACATAAAAGCAAGCAAAAGATTGTACATTACTGTTTGTTATGAATAAAATATAAGCTTGGTGTAATAATTGTTGATGTGACAAATTAATAAAAAAGACACAAACAAATGGCAACCACCCCAACCTATAACTGAAATGCATGATGTGAAATAAAAACATGGGAGATGTGGTTCTCATCAAGTACTATCAAGGGAGGGATTATGTGCCATACAACCCCTGGTGTCATAAAAAGACTGGTAGAACATTCAGGAGGGGATGAAACGAGTTGGGTGCACTTAGGCAAAAACCAGGAGGTGAAAAGTAACAGTGATAATCATGTAAAAAAAGCAAGGGAGGGACTAATGACTACACCAGGGAAGGGAACCATCTAAAGAAGGGTGAGGATGTCCGGAGCCCCTCGAGAGAGGCTGTCCATTTGGAAAATCCATTCTTTAGCTGGTCTACCTTTCTTACCATGTTTCATATTAGGCTCATTTTTAGAATGTAACATGGAACATGGTCACCGTCTACCAAAAGGCCTTTTCATAACAAAGAGAGGATTGTGGAAATTATGTGTTTACCTTGTTTTTGAGTAATAACATGAGATTTCTCACTTTTTCATAAAGACTTAGGGATACATATTATGGCAAGTGGGAGCATTTAGAAGGACCCAAGGATCTGTAGAAGGACGTCATGATGGAGAACCGGCCGCGCCTCACATCACCGGGTAAGAGTAGACTTTCATTTCTTGTATTGAGGATCCACCTAGATACACACATCCTCTGATCATGGGCGTCCGCAGAACTTTTTTTGGGGGGGGGGGCATAATTTTAAGGTCACCCATGCTCTGGCCCTTTTCGACAATGTCATTATCACGGTCAGAGACTGCAGAGGTAGTAGAGGAGATGGTCAGAGACTGCAGACGTAGTACAGGAGATGGTCAGAGACTGCAGAGGTAGTAGAGGAGATGGTCAGAGACTGCATACATGGCTCAAGAGACTGTAAGAGACTGCGGACATGGCACAAGAGATGACCAAAGACTGTATACATGGCCCAAGAGACTGTCAGAAACTGCATACATGGCTCAAGAGACTCAAGAGACTGCGGACATGGCACAAGAGACTCTAAGAGACTGCATACATGTGGGGGGGGGGGGTGACAGAGAGAGACAGTGGGGTGACAGAGAGGGGGGGTGACAAAAAGACATAGGGGGTGACAGAAAGAGACAGGGGGGATGACAGACAGAGAGACAGAGGGGGTGACAGAGAGAAAGGGGGTGACAGAAAGAGAGAGAGGGGGTGACAGAGAGAGACAGAGGGGTGTGACAGAGAGAGACAGAGGGGTGGGGTGACAGAGAGAGGGTGGGGTGAAAAAGACAGAGGGGTGACAGAGAGAGAGAGGGGGTTACAGAAAGGGGTGATGGGGGGTCAGAGAGAGGGACCCCCTAGCCCTGTCTGCAGTCCCTCAAGTGCCCCTATGTCCCAGTGGTGTGTGTAATGCTCAGTACGGTACCTTGCATGTCAGTAGGAGGTCCAAGATAGCCAGCAGCTGGCAAGACCCGTTCTCATTCTGGGTGTGAACAGGACTGGCCGCCAGCGCTAGGATAAAGACCGAGTGGGGAACAAACTCCTGATCTGATCCCTGATTCGGGGGGGGCACTTGCCCCCCCATTGCCCCTACCTGCGGACACCCATGCCTCTGATATAAAGACATAGAAACAATGTATTCAGTCAGTGTGTGTGTTTCTTACAGATGGATCCAGTAACAAGAATCCCCCAGAGAGATGTCCCCGTCCTCTGTATTCTTGGGATTCCATGCAAGGGAATGTCCTACAGGGTTGTCAGGTATGTGAAGGATGTTATCTTAGGCCTCGTTCACATGGGGCATATCAATGCGTACTCCATGCAAAGGGCTATGGTTACCCGCACAGGTGCTCCATGCTTCCCTGTGCAGACAGCCCTATTGATGTCTATTAGTACACAGCGGCCTCACTGACCCAACCGCAGCTCCCAATTTGACATCTGTGCAGAGAGTGTGTGTTTGGGGCAATGCACCCGCACTCCCAACAGACATCAATGGGGTTGCGTGCACCTGTGCATTCCTATGGGTAAGCCGAGTTTTTCAGCAAATCTTTTTGTGCTGAAAGTGCCCCCCTCGGCTTATACTGGAGTCAAGCACTTTTCTGCAGCAGAGAATGACATTTTCCGAGGTTCCTAGCACCAAGTGGCCCCGAGATACGAGGCCCCAGAGTCGGTTCGGAAAATGTCATTCTTTTCTGCAGAAAAGTGCTTGACATTTTCCGACCCGAATTTGGAGCCCCATATGTCGGGGCCACTTGGTGCTAGGAACCCTAAATTTGGTGTACAAAACCAACACTACAACATATCTAAATTTGGGGTTCCTAGCCCCAAGTGGCCCCCGAGATATAGGGCCCCAAATTCGGTCAACTGTGTCCATCTGCAGCAATGTCATTTCGGGACCCTTTGGGTTCAGAGACCCCAAATTTTGGCTGCAGCTAGGGGGCATCTAGGAACCATTAACTACCAAGTTCAGGGGACCTATGGCTGCAAATGGGCACAGTGAGGCTGCAAATGGGCATTGTTGACCCTCTTTTCCACTTACAGTAGCTGCGCATTTCTTACCCTAGGCTTATACTCGGGTCAATACGTTTTCCCAGTTTTTTGGTGGTAAAATTAGGTGCCTCGGCTTATATTCGGGTCGGCTTATACTCGAGTATATACGGTAACTTCTTTTAGATCCAGAGGGGTCGTGATGGGTCTCTCTGCTTTTCTATGCAATTCAGGCAGATCATGGCTGGTGGGAGGACCCAGAAAGGAAGGATCGGGGCCGCTCTGTGCAAAACCCTTGTACAGACGAATGATCGTCTGTTTTTTTTTTTTTGCATGTCTCATATGCAGAACCAATAGCTTACTAAAGTTACGACAATTCTCATATGACAGAATTCAACTTCAGAAGTGATGTATTGTATTTTAATGTATTCTTTCATTTCTTGAGATCCGCGCTATAGCCGAATGACGGCTACAGCACGGACCTGCTTTGCCAGGACTACGTCCATTGACGTCGTCCCGTGCATGATCGGCCTGCGTGGCGCGCTCTGTGATCAGCGAGTCTATGAGACTCGCTGGATCACCGATCCGAGTAAGGGGTCGATCCCGACCCCTTACCATGTGATCAGCTGTCATCCAATGACAGCTGATCACGTGATGTCAACACAGCCGATCACCGGCGGCAGTGATCGTGACATCAGTTTCGATCACTGCAAGCTGCTGCCAGCCCCTAAGTGCCCACATGTGCCCCCTACAAGTGCCACCTAGCAGGCAACAGTGCCACCTACCAGTGCCCACCAGCGCCACCCATCAGTGCCCACAGTGCCATCTGTCAGTGCCACCTATCAGTGCCCACAATCAGTGCCTGATGAACAGTGCTGCACCTCAGTGCCACCTATTAGTGCCCATCAGTGCCACCTATCAGTGCCTATAGGTGCCACCTATCAGTGCCACCTATCAGTGCCCATCAGTGCCATTTATCAGTGCCCATCCATGCCACCCATCCGTGCCACCCATCAGGGCCCATCAGTGTCATCTTATCAGTGGCCATCAGGGCCACCTTATCTGTGCCTATCAGTGCCCACCAGTGCCGCCTCATCAGCGCATATCAATAAAGCAGAAAAATTACCTGTTTGCAAAATTTTATAACAAACTATTAAACATGATTTTTTTTTCAAAATTTTACATCTTTTATTGTTTGTTTAGCAAAAAATAAAACCCCAGCTGTGATTAAATACCACCAAAAGAAAGCTCTATGTGTGGGAAAAAAAATTATAAAAATTTAATTTGGGTACATAATTGTATGACCGCGCAATTGTCATTCAAAGTGCGTCAGCGCCAAAAGCTGAAAATTGGTCTGGGCAGGAGGGGGGTTTGAGTGCCCAGTAAGCAAGTGGTTAATTTCCAAGAATGTGTGGTCTTGGTCATACAATTTTTTTCGTACACATACAGTTTGTTCTGTTATTGTACAAGAAATGTTTGTGTTCGTCCCTTTGGATATTTTTGCATGAACTGTCACGATTGACTCTCGAAAGCTGTGTGTTGACGATCAGATTATCGGACGATCGCTTCCAAAGCAGTATTTTTCTTCCGATTTTCTCATCATGTGTACTGGGCATCAGGCAGGCTGTATTTGCATGCAAACCACCCTTGGTAACAGTCATGTGTGATGCTGAACCTCCGTGATTGAAATACAATAAATGAAAGGAGAGGGCCAGAGACAGGAAGGCTGGGGAGGAAAGGGCTAGATGATGCTTCTAATGCACATTGTGAGCAACATACAGTGTGCATTGAAATCAGAATAAGACATTTCATAAAGGAGCCTGTTCAACTGTGCAAGACTGAAGGGAAGGCCTGAGTTCAGATTTAACTATTACTCTTATTTTGTGAATGATTACTCTCTGTTTTACCTAGGTTGATGGGGTGATTGTTATTAAAGTTGAAGATGAGGAGATGTTTATGAGTGGTGATGAGGAAAAAGAAATCCCTCCAGAGATCAGCACAGGTGAGTAATAAACACTAAATCCAGGCACCCCAAACCAAAAAAATCGACAAAAACACACTTGACTCTGTGCCAAAAAAGACAAATAAGCTACTTTGGTGCCAAACGCGTTGCGTCCCTCAGGTGTGAATGCATTCTCAATCCAGAGAAGAGTCCCAGATTCTCCTTGTTTAATCACTACAATAATCTCTTCTTCTCCCCCCTCCTCTGTCAGTAGAATGTATACACCTAGATCAGGGTTTTTCAACCGCAAAGAATCCTCAGGGTTGTCGCGGCCACATCCCGGTCTGGGCGCTACTTTGTGGTAACTCCTGTGCACTGGGTCTCTGCCAGGAGAGAGAGAGCACAGCCCGTACGGCTCTCTCCTCCTCCCTGCGGCTATGTGAACTGATTGTCAGCAAATAAAGTTTATTATGTCTATCGAATTGTTGGGGTTTGGTTATTCCCTTAGGTTGTGTGAGCAGACAATTGGCAACTGAAGTTATATAACATTATAGCTTTACACTTTCACTAACACTATTTTATATTGCCTGCAGTTGGATCCAGCAACAGAAATACACCAGAGAGATGTCCTCGTCCTTTATATCCCAAGGATGCCACACAGGAAGATCAGGAGATTCCTCAGGTAGATGGAATTGAGGCTATAAAAGAATATTGGGAATATTAAGTGAGGCGCTAATCCATATTGTGTGTATATATTAAACAATTGTGCAAATATGCAAACAGTAAGTATAACACATTGACTGTGCAAAATACAGTTCTAGGTGCAAACAGCAATAAATGAATATAAATACAATTCATAAATTGAAATCACTAAAAAGTCCATATATGTGAAATGGCATCCGAGGAGCGGCGGTGGGGATTTTTTTTTTTTCAGTTTCAAAACTTTGTAAATAAGTAAGTTTTCTCCTTCACTGATGGGGCTGCACTGATGAGCACCAATGAAGTGGCACTGATGAGGTGGCATTGATGGGCACTGATATGTGGCACTAATAGGCGGCACTGATGGGCACTGATAGGTGGCATGGATGGGCATGGATAGGCGGCATGGATGGGCACTGATAGGCGGCATGGATGGGCACTGATAGGTGGCACAGATGGGCAATGATAGGCGGCACGGATGGGCACTGATAGGCGGCATTGCAGTGTAATGTATTGTACTGATGGATGCCAATCAGTGCCAAACAATAATGCATTCCAATCAGTGATGCCCATTGTGGGCACTGATTGGCATCCATTGTGGGCACTGATTGGCATCCATTGTGGGCACTGACTGGCATCCCTGGTGGTCTAGAGTGGCATACCTGATGCTGGGCATCCCTGGTGGTCTGGTGGCGTCCCTGGTGGTCCAGTGTGGGCATCCTTGGGGGGGGGGGGGGGGGGCTGCGCTGATAATTGATCAGCATAGACCCCCCTGTCAGAGGAGCAGCCGATCGGCTCTCCTCTACTTGCGTCTGACAGACACGAGTGAGGAAAAGCCGATCAACGGCATTTCCTATTTACACTGTGATCAGCCGTGATTGGACACGGCTGATCACGTGGTAAAGAGTCTCCGTCGGAGACCCTTTACCGAGAACGTAGTTGCGGGGTGTCAGACTGACACACCTGGAAACAACGATCGCCGCTATGCGTGCCCCTGGGGGCTGCTTAAACTCCTGATCACGTCATATGACGTCCGGTCAGGATTTTGAAACCATTTTGCCGCCGTCATTCTGCAACATGGCGGGCGGCAAGTGGTTAAAGTTCATGTGCGTGTAAAGGCAGGTGTCCCAATACTTTTGGTAATATAGTGTACTTGTTTCGGACAGGTACATGAATTTGTCGCAGGCACTGACAGTTGTGGCGTCGAGGCTTTTTTTTTGTTTTATTGACTGTTAAAATCTCAGCTAACTTCTTTTTCACAGTGGATTTGGTGCTTCTGGTTGAAGTGTGATAACAGTCTGTTTAGTATAAGCCACTTTTTTATCCATGTTTTCTATTAAGGATGAAGATATGATCAAATTTCTAATCAAAGAAGAAGCAGAAGAGACAGATGTGAGCAGCGATGAGCTGTGCAAGGAGGAGGAAATCACTCCAGAGATCATCACAGGTGAGTAATAAACACTTAATACATTCAAGTTTTGCTGGGCCGAGTATTTACCCCAAAGTCCCAAGTGGGACCTGAAAGTACTCACAGCGCTTCACTTTTTCCACATTTTGTTATGTTACAGCCTTATTTCAAAATGATTAAAAAATTCATTATTTTCCTCAGAATTCTACAAACAACACCCCATAGAATGAAGTTTGTTTGGGATTTTTTTCACTTTTCATTTTTATTAAATTTTCAAAAATTGAATGTACACACCGTATATACTCGAGTATAAGCCGAGTTTTTCAGCACATTTTTGTTGTGCTGAAAGTGCCTCCCTCGGCTTATACTGGAGTCAAGCATTTTTCTGCAGCAGAGAATGACATTTTCCGACCCGACTTTGGGGCCCCGTATCTCGGGGACACTTGGTGCTAGGAACCCCTAGGAAACTTGGTGTGCAAACCCAGTGGAACTAGCACTACAACATATCCAAATTAGGGGTTCCGAGCACCAAGTGGCCCCGAGATACAGGGCCCCAAAGTCTGTTTGGACAATGTCATTCTCTGCTGCAGAAAAGTGCTTGACATTTTCCCACCTGACTTTGGGGCCCCGTATCGCGGGCCACTTGGTGCTAGGAACCCCAAATTTGGTGTTCTTAGCACCAAGTGACCCCGAGATACGGGGCCCCAAATTCGGTCAACTGTTTCCATCTGCAGCAATGTAATTTCGGGACCCTTTGGGTCCAGAGACCCCAAATTTTGGCTGCTAGGGGGCATTTAGGAACCCTTAACTACCAAGTTTGAAGTTCGGGGGACCTATGGCGGAAAATGGGCACAGTGAGGCTGAAAATGGGCACAGTGAGGCTGAAAATGGGCACAGTGAGGCTGCAAATGGGCACAGAGAGGCTGCAAATGGGCATTTGTGACCCTCTTCTCCACTTACAGTAGCTGCGCATTTTTCACCCTAGGCTTATACTCAAGTCAATACGTTTTCCCAGTTTTTTGTGGTAAAATTAGGTGCCTCGGCTTATATTCGGTTCGGCTTATACTCAAGTATATACGGTAAGTATTCACAGCCTTTGCCATGACACTCCAAATTGAGCTCAGGTGCCTCCTGTTTCCACTGATCATCCTTGAGATGTTTCTACAACTTGATTGGAGTCCACCTGTGGTAAATTCAGTTGATTGGACATGGTTTGGAAAGGCACACACCTGTCTATATAAGGTCCCACAGTTAACAGTGCATGTCAGAGAACAAAGCAAGCCATGAAGTCCAAGAAATTGTCTGTAGACCTCAGAGACAGGATTGTATTGAGGCACAGATCTGGGGAAGGGTACAGAAAAATGTCTGCAGCAGTCCCAATGACCACAGTGGCCTCCAACATCTGTAAATGGAAGAGGTTTGGAACCACCAGAACTCTTCCTAGAGCGGGCCGCCCGGCCAAACTGAGCAATCGGGGGAGAAGGGCTTTAGTCAGGGAGGTGACCAAGAACCTGATAGTCACTCTGACAGAGCTCCAGCGTTGTTTTGTGGAGAGAGGAGAACCTTCCAGAAGAACAACCATCTCTGCAGCAGTGTACAAATCAGGCCTGTATGGTAGATTGGACAGATGGAAGCCACTCCTCAGTAAAAGGCACATGACAGCCACCTGGAGTTTGCCAAAAGGCACCTGAAGGACTCTCAGACCATGAGAAACAAAATTCTCTGGTCTGATGAAACAAAGATTGAACATGTCTGGGGGAAACCAGGCACCGCTCATCACCTGTCCAAGACCATCCCTACAGTGAAGCATGGTGGTGGCAGCATCATGCTGTGCGGATGTTTTTTCAGCGGCAGGGACTGGGAGACTAGTCCAGATCGAGGTAAAGATGAAGGCAGCAATGTTCAGAGACATCCTTGATGAAAACTTGCTCCAGAGCGCTCTGGACCTCAGACTGGGGAAAAGGTTCATCTTCCAACAGGACAACAACCCTGAACACACAGCCAAGATAACAAATGAGTGGCTGCAGGACAATTCTGTGAATGTTCTTGAGTTGGCCCAGCCAGAGCCCAGACTTGAACCCGATTGAACATCTCTGGAGAGATCTGAAAATGGCCGTGCCCCGACGTTCCCCATCCAACCTGATGGAGTTGGAGAGGTCCGGCACAGAAGAATGGGAGAAACTGCCCAAAATAGGTGTGCCAAGCTTGTACCATCATACTAAAAAAGACTATAATTGGTGCCAAAGGTGCTTCAACAAAGTATTGAGCAAAGGCTGTGAATACTTATTTACATAGGGTTTTTTTTTTAAATAAATTTACAAAGATTTCAAAACAAACTTCTTTTACGTTGTTATTATGGGGTATTGTTTGTAGGATTTTGAGGAAAATAATGAATTTAATCCATTTTGGAAAAAGGCTGTAACATAACAAAATGTGGAAAAGTGAAGTGCTGTGAATACTTTCTGGATGCTGCATATGCTGATAGGAAGCTGTGTTCTTTTCAAGTTCTAAGGGTTGGGATAGTTTGTTCTTATGGAAAGCTCCTTACCTCTACATGGGCAGGGTATTTATTACTATGTTGATGACATGTACAGTGCCTTGAAAAAGTATTCATACGCCTTGATATTTTCCATGTTACAACCAAAAATGTAAATGTATTTTTGGGGGATTTTATACTTTGTAGAACCACCTTTTGCTGCAATTACAGTTGCAAGTTTTTTTGGGGGATGTCTCTACCAGCTTTGCACATCTAGAGAGAGACATTATTGCCCGTTCTTCTTTGAAAAATAGCTCAAGCTCTGTCAGATTGGATTGAGAGCGTCTGTGAACAGCAATTTTCAAGTTCCCCAGACAACGTCAGTTATAGACGAAACGTACGTCGGGAGGCTGACGTCATCGCGACTTGTCTGTTGAATGGGTGTATGCTAGCCGGCCAGGGAATTTTTCAGATGTGTGTTTTTTACTGAATTAATGTAAGTGCAACATTTAATCTGTTGAATAAATGTTACCCTACGGTTTTACACTATGGCCAGTCTTTTTCTCATCTCTATGAATCAATGACTGAGGTGTAGAGTTGAGCGGACACCTGGATGTTCGGGTTCGGCAGGTTCCGCCGAACTTCAGAAAAAAGTTCGGGTTCGGGACCGAACTTGACCCGAACTTGACCCCGAACACCGAACCCCATTGAAGTCAATGGGGACCCGAACGGCTATAATAAAGTGTCGGCTCCCGTTCCCCTTAATACAGAGAACAGTCATTGAAGTCATTTATTTTTAAAAAGTTAGTCATAAAAAGTGTTTGGGGACCTGGGTCCTGCCCCAGGGGACATGTATCAATGCAAAAAAAACTTTTAAAAACGGCCGTTTTTTCGGGAGCAGTGATTTTAATAATGATTAAAGTGAAACAATAAATGTGTAATATTCCTTTAAATTTCGTACCTGGGGGGTGTCTATAGTATGCATGTAAAGGGGCGCATGTTTCCTGTGCTTAGAACTGTCTCTGCAAAAAGTGTCATTTTTGCAGAAAAGAAAGCTATTTAAAATCACTCGCGGCTAATGTGTATTGTCGGCTCCCGTAATACAGAGAACAGTCATTCATTGAAAGCCATTCATAAAAAAAAAGTCATTGATAAAAAACGCATGGGAACGTCATGGGGACTTCCCTATGGCTTTCCCCGTGACGTGGGGAAAGCCATAGGGAAGTCCCCATGACGTCCCCAATGCGTCAGAGGGGGGCGGGGTTACCAGGTGGCCCCGCCCTCCGTTATAAAAGAACTGTCAGCCCAAGCGAAGCCTCAGACACCGGGAGCCTCCCATTGCGAGGAGTGGCCCAAGAAGAGACCGACGCCCTGGAAGAAGATACCGGAGAGAAGCCTCAGAGACCGACGCCGTGGAAGAAGATACCGAAGAGAAGCCTCACCCAGCGGGAGCCTCCCATTGTGCGGAGCGGCCCAGAAGAGACACGATGCTTTTTTTTTTTTTATCAATTACTTTTTTTTATGAATGACTTTCAATGAATGACTGTTCTCTGTATTACGGGAGCCGACAATACACATTAGCCGCGAGTGATTTTAAATAGCTTTCTTTCCTGCAAAAATGACACTTTTTGCAGAGACAGTTCTAAACACGGGAAACATGCGCCCCTTTACATGCATACTATAGACACCCCCCAGGTACGAAATTTAAAGGAATATTACACTTTTATTGTTTCAATTTAATCATTATTAAAATCACTGCTCCTGAAAAAACGTCCGTTTTTAAAAGTTTTTTTTTGCATTGATACATGTCCCCTGGGGCAGGACCTGGGTCCCCAAACACTTTTTATGACTAACTTTTTAAAAATAAATGACTTCAATGACTGTTCTCTGTATTAAAAGCACTCGCGGCTATATGAATATCAATTCATATAGCCGCGAGTGCTTTTAAAAGACATTTTAAAAAGCACCATTAAATCCCCGAACACCGGACCCGAACCCGAACATACAGTCAATTGTTCGGGTTCGGGTCCGGGACCCGAACACCCTAAAGTCCGGTACGGACCCAAACTTTACAGTTCGGGTTCGCTCAACCCTACTGAGGTGTGTTCCGTGCGGGTGTTTGCTATCCTGGATTTATAATCGATGCTGGTCCAAGGAAAGGTGACGCTACTACTCTGATACCTGGAGAGTTTCCTGACATACAGGCTATACCAAGGTGTTTTTTGCGGAGGTTTCTTTGCTGATGTTATCTGGATAGATATCCATCATACAGGCTTGATTAAGCTTGCCCTCTGGTAAGCGGGTTATCTATGTGGTGGCGGATCACGTGTTGGTGGTGTGTGCTTATTCATAATTTCCATCCACTTTCTACTTATTTGGACTTCATTGGACTTTATTTTAATATTTTTTCTATAATAATATTTTTTCTATAATAATATTTTTCTATAATAATATTTTCTCTATAATAATAATTTTTCCATATTAATATATGTTATGCATTGTGGTTCATTTCATGCATGAGGATTAGGGGTTATACACACATATCATATTTGTATAATTTAGCGCAGCTTTTTTCTGTTTCCAAATTTTCAAGTCTTGCCACAAATTCTCAATTGGATTTAAGTCTGGACCTTGACTGGGCCATTCTAACACATGAATATGCTTTGATCTAAACCATTCCATTGTAGCTCTGGCTGTATGTTTAGGGTCCTTGTCCTGCTGGAAGGTGAACCTCTGCCCCAGTCTCAAGTCTTTTGCAGACTCTAATGCCCCGTACACACGGGCAGATTTTTCTTCGGAAAAAACTTAGATGGTTTTTCCGACGGAATGCCGCTCAAGCTCGGCTTGCATACACGCGGTCACACAAAAGTTCTCTGAACTTTCAACCGTCAAGAACGCGGTGACGTACAACACAACGACGAGCCGAGAAAATTAAGTTCAAAGCTTCCGAGCATGCGTAGGGATTTTGCGTGTCGGAATTTGTACAGACGACCGGAACTTTCTCCGACTGAAAAATTGAGAACATGCTCTCAATCTTTTGCTGGCCGAAATTCCACCAGCAAAAGTCCGATGGAGCATACACACGGTCGCATTTTCCGACCAAAAGCTCACGTCAGACTTTTGCTGGCTGAATTTCCAATCGTTTGTACGGGGCATAACAGGTTTTCTTCTAAGATTGCCCTGTATTTGGCTTCATCCATCTTCCCATCAACTCTGACCAGCTTCCCTGTCCCTGCTAAAGAAAAGCATCCCAACAACATGATCCTGCCACCACCATGTTTCACGGTGGGGATGGTGTGTTCAGGGTGATGTGCAGTGTTAGCGTTTTGCTTTTAGGTCAAAATGTTACATTTTGGTCTCATCTGACCAGAGAACCTTCTTCCTCATGTTTTCTGTGTCCCCCACATGGCTTTTCGCAAACTGCAAACAGGACTTCGTATGGCTTTCAACAATGGCTTTCTTCTTGCCACTCTTCCATAAAGACCAGATTTGTGGAGAACACGACTAATAGTTGTCCTGTGGACAGATTCTCCCACCTGAGCTGTGGATCTCTGCAGCTCCTCCAGAGTTACCATGGGCCTCTTGGCTGCTTCACTGATGAATGCTCTCTTTGCCCGGCTGGTCAGTTTAGGTGGACGGCCATGTCTTGGTAGGTTTGCAGTTGTGCCATACTCTTTCTATTTTCGGATGATGGATTATACAGTTCTCCCTAAGACGTTCAAAGCTTGGGATATTTTTTTTTTTTATAACCTAACCCTGCTTTAAACTTCTCCACAACTTTATCCCTGACCTGTCTGGTGTGTTCCTTGGTCTTTATGATGCGGTTTGTTCACTAAGGTTCTCTAATGCCGCGTACACACGATCGGAATTCTCGTTGGAAAAAACTCTGACGGTTTTTCCGACGGAATTCCGCTCAAGCTGTCTTGCCTACACACGATCACACCAAATTCCGACGGTCAATAACACAGCGGCATAAAACACGTTCGACAGCACTATAAAAGGGAAGTTTAATGCTTCCGAGCATGCGTCAAATTGTTTCCGAGCATGCGTCGGAAATTTGCGTGTCGGAATTGCATACACACGATCGGAAAATCCTATAGAAAGGTTTTCCGTCTGAAAAATTGAGAACAGGTTCTCAATTCAAAGTCCGTCGGAAATTCCGACAGAAAAAGACCGTTGGACATACACGCGGTCGGAAAATCCGATGAAAAGCTCCCATCGGACTGTTTCCATCGGAAATTCCGACCGTGTGTACGCTGCATAACAAACTTTTGAGGGCTCCACAGAACAGCTGTATTTATACTGAGATTAAATTACACACAGGTGGACTTTATTTACTAATTAGGTGACCTCTGAAGGCAATTGGTTCCACTAGATTTCAATTAGGGGTATCAGAGTAAAGGGGGCTGAATACAAATGCACGCCACACTTTTCACATATTTATTTGTAAATAAAATTGAAAACCATTTATCATTTTCCTTCCACTTCACATTTATGTGTTACTTTGTGTTGGTCTATCACATAAAATTCCAATAAAATACATTTACGTTTTTGGTTGTAACATGACAAAATGTGGACAATTTCAAGGGGTATGAATACTGTTTCAAGGCACTATAGGCCAATTGGATGCTATGTACTCCTCAAGTTCCATGGGGTAGGGTAGGTAATTCTATGGAAAGCTATGTAACTCTAAAATAAAATCATGGTAGGCTGAATTCAAGCCAAAAAGGGCTTTACCCCGATCTGAGAATGTGAACAGATTCCAGTGGATCCAAGTTTGGAATAAGCTTCATGTTTGTCTTTAGCATCTTGTTCAATTCTTCAACTTTTGTAAGCCTTAAGCCGAGCGTCGTATTTTTGTAAAAAGCCCAGGATTTTGTCTAGCATACTACCCGTATATACCCGAGTATAAGCCGACCCCAATATAAGCTAAGGCACCTAATTTTACCACAAAAAACTGGGAAAACGTATTGACTCGAGTATAAGCCTAGGGTGAGAAATGTGCAGCTACTGTAAGTGGAAAAGAGGGTCAACAATGCCCATTTGCAGCCTCACTGTGCCCATTTGCATGCCTCACTGTGCCCATTTGCATGCCTCACTGTGCCCATTTGCAGCCATAGGTCCCCCAAACTTCAAACTTGGTAGTTAAGGGTTCCTAGATGCCCCCTATCTGCAGACAAAATTTGGGGTCTCTGGACCCAAAGGGTCCCGAAATGACATTGCTGCAGTAGGACACAGTTGACCGACTTAGGGGCACCGTATCTCGGGGCCACTTGGTGCTAGGAACCCCAAATTTGGATATGTTGTAGTGTTGGTTGCACACCAAATTTGGGGTTCCTAGCACCAAGTGGCCTTGAGATAGGGAGCCCCAAAGTCGGGTTGGAAAATGTCAAGCACTTTTCTGCAGCAGAGAATGACATTTTCCGAACCGACTTTGGGGCCCCGTATCTAGGGGCCACTTGATGCTAGGAACCCCAAATGTCCCATGTGTCCGCCATAATGTCGCAGTCACAATAAAAATCGCTGAACGCCACCATTACTAGTAAACAAAAAAAAAATGATTAATAAAAATGCTATAAAACTATCCCCCATTTTGTAAACGCTATAACTTTTTGCGCAAACCAATAAATAATCGCTTATTGCGATTTTTTTTTTTTTTTTTACCAAAAATATGTCGAAGAATACGTATCGGCCTAAACTGAGGAAAAAAATGTTTTTTATATATTTTTGGGGGATATTTATTATAGCAATGTCGCAGTCACAATAAAAATCACTGAACGCCGCCATTACTAGTAAAAAAAAAAAAAAATATTAATAGAAATGCTATAAAACTGTCCCTTATCTTGTAAACACTATAACTTTTGCGCAAACCAATCAATAATCGCTTATTGCGATTTTTTTTTTTACCAAAAATATGTAGAAGAATACGTATCGGCCTAAACTGAGGAAAAAATGTTTTTTATATATTTTTGGGGGATATTTATTAAAAAAAAAAAAAAAATATTGCGTTTTTTTTCAAAATTTACGCTCTTTTTTTGTTTTTAGCGCAAAAAATAAAAACCGCAGGGGCGATTAAATACCACCAAAAGAAAGCTCTATTTGTGGGAAAAAAAGGACGCCAATTTTGTTTGGGAGCCACGTCGCACGGCCGCGCAATTGTCAGTTAAAGCGACGCAGTGCCGAATCGCAAAAAGTGGTCTGGCCTTAAGCCAGCAAAATGGTCCGGTCTGAAAGTGGTTAATGCGAAGCGAATAATAGGCCTATGTTGGGCTGGGGAAAAAGTTCTGTTCAAGGCCGTTTCCCATTTCCTTCTTCAGGTGGGGTGATCATCTGGGAGTAAAAGACTTTTTTTTTTAACCACTTCAGCACCGAGCGATTTTACCCCCTTCCTTACCAGAGCACTTTTTGCGATTCGGCACTGCGTCGCTTTAACTAACAATTGCGCAGCCGTGCGACGTGGCACCCAAACAAAATTGACGTCCTTTTTTTCCCACAAATCGAGCTTTCTTTTGGTGGTATTTGATCACCTCTGCGGTTTTTTATTTTTTGCGCTATAAACAAAAAAAGAGCCACAATTTTGAAAAAAAACACAATATTTTTTACTTTTTGCTATAATAAATATCCCATTTTTTTTTTAAAAAACTTTTTTTTTACTCAGTTTAGGCCGATACGTATTCTTCTACATATTTTTGGTAAAAAAAATCGCAATAAGTGTATATAGATCGGTTTGCGCAAAAGTTATAGCGTCTACAAAATAGGGGATAGATTTATTGCATTTTTTTTTGTAATGGCGGCGATCTGTGATTTTTTTTTTCGTGACTGCGACATTGCGGCGGACACTTCGGACACTTTTGACACATTTTTGGGACCATTCACATTTACACAGCGATCGTTGCTATAAAATTGCAGTGATTACTGTGTAAATGTGACTGGCAGAGAAGGGGTTAACACCAGGGGGCGCTGCAGGGGTTAATGTGTTCCCTAAGGTAGTGATTCTAACTGTGGGGGGAGGGGACTCACAAGGGGAGGAGACCGATCGGTGTTCCTCCGTACTGGGATCACATGATCGGTCTCCTTCTCTACTGACAGGACGTGGAGCTGTGTGTTTAAACACACAGCTCCACGGTCCCGCTGTTTTCACGGGCAATCGCGGGTGCCTGGCGGACATCGCGGCCGCCAGCACGCGCACCGGGTCCCAAACGATGCCGCGCGCGCCCCCTAGTCGGCCCGGGGATGGGAGGACGTCATATGACGCCCACCCAGGATGGGAGATCCGCCTTGTGGGCGTCATATGACTATGGGCGGGATGCGAAGTGGTTAATCATTCTTATTATTAGTTTATATTTTTTCTCCAGATGGACAATACCAAAGGGATAAGTCAACTCAGTTCTCCAAAAATGATGAAGCAGATGAAGCAAAGGATAACCATATTGCACCTGACCACCCTTCAAAAGACAACCCCATTAATCCAAGTTCTGAATGTCTTCCCGATCAGTCACTTAATATGTTTTCATGTTCTGAGTGTGGGACAAGTTTTACCTCGAGAGGCAAACTCATGGTACACCGGAGATCTCACCCAGACCAGAAGCCCTTCTCCTGTCCGGAATGTGGGAAGACCTTTAGGCAGAAGTCAAAGTTTGCTAAACACCAGAGGTACCACAGATCTCAGAAGGCCCTTCCCTGTCCCGAATGCGGAAAATGTTTTACTCAAAAGACGCTTCTAGAGATACACGAACGAGTCCACACGGGGGAGAAGCCATTTTCCTGCTCGGAGTGCGGGAAGCGTTTTTCCCAAAGTGGAAGTCTTATTGCACACCAGAGGATTCACACCTCTGTCAGGCCGTACGTGTGCTCTGAGTGCGGGAAATGTTTTACCCAGAGACAACAGCTCACGTTACATCAGAGAACGCACACGGCCGAGAAACCGTTTTCCTGCACCGAATGTGGGAGGAGCTTTAGCCAAAGAGTAACTCTTATGTTACATCAGAGAACTCACACCGGTGAGAGGCCGTTCTCGTGTTCCGAGTGTGGGAAGAGCTTCACCAAAAGGCCAAGTCTGCTTGCGCACCAAATAATTCACCTGAGCGATCGCCCGTTTTCCTGTTCTGAGTGTGGGAAATCTTTTACCCGCAAAGGAAGCCTCACCACACACCAGAGATCACACACGGGAGAGAAGCCCTTCTCATGTTCGGCGTGTGGGAAAAGGTTTACAAGAAAAACATCTCTTAAATCACATATGAGTTTCCACACGGGACAAGAGGTTCTCGGTTCAGCATGTGGCAGCTAACGTTTCCCATACTGTTTTGTCTTTTATGAAAATCAAGGATTCTATGGATGTCATGTTCACAGCTTCATTATATCTACTGCTGGTAAAGAGAGGTCATATCCAAGACAGCTTCTAATGGTCACCTTGAAGGCTGCAGATACCCTGTTTCCCCCCGAAAATAAGACCTAGCGTGATTGTCGGTGATGGCTGCAATATAAGCCCTACCCCCCAAATAAGCCCTAGTTAAAGTCCTTGTAGGTCTTATTTTCAGGGTAGGGCTTATTTTCGGGGAAACAGGGTAGGGCTTATTTGGGGGGGGTAGGGCTTATATTGCAGCCATCACCAACAATCATGCTAGGTCTTATTTTCGGAGAAACAGGGTAGCAATCCAACCCCCTGTGTGAAATTCCTTATTTTTTCCATTAAGAGTTTTTTTTTTTTTTTAACAGAAAAGTTTCCATTAAGAGTTTAACGCTTTAACCACTTCAGCCCCGGACCAATTGGCAGCCAAAGGACCAGGCCCCTTTTTGCGATTCGGCACTGCGTCGCTTTAACTGACAATTGCGCGGTCGTGCGACGTGGTTTCCAAACAAAATTGGCGTCCTTTTTTTCCCACAAATAGAGCTTTCTTTTGGTGGTATTTGATTGCCCCTGCGGTTTTTTTTTTTTGCGCTATAAACAAAAATAGAGCGACAATTTTGAAAAAAATTCAATATTTTTTACTTTTTGCTATAATAAATATCCCCAAAAAATATATAAAAAAACTTTTTTTTTCCTCAGTTTAGGCCGATACGTATTCTTCTACATATTTTTGGTAAAAAAAATCGCAATTAGCGATTATTGATTGGTTTGCGCAAAAGTTATTGCGTTTACAAAATAGGGGATAGTTTTATAGCATTTTTATTAATATTTTTTTTTACTAGTAATGGCGGCGATCAGCGATTTTTATTGTGACTGCGACATTATGGCGGACACATCGGACATTTTTGACACATTTTTGGGACCATTGTCATTTATACAGCAATCAATGCTATTTAAATGCATTGATTCCTGTATAAATGACACTGGCAGTGAAGGAGTTAACCACTAGGGGGAGGGGTTATGGGCTCTGATGTGTGTGTGTTTTTTTACATTATGGGGCGGGACTGACGTCTGACGTCATTGATCGGCTTTCCCGATGACCGGGAACAGCCAATCAATGACAGGCAGAGTAGGAAGCGCGGGGAGAGGTTTGTTTACACATACCTCTCCCCGTTCTTCAGCTCCGTGACCCGATCGCGGGACACCAGTGGCGATTGGGTCCGCTGGTCCCGCGGCCGGGGTCACGGAGCTCCCGACCAGGTCACGAGCACGCCGCTGGCGGCCCGCACGCGACCCACGGGCAGGCATTTAAAGGATCACGTATATATACGTGATTCTGCCTGCCCGTGCCATTCTGCTCACGTATATCTGCGTGAGGCGGTCGGGAAGCGGTTAAAGAGGAAGTAAAGTCACTGTAACATTTAAAAAAAAAAAGGAACCTGCAAGGCAAAGGCATAATGAGCTACTATGCATAGGAGGAGGGGGGAGAGGGGAGGTTTGTGGGTTGTTGGCTCCCCTCCCCTTTTTTTTTTAGAATCACTATATACATTAAGGATATAGAATTGCACGCAAGCATGTCTTGCTAAGATACACAGGAGGGGTGTGTAACTGGGGTGGCATAGCATACTAGCTCATTATGAATAACTTACCTGAGAACGAAGCCCCCAAAGCGGTCCTCCTTCTTCTTCTCCACCGCTGCCATGAGACCCGGAGTGACTTCCGGGTCTCGAGGCACCGGCGCAGTGGTGGCACTGCCCCTTGATACAATCATTCTGGAGGGAGATATTGAAAATATCAGTGGAGCAGAGGTTAAACAGGATCCCTGGTGGTGTTTGTTTCACAACACAGGGGAATCAAGGAAAAAATATAGATCAACAATGACCCCATATCTATGGAATGGTGTGAAAGCTCTAATACCGAGATAATGGAATCCCATCAGTAAGGGAGGTGGATAAAATCAGACTGATGGAGGAACTGATATCCATACTGCAGATTCAATAAAATCAGAGATTTATTTGAGCAATACGAGAGATTGAGGCGTAGCCTCGAGGAGGGGGGAGAGGGGAGGTTTGTGGGTTGTTGGCTTCCCCCCCCCCTTTTTTTTTTTTTAGAATCACTATATACATTAAGGATATAGAATTGCACGCAAACATGTCTTGCTAAGATACACAGGAGGGGTGTGTAACTGGGGTGGAGGTTGGGGGGCGACTCCCCCCCCCCTTTAGAGAGACACATGTATATTGTGAGTATCTAATAGAAAGGGGTCCCCCTACTGACCTGATTTGTGTTACACAATTTAAAATAATGTGGGGTATATTGGAATGGAGGGATGGCACTAGGGACTGGGAGATGGGAGGGGTGTGTATGGTGGAAGGGGTGTAGGAGGGGAGTGTGTGTGTTTTTTTTTATCACCCTATACATTAAGGATGCAGAAGTGCACGCAAGTATGTCTTCCCAAGATACACAGGAGCAGATGACCTATAAACGGTAGACGGGGTGGGTAACTGGGTTGGAGGTTGGGGGGTAACTTCCCCCCTCTTAGAGACACATGTATATTTCGAGCACAGGAGTATTTATATAAGGGGGTCCCCCTATTGACACGATTAGGGTGGAGGTTGGGGGGCGATTGACTGGGGTGGAGGTTGGGGGGCGACCCCCCCCCCCCCCTTAGAGAGACACATGTATATTGTGAGTATCTAATAGAAAGGGGTCCCCCTACTGACCTGATTTGTGTTACACAATTAAAAAAATGTGGGGTATATAGGAAGGGAGGGGTGGCACTAGGGATTGGGGCGACGTTGGGTGTGCAGGGTGAAAGGGGTGTAGGGGGGTGTTGTGTGGTTTATTTTTTTCCTCTCTCCTCTTCCCCTCTCCATCTCTCCCCTCGATCTCGCTCTGATTGCTCCTCCCTTGGGGGGGGTCAAGACATGTATATCTCGGGAGAGAGAGGGCTCCTACAGGCAAAGTCACCCCCCAACCTCCACCCCAGTTACCCACCCCATCTACCGTTTATAGGTCATCTGCTCCTGTGCATCTTGGGAAGACATACTTGCGTGCACTTCTGCATCCTTAATGTATAGGGTGATAAAAAAATAAATGGGTGGGTGAATGGATGGGTGAAAAAATAAATGGGTGGGTGAATGGATGGGTATGCTTTGGAAAGGTGCCCGTCTGTGACCCCCACCTCCTCCCCTTCATGCGAGGGAGTGCTGCCAGAGTGAAGGGAAACCATGTGGGATATTTGGGGTAGATACAGATGAGGGGGGGGGGGCGAGGGATCTCCAAGCTTTAGGGATATCAGGTTTTAATGCTTGGTTTTGATAATATGCAAAGGCCGTTATTTTTCTGTGTAATATGATATATTGAGACCTTGTTTGTGTTGTATTATGTATGTTATGTCTTGAAGGAAAATTAATAAAGAAAGTTTAAACAAATGCGCATCTGGGAGAATGGTCAAAAATGGTCCTAAACCTTGTCGACAGCCTTCCCAGAAGAGTTGAAGCTGTTATAGCTGCAAAGGGTGGGCCAACTCAATATTGAACCCTACGGACTAAGACTGGGATGCCATTAAAGTTCATGTTCATGGAAAGGCAGGTGTCCCAATACTTTTGGTAATATACTGCGATACCCTCCACACTCCTCTCCTGTACATTCCGCCCACTGTGATACCCTCCACACTCCTCTCTTGTACATACAGCCCACTGTCATACCCTCCACACTCTTCTCCTGTACATACTGCCCACTGGCATACCCTCTACACTCCTCTCCTGTACATAGTGCCCACTGTCAACCCTCCACACTCCTCTGCTGTGCATACTGCCCACTGTCATACCCCCCCCCACACACTCCTCTCCTGTACATAGTGCCCACTGTCATACCCCCCACACTCCTCTACTGTGCATACTGCCCACTGTCATACCCCCCACACTGCTCTACTGTACATAGTGCAGTGCACTGTTATACCCTCCGCATTCCTCTCCCTCACCTGCACATACTTCCCACTGTTATACCATCCATTCTCCTCCCCTATGCCTCTTACCCACAAAAACAGTTCTTTAAAATGATATTGAATATCCTCAATGTTACCAGCTCTAGAATGGGCACACTTTTGTTAGTTCAACTAAAGGAAATCTTCACAGTCCTCATATTTGTTCTGCCCCATTAATAGTACTCATTTAATTTTTACTACTGTGAGGTATAGAGGAACATAGGGGATGTCAGCTACTCTAAATATACCACTGGAAAAAAAAAGTGTCCCTGAAAATATTTTTGAAATGTTGGCACTGCCCAAGGTCCACCGGGTCAGTAGGGGGCCCAGGGGCGGACTGACCATTCGGCCACTCGGGCACTGCCCGAGGGCCCCGGGCCACTAGGGGGCCCCATCAGGGTTGCCAGCCTCAGTAAACCAGGGACAGTATGTAAAAATCTGTGTGTTTTTTTACATCTGTCTCTAAAATTTCCCTTACCGACATCCTTTTGGTCTAAAAATCCCAAGATTATAGCTGCCCCACCACTCCAGTACCTTCTCAGTCAATAGAAACATGTCTGTGTATACTGTGTGTACATGTATGTGTATACTGTGTGATTGTATACTGTGTGGCCCCATAATCTCCTATTGCCTGGGGGCCCCATAATCTCCTATTGCCTGGGGGCCCCATTAGTTGTCAGTCCGCCCCTGAGGGGGCCCCATGAGAGGTTCCTGGGATCCTGTGATATTAAAGCGGTAGTAAACTTTGCTAACATTACTACTTTTTAGAGGCCCTGAGGTAGGTTATGCCATAATGTACAAGTATGCACAGCATAATAGCACATTAGGGTACACTTACCTGTCAGACTGAGCCCTCCAACGCTGCACTGTGATCAATCCGGTGGGTCCTGGGCGCTTCCATCTTCACCGGTCTTCCTTCCGGGTTCTGTGCCTTCGGTCACTTGCCTTGGCTGGACTGCGTTGCTGTCACTTCCACGCATGTGCATCTCTCTCTCTCTCATCCCCCCTCTCTCTCTCATCCTCCCTCCCTTACCCCTCACCCCTCTCTCATCCCCTTTCTCTCTCTCTCTCTCTCTCTCATCCTCCCTCTCTCTCTTTAATTTAATTTGTTATATCAACAAATTGTTTGCATTTTTCATTATTTTTATTTATTTATTTATTTATTTTTATAAAAAGCCCCACCATAATCCTCAACACCAGGCCCATGATTTTCCTAATCCGGCCCTGCATAGAGAACGAAGCCATCATCTAACAGGAAGTCACAGCAGCAAATTAAAAAAGGAATTTAGAGGAGGCTGAGAGCAAGAGAAGAAACTTGTCTGAGTTAAAGCAGTTGCATTGCCCGCTTTGTAATTTTTACCTACAGGTAGGCCTATAATAAGGCTTGCCTGTAAGTACCGTATTTATCGGCGTATAACACGCACTTTTTTCCCCTTAAAATCGTGGGAAAATCGTGGGTGCGTGTTATACGCCGATACCCGCCGATCTCCCGCTGATTTTTTCTTCGGGGAGCGAGCGGAGCCGATATTCCGAAAGCCGCGTGTATTTTCGGCTATTTTCGGCTCCTCTCGCAGTTCCGCCCACCTCCACTGATTGCGAGAGGAGCCGAGCGCCGACAACATAAAGAAATCCAAGTTCGGCTATTTTCGGCTCCTCTCGCAGTTCCGCCCACCTCCACTGATTGCGAGAGGAGCCGAGCGCCGACAACATAAAGAAATCCAAGTTCGGCTATTTTCGGCTCCTCCCGCAGTCCCGCCCCTGTCTGCGAGCAGAGCCGAAAATAGCCGAAAATACACGCGGCTTTCGTAATGTCATGCGGCGCTCGTCCTCCCACTCGGCGCCAAATTTAAATGGGCAACGCTCCAAATATACAGGACAACGCTGCAAATGTACTGGGCAAGCCTGCAAAGGCACTGGGCAAGGCTGTACTGGGCAAGGCTTCAACAGCACTGGACAAGGCTGCACTGGGCAAGGCTGCAAATGCACTGGGCAAGGCTGCAAATGCACTGGGCAAGGCTGCACTGGCACTGGGCAAGGCTGCAAATGCACTGGGCAAGGCTGCACTGGGCAAGGCTGCAAGGATGGACAGGGCTGCACTGGGCAAAGCTGCAAGGATGGACAAGGCTGCAGATGGACACTGGACAAGGCTGCAATGATGGGCATTTAAATGTAAGTTTTTTTTCCTTAAACTTCCCTCCTTAAAGTTTTTTTCCTTAATATTCCCTCCTAAACTTGGGGTGCGTGTTATACGCCGGCGCGTGTTATACGCCGATAAATACGGTAAAATTAATATCTCCTAAACCTGCACAGTTTAGGAGATATTTACCCTGCATGCAGCCGCTAACGTCAGCGGCACATGCACTCTGAAGGTCTTGCGTATCGTGGCGGAACTCCAGAGCTCCTTGCCGAAATGCAGGGCATCCGCGAGCATGCACGGGAGTGACGTAATCGTGGCTCCAGCCATTCACAGCCCCGGAGGGAACTCAGAATAAATGCAGAGGGAACATGTCAGCCCCCTCAGTGGTGACCGGGCACTGCTGTGGGGGCTTTGTTCTAAGGTAAGTATTTCAAAATATTATGCTATTGTCTTGCAGGTTTCTTTTTTTTCAGCGGTTTACTACCACTTTAAGTATACATAATTTAGAATTAGGGCTGTGGAAATTAAAGATTAATTCCTCGATAAATCGTAAAATTTTTTGATCGATCCAAATTCTTTTGATCAGTACTTACCTCTCCGCCGGCTTCCAGGTCTTCAGGGAGTTCCGTCGGAGATCAGGTGACGTCACGGACATCAACGTCACCGGACTCCTCCCCCCTTCCCCAAGTGCCTCCATCTGCTAACGATGGGAAGGGAGGTTTCCGGTGACGTTGAAGTTCTGCTTGAATGTACCGCGCACGGGGGAGGAGCTACGCATGATGTCACCCGCTGCTGCCCTACGAAACTAACACGATTGTCGGCTTTACATGCTGTGTTTTTATCATCTTTATGTGAGTAGTTTGTGTTTAAACACAAAAATTTAATCTTATACTTAAACGGTGAGCACTTAGATCTTTTGTTTCTACCCATGACCTGGCGTCCTTGCTGAGATCTAAGGAGACGTGAGAGAAGTTTATGGTCCCTGTTAACCCTTTTGATACCCGCTTGTATGATCACCTGTTTGCACGGTGAGAATGATTAGTTAGACCGGAGGTGGAGGGATTGTCACGCTACTGTGGGAAAAAAAATTACTTACGTCAGTGCTACAGTTTGAATTTAAAACGTATTTGTGTGAACTGTGAAGTTAAGTCATGGATTGTGGAAACTAACTAGTGTCAGGTGATTGTATATAGTGTATACCACATTTACCACTGACTAATGCAGAGTTGCAATGCAAGGAAATCAGCTAAAAGTAGTTGGATCTGTATGTGCGTTATAATTAATCGAAATTAGTCGGGAAAAAAAAATCGACTAATCGAACATGAAAATTTTAATCAGTAACATCCCTATTTAGAATAGATTTTTTTTTTCTTTTTAAACTAGAGTTTAGTGTCCCTTTTTAACCACTTTATTATAGTCAGCCATTGCCATCCACTGCAATACTGAACCCGTGCTTTTTCGAGAGCAGTAGGCCAGTCTTATTCAGAGCTCTTGATATGGTTGTCTTGTGCACCTTTACTCCAGACTCAATCACCGTCTTCTGTAGCTCCTTCAAAGTGACAGATGGTCTCTCAGTGGCTTCCCTCACAAGCCTTCTTCTGGTTTGCTCTGACAGTTTCGAGGGGCGACCTTTTCTAGGCAGTGTCTCGGTGGTCTGATGGACCTGCCACTTCTTTACGATGGAACGAACGGTATACACTGGAACATGCAGACACTTGGATATCGTTTTGTACCCTCTTCCTGAAGTATGCAATTCTATTACTTTATCTCTCAGTTCTCTGGAATGTTCCTTAGGTTTTCTTTTCACAGCTACAAGACAAATCGTGTTCTTGTCAGGCAATTGCTTTTACTTTTGAATTAATAAATATGTAAAAAATAAAAAATATACACACACTATCTCACAAAAGTGAGTACACCCCTCACATTTTTGTAAATCTTTTATTATATCTTTTCATGTGACAACACTGAAGAAATTACACGATTCCTGCACATCTCCTCCAGCGCACTACTTGAGATCACTTGCTTGCCTCTACTGTCCAATTCTAGACTCCTGTCACCATTAGCACTCTGAATAAATCCTAGTAGCCATTTACAGGCGGGGGTCTGCAGGTTCCTCTGTAGTAGCAACCATTTTAGATGACAAAGATACAGGTAATTGTGCTAACTGATACTTGGTGGACTACTGCTCCCAGCACCTCCAATGCAAATCCTGCCAACCCTCCTGGCTGCAGCGATTTGACTTCAACAACACCACAGTCTCTTCATCTGGCTCCACATCCAATCCTGGCATGTCTCTCCCAGAGCTTCTCACTGTGCTTCTCACTCACCGACCCCGGCATGGATCCCTCCTGAATGACTTTCCTGGTCGTGCTCCGCTCTGTCTTCCTCATGCTCCTGTTCTAGGGCACCTCTCAATGACCGTGTAAAGAAAAGCTCACTCCCAGCTCCCGAGCTCCAGGCCTGAGGTACTCCCCCCCCCCCCCCCAGAAAGGGGGTCCCTCAAAGGGCCACCACAGCCTAACACGCCATCATCTCAGTTCTTCCACCCGACAACTCCTCCCCCAGCAGGCTGAACATGGGTATATATAGGAAGCCTGCCCCCTGTCAATCCAAATTGGGGATTGGTCAGGGCTCCCAAATACACCCCATCTCACTCCAGCACTCTGCCCTGCCTCTCTTCCAGAACCTTCTCACTTGAAACAGAGGAGGCACCCAAGAGCGGTACATGTCAGTCACCTGCTGCTACACTAAATCATTCTCCTGCCCCCAGATCAAAAACAAAACAGGCCTAGCTCACAACTAGGCCTGCCTAAATTTACCTGCACTGACAGCAAAAACACAAACACTACTCTAGCACCTAAGGTAGAGGGTGCTACAAATAAAACTGACCTAAAGCCATTAAAGTTTTTAGAGGGATTTAAAATAAACCTATAGTGTAACTTCAGCATAGGGCTGATCAATATGTTGGCATTATTAAAAGGATCAAGATATTCAAATCAGCAAAAGGGAAAACTGTAAAGTGGATAGAACAACCAAGTCTGTAAGCTCATCATATTCTGCCTGTTGGTGACATATCACTTTTTGGGTGGACTGATTCTTTAAAGGGTAAGTTCACCTTTACAGAAAATCTGAGAACTTACACTTACGCCTAGGTTGTGCTTACTCACTGTGGGGGGAGGTGCTTTGACTAGATGAAGGTAAAGATCCATGTTCCCGCTTAGCACAAAATCAGTACCTTCCCCTCTGACAGAAAGGCGGTCTGCCTTGTTTACATAGGCAGACTGCCGTTCTGCTTGCGTCCCATACTGAAGTTTTACCACCCCCCCCCCCCTCCCCCCACGGCTACCCCCTTGAGCTGCAGAGGCTGTGGACAGGGGTGTACATACAGTATGCTGCAGCTGTTACGCCTTGAGAGACCCCAGAAAATGTGTGTGTGGGGGGGGGGGGGGACTGTTCATGTCTCTTGGCTGGTAACACACAATGACATGTTAGGAGGCGAGCCAGAATCCAAAGGTTTGTCTCTATGGGTGCCTAATGTTTATGAGTTCTACCAGTGGGCTGAAGGCAAAAGGCTGCGCAAACAATTGCAAAAAATGCTCATCTTGCTATGAAGTGTGAAGAAAGTAGATAAGATGGTTGTGACTGAACAAGGAAACAGACTTATTTCAGCATTAGTGTTTATTACTCACCTGTGCTGATATCTGGAAGAATGTCCTCCTCTGGATTACCCAATTCAAATGTCTCTTGTGCTTCCTCTTTAATCCTCACATGTCCTCCTTCCTCCACCTCAGGTTGAACATCTCCTTGCGTCTTTATGGTCTCTCCGGGCTCTGTGAATAAAGATGGTAGTGAAGCCCCCTGTACCAGTGGTGGCTGGTGCTCAAAATTGTTGGGGGGGCGCAAACAAACTGAAAAATTCAGAAAAAAAAACCCCATCAATTGCAGCCTCACTGTGCCATCAAACGCAGCCACTTTGCCCATCAAACGCTGCAACTGTGCCCCAAATGTTGCCACTGTGCTCATTAAATGCTGCCACTGTGCCCCAAATGCTGCCACTGTGCCCCAAGTGATGCCACTGTGCCCATTAAATGCTGCCACTGTGCCCCAAATGCTGCCACTGTGCCCATTAAATGCTGCCACTGTGCCCATTAAATGCTGCCTCTGTGCCCATTAAATGCTGCCACTGTGCCCCAAGTGCTGCCACTGTGCCAATTAAATGCTGCCACTGTGCCCAAGTGCTGCCACTGTGCCCCAAATGCTGCCACTGTGCCCATTAAATGCTGCCACTGTGAATCTATCTTTTGGTGATAGAGCAGTGCAGGAGAGTGGGGGCAGTGCTCCTGTGCCCTCTAAGGACGCACCGCCACTGCCCTGTGCTGAGATGTATGAGAGACCCCAGAGAGTGTGTGTGGGGGGGGACTGGTCACGTCTCTTGGCTTGTAACACACAATGACATGATGTGAGGAGGAGAGCCGGAGTCTAATAGAGGCTGATGGCTCCTGACTCCCCCACTGGGCACTGGGCACATACTGGGGGGGGGGGGGGGGGGTTATGAGAGCCGGAGTCTTTTTGAAATGGGACCAAGGGACATCTTTTAGCAAAACTATATAGGCATAGCACACACCCCCTAAAAGGAGAATTATACAAAAAATAATAATTAAAGTGGAAGTCCATCCAAAATCTAAAATTCCTGCATCTATAGACACCAGGGATCTAACACTAACCTCTCTATCCCTGTAAAGGAAAAACTAGTATACATACCTTTTTGGAAGCCGATGTGACCCGCTCTGACCGGATCCCATGCTGAGCTGTCAGCCGAGGCTTCTCTGTGTAGGTGGGTGCAGAGGACACAGAGAACAACGGAAGCTCCATAGTAACTCTATGGGTGACGTCACTTCCCAAGGGATATCAGTCAGAATTTGAACACAATAAAAACACACCAATACCTTTGGAAAAATATTTGGCCGCAGCCTTTATTATTGGCTTTAATAAATAAATATTAAAAGTTAAACTTTAGGACACGTAAAGCAGCTCAGCCACTCCAGCTCAAGCTATATAATCTAATAAAGGGGAATCTCCCCACTTTCAACATATAATTTTAACACCTTTAAATCACTTGTTTGGCTATCGATGGAGGACCTAATGAAAAAAGGGGGACAGATAGAAATACCATTTTGGCAAGCAAGACAAGTGAGACATTTTTTAGAAACACTAGGGCCAGTGGAAGAATATGAGAGACCTCGAACAATGTTCGAGGAATACTGCGAAGAAAGCGAGCCCCTGAAACACGCTATCTCTAAAATATATGCGCTCTTGACAGCCCCCCCAGAAGGTTATACGTTGGCAAGTTTGGATAAATGGGGGAAAGACTTAGATAGAGAATATACGTTAGAACAGAGGCGGAAAATAATACATCTGACATTAAAATCTTCAAGGTGCACAAAAATGCAGGAGTTAAATTTCAAGGTATTAACAAGATGGTATTACACTCCCTCAAGGTTGAACAAAATATTCCCAGACACCCCAGGGAGTTGCTGGAGGGGCTGTCAGGGAAGGGGTACATTACTCCATATATTTTGGACATGCCCAGTAATCGAGCGATTCTGGCAAGAAGTATATAGAGTCACCCAGACCCTCACGGAATTCCCCATTCCTTGGGACCCAGAGTTTTTTCTATTACATCTCTCACAAATTCCCTCAAAAAGCTATAAAAACTCAATAGTGTGCCATCTGGTAAACGCAGCGAAAAGCTGCATTCCCCGATGCTGGAAGGAACCACATGCCCCGAGTATTTCTATGTGGCTCAATACAGTCCGAAGGATAGGGATAATGGAAAGTTTGGTTCCAATGTCACCGGAGGGAAGAGAACGGGTTAGACAGGTGTGGGCCCCATGGGAGGAATACCTTAAAACGGAAGAGGGTAAGAAGCTGATAGGGGAGGAGGTGGATGAGTAGGGGGGGGGGGGGCGGGGGGGGAGGGGAGGGAGAGAAACATATTTTTTTTTTTTTTTTTTCTTTGGTTGTCCAGGGGCAAGGGAGGCCTCAAGGGTACCTTAAGAAGCAGGGACCATACAATTATAAGAGGCAAAGGGGAACCGGGTTAAGGGGAGAATGTAAATAAAGAAAAAGAAAAGGGATAAGAATAACTTGAGAAAGGAAATTGGAAAGAAATATGATTTAAGGACAGTAAATAACAGTTAAGCAGAATGTCTGAAGAAATGTATACTATGTATGGTTTGTCTTGTTATCCCTTCTCAGAAATAAATAAAGAATTTAAAAAAAAAAAAAAAAAATCACTTGTTTAACTTTGTGTAAAATAAACTGTCCCCCTTGAAAGGTGACACTAGCCACATAATAAAGTTAAACAGCTGTTGCAACTGAGGCGACTGAACCTCTGGGGCTCGGAACCCCTCTTTTTATTTGAAAATCCACACAGAAAAAAAATCCTAAACTGCCCAGATACAGTGGTCACCTGACCTACCCAGAGTAAAAGGGCCAATGGTAAGACTTCCCGCAATTTTTAAAACTTGAGGGGATCTTTTTCATTTCTACACTACAATCCCCTTAAACTGCCCAGATACCGTGTCACCTGGCCTTTCTAGAGGCCAAGGGCCAATGGTCTTCCTGCAAATTTTAAACCTGAGGGAATACTAGAAACCCCGCTGACGCAATTCCATGAGGCAAGGGGGGCTTAAAACTGTTTTCCCCCCTTTTTCTTGGATTCATTTCACAGCCGTTATCCTCTAGGTCCTCTGCAGAGCTTCTGGTGCTGGAGATCGGGTCGGAGCGGGTCAGATCGGCTTTCGAAAAGGTATATATACTCATCTTTTCTTTACAGGGATAGAGAGGTCAGTGTTAGATCCCTAGTCAGGCAGCAATTTATTTAATTTACCACACACAGACACTTTTCACTTTGATAGCGCGAGGGAACCACACTTTTTTATCCAGTGTTAGATCCCTGGTGTCTATAGATGCTAGGACTTTAGATTTTGCATGGAATTCCACTTTAAACCCACAAGTGTTTTTTTTTTTTTACCACTACTATTCCTTTATATTGGCTTTTGAAATTTACAAATGCCGACATTTAGAATTTGGCTGAAAGATTTAGCACTGGAAAACACTTTTTGAAAGATAAATAGTGTATTTTATATACAATTAATAAAGATCAGACCAAAATGAGGGACACATGAGGAGGAAAGAGGGACAGAGGGACTTTGTTCCAAATCAGGAACAGTCCATCAAAATCGGGGACAGTTGGGAGCTATGATTGATGGCCACTGACTCCTCCACTGGGCACACACTGTCTCCCCATTACTGTCTACTGACAGAGGAAGGGGAGAAGAAAAGATTGTTGTAGTGATTGAACAAGGAGAATCTGGGACTCTTCTCTGGATTTAGTGTTTATTTCTCACCTGTGCTGATCTCTGGATAAGTTTTCTCCTCTTTAATCATTCAGTCAGTTTCTTCATCCTCAGATCCAATGTACTGTATCTCTAATGCCCCGTACACATGGTCGAACATTCCGACCACAAAATCCGTCTGAACGGATTTTGTCCGAAACTTGTGTTGCACACACATGGTCGGACAAAGTTGTCGGAAAATCTGATCATTCCGAACGAGGTGACGTACAAAACATACGACGGGACTATGTAGAAGCCAATAGCCAATAGCTTTCGTCTCCAAATTTCTTCTGAGCATGCGTGGCACTTTGTGCGTCGGAATTCTCTGGACACAATCGGAAAAAGTCTGATCGGATTTTGTTGTCGGAAAATTTTAGATCCTGCTCTCAATTTTTTTCAGTCGGAAATTCCGACGGAAAAAGCCTGCTAGAGCCCACACGCAATCGGATTTTCCGACAACATAATCCGATCAGACTTTTTACATCGGAATATCCGACCGTGTGTACGGGGCATTAGTGTCTCTAGGTTCTGTGAATAAAGATGAGTGATGCCCCCTGTACTGAGATGTATGAGAGACCCCAGAGAGTGTGTGTGGGGGGGGAGACTGGTCACGTCTCTTGGCTGGTAACACACAATGATATGATGTGAGGAGGAGAGCCGAAGTCTAATAGAGGCTGATGGCTCCTGACTCCCCCACTGGGCACATACTGTCTCCCCATTACTGTCTACTGACAGAGGAGGGGGGAGAAGAAGAGATTGTTGTAGTGACTGAACAAGGAGAATCTGGAACTCTTCTCCGGATTTAGTGTTTATTACTCACCTGTGCTAATCTCTGGAGGCATGGCCTTCTCCTGACATGGCTCACCACCCATCACAGACGCATCTTCTGGTTCCTCTTTTACTTCAACTTTAATGGTAATCATATTTTCATCCTAAGTAATACAAATGGGAGAAAGTGGGAGACTGAGGGGTGCTGGGGGCACCGTGGCAGGTTGCAGGGCAGTGTGGGACACTGTAAGAGATTGGGGCCACTATGGAAGGATGGAAGATCTGCAGTAGACTGGGGGACACTGAAAGGGACTGAGGGGGGTTGGAAGATCTGCAAATTAACGCTTAGAAAGAGGGAGGTTGTGGCCATGGCCATATGGTTTAGAACCATTGATATTTACTGTACTATTCATATGACTTATAGTCTAAGTACCTGATAACAGTGAAAGGCATTGTGACGTTCCTGTGTGGAGTCCCGGGAATACAGAGGACTTGGACATCTCTCTGGGGTATTTCTGTTACTGGATCCATCTGTAGGAAATGCACACACTGACTGAATACATTGTTTCTATGTCTTTATATCAGGATGTGTGTATCTAGGTGGATCCTCAATACTCTTCTCTTACCAGGTGATGTGCGGAACGGCTGGTTCTCCATCATTGCATTCTTATGTCCTTATAAACACTCGCCAATGTATCTCCAAGTCCGTACTTAGAATAACGGCTGCTTCATAATGTTTAAACTGCAATTGACTGATGAAATGAAATCAGTGCCAAGTCAATATTAAAATAAAATGTAAAACACATTTCTAAAACATCTGCTTAAGACCACACACACACACAGGTATGAAGCTCTGGAATGGATGGCTGTAGACCCCAATGGTATATTGGGTGTGCAGGTACCATCCAACTGTTCTTTGGTCACCATATTTCCTGATGAACCCAGAAGCTTCTTTATGTTGTAAAAAAACAAAAAGAGGAAGAGACCCCTGTGAGACAGTCTCCCACCCTACTAAAGTGGAAAATTTGCAATAGTTACAAGAAGCAATTCTGGGTTTCGGAAGTGGCTGAGACAGTAGACCAGTCTGACGGAAAATGGCTGGATCAGGGCACTGTCATCCTCATGTCTATTGGTACAATTGATTAGAATTGGACTTTGGATATAGTTACCTGTTTGTGGCGGCCAGTCCTGAGCTATCCTCTCTGCGCCAGGAATGGACTGTGGATATTTCTGGACTGGACGATGATGACTGGATGGAGATTTGGGATTTTACCTTCTCTCAGTTAGCTTCAGCCAGAGACAAAATAATTCAATTTAAAACTTTGCATAGAGCCTATTACACCCCACACAGACTCCACAAGAGGTTGCCTCACTTCCCCCTAGATGCTGGCGCTGCCCAAACCAAGCAGGTGACTTTTTTCCACACCTTTTGGGTCTGTTCGGCTATAGTACAATATTGGCTAGATATACTGGAAGTGATTGGTCGCATGACACAGATAACTATACCTCTTGAATTATGGTATTGTCTGCTTGGCCTTGTAGAACCGCCGGCTGCGACAGTGGCCAAGAGGACTCTTGTTAGTGTCCTGTTTTATGCCCGCAAGGCAATAACAATGTGCTGGAAGCAAACCTCCCTTCCCACATTGTCCTTCTGGATGAGGTTAATTAACACTAATCTACCCCTTTACCATGCTACTTATATAATAAGGGGCCTGTCCCTGTTAATTCCAGAAAATTAGATAGCTGCCATAACCCCGCTATATTTTTTACACAGTAGGCGATACTTTTTCAGATAAAAGTGGTACCGGCGGTGGGTTCGCCACAGGATCACTTTTATGGATGACCCCATGGGTCGTTTTTTCAGCTTACCGGAGATGTTGGTAGTGGCAAAAACTATCTGACCTTCTGGTGGGCAGGAAGTTGAGTGAGGGCAAGATGGCCCCCACTCGACTCTATGCCTTTGGAGGACCGGAGCGATGTCAAACGTCACTTCCGCCCTCTGACCTTAAAAGGCTTTTTTTAATTTTTGTTTTGTGTAAAAGTAAAATTACATTTTTTTTTTTTTTTTTATTATTGCTTTTAAGTGTATATGTGAGATCTGAGGTGTTTTTGACCCCAGATCTTGCATTAACCACTTCCAGACCACCCACTGTGGATATACGCTGGTAGTTTGATGTTAAATACTGTTGTTATGGCAGCAGATAGCTGCCATAATCCCGGTATTTTTCTACACAGCAAGCGGTCCACTTTAAGATAAAAGTGGTCTCAGTGGCAGATTTGCCGCAAGATCACTTTTATGGGGTGACGGTAAAGATCCCACCCCTCCCGCCGCGTCCCAGCTGTCTTCGCCGCTTACCGGAGCCATTGGAAGTGGCGGAGACCAAAACATCAAACATCACTTCTGCCCAACGGCCTTAGAGGGACAATACGGTGTGACATAAAGTATTGCAACGACCGCCATTTTATTCTCTAGGGTGTCTAAAGAAATAATTATATATATATATATATATATATATATATATATATATATATACACACACACACACACACACACACACACACACACACACACACACACACACACACACACACACATAAGTACACCCCTCACATTTTTGTAAATATTTTTTTATATCTTTTAATGTTACAACACTGAAGAAATTACACTTAGCTACAATGTAAAGTAGTGCAAATTTGCTGTCCCCTCAAAGTAACTCAACACACAGCCATTAATGTCTAAACCGCTAGCAACAAAAGTGAGTACAACCCTAAGTGAAAATGTCCAAATTGGGCCCAATTAGCCATTTTCTCTCCCCGGTGTCATGTGACTTATTACATACTGGTCACTGAAAGTTCAACATGGCACCTCATGGCAAAGAACTCTCTAAAGAATTGTTGCTCTACATAAAGATGGCCTAGGCTGTAAGAAGATTGCCAAGACCCTGAACCTGAGCTGCAGCACAGTGGCCAAGACAATGCAGCGGTTAAACAGGACAGATTGCACTCAGAACAGGCCTCACCATGGTCAACCAAAGATGTTGAGTGCACGTGCTCGGCATCATATCCAGAGGTTGTCTTTGGGAAATAGACGTATGAGTGCTGCCAGCATTGCTGCAGAGGTTGAAGGGGTGGGGGGTCAGCCTGTCAGTGCTCAGACCATACGCCGCACACTGCATCAAATTGGTCTGCATGGCTGTCCTCCCAGAAGGAAGCCTCTTCTAAAGATGATGCACAAGAAAGTCCGCAAACAGTTTGCTGAAGACAAGCAGACTAAGGACGTGGATTACTGGAACCATGTCCTGTGGTTTGATGAGACCAAAATAAACTTATTTGGTTCACATGGTGACAAGCATGTGTGGCGGCAACCAGGTGAGGCATACAAAGACAAGTGTGTCTTGCCTACAGTCAAGCATGGTGGTGGGAGTGTCATGGTCTGGGGCTGCATGAGTTCTGCCGGCACTGGGGAGCTACAGTTCATTGAGGGAACCATGAATGCCAACATGTACTGTGACATACCGAAGCAGAGCATGATTCCCTCCATTCGGAGACTGGGCCGCAGGGCAGTATTCCAACATAACGACCCCAAACACACCTCCAAGATGACCACTGCCTTGCTAAAGAAGCTGAGGGTAAAGGTGATGGACTGGCCAAGTATGTCTCCAGACCTAAACCCTATTGAGCATCTGTGGGGCATCCTCAAGCGGAAGGTGGAGGAGCACAAGGTCTCTAACATACACCAGCTCTGTGATGTCATCATGGAGGAGTGGAAGAGGACTCCAGTGGCAACCTGTGAAGCTCTGGTGACCTCCATGCCCAAGAGGGTTAAGGCAGTGCTGGAAAATAATGGTGACCACACAAAATACTGACACTTTGGGCCCAATTTGGACATTTTCACTTAGGGGTGTACTGACTTTTGTTTTCAGTGGTTTAGACATTAATGGCTGTGTGTTGAGTTATTTTGAGGGGACATCAAATTTACACTGTTATACAAGCTGTACACTCACTACTTTACATTGTAGACAAGTGTCATTTCTTCAGTGTTGTCACATGAAAAGATAGAATAAAATATTTACAAAAATGTGAGGGGTGTACTCACTTTTGTGAGCTACTGTATATGTATATATATATATATAAATATATATATGTTTATATATATAATATATGTTTGGAGATTCTAAGTAATTTTCTAGCAAAAGAACACCAAGTGTAAAAAATAGTCTTGGTCGTTAAAGCGGAGCTGCACCCGCACAAAAAATATTAAAAGTCAGCAGCTACAAATAGTGCAGCTGCTGACTTTTAATAAATGGGCACTTACCTGTTCCTGGTTCCAGCGGTGTAGGCAGAATGTGACGAGAGACCGCTCGTTTCTCGCTGCCCTGCCGTCAGGGAATCAGGAAGCGAAGACGCAACGTCTTCACTGCCCGGTCCCTACTGCGCATGCGCGAGTCGCGCTGCGCGCCCCTATTGGTCCCCGCTGTGTCCTGGGAACTGTGTTTCCCAAGACACAACGGGGCAGCTCCGGATAAGGGGTACAGATACCTGTATTATACAGGTATCTGCACCCCCCTCCCCCTGAAAGGTGCCAATTGTGGCACCAGAGGGGGGGGGGGGGGGAATCCGATAAGCGGAAGTTCCACTTTAGGGTGGAACTCCGCTTTAAGTGGTTAAAGAGGACCTGTCATGCTTATTTCTATTACAAGGGATGTGTACATTTTAAAAAGGGACAGTGTAAAAACAAAAAGTAAAATAAATAAGATTTTTTTTTTTTTTTTTAAAGTGCCCCGTCCCTCCGAGCTTGCATGCAGAAGCGAACGCATAGGCAAGTTGCGCCCACATATGTAAACGGTGTTCAAACCACATATATGAGACCGCGATCGTTAGAGCGAGAGCAATAATTCAAGACCAAGACCTCCTCTGTAAGGCCCCTTTCACACTGGGGCGGGAGCCGCGGCGACGGTAAAGCAGTACTATATTTAGCGCTGCTTTACCGTAGTTTTAGCCACGTTATTCGGCCGCTATTGGTGCGGTTTTAACCTCCGCTAGCGGCCGAAAAAGGGTTAAAATCCCCCGCAAATCGCTGCCGTAGCGGCGCTTTGCAGCGGTATTGCCGCGGTATTACCGCAGTGTCCCATTGAAATCAATGGGTAGGATCGGTATAGGAGCGGTGAATACACCGCTCCTATACCACTCCAAAAGGTGCTGCTAACAGGATTTTTTGACCGTCCTGCTAGCGCACCGCTCCAGTGTGAAAGCCCGCCGGGAGTTAATGGGGCCGGATTTTTTCAGGCGCTGTACAGGCGCTATTTTTAGCGCTGTACCGCCTGAAAAACACCCCAGTGTGAAAGGGGCCTAACGCTAAACACGTAATCTGTAAAAAAATTTAAAGCATCGCCTATGGGGACTTTTAAGTACCGCAGTTTGTCCCCATTCCGAGAGAGTGCGCAATTTTAAAGCAGGGCATGTTGGGTATCAATTTACTCTACATAACATTATCTTTTACATTACACAAAACAAATGGGCTAACTTTACTGATTTCATATTTTTTTTAATTTAAAAAATGTGTATTTTCCCCCCCCCAAAAAAACATTTGCATTTGTAAGATCGCTGCGCAAATACAGCGTGACATAAAATATTGTAACAATCTCCATTTTATTCTCTAGGGTCTCTGCTAAAAAAAAAAACTTATAATATGTTTGGGGATTCTAAGTAATTTTCTAGCAAAAAATTGGGATTTTAACTTGTAAACAACAAATGTCAGAAATAGGCCTGGTCTTTAAGACCAGCTGCCGTCGTTTGACGGCGGCACAATGGCTCTCCTGCGGGAATCCCAGTAAAGCCCCATACACACGGTCGGATTTTCTGATGGATTCTGTCCTATCGGACAATGTTGTCGGAAATTCCGACCGTGTGTAGGCACCATCGGACATTTTCCATCTGATTGTCCGACGGACAAAGTTGTATCTCCTGCTCTAAAAATTTTCCGACAACAATGTCCGATCACACCAATTCCGATCGTGTGTAGCGAATTCCGACGGACAAAGTGCCACGCATGCTCAGATCACATTATAAGACCAAAGCTATTGGCTACTAGCCTCTACGTAGTCCCGTCGTAGGCAACAAACGTCACCACGTTCAGAATGATCGGATTTTCCGACAACTTTGTCCGACCGTGTGTGTGCAACACCAGTGTCGGACTAAATCCGTCGGACAAAATCCGATGGATTTTGTGGTCGGATTTTCCGACCGTGTGTATGGGGCATAACTGTATGGCGGCTCGGGGAGGCTCAGTTGTGGGCGGGCTTCAGGAACATGCCCGTGGGTCGGGAGGACTCAATGTTACATAGTAGGTGAGGTTGAAAAAAGACACAACCTATGTGTGTGATTATATGTCAGTATTACGTTGTATATCCCTGTATGTTTTGGTCGTTCAGGTGCTTATCTAATAGTTTCTTGAAATTATTGATGCCACCCGCTGAGACCACCGCCTGTGGAAGGGAATTCCACATCCTTGCCGCTCTTACAGTAAAGAACCCTCTACGTAGTTTAAGGTTAAACCTCTTTTCATTTAATTTTAAGTGGCCACGAGTCTTGTTAAACTCCCTTCTGCGAGCAAGTGTCTCTTCTCCAGAGAGAATAAGTTCAGTGCTCGCAACCTTTCCTCATAACTAATATCCTCCAGACCCTTTATTAGCTTTGTTACCCTTCTTTGTACTCGCTCTATTTCCAGTACATCCTTCCTGAGGAGTGAGGACTGGTGCCCAGAACTGGACAGCATACTCCAGGTGCGGCCGGACCAGAGTCTTGTAGAGCGGGAGGATTATCGTTTTATCCCTGGAGTTCAGGGGTCAAGTCCTGGGGAAAAAAGTGTGGGAACTCCCACCCAAGATCCACTCCCCCATCAAAAAAAAAAAATATGATGGGACACTATTCCTCCCACTGCCACTCTATACACCTAAGCTAGCTGTGGGGGCTATCTTACCAAAGAAACACATGTGTGTGTGTGACTCCACCCAGCAGGGCCACCAGGTACTCACGGGTCTGCCGTTCCTGGCCGCCATAGTCGCCACTGCATCAGTACAGGCTGGAGCAACTTCCAATCCAGTTCTCACGTCGCCACCTGGCTCTCTCTCTTCACAGCTCCGCCCTTGCAATTTGAAGAGTGCGCCAATGCTGGGACAAGATCATCCAGTGCCCAGGGCAAACTCCTCACCCCCATATGCCCCCTTCTAGCACAAACACCCCGCCTCAGCACAAATCCTCACTCCCCACATCCCCCCTACAACATAAATCCACAAATTCTCTTACCCCCAATCCCCCCTCTCAGCACAGACCCCCGTCTCCTCCATCTCCCCCTAGCAGCAAAAATCCCCACCCTCATATAACCCGTTCCAGTACTAACCCCCCCTTCTCAGCACAAACCCTTGCCTTCACCTTCGTTCCTAGCACAAATCCTCCCCCATCTCTCCCTCCCAGCACAAATCCTCCCCCATCTCTCCCTCCCAGCACAAATCCTCCCCCATCTCTCCCTCCCAGCACAAATCCTCCCCCATCTCTTCCTCCCAGCACAAATCCTCCCCCATCTCTCCCTCCCAGCACAAATCCTCCCCCATCTCTTCCTCCCAGCACAAATCCTCCCCCATTTCCCCATCCCAGCATAAATTCTCCCTTTTATAACAAATCCTCTCATCTCCCCCTCTCGACATAAATTCTCTCTCTCATCACAAATCCTCTCTCATCTCCCCCCTTTTAACAAAAATCATCCCCCCTCTCTGCAAAAAAATTCCCCCTCTCAGCAAAAATCCCCCCCATCTCAAACCTGTGCCTCCTTCTCTCCCCTCCAAGTACAAATCCTCCCCATCTCCCCCTCCCAGCATATATTCCCCCTCTTAGAAAAAAAAACCTCCCCCATCTCCCCCTCTCATCACAAATCATCCCCCATCTCAAACCTGTGTCTCCTCTCCCCTTCCAGTACAAATCCCCCTCCCAGCTCCTTCTCTTGTTCTGTAAGAGCAGCCTGATATGCTGGGACTTGTAGTGCCCTAGATTATAGGGAACTGAAGAATGGCAGCCTACTCTGCTGGGACTTTTAGTGCCCTCTGTGGGCGACTGAGGATTTCTCCGCCCCCCCCACAGTCTAGGGCACTACAAGTCCCAACATAGGAGGCTGCCATAGCTCAAACCCCAACAGAGGGCACTACAAGTCCCAGCAGAGCGGGCTGCCACCAGTCCTTTAAACACAGCATGAGGAGACCGCACAGCCTTTCACAGCCTCCACACTCTCCCCTTACAATAGTGTCTTGTCTTCGGTTCCTGGCCGCCCCTCTCCAGAGTCTGGGCGGCATGTCACACTGCATGGTGGGGCAGTGGGCGGGATTTCCCTTTGCCAGACACGTCCCCCCTCCCCAGACTCCGGCGCAGCACACAAGGCTGGAGAATGGAGATCACTCCAGCACTGCTGAGACACCTCAGTGTCTGTGGGCAGCAGCGGCCGGATCTGCAGACTGGGCATCGGCAAATGCAGCTGCCGACTTCCTCAGTGAAAGAAATCAGCGGGTGAAGTCCTTCACTATGCGGCGATGTGAAGGATCGGCTCGGGCGGCTCTAGTCCTGCAAAGGGAACGGCGTTCCTGCTGTGAAAAAAGTGCAGGGACGCCGTTCCCACGCGTTCCCGCAGGACTCGAGCCCTGCTGGAGTTGATCCCCTTTTTAATGCCAATATTCTGTTTGCTTTGTTAGCAGCAGCATGCCATTGCTGAGTCTATCATCTACTATGACCCCCAGGTCCTTTTCCATCCTAGAGTCCCCCAGAGGTTCTCCCCCCGCAGTGTATAGATTGCATTCATATTTTTGCCACCCAAATGCTTTATTTTAAATTTTTCTACATTGAACCTCATTTGCCATGTAGTTGCCCACCCCCATTAATTTGTTCAGATCTTTTTGCAAGGTTTCCACATCCTGCGGAGAAGTTATTGCCCTGCTTAGGTTAGTATCACCTGCAAATACAGAGATTGAACTGTTTACCCCATCCTCATCCTCCAGGCCGTTTATGAATAAATTAAATAGGATTGGTCCCAGCACAGAACCCTGGGGGACCCCACTACCCACCCGACCATTCAGAGTACTCCCCATTTATCACCACCCTCTGAACTCACCCTTGTAGCCAGTTTTCAATCCATGTACTCACCCTATGGTCCATGCCAATGGACCTTATTTTGTACAGTAAACGTTTATGGGGAACTGTGTCAAATGCTTTTGCAAAATCCAGATACACCACGTCTACAGGCCTCCCTTTATCTAGATGGCAACTCACCTCCTCATAGAAGGTTAATAGATTGGTTTGGCAAGAACGATTCTTCATGAATCCATGCTGATTACTGCTAATGATACCGTTCTCATTACTAAAATCTTGTACATAGTCCCTTATCATCCCCTCCAAGAGTTTACATACTATTAATGTTAGGCTAACGGGTCTGTAATTCCCAGGGATGTATCTTGGGCCCTTTTTAAATATTGGTGCTACATTGGCTTTTCTCCAATCAGCTGGTACCATTCCAGACTGTCAGTAAAAATTAGGAACAATGGTCTGGAAATTACTTGAATGAGTTCCCTAAGTACCCTCGGGTGCAAGCCATCTGGTCCCGGTGATTTATTAATGTTAAGTTTCCCAAGTCTCATTTTAATTCTGTCCTCTGTTAACCATGGAGGTGCTTCCTGTGATGTGTCATGAGGATAAACACTGCAGTTTTGGTTACTGAAGCCCCCCTAATTCCCTTGTAAAGACTGAGGAGAAGAATCTCCCCATTTGTAACCAGATGTCCTTCCTCATTCTTTATGGGGCCAATATGATCTATCCTCCCTTTTTTTTATGTTTACATACTTAAAGAATTTCTTGGGATTTTTTTTGCTCTCCTCCGCTATGTGTCTTTCATGTTCTATCTTAGCCGTCCTTATTGCACCCTTACATTTCTTGTTGCATTCTTTATAAAGTTTGAATGCTGATGATGATCCCTCAACCTTGTATTTTTTGAAGGCCTTCTTCTTTGCTTTTATATGCATTTTTACATTGGAGTTAAGCCATCCAGGACTTTTGTTTGCTCTTTTAAATGTATTACCCAATGGGATGCATTGGCTAATTCCCTTATTTAATATGCTCTTGAAGCAAACCCATCTCTCTTCTTTGTTCCTAAGATTTTATCCCAATGTATGCCTTCTAGCAAGGTTTGTAGTTTAGGGAAGTTGGCTCTTTTGAAATTCAGTGTCTTTGTATTCCCGTTATGTTTCCTATTTGTGTGATTTATACTGAAGCCAATTGACCTGTGATCGCTGTTACCTAAATTGCCCCGGAGATGTCCTCCGGTGGCCTGCGATTGGCAAAACAGGGAAATGTAAACAAGGCATTTCCTCGTTCTGACAGGTGACATGACAGGGATCTACTGTTTCCAGTGGTCAGGAACAGTGATCTCTGTCATGTCGTGGACACACTCATAGGGAACACAGTTAACCCCTTGATCGCTGCCTACTGTTAACCCCTTCCCTGTCAGTGACATTTATACAGTAATCAGTGGCTATTTTTAGCTCTGATCGCTGTATGTCACTGGTCCCAAAAAAGTGTCTGATCTGTCTGCCGCAATTTCGCAAGTCCCGATAAAAATCACAGATCGCCGCCATTACTAGTAAAAAAAAATAATAAAAATGCCATAAATCTATTCCCTATTTTGTAGACGCTATAATTTTTGCGCAAACCATTTAATAAACCCTTAGTGAGATCTTTTCTTTTTTTACCAAAAATATGTGAAGAATATACATCGGCTTAAACTGATGAAGAAATTCGTTTTTAAAAAAATAAATGTGGGATATTTACTATAACAAAAAGTAAAAAATATTGTTTTTTTTTCAAAATTGTTTTTTTTTTCAAAATTATCGCTCTTTTTTTGTTTATAGCGTAAAAAAAATAAAAACCGCAGAGGTGATCAAATACCACCAAAAGAAAGCTCTATTTGTGGGAAAAAAAAGGACGTCAATTCTGTTTGGATACAACGTCGCACGACCTGCGAAATTGTCAGTTAAAGCAACGCAGTGCCAAATCACAAAAAATGCTTTGGTCATTAAGGGGGTAAAACCTTCTGGGGCTGAAGTGGTTAACTGAACAATCTTAAGTTAGCAGCTGATTGGCTACCATGCTGCACCAGATTTTGCAGTTTTAGTAAATCAACCCCAGATTGCTGGGACCCTCTTCTCTCATAATAAGAATATAATCATTATTCTCATTACCCTGTCTGGGCAGACCCTCTCCAGCCTCAAACCCCATCAGGATTCTTGAGCAAAAACTGCCTCTCCTTGGTCCTCCTCTGGTGTACAACGAAATGGCCGCTGGTCCTTCCTGGACATTTCTTCCTCTAGTGGCGCAGTAAGTATTCATCTGACGGAACGTCACTTCCGTTACCTAAACTGATAAAACACAGGTGGTGACAAAGAGCTGGGTTTTCAATGCAGAGCCAGAGCCACCACTAGAGGGCAGTGTTCCGTCAGATTAGGTGACCCGTCAGATTTTGTAATGGAAGTGAGGTTCCATCACGGCCATCTTGGTACACTCTGCACTCGGCCACACTAAGCCTACAGTCTGAAGTCGCCAAGCGGACATCTTTTTACACCCACTGAAGTCTTGCATTTCACACTTATTTTTACCAGTAAACTGAGCTTATATAGTGTAATACAGTATTTAGAAGTCTGTGACACTGTTTTGATGTTGAATTTTAAAAGTAGCGGCAAGCCTGCTGATCTCACAGGTTTGCTAATCTGACAGAAGACCGCTGGTTTTAAAAGTCAACATAAACACAGTGTCACAGACTTCTAAATACTGTATTACACTACATAAGCTCAGTTTACTGGTAAAAATAAGTGTGAAATGCAAGACTTTGTGGGTGTAAAAAGATGTCCGCTTGGTGATTTCAGACTGTAGGCTTTCTGCGGGGTGTACCAAGATGGCCGTGACAGAACGTCACTTTCGTTACAAGATTTGTCGGGTCGCTTAATCTGACGGAACAGTGGCAGTCTGCCTTGGAAGAGCAGGAGGTGTTCTCAGTGCAGGACGAGACAAGATTTTCTTGTAGACCAAAAATGTTAGAAGGAGGGGGAATTTCCACTCAAGAATCCTCCTGGTGGGGGTGTGAGGCTGGAGAGTGTGTGCCAAGTAAGGAAGAGGTAATAAAATAATTTCTTATTATAATGAGAGGAGGTGAAGAGGAGGGGATCTCAGCACTCTGTGTGGACTGGATGGGGGGGGTCATGTCACCTCCACAAATCATTTTCCTGCTGTCCTCTGATGTGTAGAACATTAGATGGTCAGACGAAGACTTTATTAGAAAGCCACAACCCATGTAGTCTTTATTTAATCTTGATCTAATAATGAGAGGTCTTCTAATATGTATAGTTTTTTTTGGAATGCCATAGAACTAAACCCTCCTCTCCTTAAGGCTCAGTTCAGACTGGTGCGCTGCTGGAAACCCTGCAAATCCAGTGCGGAGTTCCCGCATCGCACCTGAATCGCCGGCAGTTCACGCTGCCCTCTGCGACCCATTGTGGGTCTCAATACAAAGTTAATGACACCCCCAGATCTATTTGCATACATACAATCCGATTCTGGTGCGGACAAATAAAAAAAGGGTTTGGCACAAGTTTGGTCCGAATGTGATGCAAATTCAGACATACAGTTTGCATCACACAGACATTGCATGTGATCTTCAAAGCAATGCGGTGCGAATCACATGCAATGTCTGGCATCGCACCAGTGTGAACTAGCCCTTAGGCCCCTTTCACACCGGGGCGTTTTTCATGCGGTGCAGCGCTAAAAATAGCGCCTGTTCACCGCATGAAAAAATACGGCACCTTTAACTCCAGTTTGAAAGCCGGCGGGCTTTCACACTGGAGTGGTGCGCTAGCAGGATGACAAAAAAAGTCCTGCTTGCAGCATCTTTGGAGCGGTATAGGAGCGGTGTGTTCACCGCTCCTATACCGATCCTTCCCATTGATTAGAATGGGACACCGCGGTGAAACCGCGGCAATACCGCCGCAAAGCGCCGCTATGGCGGCGCTCTGCGGGGGGTCTTTAACCCTTTTTCGGCCACTCGCGGGGGATAAAACCGCACAGCGAGCGGCCGAAAACCGCGGTTAAAACGACGGTAAAGCAGCGCTAAATATAGCGCTGCTTTACCGTCACCGCGGCTCCCCGCCCCAGTGTGAAAGGGGCCTTACAGCCAAGGAATCTGCCATCGTAGCTTCTGTTTGATCCACCGTTACCATGGTGCTGCATGTGATCAGCTATGACACTCGGACACTCGGACAACAGAAAGTGTGTGTGTGTGTGGAGGGACACAGGACATGCCCAACTTCAGAGGGTTTTTGTGTGAGCAGAAAGGACCTAGCGTCAAATGACCATTTCATCCCCTTCATTCCAGAAAAGGAAAAAGCCATAGTGGTAGGAACAATCATCAACTCTGGACTCGACTACGCAAACTCCCTCTACATAGGACAACCTAAATTCCAGATTGCACAACTACAAGTCGTTCAAAACACGGCAGCAAGACTAGTCACGGGAAAAAAACCTGGGAATCCATCTCCCCTCCCTGAGGACCCTCCATTGGCTAACCGTAAATGATCGGATCACATTCAAGACCCTCTGCCTGACCCACAAATGCACACAAGGAGATGCTCCTCAATACTTATGTGAAAAAATAAAACACTACACTCCCAATCGCAACCTCCGATCTAACAACCAAAACCTCCTCCTCGTCCCCAAGTCCCGGTACAAATCAAGGGGAGAACGAAGATTTGCAGTCCAAGGACCACGGCTATGGAACGATCTTCCTACGAACATCCGCTTGGAAGGAAACCATTGTAAATTACAAATGCATTTCTTTATTAATCACCATTGAAAAAAAAATGTCAGGGGCAGTGTAGCTCTGCTTTAAGTCCTATTCTCCCTGTATGGCTTGCTTCTTTCAGATGGACGATACGTTAGGTTTGACATAGAGCAAAAACCATTTGACTCACCTGATGATGAAACGCAAGGCCATGAAGCCACCTCTGATTCTTCAGAAGAAAACGTCATTACCCCAAATGTCCATCCAGCACCTCACTGCGTGGCGCCATCATCCAATCCCTTTATGTACGGGGGGACCACCCCCTGTCCTGACACTCATCGCACAGCTCACAAAGGGAATAAAGTACTCATGCATTCTGACTCTGTTAAACGATCTACTAAAAAAGCAGAAGGCAACCCAAGCCAGAAGTGCCGTACTTGGCAGAAGCAGTACTCATGTGCCGAATGCGGAAACCGCTTTAAACAGAAGTCAACTCTCATCGCACACGAAACAGTTTCTCACGGGGGAGAAGCCCTTTTCCTGTTCTGAATGCGGCAGATGTTTTAAACAGCGATCGACACTTATCACACATGAAAGAGTTCACACGGGGAGAAGCCTTACTCCTGTTCCGAATGCGGCAAATGTTTTTCGGACAAATCTACCCTCATCCGCCATGAAGTGGTTCACACGAGGGAAAAGCCGTATTCTTGTTCCGAATGCGATACATGTTTTTCCCATAAATGGTATCTTATTTCTCACAGAAAAATTCACACGGGGGAGAGGCCATTTCCCTGTTTAGAATGTGGGAAGTGTTTTCCTGTTAAGGACAGGCTTACAAGGCACCAGATGGGTAACACTGGGGAGAAGCCTTTCCCGTGTTCTGAATGTGGGAAGTGTTTTGCCGACAGAAGCAGCCTCAGGAGACATCAAAAAAGCCACACCGGGAATAGACCGTTTCCGTGTTCTGAATGTGAGAAGTGTTTCATTCATAAGTCGGCTCTTGTGCAGCACCAGAGAACTCACACAGGGGTAAAGCCATATTCATGCTCCACGTGTGGCAAATGCTTTAGACAGAGGTCAGTTTTTGTGGCTCATGAAAGAATTCACACAACTGAGAAGCCAGTTCCTTGCAGGGGGGTACAGCCCATACAGATGTAAGGGGCCCAGGCGTCCTGAGGGGCCCTGATCTCTCTGGACGCCTGGTCCCTGAGTTGGCACTTTTGCCCCCTACACTAGTCCCGACTCCTGCTGGGGCCACCTGGCGCACTGGCTCCTGACTCCCAGCCAGTGGCGTAGCGTGCAGGGGTAGCTGGAGCACTCGAGGGGTGCAGAAATGTGTGCCACGCCCCCTCCGCAACACGAGCGGTCTTGAAGATGTAGCAGTTAAGAGGGTTGAGACAAACCATTTAACACTGAGCTGGAGTATGGCTACAATTTGTTTGATGTACTTAAATCAGCTAGTACATCTGCTGTCCAAAGGTGTCTCTATTGCTCCTTCATCCAGAGTGGGGGCACTCTAATATAAGAGGTGTGTAACTGACCAGATCGCCAGGGGAAAGCAGAAAATAAAAAGCCTAATTCCGCGTATACACGATCGGAATTCTCGTCGGAAAAAACTCTGACGGTTTTTACAACGGTTTTTCCGATGGAATTCCGCTCAAGCTGTGTTGCCTACACACGGTCACACCAAATTCCGACGGTCAATAACACCACGGCATAAAACACGTTCGACAGCACTATAAAAGGGAACTTTAATGCTTCTGAGCATGCGTCAAATTGTTTCCGAGCATGCGGCAGAATTTTGCGCGTCGGAAATTGCATACACACGATCGGAAAATCCGATAGAAAGGTTTTCCGTCGGAAAAATTGAGAACAGGTTCTCAATCCAAAGTCCGTCGGAAATTCTGACAGAAAAAGACCGTTGGGCATACACACGGTCGGAAAATCCGATGAAAAGCTCCCATCGGACTGTTTCCATCGGAAATTCCGACCGTGTGTACGCCGCATAAAAGAAAACAAATGCCGCCACCACATCTAAGTATTGGTAGGCTGTAAATTGTATTCCTCTCCATTCACAGTGGATTTGGTGGGATGGCCAATAGGTGGACCCTGGGTAATGTTGGTGGTCAGGCCCGGGGGGCCCAGTCCTTAAGCTGTGTAAGGGGCCCCAACATTTCTGATGGCTGCCCTGGTTCCTTGAGCATGGGAAAGGTTTTGATTGAAATTCTTGAAAATATCTTATGAATTAGGTGGTGATGTGCACTTGAAACATTATAAATGGGCAAATAATTGTGCCCAATGGGCCATCACATCTACCATATGACCAAAGTCAAATGGACACCTGATATTTCCAGCGAAGGGTGCAGACAGGGCTGGTGCAAGGATCTTTGACACCCTAGGCGAAACCTAATTTTGACGCCCCCCCCCCCCCCCCCCCCCCCCGACTGCGTCCCTGACTCCACTTTACCCTGCCTTTGCTACACATGTGACCTATCTGACCCCTACACTGACCCCCTGACTCCTACTTCCTGCACTATTCACATTACACTGATCCCTACACTGACCTACCTGATAATTACACTGACCTACCTGACACCTACACTGACACCTACACTTACACTGACAGATACACTGACACTGACACCTACACTGACAGATACACTGACACTGACACCTACACTGACAGATACACTGACACCTACACTTACACTGACAGATACACTGACACCTACACTGACAGATACACTGACACCTACACTGACAGATACACTGACAGATACACTCACACTGACAGATACACCGACACCTACACTGACAGATACACTGACACTGACACCTACACTGACAGATACACTCACACTGACACCTACACTGACACTGACACCTACACTTACACCTATACTGACAGATACACTGACACCTACACTGACAGATACACTGACACCTACACTGACACTGACACCTACACTGACACCTACACTGACAGATACACTGACAGATACACTGACACTGACACCTACACTGACAGATACACTGACACCTACACTGACACTGACACCTACACTGACAGATACACTGACAGATACACTGACACCTATACTGACAGATACACTGACACCTATACTGACAGATACACTGACACCTACACTGACACCTATACTGACAGATACACTGACACCTATACTGACAGATACACTGACACCTATACTGACAGATACACTGACACCTACACTGACACTGACACCTACACTGACAGATACACTGACAGATACACTGACAGATACACTGACACCTACACTGACAGATACACTAACACTGACACCTACACTGACACCTATACTGACAGATACACTGACAGATACACTGACACCTACACTGACACCTATACTGACAGATACACTGACAGATACACTGACACCTACACTGACAGATACACTGACACCTATACTGACAGATACACTGACACTGACACCTACACTGACAGATACACTGACACCTATACTGACAGATACACTGACACCTACACTGACACCTATACTGACAGATACACTGACACCTACACTGACACCTACACTGACAGATACACTGACACCTACACTGACAGATACACTGACACTGACACCTATACTGACAGATACACTGACAGATACACTGACACTGACACCTATACTGACAGATACACTGACAGATACACTGACACCTACACTGACACCTATACTGACACCTACACTGACACCTACACTGACAGATACACTGACACTGACACCTATACTGACAGATACACTGACACTGACACCTATACTGACAGATACACTGACACCTACACTGACAGATACACTGACACCTACACTGACACCTACACTGACAGATACACTGACACTGACACCTATACTGACAGATACACTGACACCTACACTGACAGATACACTGACACCTACACTGACACCTACACTGACAGATACACTGACCTACCTGACTCCTACTTCCTGCACTACTCACACACAAACCCCCCCCCCCCCCATACAGTTCAATTTAGATCGGGGAGGATCCATCCTCCTCCTTACCTCTGCACTGTGTTGCTTCATCGACCATCATCAGGGCCTCTCCTCAGCAATGGGTGTGCTGCGTGCAGAATTGTTTAGGGTTGAGTGAGAGTCCGATTCCACGCCAGTGTCATCCACCCGCTCAATGATGTCCCCGCTGGGGCCAGGCCAGTGCCATCCACCCCGCTCAATGATGTCCCCGCTGGGGCCAGGCCAGTGCCATCCACCCCGCTCAATGATGTTCCCGCCGGGCGGGAGGTCAGCTGACACACGCTGCACCTCTCAACACTCATATCTGCTCCAAGCCCCGCCCCTCTGCTGCACACACAGACACACAGTGCCGCACCAGAGGGACAGGCCGGAGCAAAGGAGTCCCGGAGCGGCGCTGTGAGATATCTGTGAGGAGATGTGACAGCGCAGCAGGGCGCTCAGCGGCACACATGGGGGACTGGTGGCGGCACACAAGGGATTTGTTCTCTTGAATGGGGGCGAGCGGAGCGATCATGAGAGGACAGCTGAGCTCACACAGGACAGAGGTTGTAGTTGCGCCCTAGGTGGTAGTGCGCCCTAGGCGGCTGCCTACTTCGCCTAGTGGTAGCGCCGGCCCTGGGTGCAGATCATACTACAGCAAAAAAGACATTTAAAACAATTGCACTTCCAAACTTGTGGCAACGGTTTGGGGAGGTCCTTTTCTGTTCCAGCATGATTGCACCCATAAAGCTGGGGTGGCAAGGTTTGCCATCACTGCATCTTTCCTCATAGCTGAGCTCCTCCATGCCTCTTATTAGTTTGGTTGCCCCTCTCTGAACTTTCTCCAGTTCCCCCCAATATACTTTTTGAGAACTGGTGCCCAAAACTGAACAAGAACAAAAAAGACATGGCTTGACTAGTTTGATGAAGAGAAACTGGGGTGGCCTGCACAGAGCACTGACCTCAGCCCTATTGAACACCTATGGGATGAATTACATAGTTAATCTAGTTGAAAATAGACACTAGTCCATCCAGCTCAACCAACATAGAAAAGAACACACACACACAAATAGAAAACCTCCATATACGCTACAGTAAGTCCCCTGCATACGAACAAGTTTCGTCCTGAGAGCACGTTTGTAAGGCCAATTTGTTTGTAAATCCAACAAAGTACCCAACCAACACGATTGGCCCAATAAATGACTAATAGGTTTAGAACACATTTCACACAAATAATACATGGAAAAAAAGTAGGGCTGTGAAAATTATAAATTAATTCCTCGATTAATAATTTTTTTGATCGATCAAAATTCATTTGATCGATCAAAACCTCTCCGCCGGCTTCCGGGTCTTCAGGGTGTTCCGTCGGAAATCCGGTGACGTCACGGACATCAACTTCACCGGACTCCTCCCCCCTTCCCCAAGTGCCTCCGTCTGCTAACGAAGGGAAGGGAGGAGTCCGGTGACGTTGAAGTTCTGATTGAACGTAACACGTACTGGGGAGGAGCTACGCATGACGTCACCCGCTGCTGCCCTACGGAACTAACATGGTTGTCGGCTTTACATGCTGTGTTTTTTATCATCTTTATGTGAGTAGTTTGTGTTTGAACACAAAAATTAAATCTTATACTAAAGCGGTGAGCACTTCGATCTTTTCTTTCTACCCATGACCTGCGTCCTTGCTGAGATCTAAGGAGACGTGAGAGAAGTTTATGGTCCGTGTTAACCCTTTTGATACCCGCTTGCATGACCACCTGTTTGCACAGGGGTCCATTCCATAAGGTGAGTGATTAGTTAGACCGGAGGTGGAGGGATTGTCACACTACTGTGGAAAAAAGAATTACTTACGTCAGTGCTACAGTTTGAATTTAAAACGTATTTGTGTGAACTGTGAAGTTAAGTCATGGATTGTGGAAACTAGCTAGAGTCGGGCGATTGTATATAGTGTATACCACATTTACCACTGACTAATACAGAGTAGCAATGCAAGGAGATCAGCTAAAAGTAGTTGGATCTGTATGTGCGTTTATAATTAATCAAAAATTAGTCGATTAAAAAAAATCGAATAATCGAACACAAAAATTTTAATCAGTAACAGCCCTAAAAAAAAAAGGTTGAATTAAAGGTAAAGTACTGTATAAAACAAAGTACTCAGAAGCACAACCACTTGTAGAGGATTCATGTACTGTATAAGAATGTATGCCAGAAGTGTGAACTAACTGAAATGTTTGAACATACAAACGCATGTTCGTATCTTTGAAAGGTCACAACTTGTAAGTTCATGTAGGGGGACTAACTGTATCCTATACCCACAACTGATCCAGAGGAAGGCAAAAAAAAACAATGAAGCATGATCCAATTTGCTCCAGCGGTGGGGAAAAAAATCCTTCCTGATCCCCCAAGAGGCAATCGGATATTCCCAGGATAAACTTTTACCTATAAAATATCAGTATGCAGTTACCGTATATACTCGAGTATAAGCCGAGTTTTTCAGCACATTTTTTTGTGCTGAAAGTGCCCCCCTCGGCTTATACTCGAGTCAAGCACTTTTCTGCAGCAAAAAAAAAAAATTCTGACCTGACTTTGGGGCCCTGTATCTCGGGGCCACTTGGTGCTAGGAACCCCAAATTTGGTGTGCCAACCCAGAGGACCTAGCACTACAACATATCCAAAGATACGGGGCCCCAAAATCGGTTCGGAAAATGTCATTCTCTGCTGCAGAAAAGTGCTTGACATTTTCTGACCCGACTTTGGTGCCCCATATCTCCGGGACACTTGGTGCTAGACACCAAGTGACCCCGAGATACAGGGTCCCAAAGTCGGTCAACTGTGTCCATCTGCAGCAATGTCATTTCGGGATCCTTTGGGTCCAGAGACCCCAAATTTTGGCTGCAGCTAGGGGGCATCTAGGAACCCTTAACTACCAAGTTTGGTGGACCTATGGCTGCAAATGGGCACAGTGATGCATGCTAATGGGCACAGTAAGGCTGCAAATGGGCATTGTTGACCCTCTTTTCCACTTACAGTAGCTGCGCATTTCTCACCCTAGGCTTATACTCGAGTCAATAAGTTTTCCCAGTTGTTTGTGGTAAAATTAGGTGCCTCGGCTTATATTCGGGTCAGCTTATACTTGAGTATATACGGTATATTATGTGTATCCAGGAACAAAACAGGCTTTTTTTTTAAAAACAATCTGCTAAGCTGAACAGAACCAGCTCTTGAAGGAGTCTATTTTTTACTGTGAAGAAGCCTTTCCGTATTTGAAGGTTTCATCTCTTTTCCTTCAGACGCGAAGAGTGCCCCCTGGTCCTCTGTGATGACCTTAGGGGGGAATAAATCAACACCAAGTTCACTATATGGACCACTTCTGTATTTGTACATGTTGATCATATCCCCCCTTAATCTCCTCTCCTCAAGAGAAGAATAAATTCATCTTCTCTAATCCAGTGATGGGGAACCTTGACATCCTGGATGTTTTGGAACTGCATTTCCCATGATGCTCAACTACATTGCAGAGTGCATGAGCATCATGGGAAATGTAGTTCCAAAACATCTGAGGTGGTAAGGTTCGCCATCACTGCATCTTTCCTCATAGCTGAGCTCCTCCATGCCTCTTATCAGTTTGGTTGCCCTTCTCTGAACTTTCTCCAGTTCCCCGATATCCTTTTTGAGAACTGGAGCCCAAAACTGAACTGCATATTCCAGATGAGGTCTTACTAATGATTTGTACATGGGACAAATAATCTCTCTCTCTCTGCAGTCCATACCTCTTAATTGAAACACTAAGTGCGAGGCAGGGCTTCTAGTCCAACATCCATGACTGAACTCATAATTGCTCTTACTGTATGGCTAAATGGTCACAAATTCTCGTGGAAAGCATTCCTAGAAGAGTGGAGCCTGTTGTAGCTGCAAAGTGGGATGGACTGCAAATTTATGGTTTTGAGATGGGATGTCAAACAAACTCATATAGGTGTGATGGTCAGATTTCTACAAACTTTTGGACTAATGCCGCGCACACACAATCGGATTTTCCATTGGAAAAATCTTGGATGTTTTTTTTTCCGATGGAATTCCGCTCAAGCTTGCCTTGCATACACACGGTCACACAAAAGTTTGAATGACAATTGCGCGGTCATAAAACACTGTACCCAAACTAAATTTTTATTGTTTTTTTCCCACATATAGAGCTTTCTTTTGGTGGTATTTGATCACCTCTGGGATTTTTATTTTCTGCTAAAAAAAAAGACCGAAAATTTTGAAAAAAAATATGTTTTTTTTTGTTTCAGTTTCAAAACTTTGTAAATAAGTAAGTTTTCTCCTTCACTGATGGGCACTGATGGGGCTGCACTGACGGGCAATGATAAGGCGGCACTGATGGGCACCGATGAGGTGGCACCAATGAAGTGGCACTGATGAGGTGGCATTGATGGGCACTGATAGGTGGCACTGATGGGCGACACGGATGGGCACTGATAGGTGGCTCAAATTGGCACTGATAGGTGGCACGGATTGGCATGGATAGGCGGCACAGATGGGCATGGATAGGCGGCACGGATGAGCATGGATGAGCACTGATAGGCAGCATGGATGGGCACTGATAGGCGGCACGCATGGGCACTGATAGGCGGCATTGCAGTGTAATGTATTTTACGGATAGATGCCAATCAGTGCCAAACAATAATGCATGCCAATCAATGATGCCCATTGTGGGCACTGATTGGCATCCATTGTGGGCACTGACTGGCATCCCTGGTGGTCTAGGGTGGCATACCTGGTGCTGGGCATCCCTGGTGGTCTGGTGGCGTCCCTGGTAGTCCAGTGTGGGCATCCTCGGGGGGGCTGCACTGATAATCGTTCAGCACAGACCCCCCTGTCAGAGCAGCAGCCGATCGGCTCTCCTCTACTCACGTCTGACAGACATGGGTGAGGAAAAGCCAATTAACGGCATTTCCTATTTACACTGTGATCAGCCGTGATTGGACACGGCTGATCACGTGGTAAAGAGTCTCCGTCGGAGACTCTTTACCGAGATCGTAGTTGCGGGGTGTCAGACTGACACCCCGCAACAACGATCGCCGCAATGCTGGGGGCATGCATCGGCTCAATAGCCTGATCACATCATATGACGTCCGGTCAGGATTTTGAAACCACTTTTGCCGCCGTCATTCTGCTATATGGCGAGCGCCAAGTGGTTAAGACCGGGATGCCATTAAAGTTCATATGCGTGTAAAGGCAGGCGTCCCAGTACTTTTGGTAATATAGTGTAAGTCACAGGTGATCCAGAAAAAGGCAAACATCCCTATCCCATTCCCACCCAGCCCTAGATTCCCTTTAACTGGGTCTTTAAGCCAGGAAGGGGTGCAGGAAGGACTTCCCGATCCTATGACCACTGTGATTGGCTGTCACAGTGGTCACATGATCAAGAGCCCATCCCGACAACTCCTAATCATTACTAGAGACCAGGGACTATCTATGACATGTCTGTCCCTGTGCTCGGAGCGCACACCGTGAGCATGCTCTCAGCACAGAAACCTCGGCTGTCCATAGATACGTTTGGGCATAAAAGCGTAGGGTTGGCGGCAGGAGGTTATAAAGCGTAATTCAGTTGATTCCAACATAGAGAGCACCAAGGTCAATCAGATCCTCCCCAGAGGAACAATCTGTAGTGTTATTACCTACAAATAGTTTATATTTTGTGTACAATCAGAGTTTATAGTTCCTGAAGTTTCAATGATGAAAGCAGAGCTCTGCTAGGTTTCTGTGGGATTTTACTCGTTCTCCTGCATTTGAACCGCACAGTCTCCATATGGTCCACAGCATGAAAAGTAGAGAAGACTGAAGAGTGGCACCTCGGGGGCGGAGCCACAGACTGCTCGCCTGTACTGCAGCAAGACAGCGGTGGGAGGGTCCCTTATCTCTAACCAGACCCGCCTCCTCCCCAGCAGAGCTCACTGTGTAATGTTCTACACATCAGAGGACTTTATAATTGATGAGGATCCCTCCTCTCCACCCAGTCCACACAAGAGTTCTGGGACCCCTTTCTCTTATAATAAGAAGACATTATTACCTCCTCCTCACTGGGCACACACTCTCACAAACACAAACACAGAAAACTTCAGTTCCCCAATGCTATGCCAACTTCTCACACTGCGCAACAGGAAGCCGCTGGCTAGCCGTGGAACGCACACAGGAGCCAGAGGACGGAAGCCGCTGAAACGCTCTCCCTCTGCCTGGCAAAGAAATCCCCGCCCACTGCACGCGTTCATACTCAGAGCCGCCGGTAGAGGGCCGACCCTGAACAAATCGGTCCCCCCCAGGCCATTTTGCTGTAGCACGTTTAGAACCAATTTTATAGGTTTTAAATATCAGAAGCATTCCTAATTCGTGTTTTTGTTGACTTTAAAATTGAGTTTTTTTTGTTTTGTTTTGTTTTTTTTCTTCGCTATGAGATTTATGATCTGAGGGCTAGAGGACATTTTGTTGTAGCCCAGAGTTGGGTGAGTAAGGAGGAGCTCTAGCAGTGTGGAAATCCTCCTGGTGGGGGCCTGGGGGTGGGGGTGGCAGACTGGAGAGTGTGTCCAGTGAGGAGGAGGTAATAATGCATTTTTAATTATTACACTGAGCTTGTTTTAAATGGTATGGGGGGGGGAGGGGCTGGAATTAAATTTATAACCCTTTATTTCCTTGCCTGTCTCTGAAGCTCTGCCCCACCGTAACCTCTTCTCATCGCACCACTGCGGCATATTTGTCATGTGTCCCCTATTCTGCAGGACGGTACCTCCAATTCATTTTCATATTATCCCATCCCCCGGCATGGCACAAAGTGCCCCTTGAAGCAGGAAGATGGCACCTAAGTTGTTATGGTGGGCGGCACGTAGGGTTTGCCACCTCATCCCTTTAAACCCGAACACATATCAATTACACAGGTTCTGTGGCTGATTAAGGTGGTAATTAAACTCATTTGGTGCCTTATCTGCATTTAATTAGCCTCAAAACCCGTGTAATTCAGTTGTGTTCGGGTTTAAAGGGATGAGGTGGCAACTCTAGCGGCATGCAAAGTGCCCCGTTATTTACCCCTGGCACAGGAAGGTGTGCCATCATAGAGAAGAGAACGGTGTAAACAAAGCAAAGTTTTCCCCAATGTTTGTAGAGATCATGGCGGCTATGGCCAACCGCCCGGCCTCTTCCTTAGGGTTGTCACCTTTTCTTAAAGCCAAACCCCAACACAACAGTGGCATGCAACACAGTTTTTTTGTAGTATGCAAAACAAATTAAAAACAAAAGTGGCAACCCTAGGTGCCCCCATCAGAGTCCTACTTACAGCTGGTGTCCCCATCAGAGTCCCCCTCAGATCAGGTGCCCCCATCAGAGTCCCCCTTAATGTTTGTGTCCCCATCAGAGTCCCCTTACATCAGGTGCCCCCATCAGAGCCGCTCTTACATCTGATAGGGGCCCCTTTTAGAGTTCCCTTACATCAGGTGCCCCTATCAGAGTTCCCTTAGATCAGGTGCCCCTATCAGAGTTCCCTTAGATCAGGTGCCCCTATCAGAGTTCCCTTAGATCAGGTGCCCCTATCAGAGTTCCCTTAGATCAGATGCCCCTATCAGAGTTCCCTTAGATCAGATGCCCCTATCAGAGTTCCCTTAGATCAGGTGCCCCTATCAGAGTTCCCTTAGATCAGATGCCCCTATCAGAGTTCCCTTGGATCAGATGCCCCTATCAGAGTTCCCTTGGATCAGATGCCCCTATCAGAGTTCCCTTGGATCAGATGCCCCTATCAGAGTTCCCTTAGATCAGATGCCCCTATCAGAGTTCCCTTGGATCAGATGCCCCTATCAGAGTTCCCTTTGATCAGATGCCCCTATCAGAGTTCCCTTAGATCAGATGCCCCTATCAGAGTTCCCTTAGATCAGATGCCCCTATCAGAGTTCCCTTAGATCAGATGCCCCTATCAGAGTCCCCCTTAGATCAGGTGCCCCTATCAGAGTTCCCTTAGATCAGATGCCCCTATCAGAGTTCCCTTAGATCAGATGCCCCTATCAGAGTCCCTCTTACATCTGATGGGGATACCTTACTTTAGGTGACCCTATTGGAATCCCCCTTTATATCAGGTGCCCCCATCAGAGTCCCTCTTACATCTTATGGTGGCCCCCTACATCAGGTGCCCCCCGTCAGAGTCCCTCCCACATCAGGTGCCCCCCATTAGAGTCCCCTTACATCAGGTGCCCCTATCAGAGTTCCCTTACATCAGGTCCCCCCCCATCAGAGCCCCCATCAAACTGAAGACAACGCAGTTCCTTCTTCCTCTCTCCACTTCCTTGCAGTCCTGCGCTGACACTGAGCTGTGCTGGCTCTCTATCGCCTCCTGCAGGCTGGAAGGAAGAGAACACCCAATCCTCTCTCCAGCTATTTTAGGAAGCCGCAGTCCAGTCTATTCAGCATAGTTGGGAAACAGTGTTCACCCCATATCAGGAAGTGTCTGACCACACTGCCTATTTTAATGAAAACTGCAGAATTAAAAGGATTGGGCTTAGATCTAGTTTAATCATGTAGGAGAGATGGTGAAAACATCTATAATTTTATTGAGTATTATTTGATCTTTAATGATTATCATACTGCATACACATTTTACAGGGCAGGTGTTACCTGTTACTCCAATGAGAAGTGGGAACATGTAGAAGGACATCATGATGGAGATCCGACCACCGCTCACATCACCGGGTAAGAGGAGACTTCAGTTTCTTATATCGAGGATCCACCTAGATACACACATCCTCTGATATAAAGACATAGAAACAATGTATTCAGTCAGTGTGTGTGTTTCCTACAGATGGATCCAGTAACAGAAATCCCCCAGAGAGATGTCCCCGTCCTCTGTATTCCCGGGACTCCACACAGGAACATCAGGAGATCTCTCAGGGTTATGAGGTAAATGGCACTTAGGAATTTAACCACTTAAGGACCGCCTCCTGCACATTTACGTCGGCAGAATGGCACGGCGGGGCACAACAACGTACAGGTACGTTGCTCTTTAAGAGCCCAGCCGTGGGACCCGCGGACCCGATCGCCGCCGGTGTCCCGCGATCGGGTCACAGAGCTGAAGAACGGGGAGAGGTAAGTGTAAACAAACCTCTTCCCGTGCTTCCTAGTGAGGCTGTCACTGATCGTCTGTTCCCTGTCATAGGGAAAGACGATCAGTGATGTCACACGCCAAGCCACGCCCCCTACAGTAAAAAAAAAAAAAAACACACACAGGTCACACTTAACCCCCCCCGCCCCCTAGTGGTTAACCCCCTCACTGCCAGTGACATTTTTACAGTAATCAATGCATTTTTAATCGCACTGATCGCTGTATTAATGCCAATGGTCCCAAAAATGTGTCAAAATGTCCGATGTGTCCGCCATAATGTCGCAGTCACAATAAAAATTGCTGATCGCTGCCATTACTAGTAAAAAGAAAATTATTAATAAAAATGCCATAAAACTATCCCCTATTTTGTAGACGCTATAACTTTTGCGCAAACCAATCAATAAACGCTTATTGCAAATTTTTTTTTTTTTTTTTCTTTTTTTTACCAAAAATATGTAGACGAATACGTATCGGCCTAAACTGAGGAAAAAAAACGTTTTTTATATATTTTTTGGGGATATTTATTATAGCAAAAATGAAAAAATGTTGCATTTTTTTCTAAATTGTCGCTCTATTTTTGTTTATAGCGCAAAAAAAAAAAAAAAACGCAGGGGCGATCACATACCACCAAAAGAAAGCTCTATTTGTGGGAAAAAAAAAGGACGCCAATTTAGCTTGAGAGCCACATCGCATGACCACGCGATTGTCAGTTAAAGCGACGCAGTGCCGAATCGCAAAAAGGGGCCTGGTCCTTTAGCTGCAAATTGGTCCGGGGCTTAAGTGGTTAAAGAGCAGGTTCCAATCTCTGGATCAAGGGCTGGTGGTCCATGTCTCAAATCCAGTGACTGCCATTGAAAAAATTCTGCATTGCGACATACATGGCTCCCTTGCTTATTCCAGTCGCCTTCCACTGATTGGAAATGGCTAAAGTTGCCCTTTACCTAATACTATTATTTGTAAAGTGGTTTGGTGGACCTTAGTTACAAATGCAATATCTTTGTCATTTTTTTGTCTCTTAGAATGGAAATCTGAATGTGGTTAAAGCTGAAGTAAAAGAGGAAGCAGAAGAGATGTCTTTGAGGGATGATGACCCGTGTAAGGAGGTGGAAATTCCTCCAGAGACCAGCGCAGGTCAGTAATATTATTACAGTTATAACCCTGTCAATTTATGCAGTGCTTTACATATATCTTATACCAGCCCTCAAATTTTCCACTCGTCTACTCGCATTCTGCGAGTGGAAAATGAGGGCTTGCGAGCTGGGCTGCCTGCCTGGGAGAGGGGGGAGAGAGCACCGTCGGCGGGTTGATCGGGAGGCGTTCTCCCTGCGATCGCCCCGGGGAGGAAGAGGAGAGGCGGCGTGATAGCACGCTGTTACCGGCGCTTACATTATACTGGTTTCCGCTCTGCTCGACACAGCCCCGGTCCAATACTGCGATGCGTTCTATCACTGGCACGGGTCAGGAGGAGACAGGGCTGTGTCGAGCGGAGACAAGTATAATGTAAGCGCCGGTAACAGCGTGCTATCCCGATTCCCGCGGCTCTGCTCTTCCTCCAGCCGTGCATTCCCCTGCCCAGGCGAGGCTGAAATGGGCACAGTTTGGCTGCAATGGTGGGCACAGTTTGGCTGCAATGGTGGGCACAGTGTGGCTGCAATGGTGGGCACAGTGTGGCTGCAATGGTGGGTACAGGTGAGGCTGCATTGAGGGGCACAGGTGAGGCTGCACTGATAAAGTTTTAATATTTATAATATTTTTGCATAAAACATTTAAGTGTCATTTTCATGAGATAATTTATGAGGGCGTGTCTAGGGGTGGAATTAGGGGCGGGGCAAGTTAGGGATTGAGTGGGGCACTGGTGGCGAGTAACGTTTGAGGCCTGGCTAGTAGCTCAGGACTTTAAATTTTGAGCCCTGTCTTATATATTCACATCGGTCCCTGCCCTCAAGGAGCTTACAGTCTAAGGTCCCTTAGACTTATGTATATCCATATATAATAGGGCTAATTCACCTACCAGCATGTCTTTGGGAGGAAACCCATAGGCACAGGGAGAACATGTAAACTCCAGGCACGTAGTGCCATGGTTGGGCTTCGAATCAACGAGCCTAGTACTACCAGGTGGACGTGTTAACCACTTAGTCATTGAGCTGCCCGATAACACTAAATCCAGAAAAGATTGTTCAGTCTCTATAACAATCCCTTCTTGTCCCACCTCCTTTGTCAGTAGACAGTAATGGGTAGACAGTATGTGCCCAGTGGGGGAGTCAGGAGCCATCAGCCCAGTGGCGCTCCATTATTTGGGGGGGGGGGGGGTGGCAAACAACCCCCTCCCCCAATGGCTCGCTTGCCCACCCACATGTCCACCAGCCAGCCCGCCAGGCCACCCACCAGCCCCACACGTGCCTTATGGAGCGGCCGCTGCTGCATCAGCCTCTATTAGACTCCGGCTCTCCTCCTCACATCATGTCATTGTGTGTTACCAGCCAAGAGACATGACCAGTCTCCCCCCTCACACACTCTCTGGGGTCTCTCATACATCTCAGTAGAAATGGGCAACGCTGTCTAGGTTCAATTCAATATGGGTTCTGCAAATCTTGATCAAAATTTGGCAAACCCAAACAAGGCGGATCCCATTGATGACCATGGAGAGCAATATTTAAATTTTAGCCTGCCCCGCCTCCCGGCATCTAAAACCCCTTTTTTTTTACTAGAAAATTACTCAGAACTGCCAAACATTATATAGAGAGATATATATAATTTTTATTTTTTATTTTTTTTAGCAGAGACCTTAGGGAATAAAATGGCGGTCATTGGAATTTTTTATGTCACACTGTATTTGCGCCGCAATTTTTGAAAACGCGTTTTTTTGGGGGGGAAAAAAACACTTTCATGAATTAAAAAAATAAATAAACTAAAGTTAGCACCAGTTTTTTGTATAATGTGAAAGATGATGTTACACCAAGTAAATAGATACCTATGCTTTAAAATTGCACACACTGGTGGAATGGCGCCAAACTTTGGTACTTAAAAATCTTCATAGGCTACGCTTTAAAAATTTTTACAGGCTACCTGTTTACAGATACAGAGGGGGTCTTGAACTAGAATTATTGCTCTCACTCTAACATTCACAGCAATACCTCACATGTGTAATTTGAACATAATTAAAAACCTTGGTTCACCTTCACTATGTCAGAGAATTATAAAAAAATAACTCCTTTTGGATCCCCCTTACTATATCCTTCCGATGTTAATTTAACTTAACACAACATACTCCTTTTATATGTTTGTATGTCTACATGTACGTATGCTATATATAGGTGTGTGTGTATGCTTATGTACGTGTGTGTGTGTGTGTGTGTGTGTGTAATATATATATATATATATATATATATATATATATATAAAATGTATGTTCATATCTACCGTATATACTCGAGTATAAGCCGAGATTTTCAGCCCTTTTTTTAGGGCTGAAAGTCCCCTTCTCGTCTTATACTCGAGTCAGTGCGGTCTGCCTACATTAACAGCTTGTCATGTAGACAGACGGCACTGTTCAAAAGCCGCGCCGCCTCCTCCCGCCCGTCCGTGATAGGCGGACACTAATTTTCCCAGCAGTACAGTGTTCTGTCATTCTCATCTCATGGACGAGGATGAGAGAATGTCCGTGATAGGCGGAACACTGCACATGACTGCTGGGAAAACCGAGTGTTCCTCCTATCACGGACGAGGAGGAGGTGCGGCTTTCAAACCTGTAATGGCGCCTGGCGCCTCAGCGTGTACGCTGATCGCCAGGACAACCGGACAGCGGCCCCCGAGGTACACCGGACAGCGGCCCCCGAGGGACACGGGACAGCGGGACACCGGACAGTGGCCCCCGAGGGACACGGGACAGCGGGACACCGGATCGATCGGCACAGGTAGGCTGCACTGGGGACACGGGGGTTGTATAGGACACAGGGGACATGCAGATGGGCATTTGCTGACACTCTTTTCCACTTACAGTAGCTGCTCCATTTCCCCCCCTCGGCTAATACACGGGTCAATAACTTTTCCCAGTTTTTTTGTGGTAAATCAGGGGCCTCGGCTTATATTCGGGATGGCCTATACTCGAGTATATACGGTAATTTCAATTTTGTTATCGAATGTATTTACCTGATATGCATTCCCATTCACCTAGACTAAAAATTACTCCCCCCTCGCCTTACTATATAAACAAGGCAGACCGCCGTTCTGTGAGCCAAGCAAAAACACGGATCTCTGTTTTTCTCCAGTGTCAGCATCCCCCCCCCCACAGTTAGAAAGCACTCCTTAGGGGCACACTTAACCCTTTGATCGCCCCTGATGTTAACCTCTTCCCTGCCAGTGTCATTTATACAGTGACAGTGCATTTATTTATTTTATTATATTTTTTTTTTAGCACTGATCAATGTATTGGTGTCACAGGTCCCCAAAAAGTATTACTTGGTGTCATATTTGTCTGCCTCAATGTCGCAGTCCTGCTAAAAATGGCTGATCGCCGCCATTTCTAGTAAAAACAATATAAAAAAAAAAAAAAAGAATTCCTTAAATCTATGCCATAGTTTGTAGACGCTATAACTTTTGTGCAAACGAATCAATATACGCCAATTGTTTTTTGTTTGTTTTTTTCCCCAAAAATATGTAGCAGAATACATATTGGCCTAAATTGATGAAGAAATCACTTTTTTTTTTTCAATTTTAAAAAAGTTAAAAAAATTGTTAGTCCTTTTTTTGTTTATAGCGCAGAAAATAAAAACCGCAGAGGTGATCAAATGAAACCAAAAAAAAGCTCTATGGGGAAAAAAGGACACAAATTTTGTTTAGGTACAGCGTTGCACTACCGCACAATTGTCAGTTAAAGCAAGCAGTGCCGTATCCCCCAAAAAATGGCCTGGTCATGACGGGGGTCAACCTTCCAGAGCCAAAGTGGTTAAAGCTGCCTATGAATTTAAGGATTCAGTATGATGAACTCCTTTTAAAAGCAACATTTTTTTATCTACAAACAGCAGTCAGGGATCTGTCATTTTTTCTGTGGTACTGCTGGCTGGCTTCTGTTTTTAAACAAAGGGGTTGGGGTGACGTCATCGGCCAAATTACCGTATTTATCGGCATATAACACGCGCCGGCGTATAACACGCACCCCAAGTTTAGGAGGGAATTTTAAGGAAAAAAACTTTTAGGAGGGAAGTTTAAGGAAAAAAGGCCTCGCCAGTGCAGCCTTGCACCCAGTGTCTATTGCAGCTTTGCTACCCAGTGCAGCTTTGCTACCCAGTGCAGCCTTGTCCCCAGTGCAGCCTTGCCCCCAGTGCAGCCTTGCCCCCAGTGTCTATTGCAGCTTTGCTACCCAGTACAGCCTTGCCCCAGTGCAGCCTTGTCCCAGTGCAGCCTTGCCCTCGGTGTCCATCGCTTGGACGATTTAAAATTGGCGCTGCAGAGACTTGCCGGAGCGGAGCGAACACCGCCGAGATAGCAGGGACTGGGCGGAGCCGAGATGCACATAGCCGAGTGTACTCGGATCTTCTCGGCTCCGCTCACAGTCACGCCCAGTCCCGCCCTATGATGGACATAACACAGATCCAATGGCGGGACTGGGCGTGACTGTGAGTGGAGCTGAGAAGAGCTGAGTACACTGGGCTATGTTTATCTCGGTGGCGATTGATCCGCTCACAGTCAGCGGAGATCGGCGGGGGATCGTTGGGGATTGGCGTACAACACCCACCCATGATTTTCCCGATTTTAAGGGGAAAAAAGTGCGTGTTATACGCCGATAAATACGGTAGGTCACAATAACCTAATTTTCATCATCCAGCTATAGTGATACATCAATCACGTTGAGTGACTTCTGACAATATAGACCTGTCGCAATAATGAGGCAGCCTTGCCGCTACCCTTGTCGTAAATGACAGCTACCTGTTGCTGCTGAAATGTATTCTAGCCAGCTGTAATCTGCAAAATTTTGACGTCACAGTCCAGATAGGGTCAAGATCATGTTTGGGCAACAATGTCACTCGGGATCCTCAATGGCTTTTTTACCACGTCAAACACAAGCCAGCAGAAGTTTGACATTTAATGGCAGTAGTGGTACCACTGCTAAATGACAGACTTCTGGCTACATCAGCTGTTGGTTTGTTTATCCCTACTGAACACGATACAGCAGTGAAAAATTGTCCGTCAGGGAACATAGGCCTAACTGGTATATGCCTAACTTTTGTTTTATCCATGGGGATAGGGGTTGCCATGAATGTGAGTAATTTATTGTGAGGTAGTTTAGGTGCACACTGTTCTTGGACTTAGTGTTTTTGTTTTTTTTCCTTTTCAAAGGACAGAGGCGTGCTGCTTACAAGAGGAAGCTCCATGAGCAGATGATCAGTAACTAGTAAATGCTTTGCTTTAGGCACCCCAAAATTTAAAAAAGGCACTGTAATAATATAAAATTAAAAACCAATATATTCCTAAAATAGATGAAAAGCCAAAAGCACCACCACTCTAAAAAAAAAAACAATGGCAGGACCAGGAATCCCAAAATAATACACATTTTTATTCACAGACCGCACAGACACGAGCTCAACTCAAGAAAAACTCAAAGGCGAGGAGGAGAAAAAAGAACATGCAGAGATTAGGGAGGAAGCAATTCCTTTGCGGATCTCTGCAGGTAAGTAATACCGTATATACTCGAGTATAAGCCGAGGCACCTAATTTTACCACAAAAAAATTGGAAAACTTATTGACTCGAGTATAAGCCTAGGGTGAGAATTGCGCAGCTACTGTAAGTGGAAAAGAGGGTCAACAATGCCCATTTGCAGCCCCACTGTGCCCATTTGCAGCCATGGGTCCCCCGAACTTCAAACTTGGTAGTTAAAGTGGTGGAACACCCTGAAAATGAAAACTAGAAAAAATGTTAGTAACAATTTAAAATAATTGTCATTATTAATAATGTAAGCAAGGGCCACATTTTTTTTTATTAGACCCGCCCCTTAGTAAGACCCCCCTTGCAGAGTAGCGCGAGCATCGGGAGCGTGCGGCATCGTCTCGTACACCGACTGCGCCTGCGCGGTGTACACTTCACTCCCACTTGCTTACCTTCATCAATTTTCGGAAGATGCCTAGTCCTTCGTACTGCGCAAGCAATGCGCCTGCGCAGTACGAAGGGGTCCTTATCCGCCAAGGGGAACCATCTCGGCAGAACACCGGCACCCTGTGTGATTGTGGAGACAGCTGTTTTGGGAGAAGTTATTACCTTGGAGCGGTAATTCTTTGTACTCTATTTTATCTTTTAACTCAGACCAAACAGAATCTCCAGGGACTCCATTGGGGCTTCCCCGGGCCACTGAGAGTTGCCAACCTATGGCAATAATATATATGCAATCTCCGTCAAGCTTCAAGTCATACATTTCACAACCCTAACTCTGGAGTATTTTTTTGCCGTCTGTTTTGGATTTAGATATTCTTTAAGAAATGAAATATTATTTATCATCTGAGTTTGTGCGTTTCCTACAGATGGTCCCTGTACCAGAAGTACCCCCGGGAGATGTCCCTTTCCTGTGTATTCCTGGGATCCTACACCACGAGATCACAGGATCCCATACCAATATCAAGGAAGCGGAATTGGTGGGGGTATTATATGATAGTGGCCAGGGGTTTTACAAACAAAAGCAGAGAAGGTAGTAAGGTTTTAGCTCGTCAAATCACCAGCTGTGATTTATTTATGATGGAACTCCGGTTTGACCCTTTTACCACGGCTGCCGTATGCCATGCAGCAAGGGGGTGGTTTACACACGCTACCAATGGCAGCTGCTGGGAGTGTGCATAAGTCTGACAAGGCGGCTGTCAAATGAAGGTGGTGATCCGGTGGCTGTGCACCCCCCCCCGTAACTGCCGGTTCCCCCCCAGCCATGCTTCCATGGGTCTGCGCATCCATCGGCAGATCTGGGACTACCGATTTTTATGGAAATATCTTTTGTGAATACACTTGAAACCTAAATATTCACCGATTTGTTGATCGTTTGCATTGTTATACAGTATATATAGGATGTTGTGTTTTTTTAGCTGAACCATTAGTAGTTAAGCTGTTTCACAAAACGGTTACATTCAAGGCATGCCTCAATTACTGTCACAATGATCAGTGTGCTTATGTCAGCTCTCAGCCAGCTGGTGTCATAACTGATCATACTTGCAGCATCACTGGCACTGTTTGACGCAAAATGCTTTGGGTGGAGCCTAATTGGTGACGTCATCATGCTCAATGAGTGGATGGTGGCGAGGCGTTTTGTTTTATTCACTGGCTGGGAATTGCCTCTGTAAGTACATGTCACATTTTTAATAAAGCGTTTTTAGCGGTTTCACTCTGTGCGGCCTTTGTTCCTTTTCATAAACCATGATGTGCTGGCCTGGTTTACTGATCTCTGGAGTCGTTGAATCCTAGGTTTGCTCTGAATACCGTTGGCTGTCTGGAGGCTTGGTTCAAAGATGCTGATATGATGATAAAGGGATCCACTCCTTTTGGTAAGAGGTCATTTTTATCTGTGGTGGTGGGCCCAAATGTATCCATTTGATTCAAGATCAAGTCACTTTAGTGGATGGTGCACGTTCTCATTTAACCACTTAAAGAGGAATTGCACCTGAAATATTTTTTTTAAAAGCCAGCAGCTACAAATACTGCAGCTGCTGACTTTTAATAAATGGACACTTACCTCTTCCAGGGTTCAGCGATGTCGGCAGCAGAGGCCAATCAATCGCTCGGCTCTCTGCTGCTGCCGGCGCCATTCTTGATGAGTGAATCAGGAAGTGAAGCGTTGCGGCTTCACTTCCCGGGTTCCCTACTGCACATGCGAGTTGCGCAGTGCAATGAGTCCGCACTGTCTCTGGTGTGTGTCCCAGCAGACAGTGCGGCGGGACAGGAAGAGGCATAGACTCCCGTGGGAGTCTATGCCCGGAAGTGGGTATAAATACCTGTCTTAGACAGGTATCTGCACCCCCCTCCCCCCTGAAAGGTTCCAAATGTGACACCAGAGGGGGGAAGGGTTCCGAAAAGCGGAAGTTCCACTTTAGGGTGGAATCCCGCTTTAAGGACCAGGCCTATTTTTGACATCTGTTGTTGTACAAGTTAAAATCAATTTTTTTTTTATGCTAGAAAATTACTTGGAACCCCCAAACATTATATATGTATATTTTTCAGACACCCTAGAGAATAAAATGGCGGTTGTTACAATACTTTTGTCACACCGTATTTGCGCAGCAGTGTTACAAACGCAATTTTTTTGGGAAAAAATACACCTTTTTGAATTAAAAAATAAGAACACAGTAAAGTTAGCCCAATTTTTTTTCTAAATTGTGAAAGATAATGTTACACCGAGTAAATTACCGTATTTATCGGCGTATAACACGCACCCCAAGTTTAGGAGGGCATTTTAAGGAAAAAAAGTTTTAGGAGGGAAGTTTAGGGAAAAAAAAAAAAAACTTACATTTAAGCATCATTTGCAGCCTTGCCCAGCGTCATTGCAGCCTTGCCCAGCGTCATTGCAGCCTTGCCCAGCGTCATTGCAGCCTTGCCCAGCGTCATTGCAGCCTTGCCCAGCGTCATTTGCAGCCTTGCCCAGTGTCATTGCAGCCTTGCCCAGTGTCATTGCAGCCTTGCCCAGCGTCATAGCAGCCTTGCCCAGCGTCATTGCAGCCTTGCCCAGCGTCATTGTAGCTTGCCCAGCGTCATTGCAGCTTGCCCAGCGTCATTGCAGCTTGCCCAGCGTCATTGCAGCCTTGCCCAGCATCATTGCAGCCTTGCCCAGCGTCATTGCAGCCTTGCCCAGCGTCATTTGCAGCCTTGCCCAGTGTCATTGCAGCGTGCCCAGCGTCATTGCAGCGTGCCCAGCGTCATTGCAGCGTGCACAGCGTCATTGCAGCGTGCCCAGCGTCATTGCAGCTTGCCCAGCGTCATTGCAGCATGCCCAGTTTCTTTGTAACTTGCCAGCGTCATTAGAAGTCCGGTCCGGGTTTAAATTTCCCGCTGCCGAGACTCTCTGTCGCGTGCGCCGCCGAAAAAGCCCGAAGCGCGGCCGAAAAAGACTGAAGCACTCCCGGAAAAGGCCGAGCCGACTGTTCAGCTCCGCTCGCGGTCCCGCCTCCCTGCTGTTTCAGGAGCGAGCGCAGGGAGGCGGGACTACGAGCAGAGCCGAACAGTCTGCTCGGTCTATTCCGGCACCGTTTCGGGTTTTTTCGGCAGCGCTCGCTATTTTTCGGCGGCGCTTGCCATTTTTGTCATTTTTTTTTTGGGACCGGAGCGCCGAGGGACATCTCGGCCTCCACGACCGACATCGCGGGCGCCCTGGGAGGGTAAGTGTACTTAAAAGTCAGCAGCTACATTTTTTTTAGCTGAAACACCCCTTTAAGGACCGCCTCCTGCACATTTACATTGGCAGAATGGCACGGCTGGGCACATCAACGTACAGGTACGTTGCTCTTTAAGTGCCCAGCCGTGGGTCATGCCGCTGGCCGCGGTACCCGATCGCCGCTGGTGTCCCGCGATCACAGAGGTCACAGAGCTGAAGAACGGGGAGATTTCTGTGTAAACAAACCTTCCCCAGTGCTTCCTAGTGAGACTGACACTGATCATCTATTCCCTGTCATCGGGAAAGACGATCAGTGATGTCGAACGCCAAGCCACGCCCCCTACAGTAAAAAAAAACACGTAGGTCACACTTAACCCCTCCGGCCCCCTAATGGTTAACCCCTTCACTGCCAGTGTCATTTACATAGGAATCAGTGCATTTAAATAGCACTGATTGCTGTATAAATGGCAATGGTCCCAAAAATGTGTCAAAAATGTCCGATGTGTCCGCCATAATGTCACAATAAAAATTGCTGATCGCCGCCATTACTAGTAAAAAATAAATATTAATAAAAATGCTATAAAACTATCCCCTATTTTGTAAAAGCTATAACTTTTGCGCAAATCAATTAATAATCGCTAATTGCGTTTTTTTTTACCAAAAATATGTTAAAGAATACGTATCGGCCTAAACTGAGGAAAAAATATGTTTTTTTTTAAGATTTTTTTGGGGATATTTATTATAGCAAAAAGTAAAAAAATATTGCATTTTTTTTTCAAAATTGTCGCTCTATTTTTGTTTATAGCGCAAAAAATAAGAACCGCAGAGGTGATCAAATACCACCAAAAGAAAGCTCTATTTGTGGGAAAAAAAGGACGCCAATTTTGTTTGGGAGCCACCTCGCACGACCGCGCAATTGTCAGTTAAAGCGACGCAGTGCCGAATCGCAAAAAGGGGCCTAGTCCTTTTGGCTGCAAATTGGTCCGGGGCTTAAGTGGTTAAAGTGTTTATAAACCCACAACCGTAAAATTAGTCTGTATATGCAGTAAAGTTGTTATACTCACTGTGGAACCTAAGGGGTTAATCTTCTGCATTGTGTAAAAAGGCTGTGTGATCCTGTCTTCTCTGAATCCTCCTCTTCTTCCACTGACTCCAAAACATGTCTGGATAAGACGGAGCCTTTGGAGTCAGGCTGCACATGCTCAGTTTGATGTGTATTGTTAGAGAGTTTTTTTCTTTCTTGGGAGAGTGCATGTGATCAGCACAGAGCCAATCAGCCTGGTCCAGACAGAGGGTCAGGGGTCCTGTGGCCTTATACGACAGCCAGTGCATTATGAAAAACTACTCCTACAAGCTTTAACCAGACACTGATAGAAGTCACAAGACTTCTATGTACTGCTGATGAGAAAAGGTTTTATATTTACTAAAATAATTGCATTTCCATGTTCTGTGTACTGTGGGAGACCAGATATTGTGAATGCAGAGTCCTGCGTTTTGTAACACTTTAAGATATTTAAGAAGCCAGGGGCTCTATCCAGGCCGCCAAGCTCTAATTACAGTATTACTAAAATATAACTTTTAAAGACGGGCCCTTTAAGGGGAACTTCTTAAAAACTGTAGTCTGCACCACTTGGTGCTAGGGACCCCATATTTGGTGTGCAAACCCAGTGGAACTAGCACTACAACATATTCAATATTCAAATAATTTGGGGTTCCTAGCACCAAGTGGCCCCGAGATACAGGGCCCCAAAGTCAGTCAACTGTGTCCACCTGCAGCAATGTCATTTCGGGACCCTTTGGGTCCAGAGACCCCAAATTTTGTCTGCAGCTAGGGGGCATCTAGGAACCCTTAACTACCAAGTTTGAAGTTCGGGGGACCTATGGCTGCAAATGGGCACAGTGAGGCTGCAAATGGGCATTGTTGACCCTCTTTTCCACTTACAGTAGCTGCGCATTTCTCACCCTAGGCTTATACTCGAGTCAATGCGGTTTCCCAGTTGTTTGTGGTAAAATTAGGTGCCTCGGCTTATATTCGGGTTGGCTTATACTCAAGTATATACGGTAACTCTGGTTATCTAGTACACACATACAGTGGCTTCGCTAGGGGGTGGCTTTTGGAGCTATAGCCCCGAATCTTGGGCCCATAGCCCTGAGTCTCTGCAGGGGTCCCCAAGGGAAGGGGAGGGTCTCTGGGACCCTGATGTAAGTGAGGGGCTCTCTGGGGACCCTGATGCAAGGGGGAGGGTCTCTGGGACCTTCATTTAGGGGGAGGCTCTCTGAGGACCATGATGTAAGTGGGGGGCTCTCTGAGGACCATGATGTAAGTGGGGGGCTCTCTGAGGACCCTGATGCAAGGGAGAGGCTCTCTGGGGACTCTGATGTAAGGAGAAGGCTCTCTGGGGACCCTGATGTAAGGAGAAGGCTCCTTTGGGACCCTGATGTAAGGAGAAGGCTCTCTGGGGACTCTGATGTAAGGAGAAGGCTCTCTGGGGACCCTTATGTAAGGAGAAGGCTCTCTGGGGACCCTTATGTAAGGAGAAGGCTCTCTGGGGACTCTGATGTAAGGAGAAGGCTCTCTGGGGACCCTGATGTGAGGGGGCTCTCTGGGGATATATACACACACACACACGCGTATATATTACCGTATATACATGTATATGCCCGCCCAAGTGTATGACTTTCTTTACTTCGCTGCTATGTGCTCTAGCCCCAGATCTTTTGTAGACCTAGCAACGCCCCTGCACACATATATGAGATGTTAATCAAATAGATTAATGTTCCATGTTAAATTCACCTTCTTTTTTTTTTTTTAGGACACGAGGAGACAGTTCTGGATTTGGCTCCGGTCCAGACTCCCGGAGAAGCTTCAGCCTCTAGCCCATCTGCTGACGGTTTGATGGACCTGAGTCAGGCTCCATCAAGTTTAGAACCTCAGGATATGACACCACCGACCCCAGAGCTGGACTCGCAACCAATTCCAATGTTTTCTCACAACTACGACAGAGAGGATGTCTCTGCATCTTCCCTTGCTCCTCCCAATCAGACCTTGCCTCAGAAGCTGAAAGGGGGAGACCTCCACCAGTGCTGCATTGAGACTCAAGCTCCGCTCATTCAGGAACAACGTCGTGCACGACGCACCCTTAACCTCTTGTACAGAGAGCAGAGGCGCCACCATCTAGCCACTGAGTGGGAAAACCGTCGCCATCACCTTCATGTAGAGCAGGAGGCAATCCGTCACCATGCCCGTATGGAAGAGGAAGCAGCTGGGCTGACCTGCGCTGTCCGTCATCTGGTTGCCATGTTTGGAGGGGAGAGCTCACAGGAACGCAGCCAACTCCAGGTCTTTGCTCAGTTATTGCGGACCCCCAAGAGTGCAACCAAGAGGGCAACACGAAATAGGGGAAGGCCTAGCAGGGGAGGCACAAGTGCAGGAGGGTCTACTTCCAATGGCCAGCAAGCAGAATATTTTTACCCCAAAACAAAATTCCATTAAAAATTTGTTTACAGGCAAAAGTTGTAGCGACGTCTGCTTTTACAAATGTAACGTGATGAATGCATCAACATTAAGGCCCCAGGCACACGAGACGCTGTTAAACGCGCGTTCAGAGGCAGTTGGTCACTTTTTTCAACTGCCCCTGAACGCATGCAATGTTATCCTATGTGTCCGTGTACGCAGTCTCTTTTTTCCCGTTTTTATGCAGTTGCATTTAACCTCGTTTTTCCAGAAGCAAAAAAATGGGTTCAGACACTTTGCTTTTCCACGTTTCAGACGCAAAACGCGGCTTAAACGCGGCACCCGCGTTTGCGTTTATAAGCGTTTTTAAAAGAACCCAATTTTTTGGACCAGAAAACTCAGAAATATGATGGTAAACCATAAAAAATACTAAAAAAATTGGTTTACAATGTGGTACTTACTTTAGATAGTTCATAGAGCATATATACTCACTGATGCGATGCCATAAAAAACTCTAGTTTTTTAGGTGGCTTAGACAATGAGGAATGCCTCCACTTCTTTGCCCCAACCCTTCATCCAAATTCTAATCTAATCAGTGACTCCACCTAGTCTGACCAAAGCATAGCAATGTCTTATTTTCACAAAGAAAAACCTGCATACCAATGTCTAGCCAGCCCCAACCCCCCACCATGTTTGTGAAATATCCAACGGACATTCGCTGTGCCATCAACGGATGGGTCCAATATCGACGAGCTCTGACTCTGGAACTCTCACGCAATTTGTGACGACGTTGCTGCCTCATCAAGAGCAACATCAGGAGCATTTCCTGACATATATTCAATATGGGATCCATTTCCAAAAAAAAAACACAGAAAGAGAGGCAAATGCAAGTGTACAACGGCTCTCTCTGCTGCTCACTCTGATCAAAATGGCAGAAATAGTTAATAATACATGCTTTCTGAGCTTTGGGAGGGTCTATATGATGTTATCTTTACAAAAGCTTATAGACGCAAACGCGGCATGAAAACGTGGCAAAACGCACGTTTTTAAACGCAGGTTTCTGCTTTTTAAAACATGCGTTCAGCAGAGTTTGCATCGGCGTCTCGTGTGCATGGGGCCTTAGAAACAACTCGAAAGTGATTTAAAAGCAACTCAAAGCTTAACCCCTTTCTGCCCTTTAATAGGGTCTGTATGCCAGGGGGGGCGGGAAGGATCGTCCAATCACATGACCACAGTGGCGACATGATTGGCCCGGACCAAGAGCTGTCTTTGCCAGCTTGGTCTCTGGGCTGGAAGTTTGCTATCAGCATAGAAAGCTATTTTTACCACCACACATATGCGTTATGTGGGCAGCAAGAAGTTAAAATTTAACTATACAGTGGGGATAATAAGGATTTGATCCAAAATATTTTCAGCTCTGTGCAGATCAACAAGCTCCTCTGCCCCCTCCAACTCCCAGATAGGACTCCTTCCTGCAACTGGGGCTCCACTGCAGCGTCACAGGCTCAGGCTTGAGGCATTAGTTGTATATACACCAAGATGCTCCATGACACCAAGATCTGCACTGTACTACACTCAGGCTGGTCCCTGGAATGAGGGAAAAGCCACAAGGCTCCCTCCAGACAGCTCTGGCTCTGTACTAACAGGGAAGCTGAAGCCTGGTCTGCATCACTCTGAGGGATAGTCAGGTGCCGAGGGCAGCCAGAGCTGGCCAGAAGGACCCCCGTATCTCTACCCTCACTCCATAAAACAGGGGGAGTGCAAGACAGCGCACTCCAGCTGAACCGTGGGCACCATCTTCTCAATCAGCTAAGGTCTAGTGGTCAGAGCAGATGGGAAACCAGGGCTCCACAGCAGGAAGGCTGCGACCCCGAGGCTGGGAACCATTGTAGTAGACTATACAATTGCTTAACATTATTTATGGACAAATTGGTAGGACATACAGAGTTACCCTACAACATTTCCATGCCTCAACCCAAACTCTTTTTTTACAGTCTTAGAAAGATTGCAGAAAAAAAAAGATCCTCTGTCAGGTTTTAAATGCAGTCCCATTCGAGATTTTCCCTTACTTTCCGTTCTGTGTAGGGGTGCAACGGATCGTCAACGATCCGTGATCCGAATGGGTCACCCTGTTCGGATCGGCACACGCCGCGATCCGCTCCACGGCCTCGGCCTAGGAAAGGCCGTGGCTTCAGCCTAGCTCCAGAGCGGCGGCCATCTTGGTGCACCCGTCGGCCGTTTACAATGTGATCGCTCCGTCAAATGACAGAACGATCACTTGTAAACAAACAGATCTGTACAGTGGAGGGGAGAGATCGGATGGCAGCAGCACTGTGGGCTGGATCTGTAGTGCCCACAGCGCTGCTCTGTGACAATTGCAGTCACAGCCATCCCTCCATACCCAGCCAATACTCTGCAATACCCAGCCAATACTCTGCCATACTCTGTAATACCCAGCCATACTCTGCGATACTCTGCAATACCCAGCCAATACTCTGCCATACTCTGTAATACCCAGCCATACTCTGCGATACCCAGCCATGCTCAGCCGTACCCAGCCATACTAAGCCAATATTACAGTGGGGGAGATGACGTGGATATTACAGTGGGGGAGATGACGTGGATATTACAGTGGGGACTATATGGTGGTGGAATTTTCACAGGTTTTTGCAAATTCAATTATTATTTGCTGATCCGAAAAATGATCCGATCTGTGACTCTGATCCGAGGAACGATCCGATCCGTGATTTTTTTGAGCCGTTGCACCCCTAGTTCTGTGTGTCTCCTGATCTCAGGTTGGAAATCTCCTTATTAGGGACACAAAACAGCAGTAATCCTGACAGAGATTCTAAACCCTATTGTTTGTATTAGTGTATTCATTTGTTTTATTGATATGTCCCTGTTGGGAAGATTTCCTTATACTTCCTGTTCTGCCTGACACCTGTCAAATAGACAGGAAGCTCTCACTGCTTCCTACTTCTGACTTCCACCCATATTAGGATTCAGTAGTGACATTGAGTAGTGACATTGAGGTTAGAGGGAGGAACCAGTGTGAGTTGTAAGGGAATTTCTGAGAAACAAAAGAACGTGCTTCTAAGTGCAGCAACTTAGAACGTTTATTGGTAAAAGGAAAGGAATAAATATCCACTCATGTAAATTTGTGCATATCATGTAAAAACAAAGCCATCATCTATGGTCCCATGTAGTAGAGATGCATCCAAGTAGTAGACACAGATCCGCTGGTATGGGATGGAGACACAAGCACAGGAGCTGCACTGTCATGCCGCGTACACACGATCGTAATTTTAGTCAGAAAAATATCTGATGGTTTTCCCGTCGGAATTCCGCTCAGACTGTCTTGCCTACACACGGCCACACCAAATTCCGACCGTCAAGAACTCGGTGACGTACAACACTACAACGAGCCGAGTTCAATGCTTCCGAGCATGCGTCGAATTGTTTCCGAGCATGCGTAGGAATTTTGCTCGTCAGAATTGCTACAGACTATCGGAATTTCCGATAGAAACCTTTTCCGTCGGAAAAATTGAGAACCTGCTCTCAATTTTTTGTTGTGGGAAATTCGGCTAGCAAAATTCCAATGGAGCCTACACACGGTTGCATTTTCCGATGAAAAGCTCTCATCTGTCTTTTTCTGGCCGGAATTCCGATCGTGTGTACGCGGCATGAGTGTGGAAACCTCTGTGATGACATCCTGTTTCATTAGAAGGCAGATGTTCTCACCTGCAGTGTATGCATAAAAGAATGTTAGAATTTCCTGTAGCTGGAAGATGACTATGACTTTTGCTCCCGAGCATGCGTCAAATTGTTTCCGAGCATGCGTAGGAATTTTGCGCGTCAGAATTGCTACAGACGATCGTAATTTCCGATAGAAACCTTTTCCGTCTGAAAAATTTAAAACATGTTGTCACCGGCAGTGTATGCATAAAAGAATGTTCGAATTTCCTGTAGCTGAAAGATGACTATGACTTTTGCCCAACGTGGGTCAGCTGGTGTGAGATGAGAGTTCCTCTGTGGATAAAGCTCTGCCCGCATTCTGAACACAAGTAAGGACAGACACGTTTGTGGACTTTTTCATGCCTAACCAGATCAATTTTCTGGGTAAACCGTCTCCCGCACTCAGCACACGAATATGGCTGGACGCCAGTGTGGACTCTCTCGTGCCTAATCAGGTTCGATCTTTGTGTAAACCCTTTTCCGCACTCCGAACAGGAATACGGGCGAACGCCAGTGTGAATAATCTGGTGTATGACAAGATATGACCTATCGGTAAAACACTTCCCGCACACTGAGCACGAATAAGGTTTAACTCCGGTATGAGTTGCCTGATGTGAAATAAGATACCGCCTCTCGGTAAAACATTTCCCGCAATCAGAACATGCGTACGGCTGGACGCCTGTGTGGCCTCGCTCGTGTTTAGTCAGGGATGACTTCTCAGTAAAATATCTGCCACACTCGGCACACGAATATGGGCTTTCGCCAGTGTGAACTCTCATATGTTTCACAAGATACGATTTGTCAGTAAAACATTTGCTACATTCTGAACAGGAATACGGCTTCAACCCTGTGTGAGCCGACTGGTGGGAAATAAGATATCGTTTCTCGGAGAAACATTTCCCGCATTCGGTGCAGGTAAACGGCTTCTCTCCCGTGTGGCATCTCTGGTGCCTGGTGAGATGGTTTTTCTGAGAAAAACATTTCCCGCACTCGGGGCATGAAAACGGTTTGTCCCCCGAGTGAGTCCTCTGGTGTAAAATAAGATTCCCTTTCTGAGTATATGACTTTCCGCATTCCAAACAAGAAAAAGGCTTTTCAGACATGTGAATCTTCTCGTGATGGATAAGGTGTGATCTATCTGCAAAACATTTCCCACACTCCAAACAGGAATATGGCTTTTCTCCTGTGTGCACCCGCTGATGTGTGATCAAGGCTGTTTTCCGGGAGAAACATTTTCCGCATTCGGAACACGGAAACGGCTTCACGCCGGTGTGAGTCCTCTGGTGCATTTGTACAGCTGACTTTTGCTTAAAGCATTTCCCACATTCGGAGCATGAAAATGGCTTCTCTCCGGTGTGACTTCTCTCATGTAAAATAAGATGTGCAGACAAAGAAAAACACTTCCCGCATTGCGGACACGGATATGGCTTCTCCCCGGTGTGAACACTTTTGTGTGTGATGAGTGAGGACTTGTGTGTAAAGCATTTGTCACATTTGGAACATGAATATGGCTTCTCCTCGGTGTGAACACTTTTGTGTGTGATAAGTGAGGACTTGTGTGTAAAGCATTTGTCACATTTGGAACATGAATATGGCTCCTCCCCGGTGTGAACACTTTTGTGTGTGATAAGTGAGGACTTCTGTGTAACGCATTTGTCACATTTGGAACATGAATATGGCTTCTCCCCGGTGTGAACACTTTTGTGTGTGATAAGTGAGGACTTCTGTGTAACGCATTTGTCACATTTGGAACATGAATACGGCTTCTCCCCGGTGTGAACACTTTTGTGTGTGATGAGTGAGGACTTCTGTGTAAAGCATTTGTCACATTTGGAACATGAATACGGCTTCTCCCTGGTGTGAATCCTCTGATGTTTAATAAGAACCCTCTTGGAGAAAAAATGCTTCCCACACTCAGAACAGGAATACGGCTTCTCTGCTGTGTGGGTTACCTTGTGTGAAGTGAGGCCCACTAACTCAGTAACACCTTCCCTACACCCAGAATAAAATAACTTTTCAGCCTCTCTAACAGCTGTATTGGATGGCAGTTGATCAGGAGTAGAGGGATCAGATGATGGATCTGTCCTATATGCTATTAGACAGAGATTTGAGGTAATAAGGTTTTCTTCTGAATAATCAGATTTGATGTTCTCATCTTCTATTACATCATCTGGGGAGATCTCGGTACATTTCTTTCTGTTGCACCATCTGTATTGTTCATCTGCATGAAATAAAAAGTCAACCAGGAACAAGAATGTTTAACACCTGGTCTAAATATACAGGATCATTTCATTGCAAAACATAAAGTCGTATGACAAGTCAAAAAACATTCATTTCAATGGGTGTCATCTTAAATCGATGCGAATCAGGTTGCAGGGCCAAAAAAAAGGTTCCTGCGCTACTTTTCTGAAACCTTGGTGTGAATTGAGTACCATAGACTGCAATGTTAAATCACAAAGGCCACAAGCAAGTTGCAAGACTTCGGAGTCACAGCAGTGTGACCTGAGACTTATGTTTTAGTTTTTTTTTTACCTTAATGCATTCTATGAATTAGGGTATAAAATCTTCTGCTGCAGAGGATCCCCCTAGCCCCCCTTATATTTACCAATCTCAAACCAGTGCTGTACCCAAGAGCTCTCCTGAATCTGTCCCTCCTCACAGGGCAGATTGATAACAGCAGGAGCCATTGGCTCCTGCTTCTGTCAATCAAATCCTATGATGCGAGAACGGGGGGGGCAGGGCCGAGCATGCTGTCTGTGTCAATAAAGGCAGACAGGGAGGCTCGGGAGCAAGCCCATACGAGTGCCCACATATAAAGTGGCTTTTCATGGGGGCACTCGGCGGGGGCGGGGTGAGCCAGGAGTGCTGGCAGTGGACTCAAGGAGAATCGGGGCTGCTCTGTGCAAACCAATTGTACAGAGCAGGTAAGTATAATATGCTTGTTATCTTAATTAAAATGTAATATCACTTTAATGTTCAGTATATATAATTTATTACTCACCTATGCTGATCGCTAGAGGAATTTCCTCCCCACATGGCTTTTTACCCCTCACATACGGCTCTTCTCTTTCCAATTTCACTTCAACTTTAACTCTGATCACATTATCTTCCTGAAAAATAACAAATATTAAATTATAACTGAGATGAAATAGATGATTTTCAATCCACTGGACCCTCCAACATACACACAAAGATTCCTCAATTCAACGTGTTCAACTCAATGTACAATGTGTGTTGTACAGCATTTGAAATCTTAAGCCGCGTACACACGACCGGACTTTGACAGCAAAGGTCCAACGGAACGAATCCGTCAGACAATTAGATCGTGTGTGGGCTCCATCAGACTTTTGCTGTCGAAAAATCAGACGGACTTTAGAAATAGAACATGTTTCAAATTTTCCCGCCGGAACTCCGCTGCACGCAGTTCCTATCGAAAAATCCGCTCATCTGTCTGCTAGTCCGACGGATAAACAACGACGCTAGGGAAGATATTGGCTACTGGCTACGAACTTCCTTATTCTAGTCCAGTCGTACGTCATCGCGTTCAAATCCGTTGGACTTTAGTGTGATTGTGTGTGGCCAAGTCCGTTCATTCGAAAAGTTCGTCGGAAATCCGTCGGAAAGTCCGCTTGTGCGTACGCGGCATTAGACAGTTGTCACCGGAACAATTGTTCCCATTTGAAGATTCCCCTTCCAGTCTTATCTCCTTCAATCCAGATAATAATGGCCACTAGTAAAGTGGGGACTTATTCAGAGAGGTAGAGACAGGGACGGCAATAATAACTGGTCAGGGGTTCTAACACATTCACCACTCTATCCAAAGTTAAAATAAAGAATCTGACTCTAGATAAACTTTAAGGCTGCCATAGACACTGGAGGGTAGTTGGAAGTCCAGGTACAATCCAAGAGAAGTTAAAATTTGAAAATTGTTACTTAAAGCAGCACTTCACCCAAAAATGGGCGCATTCCTCTTTGGTAGGGATGAGCTCCGGCGTGTTCGCATGCTCCACGTGCAGAGCCCGTCAGGAAGTCGGCACTGCACTGCGCTAATCACAGGCAGTGAGACATTGTCCGATCTCTGCAGCCGCTCATCGGGGCATTGTCTCGCTGCCTGTGATTAGCGCAGCGCCGACTTCCTGGCGGGCTCTGCACGTGGAGTGTGCGAACACGCCAGAGCTCATCCTTACTCCTTGGTCCCTCCCATGTTTGGAATTTATTTTTTGGGGGAGGGGTACCTGCTTTTGACCTAGGCAATTGAAGCGGAAGTTTACTCCTAACCCACCTCTCCCTGCAGCCTCTTGGGACACTTTACAGGTCCCAGGAGACTGCAGGACCATTCACAGAGCACAGCGCAGCTCACGCATGCACAGTGAGTAGCCGGCTGTTAAACCACAAGGACTCACAGTCGGCTGCCCACAGTTAAAATGCCAGAACCTGCAACAGAAGACCGGAAAAGTGCTGGGTCGGGTGAGCACATCACTGGATCCTGGGACAGGTGTTTTTTTTTTAAAGTCGGCAGCTACAGTATTTGTTTACAAGGTGAAGATCCTCTTTAAGTCTGCATGTGTCTCCAGTGGATATATCAGTCTATTAAAAGTGGAAAAAAATTGGAACAAACCGAATAATAATATATTGCCATCATATTCAAAAATAATGGCTCACCAGACATGAATGCAAAACCCACCAGGAATAAATGACATTTGGCACTTAGGCCCCTTTCACACTTATACGTCTTGTCCCACGATTTGGGACTGCAAAGTAGCAGGACAAGTCGTTCCCCATGATTTCCAATGACAGCCATTCATATTAGTACGACGTCAAGTTGTTCCGACTTCAAAGTAGTCCCTGCACTACTTTGGTCCGATTTTGATCCACTTACACAGGCATTCCTTGAAATCGTGGTAAAATCACGCGACTTTAAAGTCGCACATGTGTGAAAGGGGCCTTAGTAAGAGTCACCATTTCCTGTTTTTCCAAATTCTCCTTTCTGTATCAATTTAAGAGCTTTAGTCCCACCTACCTGATCCTCCTGAGGGATCTCCTGATGTTCCTGTGTGGAGTCCCGGGAATACAGAGGACGGGGACATCTCTCTGGGGGATTTCTGTTACTGGATCCATCTGTAGGAAACACACACACAATATATGGCCACAAGTATGTGGACAACCCTACAAATGATTGAGTTCAGATGTTTCCAGCGATGGATCTTGTTAATGCTACACCAGCAAAACAATTCACACCTTCAGCCATATGAATCAAAAGGATCATACCCCTGCAGACTCCTTAACACCAAGGATGGGACTATGTAACTAATGCAGGGTGGTGCCAAACCTTTTACACCTCCCATCCTGTTATTGGATGATCAACAACTGTCTTGACAAATTCCATAGTGATTAGATTAGGCCAGGGGTCTGAAAATGGCGGCCCTCCAGCTGTTGAGAAACTACAAGTCCCATCATGCCTCTGCCTGTGGGAGTCATGCTTGTAACTGTCAGCCTTGCAATGCCTCGTGGGACTTGTAGTTTTGCAACAGCTGGAGGTCCGTCAGTTTGAGACCCCTGGACTAGGTTGTCTGTGCTACCTGTGTGGTGGATATAAGGACTAATTTACACTTGATGTTGGAGAGGGGGCGATAAAAACCATGCACATGAGTCGTGGTTTTACTGCTCCACTTAACCACTTCAATACCCGCCCAGTGTCAAATGACGCCCACAAGGTGGATCTCCAATCCTGGGTGGGCATCATATGACGTCCTCCCATTCCTGGTCGTCTAGGGGGTGCGCACAGCATTGCTCGGGACCCGGTGCGCGTGCCCGGTGGCCGCGATGTCCGCCGGGCAACCGCGATTGCCCAGAAACACAGCAGGACTGTGGATCTGTAAACACACAGATCCAAGTCCTGTCAGAGGAGACCGATGGTGGGTTCCCAGTACAGAGGAACACCGATCGGTCTCCTCCCCTTGTGAGTCCCCTCCCCCCACAGTTAGAATCACTCCCAGGGAACATACATTAACCCCTGCAGTGCCCCCTAGTGTTAACCCCTTCCCTGTCAGTCACATTTATACAGTAATCAGTGCAATTTTTTATAGCAACAATCGCTGTGTAAATGTGAATGGTCCCAAAAATGTGTCAAAAGTGTCCGAAGCGTCCGCCGCAATGTCACAGTCACAAAAAAAAAAAAAAAAAAAAACGCAGATCGCCGCCATTACTAGTCAAAAAATAAATAAAAAAATGCAATAAATCTATCCCCTATTTTGTAGACGCTATAACTTTTGCGCAAACCAATTAATATACGCTTATTGCAATTTTTTTTACCAAAAATATGTAGAAGAATACGTATCGGCCTAAACTCAAAAGTCAAATTTTTTTTTTTTTTTTTTTTTAAATGGGATATTTATAATAGCAAAAAGTAAAAAATATTGTGTTTTTTTTCAAAATTGTCGCTCTTCTTTTGTTTATAGCGCAAAAAATAAAAACCGCAGAGGTGATCAAATACCACCAAAAGACCACCAAAAGAAAGCTCTATTTGTGACGTCAATTTTGTTTAGGTGCCACGTCGCAAGACCGCGCAATTGTCCGGGGCTGAAGTGGTTAAAGCAAAACTAAATCTATTGATCTAACAGTTTTCAAAAACATTTACATTCAAGGCATGTCGTGACTGATAACTGCCAGAGTTGCTTGTACTCTCAACCAAACTGTAAAGCCATCATATGGCTGATGTCATAACTGGTCACATGTGTAGTACCATGCCAATTACAGATCAAACAGAGGCTAAGGTGGCAGCTTCCTTGGCTGTAAAAGATAGGAGGGGTTAGTTCTGCTTTAAGCTGTAAAGGCAGCTGGATGAGGTTGTACACATGCCAGGGGAAAAATGATACCCCTTGTCGTGTTTGGCGGGCAGTACCATCGCCAAAAAGTAAATAGGGCCATGCCACAACCCCCCCCCCCCCCCGCAAATGTGTATAATACGCGCTTTTGCGGGGGGTTACAGGGTTAAAGGCGGGCCTGAAGGCCTAAACCCTCCTATCCTTTTCAGCCAAGGAAGCTGCCATCTTGGCCTCTGTTTGATCTGTAACTGCCATGGTGCTGCACATGTGATCAGTTATGACACCAGCCATTTGAAGGTTTGACAGTTTGGTTGAGAGCACAATTACATTGCCAGCATGCCAGGAATGTAATTGTTCTTTGAAACCATTAAATTGATGGGTTTAGCTTGGCTTTAAAAAAAGACAGTAAGGAGGCAAAATATTGATTCCCCTGTCCAACAAGGTTGAAACTCTGATATACAGGATACTTGTCATGTAAGCAGCTGTGAGTGTAACTTAACCAGTTCAATACCGGGCCATAGTCATATGACGCCCACAAGGTGGATCTACCATCCTGGGTGGGCGTCATATGACGTCCTCGGATTCCCGGCCGCCTGGGGGGCGCGCGCGCGCGCCCGCGGCATCGCTCGGGACCCGGTGCGAGTGCCCGGCGGCCGCGATGTCCGCCGGGCACCCGCGATTGCCCGTTAAAACAACGGGACCGGGCGGGACCGTGGAGCTGTGTGTGTAAACACACAGCTCCACGTCCTGTCAGCGGGGAGGAGACCGATCATGTGATCCCAGTACAGAGGATCACATGATCGGTCTCCTCCCCTTAAGTCCCCTCCCCCTACAGTTAGAATCACTTCTATTAGGGACACACATTAACCCCTCCAGCGCCCTCTAGTGTTAACCCCTTCCCTGACAGTCACATTTACACAGTAATCATTGCAATTTTATAGCAACGATCGCTGTGTAAATGTGAATGGTTCCAAAAATGTGTCAAAAGTGTCCGAAGTGTCCGCCGCAATGTCGCAGTCACGAAAAAAAAATCGCAAATCGCCGCCATTACTAGTAAAAAAAAAAAAAAAAAAAAAAATTCAATAAATCTATCCCCTATTTTGTAGACGCTATAACTTTTGCGCAAACCGATCAATATACGCTTATTGCGATTTTTTTTACCAAAAATATGTAGAAGAATACGTATCGTCCTAAACTGAGGAAAAAAATTGTTTTTTTTTAAAAAAATGGGATATTTATTATAGCAAAAAGTAAAAAATATTGTGTTTTTTTTCAAAATTGTCGCTCTTCTTTTGTTTATAGCGCAAAAAATAAAAACCGCAGGGGCGATCAAATACCACCAAAAGAAAGCTCTATTTGTGGGAAAAAAAGGACGTCAATTTTGTTTGGGTGTAACGTCGCACGACCGCGCAATTGTTAGTTAAAGCGACGCAGTGCCGAATCGCAAAAAGTGCTCTGGTAAGGAAGGGTGTTTAAAAGCCCTGTATTGAAGCGGTTAAAGAGGAGCTCCAGGCTCCCCCCAAGAAAAAATTTAAGTCAGGAGATACAAGTACTGTAGCTGCTGACTTTTAATATTAGGGTACTTACCTGTTCAGGCATCCAGGGGTGTCCTCACCCAAGCTGATTCTTCAATCAGCTATCGGGTGCTGGCGCCACCATCTTTACTAAGGGGAACTACTGCACATGCACGCTGTGATTTGTGAATGGGCCACAGTCTCCTGAAACCTGTGAAATGTCCCAGAAGGTTGCAGGGGAAACCTGTCAAAACCAGGTACCGTCCCCCCTTCTCCCAAAAGGTAACAAATGTGGCAGCGAAGGGGGGCGCAGACAAGCGGCGCTTCCCCTTTTGGGTGAAACTCCGCTTTAAGTTGGCCATAGACTAATTGACTTAATTCAATAGGGAGCAGCCGAAATTCAATCAGTGCATGGCTGTCCCTGCGCAACAGAAATCGTTAGTCCGAATAAAATATCCTGGTGGAGGGATTCATCCTTCCACCTTGTTTGTGTTGTTGGAGAAATCTGTTGTGCTGGCTGAACAAAAAAAGAAAAAAAAAAAATGTTTTTTTGAAACTGTTAAATTGATGGGTTTAGATCAGCTTTAAAGGACCGGCTCAACCACCTGGGATAATCCAAACACAACAGGGCAAACCTAAATAACCAAATACCAATAATAAAATTTATCTGAGCAAAGGCCAGCTATGAATGTCTTCTATATATACATTATATATATATATATATATATATATATATATATATATATATATATATATGAATGTATATATTTTTTTTTTTTACCTGGGCTGATCTCTATAGGGATCTCCTCCTCTTTAATCCTAGAATGACCTTCTTCCTCCTCTTCATCTTTGACGTCTCTCTGAGTGTCTCCGGGGTCTGTGAATAGAGATGAGAGTGAAGCCCCCTGTACTGAGATGTATGAGAGACCCCAGAGAGTGTGTGTGGGGGGGAGACTGGTCACGTCTCTTGGCTGGTAACACACAATGACATGATGTGATGAGGAGAGCCGGAGTCTAATAGAGGCTGATGGCTCCTGACTCCCCCACTGGGCACATACTGTCTCCCCATTACTGTCTACTGACAGAGGAGGGGGGAGAAGAAGAGATTGTTGTAGTGACTGAACAAGGAGAATCTAGGACTCGTCTCTGGAGTGAGACTGCATTCACATCTGAGGGACGCAACGCGTTTGGCACCAAAGTAGCCTTTTTTGGCACGAGTCAAGTGCGTTTTTGCAGGTTTGGGGTGCATTTAAAAAAATAAGGGATTGTTGTAGTGTCTAAACAAGGAGAATCTGGGACTCTTCTCTGGATTTAGTGTTTATTCCTCACCTGTGCTGATCTCTGGAGAGATCTCCTCTTTCTTAAAAAGATCATCACCCGTCACATATGGCTCTTCTTCTTTAACTTCACCTTTAATTGGACTTTCACTCTTAAAATGCAAAAGTGCCATTACAATTATTAGCAAAAATCTAAAATATATAATGGGGTTGATTTACTAAAAGAGAATGTGAAATCTGGTGCAGCTCTGCATAGAAACCAATCAGCTTCCAGGTTTATTTATTTATTTTTTTTTCAAAGCTTTATTGAACAAGCTGAAGTTAGAAGCTGATTGGCTACCATGCAGAGCTGCACCAGATTTTGCACTCTCCAGTTTTAGTAAATCAACCCCAATGTATTTGCGAAGATCTTTTGTTTCCATTACCTGATCCTCCTGAGGGATCTCCCGATCTTCCTGTGTGGAGTCCCGGGAATACAGAGGACGGGGACATCCCTCTGGTGGGTTCCCATTACTGGATCCATCTGTAGGAAACACACACACTGACTGAATACATTGTTTCTGTCTTTATATCAGAGGATGTGTGTATCTAGGGCAGTGATGGCGAACCTTGGCACCCCCAGATGTTTTGGAACTACATTTCCCATGATGCTCCACTACACTGCCAGTACATGAGCATCATGGCAAATGTAGTTCCAAAACATCTGAGGTGCCAAGGTTTGCCATCACTCATCTAGGTGGATCCTCTTACCCAGTGATGTAAGGGCCGGCTGATTATCCATCATGACGTCCTTCTACAGATCCTTGTGTTTGTTCTGCTACCCAGTGTGATGTCAGTGGGTGTCCGGTGAGAAGGGGGAGTGGCTGGGGAGCAAAGCCCGCCTCCTGTCTCTCTGCAGTACAGATAAAACATTTATCATAGATAGAAACAATGGAGTTTCCTTTAGATCCAACGTGTAGGTGCTTGAAACTAGTAACTACCTTTTGCTCATTCTTTCATACCTAGAGGTTTCAGTCTTCTCTATGGCAATGGTTCTCAACCACCAGGCCTTGTCCCACTGCCGCACCGTGACCTCTCTTCTGCTGGGTCTCCAGCTAGATACAGATCCCTGCACCTCACACAGTGCCTGCCTTTGCTCCCACGACCCCCCAACCTCACATAGGGGCCCACAGTGCCCTCTGAGAGGCCCCCAAGCCTCCACCGTGCCACCCAATCTTCCAGAGAGCTCCTCAGCTTCCCTCAAAGGGCTCATCCCCAACCTCCAACAGTGTCCCCCAGTCTCTCACACAGCCCCTACAAAACCCACAGCCTCCTGAAGAGATCTCCAACCCAAAGCTCATTCCCTACAGGACCCCTGAGTCACAAAGTCCCCTAATCCACTCCACAACTTACACCCCCCCCCCGTGACACCCTGCTCCACCCACAGCCTTTCAGTATTCCATTACATGTCTGCATTCCCATACTTTTATTGTAGAAGTATAAACAATATTTTTTAGTTAGTGGAGTCCATGCCTGGCTGGGTTATGGCAGTGGGTGATTATAACTAGAAATGGGCTTGGGCGTGTTTGGGATCCCACGTGCCCGATCCCTAGGGTTGCCACCTCATCCCTTTAAACACAAACACAGATTAATGGCACGGGTTCTGCGGCTAATTAAGGTGGTTATTAACCACTTCAATACCGGGGGGCACTTAGACACCTTCCTGCCCAGACCAATTTTCAGCTTTCAGCGCTGTCGCACTTTGAATGACAATTGCGCGGTCATACAACACTGTACCCAAACAGAATTTTTATCATTTTTTTTTTTCCCCCACAAATAGAGATTTCTTTTGGTGGTATTTGATCACCTCTACGATTTTTATTTTTTGCGCAACAAATAAAAAAAGACCGAAAATTTTGAAAAAAAAACATTTTTTTTCTCTGTTTCTGTTAAAAAAACTGTGTAAATAAGTAAGTTTTCTTCTTCAATGACGGGCACTGATGGGCACCGATGAGGTGGCACCAATGAGGTGGTACTGATGAGGTGGCATTGATGGGCACCAATAGGTGGCACTGGTATGCAGCACTGATGGGCAGTTATGGGTGGCACGGATAGGTGGCATGGATGGGCACTGATGGGTGGCACTGATGACACTGATGGCTGGCATTGCTGGGCATCACTGATTTTTATTTGTGCATGATGGTGCCAGTCAGTGCCCATTTGTGGGCACTGACTGGCACAGATTGGGCATCATTTGCACATGTGGATGGCCAGGGGGCACATACCTGGCCATCCACATGTTGCCCACTTCCCTGGTGGTCCTAGTGGAGTCCCTGGTGGTCCAGTGTGGGTATCAGAGGGGGGGCTGCGCTGATAAACAATTAGCGCAGACCCCCCTGTCAGGAGAGCCGCCGATCTGTCAGACGTGAGTGAGGAAAAGCCGATCACCGGCTTTTCCTGTTGACATTGTGATCTGCCTCCGGAGGCTCTTTACTGAGATCAGTGTAGTGGTGTGTCAGACTGTCACACCGATCGCCGAGATGCACGCCCCCACGGGCGCGCGGCGGCATGTTATCCTGAAGGACGTCATATGACGCCCAGTCAGGATAACAAAACCACCGCCCGGCCGTCATTCTGCTATAGGCCGGGCGGGAAGTGGTTAAACTCACTTGGTGCCTTATCTGCATTAAATTAGCCTCAGAACCCGTGTGATTCATATGTGTTCGGGTTTAACCACCTTGCGCTCACTATACGTCATATGACGTCCTCTACTTCCCGGGGGTATATCTGAATGATGCCTGTAGCTACAGACATCATTCAGATATTGACGTTTTCAGCCGGCGATTCCCTGCACCATAAGAACGATCATAGTGGCTGTTCCGCCGATTGATCGTTCTTACGGGCGCCCCCCCCCCACCCGCTGCCCTCCGGTGCTTCTACCGACTCACCGCTTCCATCGGTGAGTCGGACACAGGATCCGCCGGCCCCCGGATGATGATCATAGAGGTTTCCGGCGGACCAGATGGTCGCCGGAGTCTCTATGATCGTTCGGAGGCGGGGTGCGATGTTATGACGCCCGGCCTCTGCATTCAAATAACGGCGGCGCCGCGGCTGGGAAGCTGTGATCGTTTTATTTTTTTTAAGTGTCAAACTAAAAATATAAAGTAAAATTAACAAAAAAAAAAAAAATGTTTAAAGTGCCCCTATCCCCGTGAGCTCGTACACAGAAGCGAACGCATACGTAAGTCCCGCCCACATATGAAAACGGTGTTCAAACCACATATGTGAGGTATCGCCGCGAACTTTAGAGCGAGAGCAATAATTCTAGCCCTAGACCTCCTCTGTAACTCAAAATATGTAACCAGTAAAAAAATGTTAAATCGTCGCCTATGGGGATTTTTAAATACCAAAGTTTGGCGCCATTCCACAAGCGCGTGCAATTTTGAAGCGTGACATGTTGGGTATCTATTTACTCGGTGTATCTTCATCTTTCACATTATGCAAAAAAATTGGGCTAACTTTACTGTTTTTTTTTTTCATTTTTTTTCTGAAAAAAAACACGTTCGAAAAATTGCTGCGCAAATACCGTGCGAGATAAAAAGTTGCAACAACCGCCATTGTATTCTTTAGGGCCTTTGCTAAAAAACATATATAATGTTTAGGGGTTCTATGTAATTTTCTAGCAAAAAAAATTGGAATTTTACATGTAGGAGAGAAATGTCAGAATTGGCCTGGATCTCAGGTGGTTAAAGGGATGAGGTGGCAACTCTACGGATCCCGCCAGGAAGCCGACACTGCACCCCGCTAATCCCAGTCCACAGATCGGGAAATGTCTCCCTGCCTGTGATTAGCGGGGTGCAGTGTCGGCTTCCTGGCGGGATCGCCGGATCGGGCATGTGGGATCCGGTGACCCATCGCAGGGGTCTCTGTCTATCTGCACCCTCTGCTGGCGGATATTACCTACTACAAGCTGTCTCTGTCTATCTGCACCCTCTGCTGGCGGATATCACCTACTACAAGCTGTCTCTGTCTAACTGCGCCCTCTGCTGGCGGATATCACCTACTACAAGCTGTCTCTGGGTCCCTGCGCCCTCTGCTGGCGGATGTCCGCATACTACAAGATGTCTCTGTCTAACTGCGCCCTCTGCTGGCGGATGTCCACTTACTACAAGCTCTCTGTCTAACTGCGCCCTCTGCTGGCAGATATCACCTACTACAAGCTGTCTCTCTGCGACCTCTGCTGGCAGATATCACCTACTACAAGCTGTCTACGGATCCCGCCAGGAAGCCGACACTGCACCCCGCTAATCCCAGTCCACAGATCGGGAAATGTCTCCCTGCCTGTGATTAGCGGGGTGCAGTGTCGGCTTCCTGGCGGGATCGCCGGATCGGGCATGTGGGATCCGGCGATCACGCCCCGAGCCCATCTTTAATTATAATGTTATGGCTGATCGGTGTATTGAACCCAAGGATGTGACCCAACTTCTGGTTGCCTTTCTGCTGGCAGATACAAGGATAAGAGGCTCACCTACCAAACTGTAGATTTCACTGATGGTTTATGGCTCCTGGCCGGAATCAACCTCATCACCCAGAAACCCCGGTGATCTCCCCATCATAGGACCTTCGTTCTACCATCCCCCCTCCCCCACAGTAGAGGTGACCCATCGCAGGGGACTCGCCCCAATGTCTCACCACTAGGAAAAATCTAATCGGGGCGACTTATATAAAAGAGAAAACTCAGGACAACCTCATTGTTATAATGTATTCTGATTGGTTTCTGATTGGTTACTATGAGCTTCAGACCCAATAATTCTACATGCAGCGTGTTCACAATACTACTGACCACTTGTGTATCTGCTCTCCCTTCTACAGAGGGAAAGGGAGATTCAACCATCTTCCATTCTCCCCCTCTATGAATATTCATTATCCCTCATTAATAGTCACCACCACTCACCTGCAACCCTCCCTGGTCTGAAATCTTCTTCCTTATTCCCCACTTCCGGGTTTAGCCTTCACAAGTTCACTGTGCCCCACTTCCGGGAACATGAATAAGACAGCACTGAGTCGCGCCCTCTGCTGGCGGATGTCAGCATAACTACAAGCTGTTTTTGCCTACCTGCAACCTCTGCCGTCGGATGTCAGCATACTACAAGCTGTCACAGCGTATCTGCGCCCTCTGCTGGCGGATGTCCATTTACTACAAGCTGTCTCAGCGTCCCTGCGCTCTCTGCTGGCGGATGTCCACTTACTACAAGCTATTTCAGCGTCCCTGCGCCCTCTGCTGGCGGATATCACCTACTACACTCTGTCTCTGCGCCCTCTGCTGGCGGATATCACCTACTACAAGCTATCTCTGTCTATCTGTGCCCTCTGCTGGCGGATATCACCTACTACACTCTGTCTCTGTGCCCTCTGCTGGCGGATATCACCTACTACACTCTGTCTAACTGCGCCCTCTGCTGGTGGATATCACCTACTACAAGCTGTCGCTGTCTATCTGCGCCCTCTGCTGGCGGATATCACCTACTACACTATGTCTCTGCGCCCTCTGCTGGCGGATATCACCTACTACACTCTGTCTAACAGCGCCCTCTGCTGGCGGATATCACCTACTACAAGCTGTCTCTGTCTAACTACGCCCTCTGCTGGCGGATATCACCTACTACACTCTGTCTCTGCGCCCTCTGCTGGCGGATATCACCTACTACAAGCTACCTCTGTCTAACTGCGCCCTCTGCTGGCGGATATCACCTACTACAAGCTGTCTCTGTCTAACTGCGCCCTCTGCTGGCGGATATCACCTACTACAAGCTGTCTCTGTCTAACTGCGCCCTCTGATGGCGGATGTCCACTTACTACAAGCTGTCTCTGGGTCCCTGCGCCCTCTGCTGGCGGATGTTCGCATACTACAAGCTGTCTCTGCGTACCTGAGCCCTCTGCTGGCGGATATCACCTACTACAAGCTGTCTCTGTCTAACTGCGCCCTCTGCTGGCGGATATTACCTACTACAAACTGTCTGTCTAACTGCGCCCTCTGCTGGCGGATGTCCACTTACTACAAGCTGTCTCTGTTTAACTGCGCCCTCTGCTGGCGGATAATACCTACTACAAGCTGTCTCTGTCTAACTGCGCCCTCTGCTGGCGGATGTCACCTTACTACAAGCTGTCTCTGCGTACCTGCGCTCTCTGCTGGCGGATATTACCTACTACAAGCTGTCTCTGTCTATCTGCACCCTCTGCTGGCGGATATCACCTACTACAAGCTGTCTCTGTCTAACTGCGCCCTCTGCTGGCGGATATTACCTACTACAAGCTGTCTCTGTCTAACTGCGCCCTCTGCTGGCGGATATTACCTACTACAAGCTGTCTCTGTCTAACTGCGCCCTCTGCTGGCGGATAATACCTACTACAAGCTGTCTCTGTCTAACTGCGCCCTCTGCTGGCGGATGTCACCTTACTACAAGCTGTCTCTGCGTACCTGCGCTCTCTGCTGGCGGATATTACCTACTACAAGCTGTCTCTGTCTATCTGCACCCTCTGCTGGCGGATATCACCTACTACAAGCTGTCTCTGTCTAACTGCGCCCTCTGCTGGCGGATGTCCACTTACTACAAGCTGTCTCTGGGTCCCTGCGCCCTCTGCTGGCGGATGTCCGCATACTTACAAGCTGTCTCTGTTTAACTGCGCCCTCTTCTGGCGGATATTACCTACTACAAGCTGTCTCTGTCTAACTGCGCCCTCTGCTGGCGGATGTCACCTACTACAAGCTGTCTCTGTCTAAACTGCGCCCTCTGCTGGCGGATGTCACCTACTACAAGCTGTCTCTGTCTAAACTGCGCCCTCTGCTGGCGGATATCACCTACTACAAGCTGTCTCTGTCTATCTGCACCCTCTGCTGGCGGATATTACCTACTACAAGCTGTCTCTGTCTATCTGCACCCTCTGCTGGCGGATATTACCTACTACAAGCTGTCTCTGTCTATCTGCACCCTCTGCTGGCGGATATCACCTACTACAAGCTGTCTCTGGGTCCCTGCGCCCTCTGCTGGCGGATATCACCTACTACAAGCTGTCTCTGTCTAACTGCGCCCTCTGCTGGCGGATATCACCTACTACAAGCTGTCTCTGGGTCCCTGCGCCCTCTGCTGGCGGATGTCCGCATACTACAAGATGTCTCTGTCTAACTGCGCCCTCTGCTGGCGGATGTCCACTTACTACAAGCTCTCTGTCTAACTGCGCCCTCTGCTGGCAGATATCACCTACTACAAGCTGTCTCTCTGCGACCTCTGCTGGCAGATATCACCTACTACAAGCTGTCTCTCTACGCCCTCTGCTGGCGGATGTCCACTTACTACAAGCTGTCTCTGTCTATCTGCGCCCTCTGCTGGCGGATGTCCACCTACTACAAGCAGTCACTGTCTACCTGCGCCCTCTGCTGGCGGATGTCCGCATACTACACTGTCTCGGCGTACCTGCGCCCTCTGCTGGCGGATGTCCACATACTACAAGCTGTTACTGCCTACCTGCGCCCTCTGCTGGCGGACGGCCGTACCCCACAAGTGTTGTGGCCATTTTGTTGTAGCCTAAGATAAAATAGGGACGGAAGTAGTACCTCATTTATTTTGATGTGTTTTTTCAGAAAACTCTAGCGGTGGGGAGCATAGTCAGGCTTTGCAGATTTCCTGCTCTGTCCATTAAATCTATACTTCTGTGTGTGGGAGAGCACCCTGGAACAGGTTTTATATTTAGCATTTTGTATTATTATGAGTTTATGGAGGGACTGTCATGTCATGGAGGTTTGCTATAAATGAGAAGGCTGGTGGAGAGGATTGGTGCCTTTGTATTCTTTGGGAGTTGCAAGCACTACAAGGCCCATTTTCAGGTATGATGAAGTCACACCATTGCGATGACCTCGTTTGCGATGAGGCCAGAGCCAGATTACTTTTTTTATTTTTTATTTCACTTTTACGACGTAGGACTGTCTGTAAGTATTATATATCTTGTGTTTCAACAGTGTTGCTGTGGGTTTTGTTTACTATTAGGGAGATTTCCTTTCCCGTTACCTGGCATAGTGGTCCTGAACCATCGGCCTGATGTGATCTCCCTTTCCAAGCTACCCTGTTTCCCCGAAAATAAGACCTAGTGTGATTGTCGGTGATGGCTGCAATATAAGCCCTACCCCCAAATAAGCCCTACCCTGTTTCCCCGAAAATAAGCCCTACCCTGAAATAAGACCTACAAGGACTTTAACTAGGGCTTATTTGGGGGGGGTAGGGCTTATATTGCAGCCATCATTGACAATCACGCTAGGTCTTATTTTCGGGGAAACAGGGTAGCTACAGATCTCCTAACCTCCAACAGTGCCTCCAAACTTTCATAGTGACCCTCAACCTCTCAGTGTTTCATAGCACCAGTTCCCCCATAGTGCCCCCAACAATGTCCAACAGTGCCCCTCCAGTCACCTAAAACCCACAACCTCCTGGAGAGACCCCCAGCCCCCTCTGGAGACCCCAGGCCCCCACAGTTGCCCCCCAGCTTCCCCTAGAAACCTCATCCTCTACAGAGCCAACAAGTTTGTGTTCTCTATGGAAGTGGTTCTCAATCACCAGGCTGCGCCCTGTCTTATTTTGGAGCTCAAGCTAGATACAGATCCTTTAAAATGGATTTAAAGTCTCACTGTAAAAAATAAATAAACTGCAAGCAGACAGGCTTTTATTGCAGAAGAGACATGCGCTATCTCTCCTGCAATAGAATGCCCCTACCCGCCTGCTCGCCATATCTTCCGGCACTGTAAACCGAGCTCAGCTTCCGGTGCTGCGCCAGTCTCCAAGTGCCGGGCGGATGGCCTCCTGTGCATGTGCAAGAGTGACGTCATCCCCAACCAGCCAATGAAGAGGCCCAAAGACTGGCACTCAGAAATAGATGCTGGCGCAGAACCGCTGGACAGGTAAATATGGAGACTTTAGTTCCGCTTTAACTTCCCACAGTGCCTCCTTTCTCCCATAGTGGCCCCCCATTATCTCATAGTAGCCCAGAATGCCCCCTGAGAGCCTACAGTCTCCACAGTGCTTCCCTATCCTCCCAGAGAGCTCGCCAGCTTCCTCCAGAATACTCATCCCCCCCAACCTCCAGCAGTGTCCCACAGTGCCCCCTCCAGCTTCCTTCAGAAAGCTCACCCCCGACCTCCCACAGTGCCCCCTCCAGCTTCCTTCAGAAAGCTCACCCCCGACCTCCCACAGTGCCCCCTCCAGCTTCCTTCAGAAAGCTCACCCCCGACCTCCCACAGTGCCCCCTCCAGCTTCCTTCAGAAAGCTCACCCCCGACCTCCCACAGTGCCCCCTCCAGCTTCCTTCAGAAAGCTCACCCCCGACCTCCCACAGTGCCCCCTCCAGCTTCCTTCAGAAAGCTCACCCCCGACCTCCCACAGTGCCCCCTCCAGCTTCCTTCAGAAAGCTCACCCCCGACCTCCCACAGTGCCCCCTCCAGCTTCCTTCAGAAAGCTCACCCCCGACCTCCCACAGTGCCCCCTCCAGCTTCCTTCAGAAAGCTCATCCCCGACCTCCCACAGTGCCCCCTCCAGCTTCCTTCAGAAAGCTCATCCCCGACCTCCCACAGTGCCCCCTCCAGCTTCCTTCAGAAAGCTCATCCCCGACCTCCCACAGTGCCCCCTCCAGCTTCCTTCAGAAAGCTCATCCCCGACCTCCCACAGTGCCCCCTCCAGCTTCCTTCAGAAAGCTCATCCCCGACCTCCCACAGTGCCCCCTCCAGCTTCCTTCAGAAAGCTCATCCCCGACCTCCCAAAGTGCCCCCTCCAGCTTCCTTCAGAAAGCTCACCCCCGACCTCCCACAGTGCCCCCTCCAGCTTCCTTCAGAAAGCTCACCCCCGACCTCCCACAGTGCCCCCTCCAGCTTCCTTCAGAAAGCTCACCCCCGACCTCCCACAGTGCCCCCTCCAGCGAAAGCTCACCCCCGACCTCCCACAGTGCCCCCTCCAGCTTCCTTCAGAAAGCTCACCCCCGACCTCCCACAGTGCCCCCTCCAGCGAAAGCTCACCCCCGACCTCCCACAGTGCCCCCTCCAGCTTCCTTCAGAAAGCTCACCCCCGACCTCCCACAGTGCCCCCTCCAGCTTTCTTCAGAAAGCTCACCCCCGACCTCCCACAGTGCCCCCTCCAGCTTCCTTCAGAAAGCTCACCCCCGACCTCCCACAGTGCCCCCTCCAGCTTCCTTCAGAAAGCTCACCCCCGACCTCCCACAGTGCCCCCTCCAGCGAAAGCTCACCCCCGACCTCCCACAGTGCCCCCTCCAGCTTCCTTCAGAAAGCTCACCCCCGACCTCCCACAGTGCCCCCTCCAGCTTTCTTCAGAAAGCTCACCCCCGACCTCCCACAGTGCCCCCTCCAGCTTCCTTCAGAAAGCTCACCCCCGACCTCCCACAGTGCCCCCTCCAGCTTCCTTCAGAAAGCTCACCCCCGACCTCCCACAGTGCCCCCTCCAGCTTCCTTCAGAAAGCTCACCCCCTACAGGGCCACTAAGTCTGCTGCAGGGTCCCCTAACCCCTCAAGAACTTTCACCCCCCTCACAGTGACATCAAGCCCTATTCAGAGCCTTTTAGAGTTTCAAATTTTGTATTCCCATACTTTTATTGTGTATAAACTTTATTTTTTTTTTTCTACTATTGGGACATGAAGGTTTTGATAGAATTTACTGGTCTCAATACAGTTGAGAACTACTGGCCTAGCGGTAATGGTGACAATACTAGCTATAACAGATTCACATGAAGTTTCCTAGAAGAGAAGATCCACTATACTCTCCTGCAGCCTATATGTCATGCCGTCTTCCCTTTCTAGTCCTGGAGCCTCTGTAAGAGTCATCGGCATTCAATGCTTCTTGGGGTCACCAAGTGACGTAGAGGTTAGAAGATGAATGTAGCAGAGCATGTGATGTGACAAGAGAGTGTTGAGTGCCGGTCTTGACTATTTGATTTCTTTAGAGACCTAACAGGGTCTCTTTCAAATTGGCGCTCAGCAGCATGTACCACTTTCCCTTCATTGCCTTGCCGCTCCTTTCAGCCAATGATGGCCTTGTTTATGCTAAGGACCTGGAGCTCACACAGGACAGCTCTCACTGCTTCCATGTGACTGCACTGTGTGCTTGAGCAACTGAGTACCAGTATTGTCATGTGAAAGGAAGGGGATTGAGACACATTACTCCATGCTTGTAAGTATTGTGTATTTCTAATTTGTTCCTGGCAGCTGAACAGAGCAGAAATGGAACTCAGGTAAGGCGACTACCGTATATACTCGAGTATAAGCCGAGTTTTTCAGCACATTTTTTTTTTGTGCTGAAAATGCCACCCTCGGCTTATACTCGAGTCAAGTATTTTTCTGCAGCAGAGAATGAGATTTTCCAACCTGACTTCGGGGGCCACTTGGTGCTAGGAATTTAGTATGCAAACCCAGTGGAACTAGCAATACAACATATCCAAAGATGGGGTTCCTAGCACCAAGTGGCCCTGAGATACGGGGCTCCAAATTCGGGTCGGCAAATGTCATTCTCTGCTGCAGAAAAGTGCTTGACATTTTCCGACCCGAATTTGGGGCCGCGTATCTCGGGGCCACTTGGTAACAGAAACCCTAAATTTGGTATTCAAACCAAGTGGAACTAGCACTACAACATATACAAAGATGAGGTCCCTAGAAGTCCCTAGTGACCCAGAGATACAGGGCCCCAAATTCGGTCAACTGTGTCCATCTGCAGCAATGTCATTTCGGGACCCTTTGGGTCCAGAGACCCCAAATTTTGGCTGCAGCTAGAAACCATTAAAGCGTTTGTATACCCATTTAAAAAAAAAAAATTTTTTGTTAACTACCTGCAAGACAAAGTCATAATGAGCTAGTATGACTAGCATACTAGCTCATTATGCATCACTTACCTTAGATCGGGGCCCCCGACGCCGTGTTCTTCTCCCCCTCCGGCTGCATCCATCTCTAAACAGATACCCTTCTGGGTATCGCCGCTCCGGCCAATCACAGCGCCGCTGCGGCGCTGTGATTGGCCAGAGCGGCGAGGACGTCGCGCATGCGCGTGGGACACTTCAACTGCGGTGAGCCGCAGTTGTGAATGGGGATTAACCCTGTAAATGCACCGTTGTCTACGGCGCGCATGCGCCATAGACAACGTTGTAAAACGTTCTTTTCAAATATCTCCTAAACCGTGCAGGTTTAGGAGATATTTCTTGTAACCTACAGGTAAGCCTTAATCTAGGCTTACCTGTAGGTGCAAGTTGAATTTTAGGGTATACAACCACTTTAACTACCAAGTTTAAAGTTCGGTGGGACCTATGGCTGCAAATGGGCACAGTGAGGCTGCAAATGGGCATTGTTGACCCTCTTTTCCACTTACAGTAGCTGCGCATTTCTCACCCTAGGCTTATACTCGGGTCAATACGTTTTCCCAGTTTTTTGGTGGTAAAATTAGGTGCCTCGGCTTATATTTGGGTCGGCTTATACTCGAGTATATACGGTACATGGTACAGATGAGGGCTACATTGAAAGTCAACCTGTTGCTTTGCCCGACATGAGTAAAGGTTCTCTTTTAAGTATTCCTATACAAGAGTTTATTATTATTCTATTGGGCCTGGTCAGATCCTTGGAACTTCCCCCATTTCATTTTTAATGGACAGCCGTTAGCCATGTCAGAGAAGTTGGTGACAAGATTGACACCGCAAATATCTCCAATGTACCCTAGCAATATTTTTTATGTTTGGTATGTGTCTTATGTGTTCGTTTTTTGCACCATGGACGGTCAGATTGTTGAAAAGTTAAGTAGGAACTGTTTGCATCTTGTCAGGTTTGAAGGACACCTCTGTTGGGACTCTTTTATTGAGATGATCATTTCTAAAAGGAAAATGGTGGACTTGTCGCCAGGTTTCTGGGTGTACTGAAAGTTATGGTCGGAAAGAATGTAGCAGCTGTTGGCTATCTAAAAAAAAATGGAAAACAAGAACACTAAATTCACTGACCACCTAATTTTTTTTCTTTTTTTATTTACAGCTCTTCTAGCCCTTCTATTGCTTTAACTGATGTGAATGCACCTATATATACGTGTAAAGTGCTGCACAAATTGACAGCACTGTATAAGCACCTATAAAAAAATAAATTGCATTCCATAATTGTCTCCTCTTCAGGAGGATCTTCTATAAAGACTCCATTTCTTCATTCATGGCTGACCCACTGAGAACAGAGGAGGAAAGGAAGAAGGTGACCCAGAAGATCTTAAACCTCACACTGGAGATCATCTACTTGATAACTGGAGAGGTGAGGAGGATTCTGGGAAGTCACATGACATCACTCTTATCTTTATTAATAAAACACAGACCTGACCGGAGAGGTGAGGAGGATTCTGGGAGGTCACATGACATCACTCTTATCTCTATTAATAAAACACAGACCTGACCGGAGAGGTGAGGAGGATTCTGGGAGGTCACATGACATCACTCTTATCTCTATTAATAAAACACAGACCTGATCGGAGAGGTGAGGAGGATTCTGGGAGGTCACATGACATCACTCTTATCTCTATTAATAAAACACAGACCTGACCGGAGAGGTGAGGAGGATTCTGGGAGGTCACATGACATCACTCTTATCTCTGTTAGCAAAATACAGAACTGGGGTATAGAGATTTATTGTCTTTATTGTTAGTTTATCAATCATTTGTCCTCTCTATAGATATATACATTTATCTTCATATACAGGATTACTCGGTAGTGGCAAAGACATCTGGAGATCATGTGACACCTTTAACCTATTCCTACATCTCAGGTGAATGGACTAGGAATGAGAGTCCCATCATGGACCCTCCACTTTACTCCTTGATACTTGAGGAAAAGAACACCAGTAAAATTCTAGAGGTTATTAACAAGATCACTGAGCTGCTGACAGGAGAGGTGAGCGGTGCTGGGAATTCTGGGACATTATCCAGTAACAGACAAGGGATGTGTCTGGATGGTGACTGTATTATTGTGTGTGTCAGGTTCCTATAAGGTGTCAGGATGTCACTGTCTATTTCTCCATGGAGGAGTGGGAGTATATAGAAGGACACAAGGATCTCTACAAGGACGTCATGATGGAGAACCGGCCGCCTCTCACATCACCGGGTAAGAGGAGACTTTAATTTTGTCAGAAACCATGAATCAGACAGTACAGTTAAATCTCACTTGTTTAATAATTTAAAAAAAAAGGTAAACATAGTCAAAACAGAGATCATCTGGGCTGGACGGCTTAAGTAGGCAGGACTGATGAGCAGGATATCATCAACAGGTGAGTCACTGTGGAGAGATAGGAGCTGGCAATTAGCGGACAGCTGAGCGGCCAGCTTTGAGAAGGAAGGGCTGGGGCCCCCTATTTCGGGGCCACTTGGTGCTAGGAACCCCAAATTTGGTATGCAAACCCAGCACTACAACATATCCAAAGATGGGGTTCCTAGCACCAAGTGACCCCGAGATACAGGGCCCCAAAGTCGGTCAACTGGGTCCATCTGCAGCAATGTCATTGCCGGTGGGCATACACACGGTCAGAAAAGCTCCCATTGGACTGTTTTCATCGGAAATTGCGGCCGTGTGTACGCGGCATTAGTGCTTTATTTGAGGGAAACAGGTCCCTTCTCTGCGTGTTTTTTTTTTTTTTTTTTTCTTCTTTTGATTCCCTTAGTACAACAAAACTGAGACATGCTGGGTAAAGAAGGAATATTACCTGGTGCTGGCTGAATTTTTTTTTTGTTAGCCAGTGTCCCATCCTCCTACGGGCTGCCACATAACCTGACTGTATCTGAATTCCATGACCCTCAATGTACTGCACTGAAAGAAATGGATTTTATGGTAAGTAAAAAAGGCCTTTTATTTAGACTCTTCATGTTTTTTTACAGATGGATCCAGTAACAAAAGTACACCAGAAAGATGTCCCCATTCTCCGTATTCCCAGGATTCCACACAGGATCATCACAAGGTTCCTCAGAATGATGAGGTAGAGCATCTTCAAAAAAAATAAAAAGGCATGATTAAAGTTGGGGTGCCCCTTAAAAAAATTTTTTTTAAAAGTCAGCAGCTACAAATACTGCAGCTGCTGACTTTTAATAATCGGACACTTACCTGACCCAGGGTCCAGCAATGCGAGGGAACAAAGCCCCCCCCCCCCCTTGTTCCCCGCTCCGCTCGCAGTGCCGGCATTCTTACTGTGGGCACCCGGCTGTGGCTTCACAGCCGGGCACCCACTGCGTGAGCGGGGCCGTGATACGCTGCGCAGTCATCTGGGACCTGTCACGTGCCCCAGATGACTGACTGCGGCGAGGGGAAGTGACGTCACCAGCCCGGGCACTGAAGGAGGCAGACTACGAGGGACCCCCTAGCAACAGGCATTTAGAGGTGAGTAAAATTTTTTATTTATTTTTTTTCCAATTTTTTTTGTTTTTTTATGAATTTTAAGCAATTTTTTTTTTTTTTTGGTGAAAACACCACTTTAACACTTTCACTGCCAGGCCATGCACTCCACTTTTAACCTTAGGTGACCAGATCATTTTTTACAATTGTTCACTTTTATCATTTTTCACTAACAGCTTTCAAAGTAAATAGCTCACTATTGACCACTCCTGCATTTATTCAAAAGGATCTGTAAACATGAGAAACATGTTTACTGACCTCCCCACCGTCTATTTTGAATAGATCAATCCTCCCTCTCCTCCCTGCACCCACTGACCGGTGGCAGGGAGGGATAGAGGACAGGATGGTACAGGCAGGGAGAGCAGTAGGGATCCCAGGGCAAAGAGAGCCTGGGATTATTCGTTGAACTAGATGGACTTGTGTTTTTTTTTTTTAACCTGACTCTGTAATTTTTGGAGGGCGCAGAGTGGCAGTAAGAGCAGTGGGCACATGGAAGGAATCCAACTGAGGCACAAAAGGGGGAGGAACACTGACGGGCAGGGTGGAGGGGCTGTCAAACTGAAATGGAGTAGAAGATATAAATATTAGAAGGGAATGCAGAGGCTGTAGGGCTTACCGAGCTGGCAGTGAAAGGGTTAAATAATAATCTAGACACTGTTACAATACAATTTTTATGATGTTTTGTTCAGGATACAGGCCTGATTGTTATTGAAGTTGAAGAAGAGACATATGTGAAGGCTGAGGATCCATGCAAGGAGGAGGACATTCCTCCAGAGATCAGCACAGGTGAGTAATAAACACTAAATCCAGAGAAGAGTCCCAGATTCTCCTTGTTCAGTCACTACAACAATCTCTTCTTCTCCCCCCTCCTCTGTCAGTTGAAAGTTATTTGCTCAGTAAGGGAGCCGGGAAGTCTTTAAAAGTGGAGTTTGACGTTTTTGTGTTTATTATAAGTCAAAAGTGTAGCTGCTGACTTTTAATAAACGCACACTCGTCTGTCCCACGATCCAGCCATGCTCGGTTCTCTCCCTCTCCCTCACCTTCCCCTGGCGCCGGTATCACAAGTGTGTGGGCACCCAGCTATGACAGCTGGGTGCGCACTGCTCCTCCTCAATGGCCGGGCAATCTCCTGGGACCTGTGACGTGTCCCAGAAGATTGCATGGATGGAGGGGGAGAGGAGAACTTCCACTCAAGCCGCCTAGGTGGCCCGAGCAGAAATGGGAATGGGGTACCTGCCCCCCCCCCCCCAAAAAAAAATGACATGCCAAATGTGCCATTATTGGGGGTCAGGAGTGCTTGGGTGGAACTCCGGTTTAAGCTAGCATCATATGAGGCCGCATCTTCTACCTGGTAGAACTGAAAACCGGCCATAGATGGCACGATTTCCTTTCCTGGTCAACAAAGTAAGCATTTATGGGGGGGACTCTCTCCCGCTGAGCCATTGTGGTCTCCCGGTGAGGGGACACGGGAAGCCGTCCCTGCTGGGAGAACACAGTGATTATTGCTAGCAGCTATGGTTACCATCAGCCTGCCCATACATGGTTCTAATCTCAGCCTGTCCCTGCTTGTTGGGTACATTTAGTCTGTCTGTAATTGATTCGAATCTTGGCTTGTCCCCGTTGAACCGGCAGATTTGAACCATCTATGGGTGGCTTTGTTGTTGTCACCGTAGATCATGTGAAAATGAAGGGGAATAAGCTTGAAAAAATAAAGTAATGTAGCCCCCACATCTGAAGACTGTTACACTGCATTAAGTTACATTTTTTGTGTTTAAATACACTTTAACTCGCATCACTTCTACTTCCCTTTCACATATTCTTTCCTCCAGACACACAACACAACTGGAGTAATGTGGACACACAGCCCATCGTATTTCCAAATGATGAAGTAGAAGAGAAAAAGTTCACATGGGAATCTTCAGAAGAAAACCCCTTTACATCAAATCTCCATTTGATATCATACAGCGCAGATCCATCGCCTGATCCCTCCACACACGATACGAGTTTTGCCGATCTCTCATCTCCCATCACCCATACCACAGGGGATCAAAGCTTCCCCTGCCCCGAATGTGGAAAATGTTTCAGCAGAAAAGAAGGGCTTACCGGACACCTGAAAATTCACACTGGCGTAAAGCAATTTTCTTGTCCCCAATGTGGGAAATGTTTTATATACAAGTCGTCCCTTGGCAGACACGAACGGGTCCACACCGGGGAGAAGCCATATTCGTGCTCGGAGTGCGGCAAATCTTTTTCTCAGAAAAATAGCCTTTTTACTCACGAAAGGACGCACACAGGCGCAAAACCATATTCGTGTTCAGTATGCGGAAAATGCTTCAGGCAGAGTTCAGCGCTTTCCACCCACGAAAGGACCCATACGGGTGAGAAGCCATACTCGTGTTCGGTTTGTGGGAAATGCTTTAGGCAGAGTTCGGCTCTTTATACCCACGAAAAGACTCACACCTCTGATAAACCATTTTCCTGCTCCGAATGCAATAAATGTTTTACTGAGAAGGGAAATCTGATCACCCACATGAGATCTCACACAGGAGAGAAGCCCTTTTCATGTTCTGAGTGTGGGAAATGTTTTTCCAGGAGTTCAGGGCTTATTAAGCACCAGAGGTGCCACACGGGGGAGAAGCCATTTTCATGTTTTGAGTGCGGGAAATGTTTTAATGACCGTTCAGATCTTGCTAAACACAGGAGAATCCACACCGGGGAACGCCCCTATCTATGCTCGGAGTGTGGGAAAGGTTTTGCACTTAAATCCCACTTGCTCCGACATAAGGCAGTACACACTAGTGACCAGCCCTATTCCTGCTCCAAGTGTGGGAAAAGTTTTACCGATAAATCTAATTTGGTTAGACACGAGAGACTCCACCTTGGTGATCGCCCATATTCGTGTTCTGAATGTGGGAAAGCATACTCGCACAAAGCCTCTCTTCTGTCGCATGCAAGTTCCCACCGATAATAAGAGGTGGGATGTGAAAGACAAGTTGCCACGTGGCAAACGCTGGTCCTTGTTTTCATTATGAATAAAGTAAAAAAAAAAAACTTAAGTCAATATATTTTTTTTTAAAAGGGAAAGTATAATTGATTGGAGAAGGGAGATGATTCCTCGATGCCGTATGGTGTCCAGCCCAGTGGATGACTTCAGCACTCCGTCCCACAGAGTTAACGCATTCCACAACGAAACCATCATGAACAGGAGTTAAGGGTACCCAGTGCCCCAAATTTTAAAGTAGCTCCAGATACTTGGCCTGGCCAGCCAATTCAGTAAGCGAGTCTTCAGAGACAGGGCAGGCGCTGAGGCAATGCCAATAGTTCTGGACCTAGAAAACACTCTGCAGCTAACTTTTACAAAGAACGAAGTCTAGAAAGGGATGCGCGCAGAGACCAGTGACTAAAGGTCTTTTCCAGACTATCTCTTTAAGTCTAGTCCAGCAAGGTCTGGACATAGTATTCCAAGGCTGTCAGGCTGAGGAAGACCACTCTTGAAAACTGCAATAGAAGAGAGGAAACTCCAGCAGCAATTAGAATCTTGATGGAAGAAAAAAGTGCCAGCAAAACAAATAAGTTAGTCTAATGCTGCGTACACACGACCAGACTTTCCGGCAAACTAGGTCTGACGGTCTCCCCGACGGACTTTCAGAACGAACGGACTTGGCCACACATGAACGGATTAAGTCAGTTCGTAAGTCCGTTCGTTTTGAACGTGATGACGTAAACAAGGAAGTTCAATAGCCAGTAGCCAATGGCTTCCGTTGCGTTTGTATTTGGTCCATCGGACCAGCACACAGACAAATGTTTTTCCCGAATTAAGTCCGTCGGACAGATTTGAAACATGCTAGATTTCTAGGTCCGTCAGATTTTTCTCCCGAAAAACGAACGGATTAGCCCAAATACGTTTGGATTGTCCTACGGACTAATCCCATCGGACCTAGTCTGCCGGAAAGTCCGGTCGTGTGTACACAGCATTAGTCTATCACAGCTGTAGAAAGACTTCCATCATCCTAAGGCAGGAGTCTCCAAACTTTCTAAACAAAGGGCCAGTTTACTATGCTTCAGACATTAAAGGGGCCAGACTGTGGCCATTGGGAGTAGAAAGTGTCCTAGCGTTGGTAACAATGCCCCATTGGTGTCAGTGTGCAGAAAAGTGTCCCATCTTTGGTGTCAGTGGGCGCAATATTGTCCCATGAATGGTGTCCGTGGATGGAATAGTGTCCCATCGTTGGTGTCTGTGGATGGAATAGTGGCCCATCGTTGGTGTCTGTGGATGGAATAGTGGCCCATCGTTGGTGTTCGTGGACAGAATAGTGGCCCATTGTTGGTATCAGTGGGCTAAATAGTGTCCCATCCTTTGTGTCAGTGGGTGGAATAATGCCCCATCGTTGGTATCAGCGAGCTGAATACTGCCCCAAGGGCCGTATAAAGTCAAGCATAGGGACACAGTTTGGGGACCACTGTCCTAGGGCACTAGCAAAATACTGAGGTATGCTGGTAGTGAGAGGGAATATCTTGGGCTGGACTACGTTTTTTTTTTTTTTTTTTTTTTTTTTTTGGTGCCAGTGTCCAATCCTTCTGTAGGCAGCAGTATAACCCGAAGGTTAGACTTTTGGTGTCCTGTACTGGGTGAGAAAGAAAAAGGTTTTTGGCTAGATAGGCACTGTAAGTTAGCCAAACTTATATTTGCTGGAGGTACATTTTTGAACAACCATACAGGGCAATTATCCTTTTGTAGTATAGTAGTTTAAGCCATCGCCCACACCCATGAACATTTTCAGTCAAAACTTACTGGAAAAAAAAATTCTTTGTGCTTATCTGATCACATTTTTTTATTGTAATAGACATTGCCAATTTGTTAAGATTTTCCAGCTCGCCTGACTATACTTTGGTCAGTTGAGTTGGGCTACAAAATTAGTTGCAGACAGGCCCAAACAGGCCATAGGGCGGGCCAGGGCTGGGACAAGGAAGGGTAGAGAGGGCATGTGTCCCTGGGCGCAGCTGGTGTAATGTGAGGGAGAGTGGCGCCAGTAGCGTTGCTAGCCCAGAGCGTCCAGGCACTGCCCTGCTTCAATTGCCTGCACCCGCATCATTCCTTACCGCCTGTCATGTTAGTCGAAAAGAGCCTCCCATAGACTCCTCCTTGACTCTGATGTGCCCTATGAGGGAAGACGAGGAGCCTGGAAGATGAACATCTCCCGCCCTGGCATTGAGCCGAGATGTATACACAGTCTGAAAGCTGCGTATGGAGGAAATGGCAGTGGACTTTGATCGATAGCAGAAGAGTGAAGGTACGGAGGGGTGAAGTGGAGGAGAGCGATCTTAGAGAGGCAGAGTAGACATTGATAGAAAAAAAATGATAGTGACCAGAGAGGGAAATGGCGGTGGATAGAAGGGAAAGAGAATGATTCAGAGAGGAGCCTGGCAAGAATGAAGGTAAAGGCGAACGTTCTTGCATTTATAGAGCAGAAGGATATACCCTGTTTCCCCGAAAATAAGACCTAGCGTGATTGTCGGTGTTGGCTGCGATATAAGCCCTACCCCCCAAATAATCCCTAGTTAAAGTCGTTGTAGGCCTTGTTTTCAGGCTAGGGCTTATTTTCGGGGAAAAAGGGTAGGGCTTATTTGGTGAGTAGGGCTTATATTGCAGCCATCACCGACAATCACACTAGGTCTTATTTTCGGGGAAACAGGGTATATATATATAAAGACATTGAGAGACTGGTAGTTGTCATTATTTGTAAATTGCTTTAAAAAAGGAAAAAAAAAGGGGGCTGCCTAATCTAAAAATGCCCGGGCCGATTTGTTGTCCCAAAAATGACTTATAGGGTCCGGGGTGCTTCTCATCAGCAGTATGATGTTCAAAAATCCTATTTATGAAAGCAGACTTGGAGGGGAGGTCGGTCCCTCAAAGTTCTTTGTGGTCATACATTTCGAGGGATCTTAATGAATTCCACTGGCAAGTTGTGTACTTGTGTCAAGAGTTTCACTTATTCTCTGACAAATTCTTCTCGGACAAATTTTGTATTAGAAAACGAATTAAAGATTATGCAACCCCTAAAAATGAACTTCTCTTGTTTTGCTTCCTTTTGTTCTTTTCATATACCATTAAAAGCTTTTTGTTGAATCTGTTTGATAAGTGCAAACAAAAATATCTGTTAATCTGGCCAGAAATATTGGGAGCCTCAAAATGTCTGCTCCCTGCCTGGGCTGACTTATCAATTACATTGGCCTCGGCCATCTCTGAGGCCTACAGAACCCTGCTCCTATATGTTATGGAGAGTAGAAGGTTTTTGTAGGCTTGTCCTAGGGTGATAACGCAGCTTCTCTCCAGAAATGCAGTACTGTGAGTGAACTCTGTCACCCTAGGGCAGAATCACCAGGTGAAAGTGGAGGGGGAAAGAAAACGCTTGGAAAAAAAAGAATGCAGCCACCACATCCAGGACTGTTAGGCCCCATGCACATGAGACGCCGATGCAAACTCTGCTGAACACATGTTTTAAAAAGCAGAAACCTGCGTTTAAAAACGCGCATTTTGATGTGTTTGTAAAGATATCATATAGACCCTCCCCAAGCTCAGAAAGCATGTATTAACTATTCCTGCCATTTTGATCAGAGAGAGCAGTTGTACACTTGCATTTGCCTCCCTTTCTGTTTTTTTTTTTTTTTTTGGAAATGGATCCCATATTGAATATGTCAGGAAATGCTCCTGATGTTGCTCTTGTTGAGGCAGCAACGTCGTCGCAAATTGCGTGAGAGGTCCAGAGTCAGAGCTTTTCGATATTGGACCCATCCGTTGATGGCACAGCGAATGTCCGTTGGATATTTCACAAACATGGTGGGGGGTTGGGGGTGACTAGACATTGGTATGCAGGTTTTTTTTGTGAAAAAAAAGACATTGCTATGCTTTGGTCAGACTAGGTGGAGTCACTGATTAGATTAGAAATTGGATGGAGGGTTGGGGCAAAGAAGTGGAGGCATTCCTCATTGTCTAAGCCACCGAAAAAAATAGTTTTTTATGGCATTGCATCAGTGAGTATATATGCTCTATGAACTATAAAACCAATTTTTTATGGTTTACCATCATATTTCTGAGTTTTCTGGTCCAAAAAATTAGGTTCCTTTAAAAACGCTTATAAACGCAAACGCGGCTAAACGCGGGTGCCGCGTTTAGCGTCTGAAACGTGGAAAAGCAAAGTGCCTGAACCCTCTTTTTTTGCTTCGGGAAAAACGAGGTTAAACGCAACTGCATAAAAACGGGAAAAAACGAGACTGTGTACATGGACACATAGGATAACATTGCATGCGTTCAGGGGCAGTTGAAAAAAGTGTCCAACTGCCTCTGAACGCGCGTTTAACAGCGTCTCGTGTGCATGTGGCCTTAGGCTGCAACTTATTACATTTTTGTCCTTTCGTTTTAAAATATGCTTTAACTCACATCGCTCCTACTTCCCTTCCACATATTCTTTCCGCCAGGCGCAGAACCCAACAAGAATAATGACAAACAGCCCACTCTCTTTCTAGATGATGAGGTAGAAGACATCACATTGGAGTCTTCAGAAGAAAGCCCTGTTACCCAAACCCTCTATTTAATAGCACAGAATGCAGATCCATCTCCTGATTCTTCTACACATGGCATGAGTTTTGTTGATCCGTCACCTCATATCATCCACCACCCAGGGGATGAAACCTTCCCCTGCCCTGAATGTGGAAAATGTTTCAACAGAAGGGGGGGCTTATCGTACACCTCAGAAGTCACACTGGAGTAAAGCAATTTTCATGTGTACAATGTGGGAAAAGTTTTATATACAAATTCTCCCTTAGCAGACACAAGAGGATCCACACCGGAGAGAAGCCATATTCGTGTTCGGAGTGCGACAAATCATTTTCCCAGAGCCTTTTTTACTCATGAAAGGAAGCGTACGGGTGCAAAGCCATACTCGTGTTCAATATGTGAAAAATGTTTTACTGATAAATCAAATTTGGCCAAACACGAGAGAATCCACATTGGTGATCGCCCATATTCGTGTTCTGAATGTGGAAAAGAGTACTCACACAAAGCCTCTCTTCTGTCACACGTCAGTTCCCACATACAAGTCCTACAGAATGCTGGGAAAGACAAGTTGGCATGTGCACACACTGGTGCTTTTGTTCCATCATGAATAAAGTGGAAATAAAAGCTGAAAGCAATATTTTTTTCTTGTACAAAGGTTTTTTTTTTAATTTTTTTTTGTTTCAAAAAAGTTTTATTAGCATCATATGAACAAACAAGTCAACATTCGTCGTTTTACAGAACACTTAAACAAACATAGTAGGTGAAATATCCAAAATAACAGGTTACATTAAAAGATCACCAGGACCACTTCGTTATCTCAATAAATCTTTCTCTGTCTAGTATCTAGCCCTTAATGTGTTTTCCGTCACAGATTGTTCTTTCGTCTGGTTTGTGTCTGCCACCTATAGTACATGTAAATAGCCAACGTGGCATTTCATAGGTGGGTTTGTGGGGCTGAGTATTGCGACTAAAGGTTGAAACCTACTTTTATTATAAAACTGTAATGCCCGTCTTGCCATTCGGTTTCTCCCTGTGTGGGCTGTCTCTGTGAGTGCCTAGATGATCACAACGTTTGTGGGGGTTCTTAGGCATAGTAAGTGTGCAGAGTGTGAATACTGGTAACCTGTTGTGGTGGTAGGTATGGGGAGGGTAGAAAAGAGAGGAGGGGGGAGAATTGAAGAAGGACTAAACGAGTATGAGGAGTGCGTATCCTGGTCTAGGGGATTGGAGGTTGGGTATAGGTGTCTCTCTGCTTTGTAAAAGCTTTTTAGACAGTGGGGGGCAGAGACGACCAAATGTGTGTGTGTGGGGGGGGGGGGGGATGATCAGAGAGGTTGGATGGTGTGGGGGACATGGTAACTGTTTCTGGGCATACTGGTGACCGTCTCTTGCTTCCCTCCTCGCGGGACCATCTCCCAGGCCCTTTACACATTACCTTGAAGTTATGAGGAGGGGGGGACTGTACAAAGGTTTTTATTGAAGATTCACATCAATGGAATAGTACAGAAACAGTGATGGACACATTGTGAGCTGACAGGTTTACAACTGTAGGTTACAAGGAGGTTACTCTGGAGTTCGAAAAATTTGAGCCAGACCTTATAAGACCAAGAGTGGGCATAGGAGACCATCAAAAGATGTTTACACTTCGTCAGTCTTGGTAAAATGGTGTTGTATTGAACCAGAGTTGTATACTGATTGATTGTCACTCTAGGTCAGGTGTGAAACATATGGCAAAATGACATTATAACAAACCGTATTATGGAAGAACAATAACCTGAACAACTTACATGGGGAAGAGTATCAATCCCCAATATGGAAGATAAACTGTGTCTTATCAAGTACCCAGTCCCGGCAGGACCAGGCCTGTGGGTTGGAGTGACCAAAAGAAGGAAGAGTGAGGGAATAGATGATCAGTGAAGAGAAAGAAGAATTAAGAAAAAAGGAGTAATGTAAGCCTTTAATGCATAATAAAAAGGGGGAAAGCAATATTTTTTTAAAGGAATGCATATTGGTTTGTAAATAGGGTGAGGACTATAAAACAATTTATAAAACTGCACTTGTGTGCCTCTTGTTATATGTTTACTGGCTCCTCTCTACCTTCTGTTTTTAAAAACCCTGTTTTCATATCTCAATAGCTCAAGCTGAAATGTGTACACATACTAATAAGTCAGAGCAGCGACTCCTCGCCCTTCATCTACATTGCTCCATCTGAGGTTTCAATTAGAGACACGTTGCCTGAAAGGAGACCACTTTTCTTGTTCTCTCTCTTTATAATCTATAGTGAGGAGGGAATATTGAGTGTGGATATAGCCCAAACTTTTTTTTCCTACTTTGATAGAGTGTAGAAGTAATGCAGTGCATTTTTACAATGTTTAAACCACACACCAGTGTACGTTGTGTGGCATGTATAAACCCGTTTAGTTTGTTGCAGCCGCTACCCAAGTCAAAAAGCCTGTCCTCTGCCAGTATGCTGTAGAGAAGGACTCTTCTTCTCTACATAGAAGCAATGGTCATTCTGCAGAGGTTCAACATAGTTTCTCTTTTGCTAGTGCTCTCGAATCAGCAAATATTTCCCTGTTTGCTGATTCCATAGCTCTAGCTCAGGATGAGGGTGGGCTGGTGCGTTTCAGAATTGAACCAAGGGTAGGAGCAGGTGTCCTATCGGATAGTGTCCCCCGTAGGATACTGTTCGCTGTGTACTGCGCATACGCAGTATGGATGACAACCAGATTCCGAAAATACCCGAAGATGAACGGCGCCTGCGCCGTGAGTCCAGGTTCCAGCCCCACCATCCAAGTGGACATAGAGTTAGAATAAAAAAGAGCCGAGCGAAGCAAGGCCGTGTCCGAAGCGTGGCGAGCGGCCCTCTAACTTTGTGCAGCCCTCTGTCCACTTGGATGGTGGGGCTTGCACCTGGACTCACGGCGCAGGCGCTGTTCATCTTCAGAGATTTTCCGAATCTCCTTGTCCTCCGTACTGCGCAAGCACTGCACCTGCGCAGTACGGGGCAGACACTTTTTGACAGAACACAGGCAGACTAACCTGGTGATAAGTTACAAGCTGACTGTCAAGTTCAGGCACAGTCTACTCAAGCTTTCCTTCAAAAGTGGACCTTCAGTAATTTTTTCATCTATTAAATCTTCTGCCCTTGTTATTTTAACTTTGGATAGTAATTTTTTTTTTTCTGCCAGTAAATTCCTTATAGAGCCCACTTCCTATTTCTTGTCTGGTAAAAAGACTAGGCTTATGACATCATACACAGCTCTCTCACTCTCTTGAGAGATTGCTAGGAAGGGAGGGGGGATGAGCCATGAGGGTCAATGAGAGCTGCAGAGCTGGAGGTGTGCCTCTGTGTAAATCCAGGAAGTGAACAGGCAGCAGCTTCAGCTGCCCACAGTCAAAATGGATGCAGCCAGACTCAGTGGAGGGAGATTTCTGCAGCATATTTGGCAAGTACAGAATCACAGTATATATAAAATATGCAAAGTGGTTAGAGGGAAGCTTCAGAATGGCTAAGATGTTTTTAGTACAAATTATGTGAGCAGACTTCCGCTCTAAGGCAAGTGTGGGCTTCAGCGACCTTAGCTGCAGTGTCAAGTAACAACCAGCAGAGGGCAAAGCCTAAAGACTGATTGTTGCACAAATATTCAACTTTTGGGCGTAATTGTCCAGAATCAGTTTGTTTCTACTAGTAAGGCTCACACTGATTAGTAACCTCATTGCGCTGGGCTCCTGTAATCCACAGCTGACTGTGAGCCAAGCCTCATTTTCGGCCCCATTGGACTGCATTATGATTTCCTGCTGGACGGGACTATTTTGTTTTTCTCTGGACGGACACATTACAGAGCAAGTACCATGCTGCAAGATGCCACTAACTGAGGATTTCGTGTGCTGAACTTATTTTAACCACATGTAAGTGAACATATACGCTTGTGTATCTATTAAACCTGATATATCCTGACCTGGTGGTGCTTCTCTCTGTTTGTCTTCACACTGATACAGTGTTGGTGGCCAAAGCATTTTGGAACCTTGATCATCTCAAGGTTAAAAATTTGTTGAAATCAAATGAGGCTTCAATACAAATAAGGGTCAATATAGGGTAGAATGTCCCTAGGTCACTGCCCAGGAACAATGCTCACTGGCAAGGTAATAGAAAATTATTTCAGAAAAAAATAAATAAAAAATAAATAAAAAAACACACACATAACGGAGTGGTAGGAGTACAAAAAATAATATCAAATTTTCTCTTCTGTTTGTTGAAGTGCACAGCCCAGTAAATGAATCTTGTACCTAGGGGCCTCCCAAAGCAGTGACCAATCGAGGTAAAATCCTGCGACCAAAACATGCATCAGAGGATGCAGCAACATCAATCTAGTAACTTAATGAAGGTGTGGACAGCCGATCAAATAGCCTTACAGGCCTGAAAAGTCACCTAAAAAGTTCAGTGTGTACTACTTGCTCTAGTGGACTGGGCCCTAACAGGCAAAGGAGGAGCCTGACGTTTATTAGTTTAGACCTGGGCAATGGTCTGCTATCCATCTTGAGATGGTAGCTGAGGCCACCAACCACAGCCTTTAAGACCACAAAGAGCAAGTCCATTTTTTACAAAACAAAGCCATGTAAAAGTATGAAACAATCTTCTTGGCATAAGTAGGACATCAGGCAGAATGCTAGATACCACCTTCCAACGCAGAGAGAGCTGCAAGTGAAGAACCATCTTACCCGGGGCAAGACTGAAAAGGGGGGCTTACGGGACAAGGCTGTCAGCTTTGAAACCCAATGAGTAGAGGTGATGGCAAACAAAAAGGTGCATTTCTGGAAAAGAATCAGTAAGGGTATTTCCTAAATGTTCTCAAAAAGAGGTCTTTGTAGGTCAGTGAGCACTAAATTCAGGTCCCACACCAATAATGAAAGGCGGATAGGCAGATCCACATGCATGACCGCTTGGATGAAACTATGAAACAATTTATGCATAACCAGAAGAAATTGAAAGAAAACTGCTAGGTCCGAAACCCTGACCATAAAAATTGTACTCAAGGCAAGCTTATGCTTAACGCACATTAAAGAAAAGCCAAGATCTGCATCACAGAAAAGGAACAAGGTTTAAGCTGCCTGGATTCCAGGAGATATATGATTTCCAGGTACATTGGTAGTGTATTTACATGCCTTCGGCATGGTTGCCAATTGCTAAATACAGAGATGGTAAAGTAGGATGGAAGATTGGACCCTGAGACAGCAGGAGGCATTCATGACTAAGCGTATAACAATCGCATACCAGGAATGATGAAGCCAATCCTGGGCAACAAAGATGACTAAAATGCCTTTGACCTCTATGCAAAGCAGCAGCCTTGAAAGAAGTTTTAGCAGAAGGAAGGCATAGATGAGATTTTATAACCCTCACAGTGGCACTAAGGCATCCGTCATCATCTACCCACAGATCCCTAATCTTGATAACAAGCCTGGGTATCTTTTTGTTGAGGCGAGACACCAGGAGGGCAAAAGCTGGAGTTCCCCACCTTTGACTTATCTGATGGAAGACTTAGATTAGATAGTCTGCCTACTAGTTTTCTGCGCTAGTAATGTAGACCACAGAGAATCTAGCTCCCGCGCGCCCCCTGGGGCGCGCACTCTGGAACATCTGTGACGGATCACGGTAAACGGCCGCTGATGACGGAGCAATCACATGTAACCAAACCGGCGTCACGTCATGACGCCGGTTCCCCCCCCCCCCTCTCTGTAACGATCGGTACAGTGAGAGGGGAGAAGCGGAGAGGGGGAGAGATGGCAGCAGCGCTGTGGGCTGGATGTGTAGTGCCCACAGCGCTGCTCAGTGACAGTGCAACACTGTGCAATACTCTCCCAACACTGCGCAATACTTTGCCAACACTGTGCAATACTCTCCCAACACTGCGCAATACTTTGCCAACACTGCGCAATAAATTTTAATAGAAACAAAGAATTTTTTATTTTTTTTTTACCAAATTTTTGGTCTTTTTTGATTTATAGCGTAAAAAATAAAAAAAACCCAGCGGTGATTAAATACCACCAAAAGAAAGCTCTGTTTGTGTGAAAAAAAGGAAATTTATTTGGGTACAGTGTTGCATGACTGAGTAATTGTCATTCAAAGTGTGAGAGCACCAAAAGCTGAAAATTGGTCTGGTTAGGAAGGGGGTTTAAGTGCCCAGTGGTCAAGTGGTTAATGAATGGGGCAAGTTCTTCCTCTAAAGCTTAACATGGAAGTCCATGCAAAATCTAAAATCCCTGCATCTACACCAGGGATCTAACACTAACCTCTCTATCTCCGTAAAGAAAAGAATATACATACCTTTTTGGAAGCCGATCTGACACGCTCTCACCTGATCTCCAGCGGCGCAAGCTCTGCAGAGGTCAGGGACGAAATCGGCTGTGAAATGAATGGGAAGTGACGTCACCCATAGAGTTACTATGGGGTTTCCGTTGTCCTCTGTCTCCTCTGCACCCACCTACACAGAGAAGCCGTGGCTGACAGCTCAGCGTGGGATCCTGTCGGAGCGGGTCAGCTCGGCTTTCAAAAATGTATACTATTTTTTTTTACAGGGATAGAGAAGTTAGTGTTAGATCCCTGGTGTCTACAGATGCAGGAATTTTATAATTTGCATGGAATTCCACTTTAACTCTGGGAATCATACAAAATGTACCCTTGCAGTAATCCAACACACACACTGCAGGAATTAACTAGTCATATTCATTCCCTGCTGGAATAATGAGAAATACTTACCTTATTCCATGCTTCAGCAGGCACCCTCAATCCATGCAACCAGTCCTGCGTTGCTGCCTCCCTAAGACTTACCTGGTCACAGTCACGCCCCAGCCACCTCCACATACAATGCAGTGTTAATAGCCCTGAACGATACATGATGCACCATCTGTAATGCAGCCTTTTTATCGCCCCACAGATATGAAAAAATTTTGCCTGATTCTCAGAGTTCAGCATTAAAGTGGTTAAAAACCACAGACATTAAGTTTGAGCAAAGCATATCCCTTTATAGTGTGTACTTATCTCACCTAAGAGCACTACATGTCATTTCTGTCTGCTACCTTGTTCCTCTGCTATCAGTGTAAATCCCCTCTGACAAGTTTTCCTGACACCAAGAGAAAAAAAAAGGTGACAGGAAAGGGTGTTACGAACGCGGGTATCAGATCCCTGCTCTCCTCACTTGTGACAAAGGACTGGCCAATATCACACCGTGCTGTCACTTGCCAAACAATGCCACTCTAAACTGCACCACAAAAATGTCCCAGCTCGCGGGACCACAATCTAGGTGCCAGCAGCCTGAGAGCGATTGTCACTGAGCTAATTAAAGCGGTGTTGTACCCACATTTTTTAAATCAGTCTTAGCCCATTCTGTTACTGTCATTGATGCTCAAATTCCCCTTTAAAAAAATATTTTTTGCCGTAATTACCATATATACTCGTATATAGGTCGACCCGAATATAAGCCGAGGCCCCTAATTTACCACAAAAAAACTGGGAAAACGCATTGACCCAAGTATAAGCCGAGGGTGAGAAATGCAGCAGCTACTGTAAGTGGAAAAGAGGGTCAACAATGCCCATCTGCAGCTGCATACCTCCCTGTGTCCTGTGCATGCCTACCTGTGCAGATCTGCCTACCTCTCTGTGTCCTGTGTACCTCCCTGTGTCCATTGCAGCCTACCCGTGTCCTGTGCATGCCTCTGTGTCCCTCTGCAGCGTCTGTGTCCCTCTGCAGCGTCTGTGTCCCTCTGCAGCGTCTGTGTCCCTCTGCAGCGTCTGTGTCCCTCTGCAGCGTCTGTGTCCCTCTGCAGCGTCTGTGTCCCTCTGCAGCGTCTGTGTCCCTCTGCAGCCCCGGTGTCCCTCTGCAGCCCCGGTGTCCCTCTGCAGCCCCGGTGTCCCTCTGCAGCCCCGGTGTCCCTCTGCAGCCTCCTTGTCCCTCTGCAGCCTCCTTGTCCCTCTGCAGCCTCCTTGTCCCTCGCATTTACACCGATCAGCGTGTAAAAAGATACGGTGGCCATTCTAGTATTCAAAAGGACATATCATACCACAGACGAGGATGAGAGGATGTCCGTGATAGGCGGAACACTGACTGCTGGGAAATAGAGTGTTCCGCCTATCACAGATGAGGAGGCGCGGCGTTTGAACACTTGGGTACTTTCAGCCCAAAAAAAGGGCTGAAAATCTCGGCTTATACTCCAGTATATGCGGTAACTTTTTATTTTAATTATTAGTTGTACTTCCGGTCTCTCCTCCCGTGGGAGTAGGTGTGTTTTTCGCCTTTCCCCGGCTCCGCAAAATCCCCTGGAAGCTTAGTCTCAGTCTTCCCAAGATTCTGTTCGGAACGCCGTCCTGCCAAAATCTTGCGAGATCTCGGAACTCTGAATTTTTATTTCGCTGCTCGCGGTTACCAATGAGCATGCACGGGATCGAGCGGTGAATGCTGGGAGCACAGCATTCACCGCGTCCCGGAAAAAAAAAATGCCTGTGGGCTTCAATTGCCCACAAGCAAAATGAAAACCGCCAGGATGAATTTTTAGAACTTTTTCTTGTGGACGAAATTGGAAAGCGGCAGAAGTTTTAAACACAAAAAGTGAGTACTATATTAACATTACTAAAGTTTATCAAAGACCCAGAAAAAAAAAAAAAACGATAGGTCAATGGAATCCCGATTTAAGCAATTAACCCTGCCACCACTGACTTTTACTGAAGAGTCGGAAATCCACAAACTTAGCATTACAATTATGATTTTAGAATAAACGTCTAACACACTCTGTCACCACAGATACTCAGATTTATACTATAGTAGCACTCTTCAAGAGACAGGGATTGGGTTAGTTTGCATAGCCCAGTCAAAGACCAGGTTAACAGTTTTCAAAATAAGATTTACTGTATTTATCGGCGTATAACGCGCACTTTTTTCCCCTTAAAAATCAGGGAAAGATCACGGGTGCGGGTTATACGCTAATCCCCCACCGTTGTGAGCCTCTGGACAGCTTTCAGCCACCTTCGGCCCTTCTCAACGGCTTTCGGCAGCCTTCGGCCTTTCTCTGCAGCTTTTCGGGCTTTCTCGGCAGCATTCGGCCGCCTTCGGCCGTTCTCGGCAGCTTTCGGACATTCTTAGCGGCCGAGAACGGCCGAAAGCTGCCGAGAACGGCCAATGGCGGCCGAAAGCTGCTGAGAAAGGCCAATGGCGGCCGAAAGCTGCTGAGAACGGCAGAAGGCGACCGAAAGCTGCCGAGAACTACCGAGCGCCGCCGAGATACACAGGACATCCGGCTCTGTATCTCAGCGGCGCCATTTTTAAAAGGCAAAGCTGCAAAAAAAACTGACAAGGCTGAAAATGATGGACAAGGTTGCAAATTACACTGACAAGGCTGCAATGATGGACAAGGCTGCAGATGGACACTGATAAGGCTGCATTGATGGGCATTTAAATGTAAGTTTTTTTTTCCTTAAACTTCCCTCCTAAAAGTTTTTTCCCTTAAAATTCCCTCCTAAACTTGGGGTGCGTGTTATATGCCGATAAATACGGTCATAATGAAAAGGTCAAAATGGGTGCAAATATAATGTTTATAGAAAAAGGAGTGTTTCAAAAAAATAAAGAAATAATACAGCAACAGAGAAAGAAAAAAGAGTTGAAATAGGAGGATACTTGCAGTTGTCCTGGGTGTTATTGGAGTTCAGTCGAAGAGCCAGTTATTATCGGTTCTCAAACTTGACAGATCTTCCCGATTTGTTGGTACATGAGAACCGTCAACCTGTCCTGGCATCACTCTTTTCTTTGGGATCAAAGGGTGTTGACAGAGACCATCTGACCAATCGTCCGGTCTAAGGGGTGGTTTTGCTGGGAGGTCACTACTTTTGTGACCATGTTGCAACATACAATTTTTGATAAGTATTCGTATCTTTGAATAGTTACTGTTTACAGACTGCTAACGTTCATATTATGGCATGGAATTTGCTTCAGAATAAATATAAACATGGCAGGTTTCTGATGCCTGTTCTACCTAGCACAGTGATGGCGAACCTTGGCACCCCAGATGTTTTGGAACTACATTTCCCATGATGGTCAACTGCACTGAAGAGTGCATGAGCATCATGGGAAATGTAGTTCCAAAACATCTGGGGTGCCAAGGTTCGCCATCACTGACCTAGGAGGAATAAGGGGTGCCAGTGGTTCCCATATGATCTGACATAGGGGGTGTCTGGACTTGAAATGTTACAAATTAACCAAGGAAAGTCAATGTGTCCATATTCTGTCCATATTCTGGCTGTGCTATTGTTATTTTGGAAGTTATGGAATATACTGGAATGATGGATTCTACCGACAGACAGATATGAGTATTGTGCAGATTCCAGCTATAGTATTTACGACCCAATGTCTGTTAGTTCTCTGGATTGCTCAGCTTGCAAGAGGCCGACAGTTTAATTAGGCTTTCCAAACCTAAATTGTGGATTGGGTAATGGAAAGGTCTGTGTGTCTGATCAATGGATTGATAAGGTCCTGGCCTCAGTAAACAGTTTGTATATTGTATAACTGAAAGAAAATGGTGAGGGGGAGCAAGGTCACTCTGGTATGTCCTTCACATGACAACATGGCTGAGAGGAGCCAAGACATGACAAAATGACTGCCACACACATAGTTGTGGACCCAGTACCCACAACCATTACAGAGGGGCCTCCAGCACACAGCCTGTGATTGATGGGCTTAGCTCTGTTCCTGTGTGAAGGGGGGTGTGTCCCTTCCCTTCAATCAGCTCTCAGAGCTCTCCTCGCTGAGCTCTGCAAAGTGTAACATCAGCTCTCCTCCCCATTTTTTCTGACGGCTCGGATAATCTTTATAAAATTATGGACTTTGAATGGATGTAGAGAAGAGAAGACTGTAGATAAGCAGGTACAATTTATGTATGAGGATTTGTTTCATCTGTGTGTATCACCTGAGGCCAGTCACTTCACTGGGTATATGGAAGGGTTTACAACCACTGTAAGCCTCTTGTCAGAAGGTATTTGAAGAAGTATGAAAAAGCAGACGACAAAAGGTTGAGATTGAATTTTCAAAATTTAATGGATACATACAAAATTCTTATAGTGGGTAGCAGTCTCTTGTATCGCCCCCCAAAATATTGTCAAAATACACAGCAGATTACAGAAGCTGGGATACATTTGCAGAGAGAATAAAATATAGGTCTAAACAAAATTACTCGTGAAAAGGTTCGGACCATAACAGTGGTTTCTGGTTTGCTTTGTCCATATAAATATTGCCTTCCCATAGCTCACACTGAACCAAAGTTACCTTTCCTGTCGCATCATGGCAGCATACACTCTGGGTTGTGACTCCGCCTCCACAACCTGATAGGCCCACATAACTATAAGATAACGATACGGCCCCCGCCCCAGCATTCTCTTATTTTTCCTCACCTGTTGGGACCGCACGGACATCACCCCCTTACCGCTTCGCCCCAGCCAGGTTCTAGCCTCTCCTGGTTTGGAAGTCCTTACCGGTACAGCCTCTAAACGAAGCTAAATGGAAGAAACCCCACTCAGGTGATCTCAGGGGTATGTTACAATTCTCTCTGTGACTTGTCTTGGATTACCAGCCTTAAACAGGCTCAAGTCGTTTTGATTTGTCTCCTGCATGAGTTTTAAAAATCTCTGATATTGCTGCCTTAATGTATATACTAAAGCCTTAAACAGGCTTAACATCATGCCTCAAACACCCTGGCATATAAACCTTAAATAGGTTTAGCCAAACTGCAGTGGTCTCCTTTTTCTTTTCCTTCTTACCTGCCTTCTCTGTGCCTGGGCGCTCTCCTGGGCTCTGTTGTCCTCCTAGGGGCGCTGGGATGTGTTCTGAGCGTCTCAGCGCTACCGTGCATGCGCAGTACGGCAGTTCTGGGCGCTTCGCTTGCTATGCCAGTATCCAATGCGCGAGCAGGACGTGGCTCCAGCGCTAAATGTAAAAAGGGAATTGAATGAACCTGTTCTTGTTCCTTGTATCTTAAGCTAAAGATTGCTGAACTGCTGCAGTTTGTTTGCCTGTCTTACAACAAAGCTTCTATTCATCCTACTGAGGTAAGTGGCTGTTTTTCTCTGCATCTATACTTCTTGTATAAGCTGCTGTGTTTTATCTTACCTGTGCTTCCTATGCCAATTGCTGTTACTATGCATCTCCTTAGGCTTGCCTTATTCCTTGCTATGGAGACCACTATCCTAGCAGACCGCCAGCCTATTAGGTAAGAGGGGGAGGATTTTTGGTAAGTAGTGAAGATTGAAAAAAGAGAGCAATCCTAACGCTGCCTATATGGTTAGCCCTACCAGGTCCGCAAAATCTTCTGATTCAAGGCACCGAGAGACTTCTCGCAGGAGAAGCCATTCTGGCCACAGACGGAGCCGCTCCAGTCGCAGGAGAAGTCGCTCAGGCCACAGAGGGAGTCGCAGGAGAAGTCGCTCAGGCCACAGAGGGAGTCGCAGGAGAAGTCGCTCCAGTTCTTACTCCAGACATAGCCGCTCCTATCATAGAGGATCTCCTGTCCATAGACAGCAATCACCAGTGCGACCCTCTGAAAACGCATGTTGGATATGCTGGGCCGCAGCCCTTCCCGATAAATTGGCCTGCCGTAGATGCTTCGAGGACGCTACTAGGGAAAAAATAATCACAGTTTAGAGAGCCTGTAGCTCCACAGATTCTTACTCCGGAGACAGAGTTATCAACGTGGAGTGCCTCACCTGCTTCTCCCAGCACGTCAAAAGAGCAGGATTCCCGTATGACAATGAGGGGTTGGAAGCAACTGCAGGGTTTGATTTTTCACTAATTGAACCGTTTGTCAAATCGGTCAAGGAAGTGATAGGATGGGAGGAACCCCAGGAAGTCCAACCAAAGCGGAAAAAATACTTCCCAAACCTTAAAAGGGACTCAGAGGCCTTTCCGTTCATTGAGGAATTGGATGATTTAATTAAAGAGGAATGGCAAGGACCAGAAAAGAAATCAAGTCTGAATAACAGGCTTTCCAAATTATATCCCTTGAAGGAGCCTAAAGTGAGTACTCTTGTCTCTCCTCCCGTCGTAGACGCATCTCTCATGCGGTTAGCCAGGCATGTGACATTGCCAATCGAAGATGCCGTGACATTCAGGGATGTCCTGGATAGGAGGATCAACACCGATTTGAAGAGGGCCTACCTTGCAGCAGGAGGCGCTTGCAGACCGGCTGTGGCACTTGCAGCTGTAGGCAGGGCCATTTCCAGCTGGTCATCAAACACTGAGAGGTTGGTCTCAGAAGGCGCGGACCAGGAGAGCATAATAAAAGCTCTACAGGAGTTAAGTCTCGCGGGGGACTTTGTGGCAGAGGCTTCGGTGGATACGATTAATTTGGCATCAAGGGCCATGTTGGCCTCCGTAATGGCCAGGCAGGCACTGTGGCTGAAATCTTGGCGGATCCTGTCTCCAAATCCAATTGGTGTCGCATTCCATATGACGGCGAGAACCTTTTCGGTGCAAAGCTGGACTCGAAGTGGGGACTGAAGTCGGGATTGATTTCATCGGACAGAAAACCGAAACAGCAGAGGCCTCCTCCCTTCAGACGTAATCTGCCAGACAGATACATGGATGCTAAATCCTATAGACCAGGAAAAGAATACAGGAGGGGCTGGAAGAACCCCCAGACATCCTTTATGACGTTTCAGAAGCCCAAGACTCCCGCTTCCAGTGACCAAAAGTCTTTTTGAAGGTGCGCCTGCCTAGCCAGCAGTAGTGGGGGCAAGGCTTTCGAAATTCAAGCTGGTTTTGGCGGAAGCAATAAAGGACCCTTGGACAGTGGCTACTGTCCGTTTCGGGCACAGATGACCCTTCAAGAGACATCCCCCAGGGGATCATTTTTGCCCCACCAGACTACCACCTTCAGGGGAAAAACGGTTACTGTTGACAAGTTACGTCCAAGAGCTTCTCCAGAAGAAGGCCATTTTTATGCAGTTGCGTTTAACCTCGTTTTTCCAGAAGCAAAAAAATGGGTTCAGACACTTTGCTTTTCCACGTTTCAGATGCAAAACACGGCTAAACCCGCGGCTAAACGCACCCGCGTTTGCATTTATAAGCGTTTTTAAAAGGAACACAATTTTTTGACCAGAAAACTCAGAAATATGATGGTAAACCATAAAAAAAATACTAAAAAAATTGGTTTAAAATGTCGTAATTACTTTAGATAGTTCATAGAGCATATATACTCACTGATGCAATGCCATAAAAAACTATTTTTTTTAGGTAGCTTAGACAATGAGGAATGCCTCCACTTTGCCCCAACCCTTCATCCAATTTCTAATCTAATCAATGACTCCACCTAGTCTAACCAAAGCATAGCAATGTCTTTTTTTCACAAAGAAAAACCTGCATACCAATGTCTAGTCAGCCCCAACCCCCCACCATGTTTGTGAAATATCCAACGGACATTCGCTGTGCCATCAACGGATGGGTCCAATATCGACGAGCTCCGACTCTGGACCTCTCACGCAATTTGCGACGACGTTGCTGCCTCATCAAGAGCAACATCAGGAGCATTTCCTGACATACATTCAATATGGGATCCATTTCCAAAAAAAAAAAAAACAGAAAGAGAGGCAAATGTACAACTGCTCTCTCTCTGCTGCTCACTCTGATCAAAATGTCAGAAATAGTTAATAATACATGCTTTCTGAGCTTGGGGAGGTTCTATATGATGTTCTCTTTACATGCGCTTCTAGACGCAAAACGCATGTTTTTAAACGCAGGTTTCTGCTTTTTAAAACATGCGTTCAGCAGAGTTTGCATCGGCGTCTGGTGTGCATGGGGCCTAAGTTATACTTTACTACAGGGCTTGACAAATTTGCTTGAAATCTAGGAGCCAGCTAGAAAATTTAGGAGCCAGTTTTTTTTTCCAGCATGCCCAATGGCTGGCTTCTGTCGGACCGGCTGCCATACACATGGGCCGAATGGCAGCCAGTTTTTATTAAACCGACCGATGTTGCCCGGCATGCTGCCCAAGTGTACTAGGCTTGATGGTGTGATGGGCAGCGGCTCAGTAGGGAAGGTATATATGGGTCCGGTAAGGGTATATACAGATATCACATACCTGGTTTCCTTTCTGTCACTTCTAAGCACGTTTCATGTTTATGACGTCAGTGCAGCTTGAGGTGGGCATAGGTGGTGTGATGGAAGGAGATGCGGGAGGCGGAGTTGGTCTCTGGGAAGATGGCGGTGTGGGCAGAGTTGGTCTCTGGGAAGATGGCGGAGTGGGCGAGATCGAAGGAGATGGGGAGGTGGAGTTGGTCTATGGGAAGATGGCTGAGTGGGCAGAGTTGGTGTGATGGAAGGACATGGGGAGCCCCGGTGTAACGACATATTCTGTGACCCATCGCACGGAAGTGATGTTACATCACCGCCATCTTGCTACACCCCACACTCGTCCACAGTAAGTATACACTAAGAAGGGGGGAAAGCGGACATGTTGTTACACCCACCGGAGTTTTTCATTTTACATGCATTTATAACAGTAAAGTCAGTTTATATAGTGAAATACAGGACTTACAGCTCCGTCTGACTACTTAGATCTTGAATTTTAAAAGCAGCGGCAACCCTGCTCATCTCACAGAAGTTCGCTGCTTTTAAAATTCAACATCTAATACTACCTGTATTTCACTATAGAAACTCACTTTACTGTTATAAATACGTCTACAATGCAAAACTCCGGTGGGTGTAACATGTCCTCTTCCACCCTTCTTAGTGTATCTTACTGTGGACGAGTGTGGGGTGTAGCAAGATGGCGGCGACGGAACGTCACTTACGTAGCAACACCGGCCACAAGAAGAGGGCGCCCGTTCCCCCGATGTAGGCCGCAAAGCGACAGGCCTCAATTACAGGTCCAGCGCGGCATCTTAGTCCGCGCACCCGCGGACGGGGGCAGCATAAGGACAAGACACCGGACCCAATGTAGCCCAGGAGCCAGGCCGCTAGTTCTAGTCGCCAATGCGACCTGGCGCCCGGGGTTTGTCGACCCCTGCTTTACTAGATGTAGAAAATTTACTATAATATCAGGTGTATTTGTTTCCTGTAATTATGTAATGTAGATCATTTAAGCAGCACTTTACAGAGAACGTATAACATTAGTCCCTGTCCTCTAAAGAATCTTTACAGTCTAATTCTCAGCTACAGTCACATAAATGCGATATTGGTTAAAGGCCGACTAAGCTTCCACTACGATTTCGGAGTGGCGTAGGAATACACTAATATATGAGGAAAACATGCAATCTCCAGGCACATCACGACCCTGGTGTGAACAGAACCAGATATCTGTGAGAGAGAAAAGGCGTATTTGCTTAGCCATTGTGAGGTATGAAGGATACCATGAAAGTATCTGGTTAGCTGTTGTCTTTAGCCATGGAAAGGAACCTGTTGAAGCCTCTATGAAGCCTCAGACAGACTGATAACGGCTCTGTGGGAGACCAAAGTTACTATAACAATTTCAAAAGCTTTTCAACTTCTTGAAAAAAAAATTGCTGCAGTTGCAACTCATCACTTGTGACAGCTGAGATGTGACATGAGACAGTTTTTCTTTGAAAACTGTTTCCCGCATTCAGAACACGAATATGGCTTCTCTCCAGTGTGAGTTTTCTTGTGTGCGCTGAGACTCGCACTGTGCGCATAACACTTCCCACATTCCAAACACGAAAACGGCTTTTCACCAGTGTGAATTGTTTGATGAGAAACAAGATATTGTTTACAGGAAAATCCTTTCCCACATTCTGGACAGGAATACGGCTTTTCTGCCACGTGGCTCCTCTGGTGTGAGGTGAGCCTTTGCCGTCGGGAAAAGCATTTTCCGCACTCTGGACAAGAATAAGGCTTCTCCCCCGTGTGCACTCTTTCATGTTTAACCAGGTGGGATTTTAGAGTAAAACATTTTCCGCACTCAGAACAAGAAAATGGCTTCTCCCCCGTATGACTCCTCTCGTGAATAATCAGCTGAAGCTTCCAAGCAAAACATTTCCCACAGTCAGAACAGGAAAATGGCTTCTCGCCCGTGTGAATTCTCCGGTGCCTGTCAAGATTTGATTTCTCTCTGAAGTCCTTGCCGCAATCCGAGCAGGAAAATGGCTTCTCGCTGGTGTGAACTCGCTCGTGCTTGGCAAGAACCGATTTTACCGTAAAGCATTTACCGCACTCAGAACAGGAGTAGGGCTTCTCCCCTGTGTGACTTCTCTGGTGGATGGTGAGCTGGACCTTCCATGCGTAACACTTCCCACACTCTGCACAGGAAAAAGGCTTCTCTCCTGAGTGGGTGCTCTGATGTGCATCAAGATTGGACTTCTGTTTGAAGCTCTTTCCGCATTCCGCGCAGGAGAATGGCCTCTCTCCGGTGTGGATTCTCTGGTGTTTAATAAGTCCGCCCTTCCAGTAAAAACACTTTCCGCACTCTGAGCAGGAATACACGTTCTTTCCTGTGTGAAGTCTCTCGTGGCCGATAAGAATGCGTTTCTGTGAAAAACTTTTGCCGCATACGGAACAATGGAATTTTTCACCCCCCTGGCTTTTGGGGTGAGTGGTGGGATGGGAGGGATCTGGAAGACTACCACTATGTGTAGAAGGACTGGATGGTAATGGATGGGAACTCTTAACAGTGGAGTCTTCTCCTGAAGAATCGTCTTCTGTTTCACACTCCAAAGACATAAAGGGATGATTCTCTGGGTTATTTCTGTGTTTTGGTCCATCTGAAGGCAAACAGACATTTATAGAAATAAGAGTCGTTAGCAAAGGATAATCAGAAACATACAGAGAAATCATTTACATAGGTGAAAGCTGCATTAAACTTTGTGGGGTATGGCTGAGGATCCATTCACATTTTGGGATAGCTGCGATTCTGCACGCAATCTAAAAATCACAAAATGCACGTTCGGGTGCCATTCATTTTCAATGGCACCTAAAATGTGGTGCGATTATCGTGGAAAACCGCTATGCGCGAAGCACGTTGCCCAAAAAGGAGCTTCTTTTGGGCAAGAAGCTTTGCGCATTGTGATTTGCCACTGTTTTTTACAGGAAAGAGCATCCAACTCCGATACCCTTTTTCAGAGGGTATAGCAACCCAAAACACTATTTCCCTTGTCAGAAGGACCAAGGGAGTATGCTGTTCAAAGGGCTGTTTTTGCAATACCGACAAAAAACTAAGTTCAAGTCCCAAATGAGGTCTAAATGGCGGAATAAGCCGCATTACCCCTCGTATAAAAAGCCCTGGACCAAAGACCAGATATACTCCACAGAGACAACACATTAGTACAAATATACAGACCCAAATATATTGAAATAAGTGACTACTATGCACACAGAAATTTCATATATATATATATATATATATATATATATATATATATATATATATATATACCGTATATACTCAAGTATAAGCCGAGTTTTTCAGCACATTTTTTTGTGCTGAAAGTGCCCCCCTCGGCTTATACTCGAGTCAAGCACTTTTCTGCAGCAAAAAAAAAAATTTCCGGCCCGACTTTGGGGCCCCGTATCTCGGGGCCACTTGGGTCTAGGAATCCCAAATTTGGTGTACCAACCCAGTGGACCTAGCACTATAACATATCCAAAGATGGGGTTCCTAGCACTAAGTGGCCCCGAGATACGGGGCCCCAAAATCGGTTCGGAAAATGTCATTCTCTGCTGCAGAAAAGTGCTTGACATTTTCTGACCCGAATTTGGGGCCCCATATCTCGGGGACACTTGGTGCTAGGAACCCCAAATGTTGTATTCCAACCCAGTGGAATTAGCACTACAACATATGCAAAGATGGGGTTCCTAGCACTAAGTGACCCCGAGATACAGGGCCCCAAATCGGTCAACTGTGTCCATCTGCATGGGCACAGTGAGGCTGCAAATGGGCATCGTTGACCCTCTTTTCCACTTACAGTAGCTGCGCATTTCTCACCCTAGGCTTATACTCGAGTCAATAAGTTTTCCCAGTTGTTTGTGGTAAAATTAGGTGCCTCGGCTTATATTCGGGTCGGCCTATACTCGAGTATATACGGTATATATATATACATACACACATATTTTATTTATATTCCTCACCTGTGCTGATCTCTATAGGGATTTCCTCCTCTTTAATCCTAACATGTCCTTCTTTCCTCTCCTCAGCTTTGACGTCTGTCTGAGCAGCTCTGGTGTCTCCGGGGTCTGTGAATAGAGATGAGAGTGAAGCCCCCTGTACTGAGATGTATGAGAGACCCCAGAGAGTGTGTGTGGGGAGGGGGGGGGAGACTGGTCATGTCTCTTGGCTCATAACACACAATGACATGATGTGAGGAGGAGAGACCCGGAGTCTCATAGAGGCTGATGGCTCCTGACTCCCCCACTGGGCACATACTGCACTGGTTCAATGGCAGTCACAGCTAGGGTACATAGAAAACAAATAGTTTGTTATGTGCCCTGTTCACATTACAAAGCAGCCAGTAGCTGCGGTGTGGCGAGCTGCAGTAAAATGCAGACATGTAACATTTTACTGCAGCACACTGGAAGGCACCGCATGTCACTGCACAGTAGTGAAGCTTGCTTTGCTGCTGTTTGGAGTTATGATGTGTCACTTTGTGACACTGCAAATAAAAGGTAAAAAAAAAAAAAAAAAAAAGGGTTAGCAGCACTTAAACTGCAAGAAAAAACGGAGCATTTAGTGTGAAAAAGCCCTTAGAGTTTATTACTCACCTGTGCTGATCTCTGGAGGAATTTCATCCTCCTTATATGACTTGTCACCCCTTGCGTCCATCTCTTCTTCATCCTCATCTTTCACTTCAACTTTAATAATAATCAGATTGTCGCCCTGAATAAATACAAAAAATAAAAACAGCGCGTTATAATAAAAATATTACCATTTTATATCATACTATAAAATCAAGAATCTCAGGTCATATACAGACAATGTTTTAGTAAGTATATAAGTAATGCTACTGTATAGTAAAAAAAAACTTCAAAGTACCGTCGTCCTATAAATTTAAAGAAAAAATTAGATGGCAGATGATCCAAGGCAACTATGAACTTTCATGGTACGGTAAAGACTCACATAAGCATCAATAAAAAATATATGAATTTATTAGAAAAATACAGAAACACGGACAACAATTGATAAAGGATCCTCAAAAATGAGGTTGAGACAATGCAAATCCCTTATTAAAGAACTATACAGTGAAACGTATATCCATTCATCCACAAGGAAAAAACGAGATGGCGTTCACACTGGTTCAGACTCAACATGTTTCGCGGGGTAACCGCTTCTTCAGGAGTATATTTCACAAGAGATTAAGTGAAGTTGTCTCTATAAAAGATATTTAAACAATTGAGTAGACAGCAAAAATATATAAATTACCGTATTTATCCGTGTATAACACGCACCCCAAGTTAAGGAGGGAATTTTAAAGGAAAATAACTTTTAGGATGGAAGTTTAAGAAAAAAAAAAAAAAAAAACTTTTAACATTTAAGTGTCCATTGCAGCCTTGTCAGTGCAGCCATGTCCCCATTGCAGCCATGTCCCCATTGCAGCCTTGTCAGTGCAGCCATGTCCCCATTGCAGCCATGTCCCCAGTGTCCATCGCCATTTAAAATTGGTGCCGACAGGACACCGGAGCGAACGCCGCCGAGATTGCAGGGACTGGGTGGAGCCGAGATACACATGTACTCGGCTCTTGTCGGCTCTTCTCGCCTCCGCTCACGTGACTGTGAGCGGAGCAGAGAAGAGCCAAAAAGAGCCGAGTACACTCGCTATGTGTAGCTCGGTGGCGATCGCTCCGCTCACAGCTAGCGGAGATTGGCGGGGGATCGGCGTATAACACGCACCCACGATTTTCCCCTGATTTTAAGGGGAAAAAGGTGCGTGTTATACGCCGATAAATACGGTAGTATACACATATGCCTACAGAGGACTGAATGTAAACTGCGACCACCCCATTAATCTGCCATAGAGGGGGACACAAGGAACAATCCATATGTTGCATTCATAATTTATTTAAATTAGATATTACATACCACTCCCAGAACAATAGCCCCTGAGAAAGGATAGAAAAAGAGCTTACCATCGACAAATCAAACAGTTCAAGGCAATCTAAAAGGCATGTGCCTGGGCGAGTGCGAGTCTTTACCGTACCATGAAAGTCCATAGTTGCCTAAGATCATCTGCCATCCAATTTTTTCTTTAAATGTTTTAGTAAGTGTTTAATGCGATCTACCTGATCCTCCTGAGGGATCTCTTGATGTTCCTGTGTGGGGTCCCGGGAATACAGAGGACGGGGACATCTCTCTGGGGGATTTCTGTTATTGGATCCCTCTGTGGGAAACACAAATATAGTCAAACACTATATGGCCACAAGTATGTGGACAACCCTACAAATGAAATGATTGAGGTGTATCCAGTGAAAGAGCCTGTTAATGCTACACCATGAAGAACACACAGGCTACGTGCTCGGAGTCATCTGCCTATCAATAGGCCTGTAGAAGGAGCAGATGACTCCGAGCGCGTAGCCTGTGTGTTCTTTCCAGACTCTTCTTCCTCGGTTCTTCCCCTGGTTCCGCTTCCGGTGACGTCATCACCTGCGTTCCACCAGCGTTCCACGCCGGACCTGGCTGACTTCCTGGTGGCCGCAGGAAAGACTGCAGCCCTTGTCTCTAACGACTGCCAACCCGTGGAACAAGATGGACCAGAGACCGGATCGCACCTTATGCTAAAAGGCACAGATGAGCCAGGTTTTTCTTCTTCCTGTAAGTGCATTATTTGCTGTGCTATTAAACCCTACTTAACTTATTGCACTTAGGTGGCACTTCCTTCTTGTTCCCTTGTACAGCATGATAAGACAAGGGTCGTAGACACTCTAGAAACCTTTTGTGCTTCTGCATGACAAATGTTGGGGCTTGATGTTAGAAACCAGTAGATGATTTTTTTGCAGGAGGCATGATTGGGGCTGGCACTGTGGTGGGAGTCCCCTTATCAGACACTGCATCCTCATGTACAGCTCAGCAATGCTGGTTCAGTGTGGCTCCCAGGCCTGCCACTGCACCCGTCACACATACAGGTGTAACGACCAAGCAATTGAGCTGTTGGGTGGCTCCCGTGAAATTGACAGCGAAAGGCGGTGGGCAGATTCCATAGCCACTAGACTGCCCAACAGTGGTCCACCCACAGTCATCTGCTGTCAATTACAAGGAAGGCAAACCTGATGGAAACTAGTCTCTCAATATTACCCATCAGATTCCGCCCACTGTCTGTGTTTAGCCCCTGGTCATTGGTTGCTGGAATGCTGGCAGCCTGCATCTGCGCCACCACTGAAGCCAACAGACAAGACAATAATAACGTAAATACATAACCCCACTCTGAGCACTCTGGCATGTCTCTGTTTGCCAACTTAGAGTTAGGGCTCTTTCACACTGACGGACCGTATGTCCGTTTTTCATCCTTCCGTTTTAAGATGAAAAACGGACATACATGTATCCCTATGGGATAGCGGGTGTCAGCGGATGAGTATCCGCTGACATCCGCTCTCGTCCGTGCCCGCTATGCTCCGTTTCTGCAGACGGAGGAAAACCCCATTTTTTTCATCCGTCTGCAGAGCGGATCGGGTGACGACGGACTCTACGGTCCGTCGTCACCCGATCTCCCATAGGGGAGAGCGGCGCTCTGACAGGTCCGGCGATCCCCGCTAAGCAAGCGGCTATCCACGGGGCGGATCTGCACTGATCCGCCCCGTGTGAAAGACCCCTTATACTCCAGATTTATTACGAACTGGTGTTTATTCTTTTTGGATTCGTCACAGCAGGTGACAGATTCTTATACAGCCAGTTCACCTTTTCACAATAAATAAAAAAGTGAACTAACTCCACTTATCCTGGCTCTGCCTCCAGACCTCACCACACAAATGCAGCTGTGATGAGCTGTTCTGCAAGTGTAAACACTGTACACCTCAATACACAGCCCCAGAGTGGGTATTCATCATAAGGCGCTCAATGGCAAGTGCTCATTGGCCAGCATAGTCACATAAGATCGCCCCCCCCCATTGTTTCTGTGTCTTTATAATTTCCCTTTGGGATCAATAAAGTTTTCTAAATCTGAATATCAGAGGATGTGTGTATCATTCTAGGTGGATCCTCAATACTCTTCTTTGCTTTACAAGAAATTAGATTCTCCTCTTACCCGGTGATGTGAGGGGCAGCCAGTGCTTCATCCTTGAACAGAGCCTTGTATCCTTCTATATACTCCTACAGTTGTCAGAGTCCTACTGCAGAAAGAAACAGTTTGTAAAGGTGGATATGTATTCGGCCCCTCTCTGGGAATGCCGATTAACACTCTGGGATAGGGTTTGATATACATTTTGTGGTTTTTGCATGGATGATAGCCCATTGATCTACATAGCATGTACCAAGGTTCCAATTATTGATATCATAACAGTTTTCTTTTTTTTTTTTCTGTAGAATCGCCTTTTTTATATTGGTCTCATTCCATTTCCCCTGATGAAGCCATCCTCATGGCGAAACATGTAGGGAGGATTTGACCTACCAGCACATCAAGGCTTGTACCACTCTGGCCCCATGTTTATATTGGATGTGCTTTTTGGATACATGTTACATAATAATTATTGAGAAACCAGTGTGATTTTTGTATATTGTTATTTTTTGATACTTGTTAATAAATATTTTATATATAAATTCCTACATTCCATCATTATTGGGCACCGTAATAATCCCTTCTCCTCCAACTACAGTTTGTAAAGGTGCTGCAAACAAAGTAAATATGTTCAGTATTAAGGTCTAAGTTTAGTCAACCTTTTCCTACGAATCAGCACAAGGGACAGTACTTGCAGAAGTGTCCCCTGTGCTGGTTGTCCTAGTTAAAATTCAAAGTCATCTGCCCACCCATACCCCCACAGCTGTGATGTTTCGGTGCCATGGTGGTTATTAGTGCCAATATACCTGCCCCCTCCTCCATTCATAGAAGTCGTACTATCGCTTCCATGAATGAAAAGCATTCTAAAAATGGAGGACAGGCGAATGAATGAGAGTGCTTTTCCTTGTTGGAGGCTATAGTTTGGGTTCCAATGAATGGAGGAAGGTGGAGATACATAATCAGCACTCTCGACAAGTGCCTGTGACAGGTCCCTTGGCTCTACTGACCCCTGCACCACTAAAATATCACCACTGGGGGGGGCAGAGGAATTTGTATTTCAAATAAAACGGCAGGCACCAGAGACATTTGTCATTAAATGTACCTAGTTGACTAAACTTATACCTTAACCACTTCAGCTCCGGAAGGTTTACCCCCCTTTATGACCAGGCCAATTTTTGCGATATGGCACTGCATTACTTTAACTGACAATTGCGCGGTCGTGCAACGCTGTACCTAAATAAAAAGTATGTCCTTTTATTCCCCACAAATATTTGACTACTTCTGTGTTTTTTATTTATTTTTTTTGCGCTATAAACAAAAAAAGACAGACAATTTAAAAAAAACAAAACAATATGTTTTACTTTCTGCTATAAAATATATCTAATAAAAAAAATGGAAAAAAAAAATCTAATTTAGGCCAATATGTATTCTGCTACATATTTTTGATTAAAAAAATCCCAGTATGTGTATATCAAATGGTTTGCGCAAAAATGATAGCATCTACAAATTATGGGATAGATTATTTTTTTTACTAGTAATGGCGGCGATCGGCAACTTATAGCAGGACTGCAATATTTCGGCGAACAAATCGGACACCTAACTGACACTTTTGACTCCTTTTGGGGACAAGCATACAGTGATCAGTACCAAAATATATGTACTGTCACTGTACTAATGACACTGGCTGGGGAAGAGGTTAACATCAGGGGGCAATCAAAGGGTTAAATGTGTTCCTAGGGAGAGCTTGGTTACTGTATTTACTGTGGGAAGACAGAGATCCGTGTTTCTGCTTAGAAGAATCACAAGATCACTGCCTTCCCTTGTTTACATAGGCAGACCGCAGTTCTGCTTGTGCCTCAAACGATTGGTGGGTCTCGGCAGACATCGCGTCTGCCGGACCTTCTGATTGGCTCCCGCTGTGTCCAATCACAGCGGGAGCAGGTCGCTGGGGGCGCACGTGCACGCCCCAGACCCGGAATTGTAGAATCACGTACCTTGCAGCTCTAATAGCACAGAACCCCTTATGCAGTTTCTCGTCCAACTTTATTGAGCGGCCATATGTCTTCTTTAGAGATCTAACATTTGTTTCCTCCCAATGCTAGAGTCATCATTTAAAGATTTGTATATCGCTATCATATCCCCTCTCATTCGACTCTTCTCCAGGGAGAATCAGTTCAATGTTTGCAGTCGTTCCTCCAAATTGAGGTCCTTCAGCTCCCTTGTTAGTTTTGTTGGCCCTCTACAGGTCCAGCACATCCTACCTGAGGACTGGTCACCAGAACTGAACAGCATACTTAACATGTGCCGTACCAGAGTTTTTAAAATCTCTGTAAAGGGTTCTCGACCTTATTGCGACTACCGTTTCCAAGCGTGATTGTCGGTGATGGCTGCAATATAAGCCCTACCCTGTTTACCCCGAAAATAAGCCCTACCCTAAAAATAAGACCTACAAGGACTTTAACTAGGGCTTATTCGGGGGGTAGGGCTTATATTGCAGCCATCGCTGACAATCACGCTAGGTCTTATTTTCGGGGGAAAACAGGGTAGGGCCTGGTAAAGTCTTCCAAAATCTTACACGCCTCAACAGTAAAATAAAAAGTTTATACTTACGCTATAAAAGCATGGGAGTACAGAATATTTATTGAAATACTGGGAGGCTGTGGATAGGGCTGCGTGTCACTGCGGGGGATAGGGGTCAGGGGGCTCTGCAGCAGACTTGGTGGCCCTGTAAGGGATGAGGTTTCTGGAGGGAGCTGGAGGCAACTGTGGGAGATGTGTCTCTGGAAGGGGCTGGGGTGCACAGTGTGGCACTGTTGGAGGTAGAGGGCACTATGGGGGGCTGGATGATCTGCAACAAGCTAGGGACCTGGGAAGGGGGGCACTGTGAGAGGCTGGGCAGCATGTGCAGGCAGTAAGCTCTTAAGGGCCCTGTGGGAGATTGTGTAGCATTGTGGAGGCTGAGGGCTCTCAGGGGCCTTGTGAGAGTTTTAGGGGCACTTCAGGCCACTATGGGAGGTTAGGTGGTATTGTGAGGGGCTAAGGGCTCTAAAGGGCCCTGTGGGTGGTTTAGGGGCACTGCAGGCCACTATGGGAGGTTGGATGGCAATGTGGGGGCTGAGGACTCTCAGGGGCCCTGTGGGAGGTTTAGGGGCAATGCATGTTACTGTGAAAGGTTGGGTGGCTTTGTGGGGGGTGGAGGGCTCTCAGGGGCACTATGGGAGGTTGGGTGGCATTGTGGGTGCTTAGGATTCTCAGGGGTTATGTGGGAGGTTTAGCGGCACTGCAGGCCACTATGGGAAGTTGGGTAGCACTGTGAGGGCTTAGCGTTCTCTGGGGCCCTGTGGGAGGTTTAGGGGCACTGCATGCCACTATGGGATGTTGGGTGGCATTGTGGGGGCTTAACACTCTCAGGGGCCCTGCATACAAAAAGTTAGCCACTGCCCCACCTATAACTGGCCTATGCAGCAAGGAGCATTGGAGGGCAACACATGTCAACAAAGGCCAAGGAAAATTTCAAGCTCTACTTAGCGACCAGCCTGCGACCAACCAAATTGACCTAACATTATGTGTTTAATGTCACACATCTGCAATTACAAGCATAAACTACAGGTAACAGGGTGCCTTGCCGGGGCCTGTAGCTTAAGCATGTATTTGCAAATGTGTGCAGACTAAACCCGTTTTTAAACGCATAATGTTAGGTCAATTTGGTTGGTCGCCGGCTTTTCGGTAAGTAGAGCTAGGAATTTTTTTGGGGGCTTTTTTGATTAGGGGCACTGCAGCCCACTATGGAAGGTTGGGTGACATTGTGGGGGCTGAGGGCTCTCAGGGGCACTATGTGAGGCACTGTGGGTGCTTTGGGCTCTCAGGGGTTGTGTGGGTGGTTTAGGGGCACTGCAGGCCACTATGGGAGTTTGGATGGCATCGTGGAGGCTGGGTGGCACTGTGGGGCTGAGGGCTATCAAGGGTCCAGTGGGAGGCTTAGGGGCACTGCAGGCCACTATGTAAGGTTGGGTGGCAATGTGGGGGTAGAGGGCTCTCAGGGGTCATGTGGGAGGCTTAGAGGCACTGTAAGCCACAGATGGCATTGTGGTGGTCGAGTGGCACTGTGGGGGCTGAGGGCTATCAAGGGTCCTGTGGGAAGTTTAGGGGCACTGCAGGCCACTATGTAAGGTTGGGTGGCAATGTGGGGGTAGAGGGCTCTCAGGGGTCATGTGGGAGGCTTAGAGGCACTGTAAGCCACAGATGGCATTGTGGTGGTTGAGTGGCACTGTGGGGGCTGAGGGCTATCAGGGGTCCAGTGGGAGGCTTAGGGGCACTGCAGGCCACTATGTAAGGTTGGGTGGCAATGTGGGGGTAGAGGGCTCTCAGGGGTCATGTGGGAGGCTTAGAGGCACTGTAAGCCACAGATGGCATTGTGGTGGTTGAGTGGCACTGTGGGGGCTGAGGGCTAACAAGGATCCTGTGGGAGGTTTAGGTGCACCGCAGACCACATGGAAAATTGGGTGGCAATGTGTGACGCCAGAGGGCTCTCAGGCGCACTATGGGAGGTTGGGTGGCATTGTGGGTGCTTAGGGCTCTCAGGGGCACTATGGGAGGTTGGGTGGCATTGTGGGCCACTATAGGAGGTTGGGTGGCATTGTGGGGGGCTTAGCTTTCTCAGGCCCCCTGTTTTTAAATGCAAACTTCTAGACAGGTCAATTTGGTTGGTCGTCGGCTTTTCGGTAAGTAGAGCTAGGAATTTTCTTTTGTCTTTTTTGATTAGGGGCACTGCAGCCCACTATGGAAGGTTGGGTGACATTGTGGGGGCTTAGGGCTCTCAGGGGCACTATGGGAGGCACTGTGGGTGCTTTGGGCTCTCAGGGGTTGTGTGGAAGGTTTCGGGGCACTGCAGGCCACTATGAAAGATTGGGTGGCACTGTGTGGGTCTCATGGGAGGCTTAATGGCACTGTAGGCCACGGGTGGCATTGTGGAGGTTGGGTGGCACTGTGTCGGTTGAGGGCTCTCAAGGGTCCTATTGGAGATTTAGAGGCACTGCAGGCCACTATGGGAGATTGGATGGCACTGTAGGGGTGGAGGGCTCTCTAGGGTCCTGTGGGAGGCTTAGGTGCACTCTAGGCTACAAGTGGTATTTTGATAGTTGGGTGGCACTGTGGTGGCTGAGGGCTCTCAAGGGTCCTGTGGGAGGTTTAGGGGCACTGCTGGCCACTATGGGAGGTTGGGTGGCACTGCAGGGATGGAGGGCTCTCAGGGGTTCTGTGGGAGGCTTAGGTGCACTCTCGGCTACAAGTGGTATTGTGATAGTCGGGTGGCACTGTGGTGGCTGAGGGCTCTCAAGGGTCCTGTGGGAGGTTTAAGGGCACTGCTGGCCACTATGGGAGGTTGGGTGGCACTGCAGGGATGGAGGGCTCTCAGGGGTTCTGTGGGAGGCTTAGGTGCACTCTCAGCTACAAGTGGTATTGTGATAGTCGGGTGGCACTGTGGTGGCTGAGGGCTCTCAAGGGTCCTGTGGGAGGTTAAAGGGCACTGCTGGCCACTATGGGAGGTTGGGTGGCACTGCAGGGATGGAGGGCTCTCAGGGGTTCTGTGGGAGGCTTAGGTGCACTCTAGGCTACAAGTGGCATTTTGATAGTTGGTTGGCACTGTGGTGGCTGAGGGCTCTCAAGGGTCCTGTGGGAGGTTTAAGGGCACTGCTGGCCACTATGGGAGGTTGGGTGGCACTGTAGGGATGGAGGGCTCTCAGGGGTTCTGTGGGAGGCTTAGGTGCACTCTAGGCTACAAGTGGCATTTTGATAGTTGGTTGGCACTGTGGTGGCTGAGGGCTCTCAAGGGTCCTGTGGGAGGTTTAAGGGCACTGCTGGCCACTATGGGAGGTTGGGTGGCACTGCAGGGATGGAGGGCTCTCAGGGGTTCTGTGGGAGGCTTAGGTGCACTCTAGGCTACAAGTGGCATTTTGATAGTTGGTTGGCACTGTGGTGGCTGAGGGCTCTCAAGGGTCCTGTGGGAGGTTTAAGGGCACTGCTGGCCACTATGGGAGGTTGGGTGGCACTGTAGGGATGGAGGGCTCTCAGGGGTTCTGTGGGAGGCTTAGGTGCACTCTCGGCTACAGGTGTGGTAATGTGGTGGCTGAGGGCTCTCAAGGGTTCGGTTGGAGGTTTAGGGGTACTGCTGGGCAATATGGGAGGTTGGTTGGAGGGCTCTCAGAGGTTCTGTTGGAGGTTGAGGGCCACTATGGGAGGTTGGGTAGCACTCTAGGAAGTTAACAAAGCTGCAGCTGGCTGGAGGCACAGGGGTTGAGAAGTATTGGTTTGAAGGGCACAACATTTCCATGAGCAGATGAGCCAGAAGATGAGGATTTGTTGATGTCACATGACCACCCCTCCATCCAGTCCACACAGAGTGCTGGGACCCCCTTCTCTCATAATAAGAAGACATTATTACCTCCTCCTAAGTGGGCACACACTCTCCAACCTCACACACCCTCCAGCAGCTGCTGGAAATCAAGAAAACTTGGACTAAATGCTCCAGCCTCTTCTTTCATTGAGCTACCCGAAAATGGCCTCTCTTGCTTAGCTAGCTCTGGCTGGCTCGAGACTGCGCGCATGCGCGGGACTACAGCGGCTGGATGCGGGGCTCGATGAACCAGGTGAATACAGAGAAACGGCAGAGCACGAATCCATCTCTAAGTTTCGGCCATTTTCTCGTAGTACAATGTATAGCAACGCAGTCTCTGGTTTTATAACTGCTATTGTTTTTCAGTATTATCAGCATTGTGCTTAATTTTACCCTGAATAGTAACAATATAAATGTATATATCTATAGGAATTTTTTGAGAGTTTAAATTTGAAAACTAAAAGGGAAGCGGCCATTTTGTTGTAGCCTCACATTGGTCTGGTAGCTCAGTCACCTGAATTGGTATTGTCTATTGCATGAAACAAGAATGAAGTGCTTTGTGAGTGATCCACATTTCTATTTATGTATTAAAAATACCAACATCTATTAGTTGTCCTCAGTAGAGGAGGTGGCCATGTTGTTGTAGCTCAAAGGAGGTATGATGATGAGGAGGAGGAGGGGTACTGATGGGGCTGTAAGGCTGGAGAGTGTTGTCTCCAGTGAGGAGGAGGTAATAATGTCTTCTTATTATGAGAGAAGGGGGTCTCAGCACTCTGTATGTACTGGATGGGGGAATTTGTCACCTCCACAAATCCTCATATTTCTGATGTGTAGAACATTAGATTGGTGGGGGCTCCGCTAGGGTGTATGGCGTTGGGGGCGTATTCTCGAGAAAGCTGCAAACCATATTTTGGCACTATACAAATTTGGCGATCAGCAATTTTACATTATAGGTGCACTTTGCAAATGCAAGACAGTTGGGGCTGTGGCCCCATTTTCTTCCATGGACGAGTCTGACAGGTGTGTGAAAGGATCCTTTCACACAGTTGGTTCAAACAGGCAGGTAATCCTGTGTTTTTACCACCAGTCTACAAGCGAACGTGGTGCAGATCAGATGAGAACCCATTGCCACAGTCGTGACCTTTTGCATCCTGGTGCAGCAACGTAAACGCTACATGTAAAGTTTGACAGGTGGCACTACCTGTCAAACACTCCAATGTAAGTGAATGGGGCCATGATGCACCATTGCTGTTTGGCAATAAGGTAAAAAAAAAAAAAAAAAAAACATACAAAAAAGAGGTTCCGTTCTGTACCATTATGGGGCTGGGGTAAGTAATCCATGGACTACAAGTGTGGTGAAGTCACAAGCCCCTCTGCTCGGTGGGGCCACACTGAGCCACGCCAGTTTTAATTAGATTGCTTCGAGGAGATGAACCCTGCAATTCAGGTAGGTGGTGGGGTGGTTTGTGGATGGTAGGGTTGGGGAATGTGCTCATGTTTCATGTTACACTGTAAAACATGGCCTTGAAGGTAAATTTAGGCCTCGTTCAGATATGGGATTAGGGGCAGACTACAATATTCTAAGGGTGGCTAAATGGGGTTTATGCAAACAGCTGTGGGCAGTAAGCCTTATACAACGCATTGAGAGGCCGACAGTACCCACAGCCATTCGCATGTAATCAGACATGCAGCGAATACCTGTGGACGTACAAATAAAATAGAGGGCGCTACCCGAATATAGTACCCTGTTTCCCTGAAAATAAGACCTAGCGTGATTGTCAGTGATGGCTGCAATATAAGCCCTACCGCCCAAATAAGCCCTACCCTGTGTCCCCAAAAATAAGCCCTACCCTGAAAATAAGACCTACAAGACTTTAACTAGGGCTTATTTTGGGGTAGGGCTTATATTGCAGCCATCACCGACAATCACGCTAGGTCTTATTTTCGGGGAAACAGGGTAAGTATTAGTGCATTTACTGTGCTAGGTAAGGAGCCAGGTTTCAGTTTAGGGCTAAGGTATACAAGGCTGTTCAGCTGGAAAACACCTAAAGGGCCAAGAGGACACCAGAGGGTGCCAGACTAAGTGCAGCATATGACAACATGGTGAGCACACACACAAGTGTCAACTCACAATTGGTTCCTCCACCCCAAACTCGCTCATCCATGGCTTGATGGGCCTTGCTTTGTGCACTGGTGCGCATTCATGTTGGAACAGGAAGGGGCCATCTCCAAACTGTTCCCACAAAGTTGGGAACATGAAATTGTCCAAAATGTCTTGGTATACTGACACCTCAAGGGTTCCCTTCACTGGAACCAAGGGGCCAAGCCCAACCCCTAAAAAACAACCCCCACACCATAATCCCCCCTCCACCAAATTGATTTGGACCAGTGCACCAAACAAGGTCCATAAGGACATGGATGAGCGAGTTTGGGGTGGAGGAACTTGAGTCCTGACCTCAACCCAATAGAACACCTTTGGGATGAATTAGAGCGGAGCCAGGCCTTCTTGTCCAACATCAGTACCTGACCTCACAAATGCACTTCTGGAAGAATGGTCAAACATTCCCATAGACACACTCCAAAACATTGTGGAGAGCCTTCCCAGAGGAGTTGAAGCTGTTTTAGCTGCAAAGGTTGGGCCAACTCAATGTTGAACCCTACGGACTAAGACTAGGATGCCATTAAAGTTCATGTACGTGTAAAAGCAGACGTCCCAATACTTTTGGTAATTTAGTGTATGTTCTTTGGAGTTAGAGGCCACACTTTACAGAGGTTCCTTGATAGGGCATTGTGGCCCACATGTGTTCGAAAATGTGATTTTAATATTTAATGCAATGTAACCTTTACAAAAATGTATTCCAAGAACAGATTATAGAGTGGGAGTATATATGACACAAGCATTTCTTCAGTGACGTCATGACGGAGAACCAGCTGCCCCTCACATCACCAGGTAAGAGGAGACTTTCATTTCTTGTAAGGCTATTTTCACACTGGGGCGCTGGCGGTAAAGCGGCGCTATATTTAGCGCCGCTTTACCGTCGTTTTAGCAGCGCATTTCGGCCACTTGCGGGACGGTTTTACCCCCCGCGAGCGGACGAAAAAGGGTTAATACTGCCCGCAAAGCGCCGCTCCATCGGTGCTTTGCGGGCGGGTTTGGAGCGCTGCCTCATTGTTTTCAATGGGAGGGGGCGCTTTAGGAGCGGTAAATACACCGCTCCTACAGCGCACCAAAGATGCGGCTTGCAGGACATTTTTTCAGCGTCCTCCAAGCGCACCGATCCAGTGTGAAAGCCCACAGGCTTTCACAGTGAAGACACAGCAACGGCTGTTTCAGGTCGGTTTGCAGGCGCTATTTTTAGTGCAATAGCGCCTGCAAACCACCCCAGTGTGAAAGGGGCCCGAAGGAGAGAAGAGTATTGAGGATCCTCCTAGATACACACATCCTCTGATATAAAGACATAGAAACAATGTATTCAGTCAGTGTGTGTGTTTCCTACAGATGGATCCAGTAACAGAAATCCCCCAGAGAGATGTCCCTCTCGCCTGTATTCCCGGGACTCCACACAGGAACATCAGAAGATCCCTCAGGAGGATCAGGTGGGTGGGACTAAGCAATACTTTATGTAAATTGTAAACAGTTGCTTAGTGGATCTCACATAATAAATATAATGTATGTTTTGTATTTATGAGAATGAATATGTAATTGAAGTTAAAGATGAAGCAGAATTGCTGTACGTGAGAGGAGATGATCCACGTAAGGAGGAGGAAATTCCACTAGAGATCAGCACAGGTGAGGAATAAACACTAAATCCAGAGAGGAGTCACAGATTCTCCTTGTTCAGACACTACAACAATCCCTTATTTTTTAAAGGCACCCCAAACTTGCAAAAATGCACTTGTCTCGGTGCCAAAAAAACTAAAAAAAGCTACTTTGGTGCCAAACGCGTTGCGTCCCTCAGATGTGAATGCAGTCTTACTCCAGAGAAGAATCCCAGATTCTCCTTGTTTAGTCACTACAACAATCTCTTCTTCTCATCCTCCTCTGTCAGTAGACAGTAATGAGGAGACAGTATGTGCCCAGTGGGGGAGTCAGGAGTCATCAGCTTCTATTAGACTCCGGCTCTCCTCATCACATCATGTCATTGTGTGTTACCAGCCAAGAGACGTGACCAGTCTCCCCCCCACACACACTCTCTGGGGTCTCTCATACATCTCAGTATAGGGGGCTTCACTCTCATCTATTCGCAGACCCCGGAGACACCAGACACACTCAGAGAGATGTCAAAGCTGAGCAGGAGGAAGGGCCTGTGAGGATCAAAGAAGAGAAGATCCCTATAGACATCAGCACAGGTGAGCAATCTGTCCTTCCATTTCCTCACTTGTGGAGACTAAAGTGAAAATCAACAATGAATAATCCTGGATTCATGTATCAGTTTTCAGGACCAGTCTGGAACGTATCAGACATATGTCATATGACACAACATGACAGTTTCTATAGGGCAACTCTTGGCTGCCATGGTGGACCTTTACTCCGGGGTACACATGGATAGAATGCATCTTCTTGCTTCGTTCTACATCAAATTGTAGCTGTAATTGACTTTCACTGCTTGTGCATGTATATTTTATCTCAACTCTATAAAAATACACTCTTTAAAGTAAACCTACTACAAATTTTTCCTGCAGATGGACCCAGTAACAGCAATACCCCAGAGAAATGTCCTTCTTCTCTTTATTATGGGGATTCCACACGAGAAGGTCACAGGATCCTCAAAGAGTATGAAGTACGTGAAACTGAGGATCTGGAAAAATAACGTACTGTGCGTAATTGACAAAGACGGTACAAAAATGTAATTGCAAAAATATAGTTCCTCAGCAGAGACCTTGTATGTCATCAAAAATGCCTGCTATTACATTCGTTAGTCAGAAAAGCCTCTTCTGTGCACCTCTCTGATTTCGTTTCACTGTTACTAGGACCTGACTTTTCCTGACTTCATGGCTAAGTTCCAGGAGCTGCCATACCATTGATTAAAAAAGAGAAGTATGGGCTTATAGTTTTAGTTTCATCCTAATGCTTGTGAGCTATTAGTAGATAAAAATTAGGGCTGCGGAAATTAACGATTAATTCCTCGATTAATCGCTAATTTTTTTGATCGATCAAAATTCTTTTGATCGGTACTCACCTCTCCGCCGGCTTCCGGGTCTTCAGGGAGTTCCATTGGAGATCCGGTGACATCATGGACATCGACGTCACCGGACTCCTCCCTCCTTCCCCCAGTGCCTCCGTCTGCTAACGAAAGGGAAGGGGGGAGGAGTCCGGTGACGTCGAACGTGTACGGGGAAGAAGCTACGCATGACGTCACCCGCTGCTGCCCTACGGAACTAACACGATTGTCGGCTTTACATGCTGTGTTTTTATCATTTTTATGTGAGTAGTTTGTGTTTGAACACAAAAATTAAATCTTATACTTAAGCGGTGAGCACTTAGATCTTTTATTTCTACCCATGACCTGGCGTCCTTGCTGAGATCGAAGGAGACGTGAGAGAAGTTTATGGTCCATTTAACCCTTTTGATACCCGCTTGCATGACCACCTGTTTGCACAGGGGTTCATGCCATAAGGTGAGAGTGATTAGTTAGACTGGAAGGTGGAGGGATTGTCGCACTACTGTGGAAAAAAAAAATTACTTCAGTGCTACAGTTTGAATTTAAAACGTATTTGTGTGAACTGTGAAGTTAAGTCATGGATTGTGGAAACTAACTAGTGTCGGGTGATTGTATATAGAGTATACCACATTTACCACTGACTAATGCAGAGTTGCAATGCAAGGAGATCAGCTAAAAGTAGTTGGATCTGTATGTGCGTTATAATTAATCAAAATTAGTCGATTAATTGATTTAAAAAAAAACGATTAATCGAACATGAAAATTTTAATCAGTAACAGCCCTAATAAAAATCTTTCCATCCCTCTGAGAAGAAAGGGCCACAGTCTTCTCTGTATTTTTTTTTGTCGACAGTCTTGCTGGGATCCACCCCCTTTTGCTTCTCCTCTGTTTGATGTCGGCTCTGGACTGTCTGCTGGCTCCTGAGACTTCACACAGCACAGTTATTCTCCCCCTCCCTCCTCCTCGCACACAGCTCAGATTGATTCTCTTTATCTGCACACTGTGTAGCTGGATCGTATGCTGCACAGCCACTTTTATCTGAGAACTTTACAGGACAGAACTGCAGCATTGCAGGCAGCTACACAGTGTGCAGATAGAGGCTGTCTGTAAGACGGAGAGATGAACTGTGTGCAGTATGGGGATATGAGAAGGAGCTCAATGGGCACAGAATCCATGGAGGATTGGGGGCACAACTGAAATCTGGGGGGGGGGGCACAGCCCTCCCGCACTCCTACCCCCCTGTATCCAGCCATGTCTATACCATTTATGTATTTTCCACTTTTAGGCAGAGGGATAGCACAGTGGGTGGAATGGTTTACTGTTCAGGTGTGTGCCTGTTCACTAAGCACGGTCACATCTCCCAGTGGAGGAGGGACAGAAAGAGGGGGTGGACTGCTAAAATTGTAGCCGCTCCCTCTTAACTTTCATACAGGAAAGGGACCATTGCTGGGACCTACAAGACAAAGTGCCCCTGCTGGGGAAAAAAAAGGCGGGAGGAAAGAGATCATAGCTGAATCATGATTTTAGTAATATTTGTTAACTATTTAGCCTATCCCATACTTCTCCCTAATGAGAGTAGCAGAAAACGTAAGTAGCCGGAAGATGTACTTTACAGTGCATGTGTGGGAGCTTAAAAATCTTCGGTGGTAAAAATAAGGGGGCAAGTGACACTCCAAAAATTTGGGATTTAAGAGAAGGGTGACTCTACCCCAGCCCATTGTCCCTATCCCAGCCCAATGTCCCTATTCTTATCATGTCCTACTTCTTCCAGTCACAGTGCAGAATCAGCCTATAAATTCACAGCTCTACGTTCTTAAGTTATAGTGTCTTTTTTTTTTGTTTGCATTATTTTGTGCTACTCAGGATGAAAAAGTGATTAAAGTAGAAGTAAAAATGGAAGACGGAGAAGAGACAGATGGGGGTGATGAGCTGTGTAAGGAGGATGAAATCCCTCCAGAGATCCTCACAGGTGAGTAATAAACACTAAATCCAGAGAAGAGTCCCAGATTCTCCTTGTTCAGTCACTACAACAATCTCTTCTACTCCATTAACAAAGAGTGATGCAGGCTATATTTATGCACCACTTTTCCTTAGAAAACGCAAGAGATTCTGCTCCTAATTTAACAAAATTGGCACAAGCCCCATTGTTAATTAGAAGCAATTTGCTCCGTGTTCTATGCCATGTTTGTGACAGACACAGCACAGAACAATAAAGCTGGAGCTGCATGCTCTGGATTCCTCTGCACATGGAGGGTTATGGACCGGCCTAGTCCAAGCCCTGATTTGAATCCCATTGAAATGTTGTGGGTTATGAAACGGGCAGCTCATTCAAGAAGACCCACAAACATTTTGCAACTGAACGAATTGTGCAGGAGGGAGCAGTCAGATATTTCCCCAGTGTGATGCAAGAGACTGCTGGGCGGTTATGCCAATCACCCTTAAGAAGTAATTTCTGCCAGGAGGGGCATATAGCTTCTGAGGCCAAGGATGCACTTACCTTTTCCACAGTACACTTTTAAATCTGTTAATATTTTTGTAAAATGATTGACTGAAAGGGCAGTGTTTGAATAAAGATTTAATGTTTGCCCACTTAAAGTGGGTGTAAACTCCATATATATGTAGTGTTTACTTATCTCTCTCCAAAGCTCTAAGTGCCGTGTCTTTCTGCTGCTCCGATCCTCTGTTTATCAGCAGAGTCATTTCTGACAAGTTCTCCAACACATCAGATAACAGTAGCTGAAAATTTGTGTCGGGGAAGGACCTTAGAGGTAGATTAACCACTTGACCACTGGGCAGTTACACCCCCTTCCTAACCAGACCAATTTTAAGCTTTCGGTGCTCTCACACTTTGAATGACAATTACTCCGTCATGCAACACTGTACCCAAATGAATTTTGTGTCCTTTTTTTCACACAAATAAAGCTTTCTTTTGGTGGTATATAATCACCGCTGGGTTTTTTATTTTTTGCGCTATAAATCAAAAAATACTGAAAGTTCGGTAAAAAAAAAAAAAAAAAAAAATTCTTTGTTTCTATTAAAAATTATTGCAGAGTATTGGCGAGTATTGGCAGAGTATTGGCGAGTATTGGCAGAGTATTGGCGAGTATTGGCGAGTATTGGCAGAGTATTGGTGAGTATTGGTGAGTATTGGTGAGTATTGGCGAGTATTGGCAGAGTATTGGCAGAGTATTACAGTGTTGCACAGTGTTGGTAGAGTATTGCACAGTGGTTGCAGAGCATTGCACAGTGGTGGCAGAGCAGCATTGCACAGTGGTTGCAGAGCATTGCACAGTGGTGGCAGAGCATTGCACAGTGGTGGCAGAGCATTGCACAGTGGTTGGTTGCAGAGCATTGCACAGTGGTGGCAGAGCATTGCACAGTGGTTGGTTGCAGAGCATTGCACAGTGGTGGCAGAGCATTGCACAGTGGTGGCAGAGCATTGCACAGTGGTTGGTTGCAGAGCATTGCACAGTGGTGGCAGAGCATTGCACAGTGGTGGCAGAGCATTGCACAGTGGTTGGTTGCAGAGCATTGCACAGTGGTGGCAGAGCATTGCACAGTGGTTGGTTGCAGAGCATTGCACAGTGGTGGCAGAGCATTTCACAGCGGTGGCAGTGTATTGACCAGCGCTGTGGGCACTACACATCCAGCCCACAGCGCTGGTCCCGTCTCTCCCCCTCTCCGCTTCTCTCCTCTCTGTACCGATCGGTACAGAGAGGGGAGGGAGGAACCGGCGTCATGACGTGACGCCGGTTTGTGTACATGTGATCGCTCCGTCATTTGACGGAGCGATCACGTGGTAAACGGCCGCTATCAGCGGCTGTCTACCGTGATCCGTGATGCGCCGGGTCCTCGGGACCCGGCGGTCACGGATGTTCCCGAGTGCGTGCCCCAGGGGGCGCGCGGGAGCAAGTTTCTGGGAGGACGTCCGTACTCAGGGAAACCCGACCGCGCTGTAGCCGTCTTTCGACTATAGCGCGGTCGGCAGGTGGTTAATAGAAAGCTGGTCTATTCAGACTACTGCTCTGCATGTTCCTTTGTTCCTCTGCCTATGTGAAGGGGGGGGGGGGGTGGTGTCTTTGCTCCAATCAGCTCTTACACAGTTACACAGTGTAAGCCCAGACTCCACACCCACCCCCATGTACTACTGAAACAGGAAGAAAGATTTTTAACACAATCTTCACTTTCCAAGGAGTGTAGAAAGGGAAAGATAGCAGATATACAAGTACAACTTATGTAGGGAGATTTGTTTAATCTCTGTGTATCATCTGAGGCTGTTCACTTCTCTGGGTATAGGAGAGGGTTTTCTATCCACTTTAAATATGCTGAAAAAAAAGTCAGAAATTTTAATGGGGTTTACATACAATGTGTGTATATACTGTATATGTATGCTCCAGTTTTCTTTCAAAGGCTAACAAAAATATTGGTAGGGCAACTTGCTTACAGAAACCCTAAAGTGGCCTTATTATGTGATCCGTGAAAAAAGCTGCACCAAAATTTGGCCAGTTCAGCAGGGACCAGCCAAATTTTATTTGCTCTTTGTGTGGCAGGCCACATTCGACATGGCAAAGTGTAGGTTACAATAAGGCCACTTTCATACTGCAGTGCTTCTAAAATGCACTGTGCGTTTTTATAAAATGGCTAGAGCATTTTAAATGTGTTGCATTACAGCATATATTGGTAAATAGCTGGCTGTTAGGATGCCGTCAGGTGCCAGCTCCTTAACAATCAGCCGCTCATTGGTTGTTAAAGACTTCGGCGGGTGGTTGTTAAGGAGCTGGAACCCGCCGGGTCCTTAACAACCAGTGATAATGCCTCCCCTCAGTGGTCAGCAGGCTCCAGCAACTCTTGTGCAGGAGCGATGCTCCCACCAGAGGGGGGAGGAGGCGGAGGGACAGCAGGGAGCATCTGTTCCCAGAAACTGAGGGGAGGAGGCAGGAAAAGGCTGGATCGGATACACAGGAGCTGGAAGACTGGCGCTACTGGTGATCATCGGGGGGGGGGGGGGGGCATTGTTTACATCCCTGCTGATTGTTTTGGAAGACAGCATATGCCGGCTCCTTAACAATCAGCTATTTACAGGTAGTTAAGGACATTGGCGGGTGCCCTCTCCTTAACGACCAGCATGTTTTTGCCACGTGACCCCAAAAATGCACCTAAAAACTAACCCTGTGTGCGTTTTGGTGCATTTACCTTTTGACTTCACTTAAAGGTGCACCAAAGATGCAGCATGCATGACTTTTTAAACTGCAGTGCAGCGATGTGAAAAGTTTTGGAGACTTTAAAGGGAAATCATTTTGATGCACTTTTGCTGCACTGTAACGCACCTTTCCAGCGGGTCAAAAGTGCATCAGTGGGTAAGGGGTCTAAACAGTCAATTCTGTAGATTACCCCTATTGCTAGGCTTGCCACAAACCCCCGTACGACAAATTCATTTTTATGGAAGGAGATGGTAATTGATTATTCTCTGCCAAGTGCTAGGGAGAAATGTTATCTTTAACCACTACAATACAGGGCACTTTCGCCCCCTTCCTTCCCAGCCCAATTTTGACAATTGCGCGGTCATGCTACGCTGTACCCAAATGAAATTTTTATCATTTTGTTTGCACAAATAGAGCTTTCTTTTGGTGGTATTTATTCACGACTCCGTTTTTTATTTTTTGCGATATAAGCGGAAAAAATTGTGGAAATTTGGAAAAAAAACAATATTTTCTTCTTTCTATTTTAAAAGAAATCCAATAAAATCTTTTGTCATAAATTTAAGCCAAATGGATTCTGCTACATGTTTTTAGTAAAAAAAATTCTGTTAAGTGCATAATAATTGGTTTGTGTCATCACGGACATATGTACGCAAATGATCATGTACAGATGTGTGCAGGTGATCACGGACATATGTGTTCAGATAATCATTAGGAAATGTGATTTTAGTGGGACATATGTGGGGGACATGTGTTTTCATTATTTGGGGACATGTGTTTTTATTATTTGGGGACATGTGTGTTTTGGGGACATGTGTGTTTACACTGTTTTACACTAGACTGGTGATCAGTGAGTAAAAAGCTGTAAAAAACAGCTCATACTCACTGCAGCGACGACTTCCGTGTGAGGAGAGGAGAGCCAATTGCCTAGCAACCGGCTGTTTGTCTACATCACATGACGGCTGTGATTGGACACGGCCGTCATGTGATCAGGAGGGCCAATCACAGAGCCCTCCTGCCGATCCAAGATGTGCCGTGTCCGGGTGACACGAGCGCATCGGGATCGCGCCGCTACGCGGGCACGCGATCCCCCTCCTTCTGAAGGACGTTCAGGAACGTCCAGTCAGAAGTAGAAGGCTCCCGCCCGGTCGTTTATGTGAGTGGCTGGGTGGGAAGTAGTTAAATATGTAAAATAAATAAAAGGACTGCCTTCACTCCTCTTTTACTGCCTTATTTCTTCTAGATGGACGCTACAGAAGGTATAGGACCGAGAGAGCACTTGCAATCTCTCCCGATGGAAATGATGAAATAGAAGATTATGATGTCTCATCTGAGTCTTCAGAAGAAGACCTTGTTACCCCAAACCTTCATTCAGGACTTCACAGGGCAGATCTGTCACTTGATCCCTCTTCACAAGGCAAGAATTGTCCTAGCCACTCGCCTCCTCTGAGCAAGCATAAAAGTGCTGATGGGGATGGAACCTTCTCATGCACAGAGTGTGAGAAGAATTTTACAGTGAGGGCCAAGCTTATCAAACACCAGAGGACCCACTCAGCAGAAAAACCCTTCTCATGTTCTGAATGCGGGAAAAGTTTCAGGCAGAAATGCCTTCTTCGCAGACATCAAACAAGGCACAACAGTGACAAGCCGTTCTCATGCTCCGAATGCGGGAAAAGTTTTGTCCAAAAATCCGATATCGTCCGACATCAAAGAACTCACACGGGAGAGAAGCCATTTTCATGTTCTGAATGTGGAAAGAGCTTCGCTCGGAAACACTACCTTAACACGCACGAAAAAGTTCATTCTGGGGAGAAGCCGTACTCATGTTCTGAATGTGGCAAATGTTTTTCCCGCAAATCCTATCTCAACACGCATGAGAAGGTTCACACGGGCGAGAAGCCGTTTTCGTGTTCAGAGTGCGGGAAATGTTTTGCTGACAGATACCGCCTCGTCACGCATCATAGAGTTCACACCGGTGACCGACTGTATACTTGTACAGAGTGCAAGAGAAGCTTTGCCCAGAGCTCGGATCTTATTAGGCACAGGAAGGTTCACACCGGTGAACGTCCTTATTCGTGTTCTGAGTGCGGGAAAGGTTTCATCAATAAATCGGATCTGATTATCCACGAGAGAATCCACACAGGCGATCAACCATATTCGTGTTCCGAATGTGGGAAACGGTTTTCGCACAAATCTACCCTTAAGTCACATCTAGGAACCCACAGGTGACAAGGTCCTTGCATCACAAAGACAAGCTACTTACATGTACTGGATTTTCTCTACATGTCGTGGGGCCTGGTTTACAACAGTACATGAATGAATTAATGAATAAAATAAATCTGCTGAATGTATACACTGAATAAAGTTAATATTTCCCAGTTTAATTTACCGTAAATCAGGGGAAAATCGTGGGTGCGTGTTATACGCTGATCCCCCGCCGATTGTGAGCCTCTCGGCTGTTCTCGGCGACTTTCGGCCATTCTCGGCAGCTTTCGGCTGCTCTAGATGACTTTCCGCCACTTTCAGACATTCTCGGCGGCTTTCGGCCAGTCTCGGCGGCTCTCGCAGTCCCGCTGAGAGGCCGAGGGCTGCCGAAAGCGGCCGAAAGTCAGCAAGAGCGGCCGAAAGCCGCCGAGAATGGGCGAAAGCGGGCGAGAGCAGCCAAAAGCCGACGAGAACGGCTGAAAGCTGATGAGAGCGGCCGAAAGCCACCGAGAGCGGCGCCATTTTTAAACGGCAAGTCTGCAAATGACAAGGCTGCAGGTGAACACTGACAAGGCTGCATTGATGGACATTTAAATGTAAGTTTTTTTTCTTAACCACCTGATTACTTTGCACTTAAACCCCCCTCGTGACCAGACCAATTTTCAGCTTTTGGCGCTGACACACTTGGAATGACAATTGCGCGGTCATACAACACTGTACCCAAATGAAATTTTTACCATTTTTTTCCCACAAATAGAGCTTTCTTTTGGTGGTATTTAATCACAGCTGGGTTTTTATTTTTTGCTAAACAAATAAAAAAAGATGGAAAATAAAAAAAAATAAAAAAATCATGTTTAATAGTTTGTTATAAAAATTTGCAAACAGGTAATTTTTCTGCTTCATTGATATGCGCTGATGAGGCGGCACTGGTGGGCACTGTGGGCACTGGTGGGTACTGATAAGCTGCACTGATAGGCTGGACTGGTGGGCACTGATAGGCTGCACTGGTGGGGACAGATAAGTCGGTACTGATGGGCACAGCAAAGATGGCACTGATGGGCACGGATGGGTGGCACCGATGGGCACTGATGGATGGCACTGATAGATGGCACTGATGGGTGGCACTGATGGGCACTGATAGGTGGCACTGATGGGCACTGATAGGGGGCACTGATGAGCACTGGTAGGGGACACTGATGAGCACTGGTAGGTGACACTGATGTGCAGCACTGGCACTGTGGGCACTGACAGATGGCACTGTGGGCACTGACAGATGGCACTGTGGGCACTGACAGGTGGAGCTAGTGGTCACTTTTATTATCCAAAGGAGGGCACCATGGACCCTGGGCATATTGCAGTGAGAGGGACTGATGTCCCTCTCACTGCCGCCGGTGATCGGCTTTTTTTTTTTCTCCTCGCGAGCAGGAAAAAAAGCCGATTACCGACTCGGTTATTTTCACATGATCAGCTGTCATTGGCTGACAGCTGATCACGTGGTAGGGGTCGGGATCGACCCCTTACTCGGATCACAGAGCGTGCCGCACGCGCCCTTCAGGCAGCTCGTTGCCGGGACGACGTCAATAGACGTCGTCCCGGCACATCAGATCCGCGCTGTAGCCGTCATTTGGCTGTAGCGCGGGTCTAAGGTGGTTAAACTTCCCTCCTAAAAGTTTTTTTCCCTTAAAATACCCTCCTAAACTTGGGGTGCGTGTTATACGCCGGCGCGTGTTATACGCCGATAAATACGGTATGTAAAAATTCAGGGCCTGTGTTTGCTTTTACTTCTCCCTGACCACACAGTTTCAGACCAAATCAGTTTAGCAACTCCGTAAATAACTTTTCGTCCCAGCCCAGTGATCTCATATGTAATTTGTATTGTGAAGGTTATCACACCTCAGAAAGATAGACAGCTATCTTTAATAAACGAAGAAACCATCCCCAGACCCTATTTGTATCAGGTGTAGTGATAGAATGAAACATACGGGATAAAAACTGAAATGCTACTTTTTTAAAGAACATGCAATAGAACTAACAAACTAACTAAGTAAAATACCAGTAAGCTGCTAGCACTAAAATTTGTAATACCAAATTAGTGATATAATGATAAATACAGTGTGATGCTAAAATACCAAAAGCAACAGATAATTTAAAAAAATGTTATATAAATAGTCAAATACCTAAATCTACTAAGTGTAAAGAAATTCCCCATATGACGTATTTTACAACAAAACGCATAGGGCGGGTCCTAAGGACGCGATGTCATCTTGCATGCTTGCCAGTTTTCTGATGGGACAGAACTGGGAATCTATGTAGTGGTACTGCTTTGCGTTGAATTTATGTTCACATGTGAGTGTGCACTATGGGGTTGACTTACTAAAATTGGAAAGTGCAAAATTTGGTGCAGCTGTGCATGGTAGTAAAGAAGCAACCTCTATAGCAGGGGTCTCAAACTGATTGCCCTCCAGCTGTTGCAGAACTACAATTCCCATGAGGCTTTGCAAGCCTGACAGTTACAAACATGACTCCCATAGGCAGAGGCATGATAGGACTTTCACAACAGCTGGAGGGCCGCCAGTTTGAGACCCCTGCTCTATATGGAGCTGCCCCTGCTGCTCCTCCTATCCAGCTTCTTTCTGCTGCCCCGTGTGCTCTCCAGCCCCCCTGTGCTTTTTCTCCCCACCCCTTGTCCCCTGCAGCTCTGCCAGCTTCCCCCCTCGGCTCTCCCGCTGGCTTCTGTGGGAGATTTGTCAGGATGGATAATGGAGAAGAGGTAGGTAAATGTGTAATTTACTGACCCCTTTCTTTTCTGAATGGAAAGTCAGTGAACAGTGAACAGTACCAATCACTGACGCTGTCCATTCATAACTGAAGCATACTAAACTGTGTTTAGTATGCTTCAGTTTGTGAATGAATGGGAAGCTCTGTACAGAGCTATTCCTGTCCATTCATTCTGTGCAGCTGAGGCTGCAGAGAAGGAGGTGGAGGGCTGTGTCCTCAATCTCCTTTCTCTGTCTCAAAGGTGGAATATCAGAGGTCTGTTTAGACCACTGATATTTCACTAAAGCTCCCGAACCGGGCTCTTAAAAAAAAATTGTAAAAAATAATATAACAAAAAATAAAAAACTACTGCCACCAATGGCAGAACTACCAGGTTCGTAAAGGTCACACTTGCAACCGGGCCCTGGCATTCCACCACCAGGCTTGGAGGGAAGGGCACAAGCCAGGGGTCAGGGGGACCCTTCATGGTTTCTTGCACTGGGGCCCTGAAGGTTCTAGTTATGCCACTGGATGGGGCCTAATTTCATACATTTGTCAAGTGTCAGCTTGAACCCTTTCCTGCCTTGTGAGCTCCTTTTGATATTGTCTGAATCGTCATTTAAATGGACTTTATTGCACTTCAATGGCTTTGGTTATGAAAAGCAGCTATTGTAACTGTGCAGAGTGTAGCTACCAAACTTTGAGCTCTACCACAAAGCCACCCACATCAATAGGCATGCCGACTGACTAGTTCTACCATTGATCTGACCCAGTTTGGATTGAGAGTTCTCCCCTGGTTAACCCAGGGATAAGCCCCTGATAGATTTTCAGGGGAACCGCACACAAAGAAAGGGTGTGGGGGGTTCCCTCGGAAAATCCATATCAGATGCTTGTCCAGACATGCAGCAAGGTTGCTGGTGTTCAGATCAGAAGGGATGAAGTTCCCAAATGGGTGATTAAGTGGGTCCTCTGTCTCTGAAGGAATATATGGTTTGTAAATGGCAGCATTTAAAAAAATCTACTTGCTAATAAAAGGTTAGGTCCAACAGGGTATATGCCATCTCATGGACTTATCTCTATTATTTACATTTTTACTGAGCACTGGGAGTATAGCTATTGTTGGAATTCTGGTACTCTGACATTGGACTTCGTATTCTGTGAATAGACAATGGAGGAGAGGGGTGGGCAGAGGGAATTCCTGTACTCCTGTGCTCTGAAAGGAACAGAAAAAAGTAGTAATAAAAAAAGCGATAACTCCACAAGATGGCATACATCGCTTTGGATCTAACCCCTTTATAAACTAGCGGATTTTTAAAAGTATTGCAATTCCTAGAGTTCCACTTTAAAGGAGCTGTGTATTAAAGAGGTGATCCACCCGCACCAAAAATATTAAAAGTCAGCAGCTACAAATACTGCAGCTGCTGGCTTTAAAAAAATGGGCACTTACCTGTTCCAGGTTCCAGCGGTGTCGGCAGAATGTGACGAGCGACCGATCGCCTCTCGGCTGCCCCGCCGCCATCCTCTGTCAGGGAATCAGGAAGTGAAGACGCAACGGCTTCACTGCCCGGTTCCCTACTGCGCATGCTCGAGTCGCGATGCGTGTCTCTATTGGTCCCTGTTGTGTCCTGGGAACTGTGTTTCCCAAGACACAACGGGGCATCTTTGGATATGGGCGGGACAGCTCCGGCTATCTCTTCCTGGAAGTGGGTGCAGATACCTGTATTATACAGGTATCTGCACCCCCCTCCCCCCTGAAAGGTGCCAATTGTGGCACCGGAGGGGGGGAGGAATCCGATAAGCGGAAGTTCCACTATAGGGTGGAACTCCGCTTTTAAGAGGATCTTTAGTCCCCCCCCCAAAAAAAAATTGAAGTCAGCAGCTACAAATACTGTAGGACACTTACCTGTCCAGGGATCCAGCGCTGTCCTCACCCAGCCCGGTTCTTCGCCCATCTTTGGTCCAAATCATTTCGTTTAGAGGCAGAAATCTGAACACACCAAAATCCCGTTCAGCAGAGGAGTTTTTGGGCAGAAAAAAAACGATTGACTCATTGTCAATCAGTGTGGCTTTGTTGTTCCGGGAGGGCATCCATGGACGTCCTGCCACCAGAGGGAAAAGACAGCGGAGGGAGAAGAAAACACTGGAGGGAGAAGACAGCGGAGCGAGAAGAAACCACCGGAGGGAAAAGACAGCGGAGGGAGAAGAAACCACCGGAGGTAGAAGACAGTGGAGGGAGAAGAAACCACTGGAGGGAGAAGACAGCGGAGGGAGAAGAAACCACCGAAGGGAGAAGACAGTGGAGGGAGATGAAACCACCGGAGGGAGAAGACAGTGGAGGGAGAAGAAACCACCGGAGAGAAAAGACAGCGGAGGGAGAAGAAACCACCAAAGGGAGAAGACAGCGGAGGGAGAAGAAACCACCAAAGGGAGAAGACAGCGGAGGGAGAAGAAACCACCAAAGGGAGAAGACAGCGAAGGGAGAAGACAGCGGAGGGAGAAGAAACCACCAAAGGGAGAAGACAGCGGAGGGAGATGAAACCACCGGAGGGAGAAGACAGTGGAGGGAGAAGAAATCACCGGACGGAGAAGAAACCACTGGAGGGAGATGAAACCACCGGAGGGAAAAGTCAGCGGAGTGACAAGAAACCACCGGAGGGAGAAGACAGCGGAGGGATAAGAAACCACCGGAGGGAGAAGAAACCACCGGAGGGAGAAGAAACCACCGGAGGGAGATGAAACCACCGGAGGGAGATGAAACCACCGGAGGGAAAAGTCAGCGGAGTGACAAGAAACCACCGGAGAGAAAAGACAGCGGAGGAAGAAGACAACGGAGGGAGAAGAAACCACTGGGGGGAGAAGACAGCGGAGGGAGAAGAAACCACTGGAGGGAGAAGACAGCGGAGGGAGAAGAAACCACCAGAGGGAAAAGTCTGCGGAGTGAGGAGATACCACCGTACAGAAAGGTCAGCGAAGGGAGATGAAACCATCGGAGGGAGAAGACAGCAGAGGGAGATGAAACCTCCAGAGGGAAAAGTCAACGGAGTGAGAAGAAACCACCATAGAGAAAAGTCAGCGGAGGGAGAAGAAACCACCAAAGGGAGAAGACAGCGTAGGGAGAAGACTGGAAGAAGAAGACATCGGAGGCGGTACCGGAGAAAGAAGAAAGCACCCTCCCCATGTTGAGGGCATGCAGCCTGGTATGGTTTGTACCAGAGGCGGCTCTAGGCTTTGTGAGGCCTTAGGCAAATCTTAAACATGAGGTCCCACTCACGCCCAAAATCGGAAAAATTATTCAAGCGATAAAAAAATAACTGTACAAATTGCATATATTAAGAGCCTTAAATCCTATGAACTATGAATTCACAGTTTCTAGAATTTTGGTGATGACAGGGGGTCAGTAGGTGCCATGATATGCCAGATGGCATATATATCATTAGGGCTGTGTGTGGGGCGGCTGGCAGTAGTGATTATTAGAGCCCCCTCGGTCAGGGGTGACGTCACGGGATGTGTCAGTATCATAATTCTGTACCTGGAAGCTCCGGCGGCAGACAGTCTCCCCGATGATCGCCGGGCGACTGGTCTGACATTGGCAGGTCCTCCATTACAGACATTCATCCTGGAGAGTGGAGCAGAGTGAGAGCTGCTCGGCCGCTGCTGGCATTAGCTGGGCTCTGCAAATGGCAGGAGATCCACAGAGCCTGGCAGAAGGGGAGGAGTCGGGAGGGGGGAGTACATGGAGCCACCCACTGACCCTGGGACGTCACCCCTGGCAGTGCTGAATTGAACAGTCTGCCCCTGGCAGGGGTAAAAGTAGTAGCGGGCAGAGAGACGGCCCTGGGGACACCGACTGGGGGACATTCCCTCCAACTCCCACACACGTCAGGTAAATTAGGTGGCCGCGAGGCCCCTGGGAGTGCGAGGCCTAAGGCTACCGCCTAATTTGCCTAATTAGAGAGCCGCCTCTGGTTTGTACATTCAGCTTCTCAGCGGGGAATCCCGCTGACAGCTAATGACTCATTGGTTGTGAAGGAACGCGGTGGCCGGCTTCCCAGCCCGCTCCTTAGCAACCAGCTATATACAGTGTTTTTAAAGGGAAAAAAAGACACACAAAATGCATCAAAAATCATGCGTTTCTGGTGCAACTCCATTAAAGTCTATTACACGCAAAATGTGGGGAAAAAAAGTCCCTGGACCTTTCCAAAAATGCACCGGCTGCAAAACGCATGGATGTGAACGTGTACCATAGGAAACCATGTTTAATGGACTGTAGTGCGTGTCTGCAAAACTGAAAAACGCACTAAAAAATGCATAGGTGTGAACGTGGGGTAATGTTTTTAAAAAACTCAGCTGTATTCACATTTTTAATGCTACTTTTCTCAGGCGAAAAGCATTCAGAAGAGCATTGCATGCAAGAGGCCTAATGAATAGGAATATCAACATTCAAGACCCACAGAACCCAATATAGTCATACAGTCATAATAAATATATTATTGATGAATAAAATGCTGTTTATTTGTTGTACTTTTATTAAAACGATACAAAACTAACGGTGACAGAGAGCTGTTTGGAGCCTGAGCCGCCACTAGGGGGAGAACGTCCGCCGTGTGAGGGGAGGAAGTGTCCTCGGTAAGGGGAGACGTCGGCCATTTTGTTGGAGCCCGGAAAACCTTGAGAAGGGATTTTTCCTACATAAAGAAATTTCCCGGAGGGGCTGTGAGGCTGGAGAGTGTGTGCCCAGTGAGGAGGAGGTAATAATGTCTTTTTATTATGACAAAAGGAGGTCCCAACACTCTGTGTGGATTGGATGGGGGTATCATGTCACCTCCACAAATCTTCCTGCACGTCCCCCTGATGTGGAGAACATTAGATGGTCCTCATTTCTGGGGGTGGGGTATTCTCTGGAAAAACAGAACGTCCGGCTTCGCTTTTCCGCAATCTGATAAATCATGCGCATCCGTAACGCACATTACGTGAAAAGGGTGATGCACCGCGCCGCACCATGCAGTAGTGCATTGCGTTTGCAAAAAAAAAAGGACCAGCTGCTGAGTTTATTGCAATGAGGTGCGTTGGTGGCCTATTTAAAATGTATTGACTGCCTTTGCACGATAATGTGTGTTACGTTAAACGCAAACCCCGTCTTAGGGATCAATTACACTTTACCCTCTTAAAAGTGACCCAAATTTGAGCCTTTTTTAGTGTGCGTTAGACAGGCGGCGAGGGTGTTATGTCGCCTCTATATACTGCCTGTTTTAACCCCTAAAACCCTGCAGTTTCAGCTCTGCCCTGTTCCTGTAAATGGGCCGCGGGTGCAACTGCTCATTGAAAACGATGGTGGGAATAACTTTTGCGGCAGCAATGCAAAGCATCGTGGCCAGGGCATGTGTGCACCCCATCCGCTGCCTTTGAGCTCCTGGCACCTCCTCTTCTCGAGTGCCCCATTGGAGAGCCGCTCTCCCTCGGGGGGCACTCGTGCGTGCGCGCTCCCGTGTCCTGCTGCTGCGTCCATTGACACAGACAGCAGGACTCGGCCCCGCCCCCCCAGCTCCCGCGTCATTGGATTTGATTGACAGCAGTGGGAGCCAATGGCTGTGCTGCTATCAATCTATCCAATTTAGGACCCAAGACACCGGCTGGAGCTGGTGTGCTCGTCCCCGTCGCTGGAAAGACCGGGTTCAGGTAAGTAAAAGGGGGGCTCTGGGGGGCTGCTGCATCTCAGGAGGTTTTTCACCTTAATGCATAGAATGTATCAAGGTTAAAAACCTTAAGGGTTTACAACCCCTTTAACTGCTTGCCGACAGTATACTGTATATGTATACTGTATGCTCTCCTGGGCAGGATCACGTGCTTGGACACAGCGCGAGCCAATCAGCAGATCTGGCGGACGCAATATCAGCCGGGACCCACCGATTTTTTTTTTTTGGGACACAGTCAGAATGTAAACAAGGCAGATCGCCATTCTATGAGAAGGGAAGGTTGTGATCCTGAGTTCCTGCAAAGCAGTAACACGGATCTCTGCCTTCCCATAGTACAAGCACAGGTTAGGCACACAGTTAACCCCTTGATTGCCCCTGATGTTAACCCCTTCCCTGCCAGTGTCCAAAGTTCACCCGAAGTTGCCTTCATTCTTCCTTCATTACTTCATTTTTTTTTCGTGTGATTTGGGTTCTTTTATAACCAATTAACTAGAAGTTGTTTTTAATTGTTACATTTTATAAACTTTTTTTACACATTAACAATTGATTCACATGGACAGATGTTATGTGTTTTTGCATGATTACTTAATAATGTGTTTTTAGGTTTGCGCAATCATCTTTTTTCTTTCTATATATGTTGAATTAAGTATTTAATTCTTGGAGATAGCAGCATACGTTTACACATTTTTTTCAATTTTTCACTTATAATATCATATTTTATATAATATTGATCAAATCATTAAGATCGGTAAGCGCAGACTAACTAAACTATATACCGTACCTTAGTTCAAAACTCCCTATACAGAGAGGAGACACCTGTAGATGAAAACAAACTGTGCAGCTTTGACCAAAGTTAAATAAAGGCCTTGCTATAGGTTGTAGGCCATTTACGTACCTCATGAAGCCTGACAGGAAAATTCCTGGAACATTGGTAAAAGAGACCTAGCTGTTCACCAGGTGCGAGCTCTCCAACTCTGAGCTCAGAGCTACTGCATAAGGCCCCTTTCACACTGGCGCAGTGTGTGCATCAGCGGTAAAGCGGCCCTTTACCGTCAATTTTGTGGTGATATTCGGCCACTAGCGGGGGCGCTTTTACCCCCCCCCCCCCCGCTGGCGGCCGAGAAAGGGTTAAAAAAACTGCCGCAAAAGGGTTAAAACCACCGCAAAGCGCTGCTGCGGCAGCGCTATGCCGGCGGTATAGCCGCGCTGCCCCATTGATTTCAATAGGCAGGAGCGTTATACACACCGCTTCTTCACCGCTCCAAAGATGCTGCTACCCTGTTTCCCCAAAAATAAGACCTAGCGTGAATGTCAGTGATGGCTGCAATATAAGCCCTACCCCCCAAATAAGCCCTAGTTAAAGGTCTTATTTTCAGGGTAGGGCTTATTTTCGGGGAAACAGGGTAGGGCTTATTTGGGGGGTAGGGCTTATATTGCAGCCATCACCGACAATCACGATAGGTCTTGTTTTCGGGGAAACAGGGTAGCAGGACTTTTTTTTGCGTCCTGCCAGCACACCACTCCAGTGTGAAAGCCCTCAGGGCTTTCACACTGGAGAGGAAGCAGCGGCTCTTTCAGGGAGCGCTTTGCAGGCGCCATTTTTAGCGCTATAGCGCCTGCAAAGCGCCCCAGTGTGAAAGGGGTCTTAGAGGCGAGAAAGTGCATGATAGGGGGTTTGAATCAGGGAAAGAGCTCATTCCTGTGATGTTGGAGGTGAATAGCAACAGCTGAGAGTGTCTTAGCAACGTTCTAGGAGTTTTTCAGTCAGGCTTCATGAGGTAAACGGCCTACACCTATACACATTTTTCAACTTTGGTCAAAGCGCAACAGTAGGTTTTCATCTACAGACACCCCTTATCTGCATAGAGCAGTTTTTTGGTAAAGGTGAACTACGCCTTTAAAACCTTCCTGCCCGGCCCATAGCAGAATGATTGCCGGGCGGTGGTTTTGCCATCCTGTCTGGACGTCATATGATGTTCTTTGTATTATGCCGCTTGTGATCGCCCCCCGGGGGGGGCAAGCAGTGCAGCATTCAGTGGTGAGCTTGGGTAAAGAGCTGATGACGTAGACTCTTTACCATGTGATCAGCTGTGTCCAATCACAGCTGATCACATGTAAACAAATGCAGGTTATTGGCATTCCTTTCCTCAGCGCTGTCAGTGTCTGAGGAAAGAAACAATGATAAGAATGATGATCAGTGCCCTAATTATCAGTGCAGCCCCATCAGTGTCCATAAGTGCCGCCTTATTAGTGTAGCCTTATCACTGCCCATCAGTGCAGCTTATAAGCGACCATTAGTACAGCCTCATTATTGCCCATTAGTGTAGCTTATCAGTGCAAATTATCAGTAACCATCAGTACAGCCTCATCATTGCCCATCAGTGCAACTTATCAGTGCAGCTTATCAGTGACTATCAGTACAGCCTCATCACTGCCCATCAGTGCAGCTTATCAGCGCCAATCAGTACAGCCTCATTATTGCCCATTAGTGTAGCTTATCAGTGCAGCTTATCAGTAACCATCAGTACAGCCTCATCATTGCCCATCAGTGCAGCTTATCAGTGACTATCAGTACAGCCTCATCATTGCCCATCAGTGCAACTTATCAATGCAGCTTATCAGTGACTATCAGTACAGCCTCATCACTGCCCATCAGTGCAGCTTATCAGCGCCAATCAGTACAGCCTCATTATTGCCCATTAGTGTAGCTTATCAGTGCAGCTTATCAGTAACCATCAGTACAGCCTCATCATTGCCCATCAGTGCAGCTTATCAGTGACTATCAGTACAGCCTCATCATTGCCCATCAGTGCAACTTATCAATGCAGCTTATCAGTGACTATCAGTACAGCCTCATCACTGCCCATCAGTGCAGCTTATCAGCGACCATCAGTACAGGCTCATCATTGCCCATCAGTGCAGCTTATCAGTTCAGCTTATCAGTGACTATCAGTACAGCCTCATCATTGCCCATCAGTGCAACTTATCAGTTCAGCTTATCAGTGACTATCAGTACAGCCTCATCAATGCCCATCAGTGCAGCTTATTAGTGCCCATCGGTGCAGCCTCAACAGTGTCCATCAATGCAGCCTCATCAGTGCACCCATAGGAGAAGCCCAGCCAAACGAGCTCAGGCTGGACTTCTCCTTTAATGGTGGGGGGGTGGATGGGGATCAATAGTGTCTTGGTATAATTTTGAGAAGATTTGATTATATTCTAGTGACTTTTCAGATCCTTCATTTCATGCACAGATTTAAGCACACTAGAGGAGTGGGGAGTATATGGAAGGACCCAAGGATCTGTAGAAGTACATCACGATGGCGAGCCGGTCGCCCCTCACATCACCGGGTAAGAGGAGACTTTCATTTCTTGTAAAGGAGAGAAGAGTATTGAGGATCCCCCTAGATACACACATCCTCTGATATAAAGACATAGAAACAATGTATTCAGTCAGTGTGTGTGTGTTTCCTACAGATGGATCCAGTAATGGGAACCCACCAGAGAGATGTCCCCATCCTCTGTATTCCCGGGACTCCACACAGGAACATCAGGAGATCCCTCAGGATGACGAGGTAGCTGATCATAACAAATAAGATTCTTCTATTACTTTCAGTTATACATCTGTTTTTGTTAAATTATGATCTGTTTTGTCTTATTAAGAATTTTGGCCTGGTTGTGGTTAAAGTCGAAGAGGAAGAAGAGACATATATGATGGGTGAAGACCCGTGTAAGGAGGAGGATGAAATCCCTCCAGAGATCAGCACAGGTGAGGAATAAACACTAAATCCAGAGAAGAGTCCCAGATTCTCCTTGTTCAGTCACTACAACAATCTCTTATTTTTACAGGCACCCCAAACAAAAAAATCTACAAAAACGCACTTGACTCTGTGCCAAAAAAGACAAATAAGCTACTTTGGTGCCAAACGCGTTGCGTCCCTCAGGTGTGAATGCATTCTCAATGCAGAGGAGAGTCTCAGATTCTCCTTGTTCAGTCACTACAACAATCTCTTCTTCTCCCCCCTCCTCTGTCAGTAGACAGTAATGGGGGAACACTATAGGGGAGGGAATGAATTAAGCTTTGTGCTGTGTCGGTGTTGTGCCACGACTGTAACTCACATGCACAGGAGTGACATCATCATGGCTCAGCCATTTAAACAGTTGGAGCCCCGCAAGTTTTTTTTTTTCCCAGGACTGAACTAACGCTTTAACCACTTCCCTATCAGGCCAATTCTGGCATTTCTCTCCTACATGTAAAAATCACTTGTTATTGCAATTTGCTACGTCACATGGTATTTGCGCAGCAATTTTTCAAACCATTTTTTTTTTTTTAACTAAATACACCTAAATTAATTTAAATGCAAAAAAGCACAATAAATAACCCAATTTTTGGTAAAATTATAAAAGATGATGTTATGTTGAGTAAATAGGTACCTAACACGTCACTCTTTAACCACTTAAGGACCGCCTCATGCCGATATACGTCGGCAGAATGGCACGGCTGGGCACATCAAAGTACAGGTACGTTGCTCCTTAAGAGCCCAGCCGTAGGTCGGGACCCGCGACCTGGTCCTGAGCTCCGAGACCGTGGCCGTGGGTCCCGATCGCCACCGGTGTCCCGCGATCGGGTCGCAGAGCTGAAGAACGGGGAGAGGTAAGTGTGAACAGACCTATCCCCATGCTTCCGAGTGAGACTGTCATTGATCGTCTGTTGCCTGTCATAGGGAAAGACGAACAGTGATGTCACACGCCAAGTAAAAAAAAAACACATAGGTCACACTTAACCCCTACACAGCCCCCCAGTTAACCCCTTCACTGCCAGTGACATTTTTACAGTAATCAATGCATTTTTAATCGCACTGATCGCTGTATTAATGCCAATTGTCCCAAAAATGGGTCAAAATTGTCCGATGTGTCCGCCATAATGTCGCAGTCACAATAAAAATAGCCGCCATTACTAATAAAAAACAAATTATTAATAAAAATGCCATAAAACTATCCCCTATTTTGTAGATGCCTTTAACTTTTGCGCAAACCAATCAAATGCTTATTGCGATTTTTTTTTTTGATTTTTTTTTACCAAAAATATGTAGAAGAATACGTATCGGTCTAAACTAAGGAAACAAAAAGTTTTTTTTAATATATTTTTTGGGGATATTTATTATAGCAAAAAGTAAAAAATATTGCATTTTTTTCAAAATTGTCGCTCTATTTTTGTTTATAGCGCAAAAAATAAAGACTGCAGAGGTGATCAAATACCACCAAAAGAAATCTCTATTTGTGGGAAAAAAGGACGTCAATTTTGTTTGGGAGCCACGTCGCACGACCGCGCAATTGTCAGTTAAAGCGACGCAGTGTCGAATCGCAAAAAGGGGGCCTGGTCCTTTGGCTGCAAATTGGTCCGGGGCTTAAGTGGTTAAAATTGCGCACATTCGTGGAATGGCTCCAAACTACTTAAAAATCTCCATAGGCATCACTTTAACCACTTCAGCCCCGGACCATTTGGCTGCCCAAAGACCAGAGCGTTTTTTTTTGCGATTCGGCACTGCGTCACTTTAACTGACAATTGCGCGGCCGTGCAACGTGACTCCCAAACAAAATTTACGATCTTTTTTTCCCCACAAATAGAGCTTTCTTTTGGTGGTATTTGATCACCTCTGCCGTTTTTTTATTTTTTGCGCTATAAACAAAAAAAGAGTGACAATTTTTGAAAGAAAAAAGCATTATTTTTAACTTTTTGCTATAATAAATATCCCCCAAAAAATATATAAAAAAAGTATATTTCCTCAGTTTAGGCCGATACGTATTGTTCTACATATTTTTGGTAAAAAAAAATCGCAATAAGCGTTTATTGATTGGTTTGCGCAAAAGTAATAGTGTCTACAAAATAGGGGCTAGTTTAATGGCATTTGTATTAATAATTTTTTTTTTTTTACTAGTTATGGCGACCATCTGCGTTTTTTATCGTGACTGCGAAAAGATCGGACACCTTTGGCGCTATTTTGGGACCAAAAATTGGGGCATTTATACAGCGATCAGTGCTATAAAATCGCATTGATTACGGTATAAATGTCACTGGTCGGGAAGGGGTTAATACTAGGGGGTGATTAAAGGGTTAACTGTGTGTCCTAGGAGTGAATCTAACTGTAGGGGGAGGGGACTCACAAGGGGAGGAGCCCGATCGGTGTTCCTCTGTACTAGGTAACGGTCTTGTCTCCTCCCCTCTGACAGGATGCGGATCTGTGTGTTTACACACACAGATCCACGGTCCTGCTCAGTTAACGGGCAATCGCGGGTGCCCGGCAGGATGTTGCGGCCGCCGGGCACGCACATCGGGTCCCGAGTCCCCCAGATGGCCGGGAAGCCCAGGACGTCATATGACGCCCGCCCAGGATGGGAGATCCCATCTGCAGACGTCATATGACAATGGGCGGTATTGAAGTGGTTAATAAAATAAGATTGAACTAAAAAAATAAAAGTCCATAAATCTATCCCCTGTTTTGTAGGCGCTATAACTTTTGCGCAAACCAATCAATATACGCTTATTGTGATTTTTTTTAACAAAAATATGTAGAAGAATACATATTTTGCCTAAACTGATGAATAAATTTGTTTTTAAAAACTTTATTTTTTTGGATATGTATTATAGCAGAAAGTAAAAAAATATATATATATATATAATATACACACATATATTATATACACACACATATATATATATATATATATATATATATATATATATATATAAAAATAAAAAAATATATATTTTTCGTATAGTGTATGGCCAGCATAAGGCTGGCCATACATGTTCAATTTTCCTTTAGATTTACCTTAAAATATGTAGTGCAAGGGCCTACCTAATTGGAACTATTGAAAGTTGTTTAGTTTTGACCTCATAATTATATGTTTTTGGTAAATCGTACAAAAGAATTGAACATGTATGGACAGCCTAAATGACATTCGTAAAAAACATTATCACTTTTCACTTACATGTCAATATGTGTGTTTCCTGCAGATGAATCTTATGACATAAATACACCTGACAGATGTCCGAGCCCTCCTAATTCCCAGGATTTGACACCGGAACGTCCCAGGACTCCACACAGTGATCAGGTACCTACAATTTGACTTCTTATCAACTAATACAGGTCATGGTTGAAGCTGGCTAAGAGCCATGCAGAGTATGTCACACGCCTATCAACTGCAAATGCTAGGATTGTACCCTCTGCTTCTGAAGACCTTGTCTGTTTGGGCACTGCACTGCTCTTCCATTGAAAGAGTTCTCCACCTTCCTCTGAACTTTTAAAATGCCAAGAGTTGCAGTAGAAATCTGCTATGGGATCTTCCTCCCCATTTTTATGTACCGTATGCACTCGAGTATAAGCCGAGGCACCTAATTTTACCACAAAAAACTGGGAAAACGTGTTGACCCGAGTATAAGCCTAGGGTGAGAAATGCGCTGCTACTGTAAGTGGAAAAGACGGTCAACAATGCCCATTTGCATGCCTCACTGTGCCCATTTGGAGCCATAGGTCCCCTGAACTTCAAACTTGGTAGTTAAGGGTTCCTAGATGCCCCCTAGCTGCAGCCAAAGTTTGGGGTCTCTGGACCCAAAGGGTCCCGAAATGACATTGCTGCAGATAGACATAGTTGACCGACTTTGGGGCCCTGTATCTGGGGGCCACTTGGTGCTAGGAACCCCATCTTTGGATATGTTGTAGTTATGGTTGCCACCTCATCCCTTTAAACCCAAACACATATTAATGACACAGGTTCTGTGGCTGATTAAGATGGTAATTAAAGTCACTTGGTGCCTTATCTGCATTTAATTAGCCACAGAACCTGTATAATTCAAAGGTGTTCGGGTTTAAAGGGATGAGGTGGCAACTCTAGTTGTAGTGCTAGTTACACTGGGTTTGCATACCAAATTGGGGTTCCTAGCACCAAGTGGCCCCCGAGATACGGGGTCCCAAAATCGGTTCGGAAAATGTCAAGCACTTTTCTGCAGCAGAGAATGAAATTTTACGTCCCGACTTTGAGGCCCCGTATCTCGGGGTCACGTGGTGTTAGGAACCCCATCTTTGGATATGCAAACCCAGTGCAACTAGCACTACCACATATCCAAAGATGGGGTTCCTAGCATTAAGTGACCCCGAGATACGGGGCCCCAAACTCGGTCAACTGTGTGTGTCTATCTGCAGCAATGTCATTTCGGGGCTCTTTGGGACCCTAGTTCCACTGGGTTTGCATACCAAATTGGGGGTTCCTAGCACCAAGTGGCCCCGAGATACGGGGCCCCAAAGTCGGGTCGGAAAATGTCATTCTCTGCTGCAGAAAATTGCTTGACTTGAGTATAAGCCGGGGGGGGGGGGGGGGGGCATTTTCAGCACAAAAAAAATGTGCTGAAAAACTTGGCTTATACTCGAGTATATACGGTAATAAAAAGCTGACACCGATTACAAAGTGTTTTTGCTGCTGTTGTGTTCGCATTTGGCAAATTTTACTTTTCCTGTACTGGTGACAGCATTTCTACGTAAAAAAGAAAGGAAATAGTTTTTCCTCTAGGTGGTCATAGGTGTCAATATAAACCTGACAGCAGATCTTGAACTAGCAATGGAATAAAATATGGTCACTTTGAAACGGACACGTTTTTCAGTTTTTTTATTTTATTTTGCAGAGCTTGCATGCAAGAGGTTTGCACACTTTTTGTATGAATGTTTACATTTGTTTCCATGAAATGCATGCACATCCTATTCCTGGGAAGTAATGGCAAGAAGACTCTGGATGGCTGCCCACCGAGAAGAATTAAAATCCTGTGCTTTTATTGCAAAAACGAAGATTACATCAAATAATCCACAGCAAGGGGGGTACAAGAAATCAACTGACGCGTTTCGCACTGAGATCAGTGCTTACTCATAGCTATCCACAGCACCTGGGGCTCCCTGATCAGGAAGACGAGCAGCTGCCTTGGAGGGCTGTCCTGGAGCGGTGGTTTCCCTTCTCTCTTAGACATCTTATTTCCTGGACAGAAGTGCTTTTTAAAGCGGCACAGCTCTGGATTATTCTCTGAATAGGCTACATTGTATTGATTGCATCAACTTAGCGTTTAAAAAAGCGCCTGTAAAACGCTTGAAAGAAGCCCCATCTGCAATCCCAATGTGAAATTCCAAGTGCTTTAGGAGCCCTTTCACACTGCCAGCGCCGAACAACACTCGTAAAGCGCCGCTTAAACTAGCGGCGCTTTACCAGCGTTTTTCGAGCGCTAGTGGGTCGCTTTTAACCCCTGCTAGTGGCCAAATAAAGGGTTAAAAGCGCCCACATAGTGCCGCTGCCAAAAGCGTTTTGCAGGCGCTTCCCATTGATTTCAATGGGAAGGGGCGCTTTAGGAGCGGTGTATTCACCACTCCAAAAGCGCTGCAAAGAAGCTGCTTGCAGGACTTTTTTTGACGCCCTGCCAGCGCAGCGCCTCAGTGTGAAAGCACTCAGGCTTCCACATTGGGATTGCAGTTGAGGCTTCTTTCAGGCGCTTTACAGGCGCTTATTTTAACGCTAAAGCGCCTGAAAAACGCCATAGTGTGAAAGGAGTCTCAGTGTGAAAGCACTCAGGCTTTCACATTGGGATTGCAGATGAGGCTTCTTTCAGGCGTTTTACATGCGCTTTTTTTTTTTAACGCTAAAGCGCCTGAAAAACGCCCCAGTGTAAAAGGGGTCTAAAGAAGAAGTGCATCATGCTTTGAAAATGGGCTTCAGCAGCTGGTTGTTGTTGATGACCCTCTGTGTACGTTACAGGCCATTCATAACATGGTCCATTCATAAAAGCTCGCCGCTGGAAGGTGCTTCAGACAAATCCAAGTGATTTAGAAGACAAGGAACTTCACACAATTTCTTAAGAGTCCACTTTGTATTTTATCATAGTATACTAAAAGAAATAAGCCAACTCGTTTTAAGGGCTCTAAGGAGCCCCTTCATCGGGGCAACAAGAATACAAGCAAATTTATGAAAAATCATTTAGACTGTTCAAGAAAGGTATTTATATATCCTATCGTGGGACTAACTGGATGATAAGATTTGGTTTGTCTCCTGTGTCATTTCAGGAAGATACTCTGATTAAAGTTGAAGTGAAAGAAGAAGAAGATGATGAAGAAGAGGCATCTGTTAGTGATGATGAGCCGTATAAGGGGGAAGAAATTTCTCCAGAGATCCTCACAGGTGAGGAATAAACACTAAATCCAGAGAAGAGTCCCAGATTCTCCTTGTTCAGTCACTACAACAATCTCTTCTTCTCCCCCCTCCTCTGTCAGTAGACAGTAATGGGGAGACAGTATGTGCCCAGTGGGGGAGTCAGGAGCCATCAGCCTCTATTAGATTCTGTTTTCCAATGTCAGTGGCAGCACTGGTAACTGTTTGCACAGCACAGAAGTACAGTTTTTGAACCTTAACCACCTGAGATCCGCGCTATAGCCGAATGACGGCTACAGCGCGGATCTAAGATGCCGGGACGACGTCTATTGACGTCGTCCGGGCCACGAGCTGCCTGCGCGCCCCCTGAAGGGCGCGCGCTCTGTGATCAGCGAGTCTGTGAGACTCGCTGGATCACAGATCCGAGTAAGGGGTCGATCCCAACCCCCCTTACCACGTGATCAGCTGTCAGCCAATGACAGCTCATCATGTGATAATAACAGAGCCGGTAATCGGCTTTTTTTCCTCCTCGCGCTGACAGCGTTAGGAGAAAAAAATAAAGCCCCGATCACTGCAATGTGCCCAGGGTCCATGGTGCCCACCTTTGCCTAATAAAAGTGCCGCCTGCCAGTGCCCACTAGCTCCACCTGTCAGTGCCCACAGTGCCATCTGTCAGGGCCCACAGTGCCAGTGCTGCACATCAGTGTCACATACCAGTGCTCATCAGTGTCCCCTACCAGTGCCCATCAGTGCCATCCATCAGTGCCCATCCGTGCCACCCATCAGTGCCATCTTTGCTGTGCCCATCAGTACCGACTTATCTGTCCCCACCAGTGCAGCCTATCAGTGCCCACCAGTGCAGCCTATCAGTGCCCACCAGTGCAGCATATCATATCATATATATATTTTTTTCTTTTAATTTTCCATCTTTTTTTGTTTGTTTAGCAAAAAATCAAAACCCCAGCTGTGATTAAATACCACCAAAAGAAAGCTCTATTTGTGGGAAAAAAATTATAAAAATTTCATTTGGGTACAGTGTTGTATGACCGCGCAATTGTCATTCAAAGTGCGTCAGCGCCAAAAGCTGAAAATTGGTCTGGTCACGAGGGGGGTTTAAGTGCCCAGTAATCAGGTGGTTAAAGGATGTACGATATGTAGACAGGACTCGATTCAAGTTTACCCCCAAAAAAAACTCTACCCCTCTAGAGCATACATAAGTGGTAAATCTTTTATTTATTTTGTTCCTGTAGCAAGAAACCGCCTTTATTATTCCCTGTAACTTCATCACCAGGTTTGTTTCAGGGGCAGCTGCTAGGAGATAAGTTCCTATTGATGAAGGCATGCTCCTAGAACTACATCTCCCAAGATCCCTCTATGCATAGTATGTGGGCAGGATCAGTCAAGGCAGCAGCATTGATTTGCTGGGAAATAAATCAATGTATGTACCGTATATACTCAAGTATAAGCCGAGTTTTTCATCACATTTTTTTTGTGCTGAAATGCCCCCCTCGGCTTATACTGGAGTCAAGCATTTTTCTGCAGCAGAGAATGGCATTTTCCGACCTGACTTTGGGGCCCCGTATCTCGGGGCCACTTGGTGCCAGGAACCCCAAATTGTGCAAACCCAGAGGAACTAACACTACAACATATCCAAATTTGGGGTTCCTAGCACCAAGTGGCCCCGAGATACGGGGCCCCAAATTCGGTTTGCAAAATGTCATTCTCTGCTGCAAAAAAGTGATTGACATTTTCCGATCCGACTTTGGGGCCCCGTATCTGGGGGGCACTTGGTGCTAGGAACCCCAAATTTGGTGTGCAAACCCAGAGGAACTAGCACTACAACATATCCATTTTGGAGTTCCTAGCACCAAGTGGCCCCGAGATAGGGGGCCCCAAAGTCGGTCAACTGTGTCCATCTTCAGCAATGTCATTTCGGGACCCTTTGGGTCCAGAGACCCCAAATTTTGGCTGCAGCTAGGGGGCATCTAGGGACCTATGGCTGCAAATGGGCACAGTGAGGCTGCAAATGGGCATTGTTGACCCTCTTTCCCACTTACAGTAGCTGCGCATTTCTCACCCTAGGGTTATACTCGAGACAATACATTTCCCCATTTTTTTGTGGTAAAATTAGGTGCCTCGGCTTATATTTGGGTCGGCTTATACTCAAGTATATACGGTATGTAAAGGCGGGCTGCAGATAGGTGATGTTCTATAGTTTAAAGGGCAGGTCTGAAAACACTGCAAGGGATTTCAAAGCAGCAGAGGCAGTGTGTTGTCAGCCAAAACAGGACGTTTGGAGCTCACTGGATTTCTGGCAGATCAAAAAGTATTTTTTTGTACTTGCAGCATTTTGTTTTGCTTTGCCTCTTTTAAGGTTCTTTGCAGCAAAAGCAAGGAAGCATAAAAACGTCTGTAGTGTATTAATATTATTATTATTATATAGCACCAACAGTTTCTGCAGGGCTTTATATTATAAAGGGAGACAATACAGTAACAATACAATTCAATACAAGAGGGTTAGAATTAATATGATTTAATAAACATAAAAAAATGCTGTACATACTAATTGTAAGAAAAAACAATTCAAGACATACAACACGCATGAGAAGGAAGTGTCACCAGCACACCAGGCTCTCCAAAATTGGGTCCAAAATGTTAATCACATAGTATCAAAAAAATAAATAGAAGCAACGTTTCGGAGCCACGCAGGACCCCTTCCTTCATCAGGCATGTGACAAATTGTGATAAAAACAGTCCACTGTTTAAAGAACCATTCACCAATCAGTGCAAAGAGGAAATAACCCCCAGCCCACCCTCTGACATCCAATGGCATCATATCCCTTCCATAAACCTGTGTGTTTGCTTCCTATTTACATAAAACAGCCATCAGGCTGTCATAACCACTTTGGCCAGAGTGGATCAGTGTACTAATATTCTGTTCATACTAAAATGAATCCGATTTGCACAGAGAACTAACCTGCAATTGCAGCCTCATCAAACGTGTCTGTTCCTTTCCTTGTGTACTTCCGCTTGGCTGTTTACTACCGTTGCTCAGTGATCATTAGGGGCTTGACTTTCTCCTCCAATCTGGTGACACGCTATGCACATGTGCCCTAGGGGATCAATATGTTAATGCAGACGGCAGCACTCTGGGGCTATATGAAAAAAAAAAAAAAAAGCGAGACCCGAGTGTGAAAGTGAGTCATGGCCGCTGCATCTCGAAACTTTGCTTCTATTTATTTTTTTGATCCTATGTGATTAAAGTTTTGGACCCAATTTTGGAGATCCTGGTGGGCTGGTGACACTTCCTTCTCATGATTGCAGTCAGTTCCAGCCGTTGGTCACTTCAGCACCCAATCTAAGATACAGCCGTTTGTGCAGGAACGCGTGCGTTGGGAGTATTGCATTGGAGATACAACACGCGTGTACACACTAACTATCCTTCCTAGCGAATGAGCGTGAATACAATAATGCCGCGTACACACGATCGGAATTCTCGTCGGAAAAAACTCTGACGGTTTTTCCAACGGAATTCCGCTCAAGCTGTGTTGCCTACACACGATCACACCAAATTCCGACGGTCAATAACACAGCTGCTTAAAACACGTTCGACAGCACTATAAAAGGGAAGTTTAATGCTTCTGAGCATGCGTCGAATTGTTTCTGAGCATGCGTCGAATTGTTTCCGAGCATGCGTCGGAATTTTGCGCGTCGGAATTGCATACACACGATCAGAAAATCCGATAGGTTTTCCGTCTGAAAAATTGAAAACAGGTTCTCAAGTCAAAGTCCGTCAGAAATTCCGACAGAAAAAGACCGTTGGGCATACACACGGTCGGGAGATACGATGAAAAGCTCCCATCGGACTGTTTCCATCGGAAATTCCGTCCGTGTATACGCCACATAAGAGTAAGCTAAGAAGTTACTTAACTCTGGTTATAGTAGTAGCTTCACAATCTCCATAGGCAACCAGGACCCCTTGCTGTACTCTACTAGCGACTGCAGGAAATTGGGTGAGAGCGTCATCTTCAGGTTGTAGTTTCTTCTGGCACAGACCTTCCTAGGTTATATCATTATGGAGTCCCTTCTGTCAGCTTACCCTGCAAGCCTTTTAATTGGAAAGTTTAGATAGACAGTCCCACGTGGGTGTATCCTTTTCTGCCTTAGTTTGTATAGGTGAATATTTCCCAACTCAAGCTTTAGATGACACTGTTGTATCATACATGCCATAGGTCATATATGCCAAAAGGTCAAGCTGTTGTTGACCTTGGTTACAGAATTCCTTTAACAATGAGAGCATCTAACTGCCAACTGATTTTTGCCCAACATACAACAATAGTATCTATGTTCCCACTGCATCAGAGGACAGTTTGTGCAAACATTTCCAATGGCAGTTGTTTAAGACGTATGTGCTATCTATCTATCTATCTATCTATCTATCTATCTATCTATCTATCTATCTATATCAGGGCTTGACAAATTTGCTTGGAATCTAGGAGACAGCTAAAAAAGTTAGGGGCCAGGTTTTCTTTTCTTTTTTTTTTTTTTTAACGACATGTAGACGAGTGAGGGGAAGATGCCCCCGCCTGTCTCCAAGTCATTGCAGGGCAGAAGCGACTTCAAATCGTCACTTCTGCCCATAGCTCTTAAAAAGGGACATTTTTTTTATTTTTTTTAAAATGGCAATTTTTTTTTTTGCATTTTAGTGTAAATATGAGATCCGAGGTCTTTTTGACCCCAGATCTCATATTTAAGAGGTCCTGTCATGCTTTTTTCTATTACAAGGATGTTTACATTCCTTGTAATAGGAATAAAAGTTACACATTTTTTTTTTCAAAAGAACAGTGAAAAAATTAAAAGTTAAAAAAAATAAGAAAAAAAAAATAATTTTGAACGCGCCCCGTCCCGCCGAGCTTGTTTGCAGAAGAGTAGTGCCCGCATATGAAAGCGGTGTTCAAACCACACAAGTGAGGTATTGACGGTAGAGCGAGAGCAATAATTCTAGCCCTAGACATCCTCTAACTCAAAACATGCAACCTGTAGAATTTTTTAAACGTCACCTATGGAGATTTTAAAGGGTAAAAGTTTGTCACCGTTCCACGAGCAGGCAAAATTTTGAAGCGAGACATGTTTGGTATCAATTTACTCGCCGTAACATTATCTTTCGCAATATAAAAAAAAAATTGGGCAAACTTTACTGTTGTGTTATTTTTTAATTAAAAAAAGTATTTTTTCCCAAAAAAAGTGCGCTTGCAAGTCCGCTGCGCAAATACGGTGTGACAGAAAGTATTGCAACGACCGCCATTTTATTCTCTAGGGTGTTAGAAAAATACGTATATATAATGTTTGGGGGTTCTAAGGGAAGGAGATAGGCAGGCAGTGAAAACAAAACAGCTCCATTAGCATTGCTGGGTGTCATACCAACGGCCACCACAAGAGGGCGCCAGATTCTAGAAGGTACCATAGGACTGCACAAGGCCGGGGCCTCAATTACCGGCCGGCGCGGCCCACTACTATGGAGACAGGATACCCCCAGCTGTGCTGCCCAGGCGCCAGGTCGCTAATTCTAGTCGCCGATGGCGACCTGGCGCCCGGTATTCGTCGAGCACTGATCTATATATATATATATATATATATATATATATATATATATATATATATATATATATATAAAATCAAGCGCAACACACATTTTTTAAAAGAATGGAGCAACGTTCATGTATTGCAGAGATATACTGAATGAATGAATGTGTTTTGCATTCCTGTGGAGGAAAGTTCTAATGTTTTGCCATGACAAGCTGTTTAGAGTTTATAGAATTATCCTGACAATTATCTTTTTTCATTTCTAGGGGGTGAAGCATCCTCATCTTTTGATTCCACCTCTGATCAAAGAGCTCCCACACAACCATATTCTTGTTCTGACTGCGCTAAATGTTTTTCCCGGAGAGCCTATCTTATTAGACACCTGAGGACTCACACAGGGGAGAAGCCGTATTCCTGTTTTGAATGTGGGAGATGCTTTGCCCAGAGTCAAGACCTTATCGCACACCGCCGAACCCACACCGGGGAGAAGCCGTATCCGTGTACAAAGTGCGGAAAGCGTTTTGCCATTAAATCCACTCTTGCCAGGCATAAGAAAGTTCATACGGGAGACAAGCCATATTCCTGCTCAGAGTGCGGAAGACACTTTAGAGAAAAATGGAATCTTCTCATCCACGAGAGGACTCATGCGCCTAGTAAGCCGTTTTCCTGTTCAAAATGTGGAGAATCTTTTAACCGGAGAGCAAACTTTATCTCACACCGAAGATCTCACGTAGGAGCGGGGTCACATTCCTGTCCTGAGTGTAAGAGATCTTTTTATTTTAAATCACGTCTTGTTGCACACCAGAGAACGCACATGAGGGAGAAGCCATATAAATGTTCTGTGTGTGGGAAATGTTTTAGATGGAAAACAACTCTTCTGAAACATGCAAAAGTTCACTCGGAGGAGAAGCCGAGTTCTGAACATGAGACATCTGTTACAAAGAAACCATCTACTGATAAGCAGCAAAAATCTCAAACGGTTGAGATGCGATTTTCCTGTTCCGAATGCGGGAAGCTCTTTCCTTTTAAATCCCGACTTGTCGTTCATCAGAGGGCTCACACGGGGGAGACGCCGTATTCGTGTTTCAGATGCGGAAAAAGGTTTTGTTGGAAATCAGGGCTTGTCAAACATGCAAAAGTTCATGCTGGGGAGAAGTTGGATCCTGAACAAGAGTTGGCTCTTGCACAGCAAAAATCTTCTACAGATGGGAAGCCGTTATCCTGTTCCGAGTGCGGGAAGTGTTTTACTGTTAAGTCTCGTCTGCGTGTACATCAGAGAACTCACACCGGAGAGAAACCATATCCTTGTTCAGAGTGCGGGAAATGTTTCTCTGCTAAGTCACGCCTTCTTATACATCAGAAAGCTCACACCGGGGAGAAGCCATATGCCTGTAAGGAATGCGGAAAGTGTTACGTAGATAAATATCTTCTTCAGCGACACCAAAAAAGCCACGTTGTTGTTAAGCCCTTTTCATGTTCTCAGTGTGGGAAAAGTTTCCTGCAGAAATCCACTCTTATCACTCACGAAAAATATCACTCGGGGGACAAACCGTACCCCTGTGGGGAATGCGGAAAATGTTTCCTTATAAAAGAAAGACTGATTAGACACCAGATGAGTCACACAGGGGAAAGGCCATTCCCATGTGCCGAATGCGGGAAGTGTTTTATGCAGAAATCCGATTTTGTTAAACATTTTCGATCTCACACCGGGGAGAAGCCGTTCTCCTGTGCTGAATGTGGAAAAAGTTTCTCTAGAAGAGACAGACTTAGCAGACACCGAATGATTCACACCGGGGAAAGGCCATACTCGTGTTCTGAATGTGGGAAAAGTTTTATACAGAAAGCCGATTTTACTAAACATCAGAGATCCCACACGGGAGAGAAGCCATTTGCGTGTTCGGAGTGCGGAAAATGTTTTTCTTTAAAGCCCTCTCTGATCAAACATGAAAGAGTTCACACTGGGGAGAAGCCGTATTCATGTTCCGAATGTGGAAAGGAATTTATTGACAAAATTGCTTTTAACAGACATCAAAAAAGCCACGCCAGCCAAAAGCCTTTTCCATGTTCTCAATGTGGGAAAAGTTTTTTGTGGAAGTCGACTCTTTCCAAGCACCAAAACACTCATGCAAAGGTGAAATCGTAGTCATATTCCAATCATGGAAGGGTCTTCATAAGAAATCAGCTGTCCGTGCCCATGAACAAATTTGTAGATCGTGTGACAAATTTTTTGTCACTTGTATGCAATATTTTCTGTCCTGTGTAATATTTAAACAAGCCCACCAACACCTGCAAGCTAAACACTCGGTGACTTAAGCCCCATACACACGCTCGGATTATCCGAGGACCAGGTCGGTCGGATCCTGTCCGTCATACTTTGTCCGATGATGGTTTTGCGTACACACGGTCGGACAAAGTTGTCGGAAAATCCGATCATTCTGAACGTGGTGACGTTTGTTGCCTACGACGGGACTACGTAGAGGCTAGTAGCCAATAGCTTTGGTCTTGTAATGTGATCTGAGCATGCGTAGCACTTTGTCCGTCGGAATTCGCTACACACGATCGGATTTGGTGTGATCGGACTTTGTTGTCAAAAAATCTATCCAGCAGGAGATAGGACTTTGTCCGTCGGACAATCCGATGGAAACTGTCCGATGGTGCCTACACACGGTCGGAATTTCCGACAACATTGTCTGATAGGACAGAATCCATCGGAGAATCCGACCGTGTGTATGGGGCTTAAGGCCCCTTTCATACGACTTGTCCCACGATTTGGGACTGCAAAGTAGCATGACAAGTCGTTCCCCATGATTTCCAATGACAGCCATTCATATTAGTACGACTTCAAGTCGTTCCGACTTCAAAGTAGTCCCTGCACTGCTTTGGTCCGATTTTGATGCCACTTAAGGCCCGTACACACGATCGGACTTTTTGACAACCAACATGCAAATTAGCTGTTTTGGACCAACATCCGACCGTGTGTACGCCGAATCGGACCAACTTTTTCCAGGTTTCATCTGACTTTTGTTGGCTGTGCGAACGGACCAACTTTCTGCCAACAAAAGTCCGATGGACCAAAGTCCGACCGTGTGTACACGAAACCATCGGACTTTTGTACAAAGTACAAACACGCATGCTCAGAACCAATGCAAAAGATCAGACAACAATACAGAAGTTGACCAAAGGTGGCGCTGGAGTATTCGAACGTCCTCTTTTGAAGTGTCGTCAGTACGTTGAAACGTCACTACGTTCATGTTTGTTGCCTAAAAAGTCCGATCGTGTGTATGCAATACCAACTTGGGGCCAACGCCCTTTGGACAAAAATCCACAGGAAAGTTGGTCCAAGGTCCGATCGTGTCTATGAGGCTTTACACATGCATTCCTTGAAATCGTGGCAAAAATGGCGGCCGCGGATCGCGGCAAAATCGCGGTAAAATCACGCAACTTTGAAGTCGCACAAGTGTGAAAGGGGCCTTACTGTAATCTCATAAACATGTAAGTCAATAAAGTTAAAGTACATACACTACTTTTAGTGCGATCCAGTGGGATTTCAGCCTTAACAAATGAATGGGCAGAAAATCGCACCACACTGAGTCACACAGAGATCGCCCAGGAACGCGGACTGCCCCAATATTTGTGCAAGTTGGACACTCTGACTTTATAGGCCTCTTATTTCTTTGTAATTGTTAGACTCCTAAATAAAAAACATTGATGTCAACAATTCATCCCGGTATGGAATACGTTCCCTTGTGTTATCTGGAACATTAACACAAATCATCTGTTCTGACTTTGCTTGATGCATGCTTGTTCAGGATTGCTGACTTACCTGAGTGGGCTAGATGACATTTGCTCTTTAAAGCCCAACTCCAGCTTGGTAGACATAGGCAGTCCTGAGCACTTAGTGTAAAATAAAAAGACAGCTCTGGCTACTATACGCAAATCCTCAGCAGTACCGGGACAGGGTCATCCAGCGCCCACAGTTAGGATGCAGAATTGCACCCCCTTTCCCACTATTAATACATGCCGTAGAATGGATGTACCACCCTGTGTCTATTTTTTGCCCCTTTGCTTCACTGCGCCCAGGTCAGCTGTCCCTCCTGCCCACCCCTTGTCCCGGCATTGGTTGTGCCTCACAGACTCACCTGGTCACTGGTCTGCCCAATGTCATTAAACCCACTTGCTGTGGGGCCGGGAGGGGGGCAGATTCTAAACCTGTAGATACGTTTTACCATAGCATATACAACATTGTAATCTGTTAAACACTTGCAAAAAAAAGAGGGTCTGATTTTTGAAAAGTGGTGCTACAATGAACCAATTCATGAATTACTAGCTCTCTACAGGGAATGCAGAGGGCATGCATGGACCTGACTTTGAAAAGGGGCTCTACAGCTTCAGGGGCAGGCAGGGGCGGACTGACAACTCATGGGGCCCCTGGGCAATAGAAGATCATGGGGCCCCCTTGGTCCCCACACTCAAGCCACACCTGCACAGGGAGACACGGGGGAGGGAGATCACACAGGGGGATACTGTGTGTGGGGGGGGGGGGAGCACACAGGTGGACACTGGGGGATGGGAGCACACTGGAGGGGGGGGGGAGCACACACAAAGGGGGACACTGGGGAGGGAGAGCACAATGGGGGACACTGTGGTGGGGGAGAGCACACACACGGGGACACTGGCGGGATAACGCACACACACAGGGGGACACTGGACGGAGAACATACACAAACTCACAGGGGGACACTGGAGAGAGAACATACACACACACACAGGGGGACACTGGAGAGAGAACATACACACACACACACAGGGGGACACTGGAGAGAGAACATACACACACACACACAGGGGGACACTGGAGAGAGAACATACACACACACACACACAGGGGGACACTGGAGAGAGAACATACACACACACACACAGGGGGACACTGGAGAGAGAACATACACACACACACACACAGGGGGACACTGGAGAGAGAACATACACACACACACACAGGGGGACACTGGAGAGAGAACAAACACACACACACACAGGGGGACACTGGAGAGAGAACATACACACACACACACAGGGGGACACTGGAGAGAGAACATACACACACACACACAGGGGGACACTGGAGGGAGAGCGCACACACACAGGGGGACACTGGAGGGAGAGCGCACACACACAGGGGGACACTGGAGGGAGACCGCACACACACGGGGGGTCACTGGAGTGAGAGCACACACACGGGGGGGTCACTGGAGTGAGAGCACACACACACGGGGGGTCACTGGAGTGAGAGCGCACACACACAGGGGGTCACTGGAGTGAGAGCGCACACACACACGGGGGTCACTGGAGGGAGAATGCACACACACGCAGGGGGACACTGGAGGGAGAATGCACACACACACAGGGGGACACTGGACGGAGAATGCACACACACACACAGGGGGTCACTGGAGAGAGAATGCACACATACACACACAGGGGGTTACTGGAGGGAGAATGCACACACACAGGGGGTCACTGGAGGGAGAATGCACACATACACACACAGGGGGTCACTGGAGGGAGAATACACACACGCACAGGGGGTCACTGAAGGGAGACTGCACACACAGGGGGACACTGGAGGGTGAGCACACACAGGGGGTCACTGGAGGAAGAATGCACACACACACAGGGGGTCACTGGAGGGAGAATGCACACACAGGGGGACACCAGAGGGAGAGCACACACACACAGGGGGACACTGGAGGTAGAATGCACACACACACAGGGGGACACTGGAGGGAGAGCACACACACACACACACACAGGGACACTGAAGGGAGAGCACACACACACACAGGGACACTGGAGGGAGAGCACACACACAGGGCGACACTGAAGGGAGAGCACACACACGGGGACACTAGAGGTAGAGCGCACACACACAGGGCGACACTGGAGGGAGAGCGCACACACACACACAGGGGGACACTGGAGGGAAGAGCACACACACACAGGGCGACACTGAAGGGAGAGCACACACACACGGGGACACTAGAGGGAGAGCGCACACACACAGGGCGACACTGGAGGGAGAGCGCACACACACACACACAGGGGGACACTGGAGGGAGAGCGCACACACACGGGGTCACTGGAGGGAGAATGCACACACAGGGGGTCACTGGAGGGAGAATGCACACACAGGGACACCTGAGGGAGAGCACACACACACGGGGTCACTGAAGGGAGAATGCACACACACACAGGGGGACACTGGAGGGAGAGCACACACACACAGGGGGACACTGGAGGGAGAGCGCACACACACACAGGGGGACACTGGAGGGAGAGCACACACAGGGGGACACTGGAGGGAGAGTGCACACGCAGGGGGACACTGGAGGGAGAGCGCACACACACACAGGGGGACACTGGAGGGAGAGCACACACAGGGGGACACTGGAGGGAGAGCACACACAGGGGGACACTGGAGGGAGAGTGCATACACACACACAGGGGGACAATGGAGGGAGAGCGCACACACACACAGGGGGACACTGGAGGGGGAGCGCACACACACACAGGGGGACACTGGAGGGGGAGCGCACACACACACAGGGGGACACTGGAGGGGGAGCGCACACACACACAGGGAGACACTGGAGGGAGAGCACACACAGGGGGACACAGGAGGGAGAGCACACACACACACATAGGGGGACACTGGAGGGAGAGCACACACATGGGGACACTGGAGGGAGAGCGCACACACACACAGGGGGACAATGGAGGGAGAGCGCACACACACACAGGGGGACACTGGAGGGGGAGCGCACACACACACACAGGGGGACACTGGAGGGAGAGCGCACACACACACAGGGGGACACTGGAGGGAGAGCGCACACACACACAGGGGGACACTGGAGGGGGAGCGCACACAGGGGGACACAGGAGGGAGAGCACACACACACACATAGGGGGACACTGGAGGGAGAGCACACACACACAGGGGGACACTGGAGGGAGAGTGCACACACACACAGGGGGACAATGGAGGGAGAGCGCACACACACACAGGGGGACACTGGAGGGGGAGCGCACACACACACACAGGGGGACACTGGAGGGAGAGCGCACACACACACAGGGGGACACTGGAGGGAGAGCGCACACACACACAGGGGGACACTGGAGGGGGAGCGCACACAGGGGGACACAGGAGGGAGAGCACACACACACACATAGGGGGACACTGGAGGGAGAGCACACACACACAGGGGGACACTGGAGGGAGAGTGCACACACACACAGGGGGACACTGGAGGGAGAGCGCACACACACAGGGGGACACTGGAGGGAGAGTGCACACACACACAGGGGGACACTGGAGGGAGAGCGCACACACACACAGGGGGGACACTGGAGGGAGAGTGCACACACACACAGGGGGACACTGGAGGGAGAGCGCACACACACAGGGGGACACTGGAGGGAGAGCGCACACACACACACACACACAGGGGGACACTGGAGGGAGAGCACACACAGGGGGACACTGGAGGGAGAGCGCACACACACACACACAGGGGGACACTGGAGGGAGAGCACACACACACACACACAGGAGGACACTGGAGGGAGAGCACACACACAATCAGGGGGACACTGGAGGGAGAGCGCACACACACAGGGGACACTGGAGGGAGAATGCACACACACAGGAGGACACTCACAAAGGGAGACACTCACAAAGGGGGGCACTCACAAAGGGGGACACTGGAGGGAGAGCACACACAGGGGGACACTGGAGGGAGAGCACACACACACACAGGGGGACACTGGAGGGAGAATGCACACACACACAGGATGACACAAAGGGGGACACTCACAAAGGGGGACACTGGAGGGAGAGCACACACACAGGGGGACACAGTGGGGTGGGGGGACCCGGGCCCATGCATCTGTACCCCCCCCCCCCATCACTTGTGGCGGTCCTGGTGTCTTAACTAGGCTTTACTCACAGTCACCGATGAAGCGGCTGTATTACATGCCGCAATGCCGGTAATAATACTGCTAACGGCGAGGCGCGCGCTGCTCCCCGCCGGCCCCTCCACTCTTCTCGTCTGTCCCAGGTGACGTCACGACGCATACAGTACCAGCACCAGGGACAGATGGGAGGGAAGGAGGGGCTGGCGGGGAGCAGCGCGCTCCGCGCCGCACCGTTAGCAGTATTATTATTGGCATCACGGCATGTAATACAGCCGCTTCATGTGGCCGAGTCCGGGCTCCTAATGGCGCCGGGCCCTCGGGCGGCGCTCGAGTGACCGACTTGTCAGTCCGCCCCTGGGGGCAGGTAGGTATAAGACTAGTGTGAAAGAAAAGGGTGAATGTCTCCTGGCCTCATGCACACAGGACGTTTTGAAAACTTTCTTAAAAGCCTTTTCTCCTGGCGGCGTTATGGCAGAAAAAAAAAATGCTTGATGCTTTTAAAAGTGTGTAATACATTAAGGTGTATTTACAGGCATTTGGGCGGTAATTCATTTCATTGGCCAGAATAATAATAAGATGCCTAGCATTAACAAGTGTTTTAACACGTTTAGAAGCTTTTAGTCATGTTTACAAGCATATATGATTTACATTTGACATAAACACAAGCACACTCGGACACCACAGGTTGAACTGGATGGACTAGTGTCTTTTTTCAACCTTACCGACTATGCAACAATGTAACTGTCCCTTGCAGCTATTACATTCCGCAACAAAAAAGTCTTCAGGACTGGATGAAACCCAGGATCATTTAAAGCTTAATTCCTGGAATGTGCAGGTACACTATGAGTTAAGTCTAAGGAGGTGCATGACATCTCCTGATATGATCTCTGTTAATTATATCTGACAGGTTTATGGCTCTGCTTGAGCATGCACTGACGCTCAGGCCTGTGAGAGAGGTGAGATAAGCACACAGAGCAGCTATGCCCTCCCCTCTCCTCTGCTGCCCATTCAGAGAAGCCTTTGTACTTTATGAATGAGTTCACATACTACAAAGGCTTCTGTGATTGGGCAGGAGGGGAAGGGCAGGCATGGCAGCTGCTCTGACTTTAATGTTGAAGATGCTTAGATCTGAAGTATCAGCGTCGGGCTCCCAGATATTCAGAGATAGCCTGGGAGTGCAATAAAACTGTCAGATGTAAATAATAGAGATAGGTTCAGGAGATGTCATGCACCGCTTTGGACTTAAATCATAGTGTGCCTTCTATTTTACAAAGTAGCTGAATTCCTGGAAGTGGCAGCTTCTTGCAAATTTTTGCTGGTGCTGGGAGTGCAACTGGGGGAGCAGAGGCCCTTACCCTAATCCTGTGCTATAATAAAAGCAGACTTCTATAATGAGAAATGCTTCATCCAAAAATAAAAGGTGAAATAACAAGCAGAACTAAACCCATTAATGTAACAATTTCCCAAAACCGTTACATTCAAGGCATTCCTCTGGTGATAACTTTCACCAGAGGCATCTGTCAGTCGCAGGGCCAATCCTTAGCAAGTAGACAACAAATAAAAAAGGAGCCACAACGAAACTGTCCGGTTCTAAGACTTCCAAGCAGGCTTCAGCTTTGCCTCCTCCCAGACCACGCCCTCTAACGTGTTTCACCCACTCCTGGGCTTAGTCGGAGTAGGAGGTAGGAGTGGAAGTATGTCTCTTGGTTGTATGCTTCATCGGTACTGTAAACACAAGACAAATTAAAATGGACCTTCAATCATTTTTTCGACTTTCCATCTCTTAAATGTTCTGCCCTTGTTTTAACTTTGGATAGTAAAACTTTTTTTCTGCCAGTAAATACCTTTTACAGCCCACTTCCTATTTCTTGTCTGGTAATTAGCCTAGGCTAATGACATCATGCACAGCTCTCTCTCTCTCACTCTAGTGAGTTTTCCAGGAAGGGAGGGGGGATGAGTCATAAGAGGGCCAATGAGAGCTGCAGAGCTGGAGGTGTGCCTCTGTGTAATTCCAGGAAGTGAACAGGCAGCAGCTTCAGCTGCCCACTTTTAAAATGGCTGCAGCCAGACTCAGTGGAGGGAGATTTCTGCGGCATATGCAAAGTGGTTGGAGGGAAGCTTTAGAATGACAAATATGTTTTTTTTTACAAATTATGTGAGCAGACTGTATATATACGGCCGGGTGGGAGCCGTCTACTTCTGATAGGACATTCCTGAACGTAGCGGCGCGATCCCGATGCGCTCGTGTCACCCGGACACGGCGCATCTCGGATTGGCAGGGGGGCTCTGTGATTGGCCCTCCTGATCACATGACGGCCGTGTCCAATCACAGCCGTCATGTGATGTAAGCAAACAGCCGGTTGCTAGGCAATTGGCTCTCCTCTCCTCACACGGAAGTCGTCGCTGAGGAGAGCGGATCGCTGCAGCCGGCTGGTGATCAGTGAGTATGAGCTGTTTTTTTACAGCTTTTTACTCACTGATCACCAGTCTAGTGTAAACACACATGTCCCCAAAACACACATGTCCCCACACATGTCCCCAAAACACACATGTCCCCAAAATACACATGTCCCCAAATAATAAAAACACATGTCCCCAAATAAAAACACATGTCCCCAAATAATAAAAACACATGTCCCCCACATATGTCCCAGTAAAATACTATGTCCCAATGATTATCTACACACATATGTCCGTGATCACCTGCACACATCTGTACATGATCATTTGCATACATATGTCCGTGATCACGCAAACCAATTATTATACACTTAACGGAATTTTTTTTACTAAAAACATGTAGCAGAATACATTTTGGCTTAAATTTATGACAAAATTTGATTTTATTGGATTTCTTTTAAAAAAGAAAGGAGAAAATATTGTTTTTTTTTTTCAAAATTTCCGCAATTTTTTCGCTTATATCGCAAAAAATAAAAAACGGAGTTGTGAATAAATACCACCAAACTAAAGCTCTATTTGTGCAAATAAAATGCTAAAAATTTCATTTGGGTACAGCATTGCATGACCGCGCAATTGTCATTGAATGTGCGAGAGCGCTGAAAGCTGAAAATTGGTCTGGGAAGGAAGGGGGCGAAAGTGCACAGTAAGCTCAGCTGGGAAGACTGACACAACTTTACTTGATGTGAGGCGCTGCTTTTCTGTTCACATACATATGCCATGCCAGTATTAAAAAAAATGGTCATTGTGAAAAATGAATTGCCGTATGACACGTTGCATATAATATATCGTTCGTATTAAAACAAAAATATATTTATATAAAAATCCACAACCAGCTGAGAAACAAAAAAGCATAACTGAAGCCAGTTTCCATAAAAAAAATGTGCTTTATTGATGTTTAAATAAAAACTGAAAATTGACATTGTAAAACAGTGCTAAAAGCATAAATGAATATCAGAATAATTAACGAATAACTAAAAAACCTGAAAGGGGGAAAAAAATTAGAGTAATTAAAAAACAGTCTAAATAAAAAAATAAAGAGAATCAAAAGATAGCGTATATACTCGAGTATAAGACGACCCGAATATAAGCCGAGGCACCTAATTTTACCACAAACAACTGGGAAAACTTATTGACTCGAGTATAAGCCTAGGGTGAGAAATGCACAGCTACCGTAAGTGGAAAAGAGGGTCAACAATGCCCATTTGCAGCCTCACTGTGCCCATTTGCATGCCTCACTGTGCCCATTTGCAGCCATAGGTCCCCCAAACTTCAAACTTGGTAGTTAAGAGTTCCTAAATGCCCCTAGCTGCAGCCAAAATTTGGGGTCTCTGGACCCAAAGGGTCCCGAAATGACATTGCTGCAGTTGGACATAGTTGACCAACTTTGGGGCCCTGTATCTCGGGGCCACTTAGTGCTAGGAACCCCATTGGATATGTTGTAGTGCTAGTTCCACTGGGTTTGAATACCAAATTTGGGGTTCCTAGCACCAAGTGTCCCCGAGACACGGGGCCCAAAATTCGGGTCGGAAAATGTCAAGCACTTTTCTGCAGCAGAGAATTACATTTTCCGAACCGACTTTGGGGCCCCGTATCTCAGGGCCACTTGGTGCTAGGAACCCCATCTTTGGATATGTTGTAGTGCTAGGTCCACTGTGTTGGCATATCAAAGTTCCTAGCACTAAGTGGCCCCGAGATACGGGGCCCCAAAGTCACGTCGGAAAATTAAATTTTCTGCTGCAGAAAAGTGCTTGACTCGAGTATAAGCCGAGGGGGGCACTTTCAGCACACAAAAAAATGTGCTGAAAAACTCAGCTTATACTCGAGTATATATGGTAATCAGAAACTTGTGACGTCACTAACCCAGCATGCACTGGACCGTGACGTCACAAGGGGGGGCAGTGCCACCAGCTGATGTTGCCAGGTGGCCCCGCCCTTAACTTTATAAGAACTGTCAAATGGCTGAGGAGGCATTCGACAGTTGGCCGTCAATGATGGCAGAGCGTTTTTTTTTTCTTTTTCAGGTATGAGGGGCGGCGTGACGATATACAGTTATCTAATCAAACAACCCGCAACCGAGCTAAGAGTGCAAATGTAAATAGGAGGTACTGTAAAGCCCCATACACACGCTCGGATTATCCGAGGACCAGGTCCGTCGGATCATGTCCGTCGTACTTTGTCCGATGTTGGTTTTGCGTACACACGGTCGGACAAAGTTGTTGGAAAATCCGATCATTCTGAACGTGGTGACATTTGTTGCCTACGACGGGACTACGTAGAGGCTAGTAGCCAATAGCTTTGGTCTTGTAATGTGATCTGAGCATGCGTAGCACTTTGTCCGTCGGAATTCGCTACACACGATCGGATTTGGTGTGATCGGACTTTGTTGTCAAAAAATCTATCCAGCAGGAGATAGGACTTTGTCCGTTGGACAATCCGATGGAAACTGTCCGATGGTGCCTACACACGGTCGGAATTTCCGACAACATTGTCTGATAGGACAGAATCCATCGGAAAATCCGACCGTGTGTATGGGGCTTAAGAAGGGGAAAAGGTTGGGAGAACAGATGTCTCCAGGGCAAAGTAGAAACAGAATCAGAAAGACAGACAAACGAGAAGGCAGATTAGATAGATAGTTCCTCTCGTCCGGGAAGCGAGGCAACATTCAAGAAGTCAGTCTTGCTGCGCCATTTCCGGTAGATAGGCATCAGTATACACAAAGTGATGCCAGGGTCTCCAGGTCTCGCAGAAGGTCTCCTTCCGGTTGTGCAAGGTGGTGGTGAGGTCTTCTATATCTCTTAGTTCATTTACTTTAGTAAACCACAAGGATTTGGACGGGGGGGTTTCTCCAACAGAGGGGAACACATGCCTTAGCCACGTTCAGCAACTGGCTTTGTATTTCTTGATCAGTCTCTCTGAAAGATGAGGTAGACATGATGCAGTTTCCCTCCAGGTCTACATTTGTCAGGTGTTTTATCGCGCCGGTCACTTTGCGCCAGAAAGGCTTACGTTTAGGGCAATCCCAAAAAATGTGAAGCATCGTTTCCTCAGCAGTGCCACACCGCCAGCACGAACTAGGAACCTGATGGAAGAAACAATGTAAGGTAGTGGGTACTCTGTACCATCTGGTCAAAATCTTATAACAGGTCTCTTTGACTCTGGTAGCTATGGATGACTTTTGGGAAAAGGGAAGGATCTTCTCCTGAGAGTCATTGAATTGAATACCTAAGTCGGATTCCCATTTAGAAAGGAAGGGTGGAACATACTGTATCTCTCTGCCAGGCGAGTCAGAGAGGCATAAATCATCGAGAGACTGTGACGGACTGACTCCCCCGGTGGCAAGTGTGTTCCAGTTCCGTGAGCTGGCGAGCTATGCCCGGAGTCCTCAAGCGTCCCTGAAGAAAATTGCGTAGCTGAAGGCCACTCCAGAAGTCCAAGGGAAGATCCATGGCGAGATACCCGTGCAGCGGGGCAAAGTTGGCCGTCGGGACCCACAAAGTCACAAAAATGGCACCTCCCACTCATGTTGCTGGAAATTAGGATTTTGAAGGCCAGGAGAGAATTCAGGATTCCCAAGTACTGGTGCCATAGGGGAGGGTAGTGGTGACACCAATGACTGATGAAAGGTGTCTCTTGCCACCAGAAGTGTGCTGTCCAAGTTAGGATGCTCGATATGGGTCTTTGGTAAAGGTGAGGTGATCCACGGCCAGCTCTTGGCAGTATATTTAGTGTCCTCGGCCACACAGTGTTTCGCTTCTGATTACGATGCGACCAGACGAAAGTCGCTTGATAAAAACAGGCCGGAGGTGAATAGGAAGAGCTTGCAACAAATACAACAGTCTAGGTAGCGCGGTCATTTTGAGGGTATTACATCGCCTAAACCACGTTAATGTGAGGGATTGCCAATGGATGAGATCAGCATCCAGAGTACACATTAGAGGGGTCGGAAGTAATATCAACCCCCAAATAAGGAATAGAATTGGTTGCCCAATGAAAGGGAAACATTGAGCGTAGCGAGTTGACCATGTCCCCCTTCCCGGAGATGTTAAGGATAGATGATTTGGACAAGTTGACTTTAAAAAAGGAGAGATCACCATACCCTGCAAGGACCGAAGCAATTGCGGGAGGGAGGTAAGCAGTTTTGTTAGGAAGAAAATCAAGTCAAATGCTGCCACCGTATGCATCCTTGAGGCTTTGTGGTAGCCGGCTATGTCGGAGTCTGCCCTCATGGTGCATAGAAAGGGCTCCACGGTGAGTATAAAGATCAAGGGGGACAGAGGACAGCCCTGTCGTGTACCATTGTGAATGTTGAAAAAGTTGGATCTCGTTTCGTTGACCTTGACCGCGGCTGTGGGATTAGAATAGAGGGACATTACCCATCATAGAAGACCGGAGACCAATATGTTCAAGGGTGGCTCACATGAAGGTCCAGTTTACTCGGTTGAAGGCTTTCTCTGCATCCGTGAACAGTAAGAGAAGAGGCCTTCCAGATGATCTAGCTGCATGAATCAGGTTTACCACCTGCATGGTGTTGTCGCGGGGTTCTCGGAAGGTCACAAAGCCTGCCTGGTCTCTGTGGACCAGACTTGGAATATGCGGGATCGACCTATTGGCCAGAATTTTTGCAAACAGTTTTAAATCGGTGTTCAGGAGTGCAATAGGTCAATAATTCCTGCATCGTAACAGGTCCTTCCCTTCCTTGGGGATAAGGGTGCTGTAGGCTCTCAATGTGTCCATTGGGAATTCCCATCTGTGATAAAATTGAGGACAGAGACCAAGGGTCGGGATAGAGTCTCAAAGAAGGCCTTGTAATAGCTTGGGGTATGACCATCCAGGCCCGAGGCCTTCTTTGGCTTTGAATGGGCCAAGGCTACCCCCAGTTCCTCTACTGTGATAGGCTCCTCCAGTTCCTCTCAGACTTCCAGAGGAAGAGATGGCATACCCGAGGAGATGAGATATGACTGTGGAGTGGTAGTGCCCACTGAGGGGGGATTCAAAGGGGGGGGGAGCCGTCCAGGTTGTAAAGGCCTTCATAGAAGGATCTGAACTCTGCTGCCATGTCAGTCTTAAAGGCTTAAGGCCTAGTATGGTTCATCCACCCCTTCCCCTTTTCCTGACCCATCAGGCTGCGTGCTCGGATAAAGTTCTTGTATGGATTTCGGGGTGGACCCCATGCCGTTTTTTTTTTTTTTATAACATTGGCGTGGGGTTCCCCTTAAAATTCATACCTATGTTTTTCTTTATTTATTTTGAAATAGGCATTTGCAACCGGAAGTTAATATAAATGTGATTTGACTCATTTTGTTTTTATTTAGAAATGTAATTTTTGCTGCAGCATGTTCTATGCATGTTACAGATGCGCCACTTAACAGGAGCCCCCAGGCACTATATTTAAAATAAACTTTTAATTTTTATTGTTGCACTTTAAGCATCATTTAAATCACTGCTCCTGAAAAAAACTATCATTTAAAAAAAAAAAAAAAAGTTGCATCCGTGCAAAATCTAGTCCTCGTCTAGTCGGTATTATACCTCTACTGCTTTCGCTCCACCTGCAGGTACACTCCTGTTTTGGATTTCAGACTAAAATGTCTGAACCAAGTTATCTGCACCTGGTCCAAATTCAAAATGTTCATGCATGCATGTTAGAAGTAACACACTGACACACACTGTTCAGAGAAGAACTTCCTTTTTATTGCTCTGGGCAGATAGCCCCCTTTATAGTAAGAAGATGACTCATTGTTTGCAAAAACATATTCAAAGTCTAGTTGTGTTGTCATCTGTGGATTGGAAGACTCTTATCTAAGTGTCTCATCTTCCAGTCAGCTTCATCCAGGTATTTTCTGCTGATGTAAGGTTGTGGACTCTTGAACCCACTCGATGGGAGGGGGGGTCTTTAGTTACTTCATTTTGAGTAAGGAGATTCAGCATTATACGTATACAATAGAAATAGTCATTTTATCAAAGCATTAATAAATCCACAACACTCCTGACCATACACCAAGAGAGAGACCTCAATAGTGAAATTGTTATTTTTTTTTAAAAGCTCATACTAAAAACTGCACTTAGAGGGTAACACAGCTTCCCATTCAATCCAATTCATTGGCACTTCCTGGTCTGAGGCAAGATGGCCTTGCGCTCCAAGTGGCAGAAATTACTTCACTGAATGTGACGTCAGCCACCTATCTCCACCTAACACGTTTCGTCCCTGTGACGTTGTCAGGGTACAGTCAGTAAGTGTCAGGGCCAGCAATGACAACCCCCAACCAGTATCAGGGCCAGCAATTACAATCCCCAACCAGTATCAGGGCCAGCAATGACAAACCCAGCAAGTTTTAGGGCCAGCAATGATAACCCCCAGCAATTGTCAGGGTCAGCAATGACAACCTCTAGAAAGTGTCAGGGCCAGAAAAGATGACCCCCCCCCCCCAGCAAATGTCAGGGCTAACAATTATAACCCACAGCAAGTGTCAGGAGCAAGGCAAAGAAATACAACTCTAGCAAGTGTTAGGGCTAGTGATAATAACCCCAGCAAGTGTCAGAACTAGCAGTGATAACCTCCTTGTAAATGTCGGGGACAGCAAACTGCTAGCAAGTATAAGGTGAGAGCCAGCAATCATAACACCCAAAAAGTGTCAGGACTAGCAATAACAATCCCCTGAAATAACCTTCAGTAAATGACAGGGTCAGCAATGACCCCAGGAAATGACAGAGCCAGCAATGACCACAGTAAATGCATGAGCCAGCAATCATAACTTCCAGCAAGTGTTAGAACCATCAATCATAATCACCAGCAATAAGCCCCAGCAAGTGTCAGTGCCAGCAATAAATCCCACAAAGTGTCAGGGTCAGCAATAGGCCCCAGCGAGTGTCAGGGCCAGGAATAAGCCCCAGCAAGTGTCAGGGCCATCAATAAGCCCCAGCAAGTGTCAGGGCCAGCAATAAGCCTCAGCAAGTGTCAGCATCAGCAATGATAATCACCAGCAATAAGCCCTTGCAAGTGTCAGGGCCAGCAATAAACCCCAGCAAGTGTCAGGATCAGCAATGATAATCACCAGCAATAACCCCCAGCAAATGTCAGTGCCAGGAATAAACCCCAGCAAGTGTCAGGATCAGCAATGATAATCACCAGCAATAACCCCCAGCAAGTGTCAGGATCAGCAATGATAATCACCAGCAATAACCCCCAGCAAGTGTCAGGGCCAGCAATAACCCCCTACATTAGTGTTCAGTAGTTTTATTAACCTGAGCAGCTGCTCTAGCAATGCTGCCTCTCTCCAGTGCTGGAAGTATAAACTATCAGTCGGCCAGAAGATCATTCTGCCCCATAGAGCCAGGTAGAACACTTAAAGGTAGCATGCTGGACTGTGTTCCTGGCCCATTTTTTTACTAAGCAGCAGGGGAGGCTGATGGTGGCTGCTGATGGAGCTATATGAAATGTTGAGGATGCAATGGTACACCCCAGCTTCCGACTGGTGCCCCCATTAAACCCAGAAGACATACTGTGAATTCAGGGGGACATGGATCCCTCCGCCCAATGAAGCGTGACCATCGCGCCTTGCACTGGCATAGAATGGTTTGGTGTAGCTGAGGACTACTCACTGGCAGATGAGATCCGAAGAGACCCTGTGCGCCATATGACAGGCTTTCAGAATTTGGAAAGGGTAAGTACAGAAAAAACAGGTGAGGAGTCACACACCAACTGCCACCGTCATAAGAGTAGGCAGCCTTGCTGGTCCATAGAAAAGCATAAAGTATGACTATAGACCAGAACTTTTTTTTTATGGAGAAGGATTAAAACCCCTGTCTGGGGTTCTATTAGGGACCCCTATCTAAAATGTCACCCCTACGGGAACAGAGAGGAAATCTTCCCATGGGGGGCACTAGTTCTGGTGATCCTGGTGAGAAGCAGGGATTTCCAGACTTTGGTGGGAATTCCTCTCACTTCCTGTTTTGGCTATGGGACAGGAAGTGAAGGGAAATCTCCCCAAGTAAACACAGATCTCAAAATCAAAATCCGTATATGGGGTTATAACTCTCTCCTGTGCTATGTTAAATGAAGACAACATTTTTTTGTTCTGCGTTAAGAGACAAAGAGGGGCGTGGCCCTTATTGACTTTTGTGGGAAGGTCATGATTTGCATATCATTTTAACTGCATGTGTCTATAAATTCATTATTGGTTGCAGTTTTTTCTTGTAAACCCACTTTAATAAATGAGGGCCAGTGGTAAACTCGCTTCCCCCCATGCATTCCTTCTAAATACTCCTTACTCATTAATATTTATGAGCATATTATGACAAAGCCTCTGACCTCAAGTCCCGCCCCTATCATTTCCGAGCTCGAAAGAACCAGCCGCAGAGAACACAGGGGAGAAAAACGCCGACCTGCGCCCTCTGCTGGCGGGTCCGCGCATTCCACATGCTGTGCTCGCCACTCCGATTGGCTCCTTCAGGCCCCGTAGATAGAGCGGGACCAACGCGGCCATTTTCCTGTAGCGCAGGCGGCAAGAAAGCCATAAAACAGCAGCCATTTTGTTGTGGTCCAGCAGGAAATTTTAAAAACAGAGAAAGAGTTGAACTGCTGGAGTGCCCTGCTCTGCTTGTTGCGGGTGTCTGGAGTTTGGCAAGGCTGCTGGAACAGGTATGAGTGCCAATAATGTACCATTGTTTACAGGGCAGAGGATTGTGCCAGGGCTGCTAGAGGTCCATGGGCTTCTGTACACATGAAGCTACAAAAATGCAAAAGTCACTTTAAAAATAACTTTCTGTTTACTACAAATGTTACATAGTTAGTTGCCAGTGTTATTGTGTATGTAGTAGAATCAGGCTGGGCTATAACCATTCAAGGAGAAGGATTTCCCAATGATTCTGATGGTGTTTTGGACGTCGCCGTGACCGATGAGACGCAAACCTTCCTCCATGCAAGATTGATTGTTCGAGGAATGTCCCATTACCAGCTTATCGTTTTCCAACCTATGAAAGGCATAGGAAAGCTGCGATTTGTTGTGACGCCGATATCGGCACTGTCGCTATCTGCGATGACTTACAACAAGGTCCTCTTGCCTATTTCCAAACTTTAGCCTTGTCTATGTAAGCAAAAAAAATCTACAGACGATGCAAGGAAGGGGTTAAAACCAGTCAGAATCAAACAGGTTCTCACATCATGGGTACAGCAGCCGTTCATTTGAATGGGCTTCTGTACCCGCAAGAAACCCAGGGAAAAAAGTCACTGACCGTCTTCTAAAAAACGTGCCATATGAAATGCAATTTTTTTGTGCATGCAAAACTGTATGTGGGCATCGGCGCTTGGTAGAGTTGTCACCTCATCCCTTTAAACCCAAACGCCTTTGAATTCCACAGGTTCTGAGGCTAATTAAATGCAGATAAGGCACCAAGTGAGTTTAATTACCACCTTAATCAGTCGCAGAACCTGTGTCATTAATATGTGTTCGGGTTTAAAGGGATGAGGTGGTAACCCTAGTGCTTGGGCGTGTCATTAACCACTTGCTTAGCTTACTGGGCACTTAAACCCCCCCCCCCCCCCCCTCCTGCCCAGACCGATTTTCAGTTTTCGACGCTGCCGCACTTTGAATAACAATTGCGCGGTCAGTACCCAAACGACATTTTTATAATTTTTTCGCCACAAATGGAGCTTTCTTTTGGTGGTATTTAATCACAGCTGGGGTTTTTATTTTTTGCTAAACAAACAAAAAAAGATGGGGATGGGGGGGGGGGGGGGGGGGGATCATGTTTTAATAGTTTTTGTTATAACATTTTGCAAACAGGTAATTTTTCTGCTTCATTGATATGTGCTGATAGGCGGCAGTGATGGGGACAGATAAGTCAGTACTGATGGGCACGGATGGGTGGCGCGGATGGGCACTGATCGGTGGCACTGGTGGGTGACACTGATGGGCACTGGTAGGTGACACTGATGTGCAGCACTGTTCAGGCATTGACAGGTGGCGCTGGTGGGCATTGACAGGTGGCGCTGGTGGGCATTGGTAGGGGGCACAGGTGGGCACAGAGGAACTGGGGCACATCGCAGTGATCGGGACTAATGTCCCACTCACTGCCACCAGTGATAGGCTTTTTTTCTTTTCTCCTCGCGCTATCAGCACGAGGAGGAAAAATAGCCTATTGCCGGTGTCCTGCCGAGAAAGTTCCCCTGGCGGATTAGTTCCTCTCTGTACTGCGCAGGCGCAGCACGAAGGACTAGGCATCTTCCGGAAATTGCCGAACCTAAACAGATGCGAGTGAAGTGTACACCGCGCACGCGCAGTTAACATGTCGCTGTACGAGAGACGATAGAGACGATACCGCACGCTCCTGATGCTCGCGCTACTCTGCAAGGCGCGCGTGTAAGTAAGGGGCGGGTCTGTAACCAAGGGCGACGTTTGTTACTGTAACTGCCAGATTTTTCATTATTAATAATGTAAGCAAGGGCCACATTTTTTTTTGATTAGACCCGCCCCTTAGATAGACTCCCCTTGCAGAGTAGCGCGAGCATCGGGAGCGTGCGGCATCGTCTCGTACACCGACTGCGCGTGCGCGGTGTAGACTTCACTCCCATCTGTTTAGGTTCGGCAATTTTCGGAAGATGCCTAGTCCTTCGTACTGCGCAATACACAGAGGAACCAATCCGCCAAGGGGTACCAACTGGGCAGAACACCGGCTGTGTTGTCATCACATGATCAGCTGTCATTGGCTGACAGCTGATCACGTGGTAAGGGGTCGGGATCGACCCTTTACTCGGATCTGTGATCCAGCGAGTCCCATAGACTCGCTGATCACAGAGCGCGCGCCCTTCAGGGGGTGCGCAGGCCGCTCATGCACGGGACAAAGTCATAGGACGTCGTCCCGGCAATGTAGATCCGTGCTGTAACCGCCATTCGGCTATAGCGCGGATCTCTACAGGTAAAGAAGTACACCCAAAGCTCATTAGGCTGTGGATCACAGGAGTGCGGTTGGTTCTGCACTCCGGTGACCCGTTTTCGGCTGACATCGGGCTGAATCTCACTGTCGGCTGATGTCGCAGAGCCATTCCAGGCCGGGGAAAGATCACGACCGTATGGTCTGGAACTGCCCAGGACCTTGCGAGCTGCTGAGAGCTTGAGCCAGCCAATCCCACCCTCTCCACAGCCCATTGCTTAACTGAGGTGCGGGGCGCAGCAGAAAGCGGTGACTGAGGCTGGGTTCACATATAAGCGGCTGTGGTTTGCAGGTTGAGGTGCAAATTTTACCTGCATTTGCACCTTAACCAGACCCAATATATGTGAACCCAGCCTTGCAGTCACCAGCTCCCTGCTTGGGGAGCACTGAGAACCGAGCGATCAGCGGTGCTTGATCACTCAGTTCTCAGCCTTGTGCTGCGTACTAGGGATGAGCTCAAGCGGGTTCGCATGCTCCACGTGCAGAGCCCGCCAGAAAGTCGGCGCAACGCTGCGCTAATCACAGGCAGTGAGACATTGCCCGATCTCTGCAGCCGCGCATCGGGGCAATGTCTCACTGCCTGTGATTAGCGCAGCGCCGAATTCCTGGCGGACTCTGCACGTGGAGCATGCGAACACACGCCTGAGCTCATCCTTACTGCCTACACACGATCGCACATTCCGACAACAAAATCCATGTTTTTTTTTATACGACGGATGTTGGCTCAAACTTGTCTCGCATACACACGGTCACACAAGCCAAGAACGCGGTGACGCACAACACGAACAACGAGCCGAGAAAAATGAAGTTCAATAGCCAGTGCGGCTCTTCTGCTTGATTCCAAGCATGTGTGGAACTTTGTGCGGTGCCCGGTGGAGCCTACACACGGTCAGAATTTCCGACAACAAGCTCCCATCGAACATTTCCCATCGGAAAATCTGACCGTGTGTATGCGGCATTAGAGTCAGCGGGGGACAGAAGCAGCATCGGATCGATGCTGCATCTACCTAGGTAAGTATTAATCAAAAAAAAATATTTAATAAATACCCATACCTCTCTTGTTTCTGTTACAGAGCAGCGCATTTCTGTGTGGGTTGGGAATGCACAATTATACATGCATTCTTGACCCACACATGTTCGTCCCTCTTCTCTGGGTTTTTGTCCCATCTTTTGTTTCCTGTATGCAGTCTCAGGCGGCTTTTCCGAGCATAACATTCACTGAATTTGGCTTTGGTGATGGCACCTGAGGCTCACCAATGCTCTAGTCTAAACAAGCAGTAGACTCTAAATATACATAGGGAACCCAAATCCAGATTTTTTGCAAGCTGACTGGAGTTCAACTTTAAGGAGCCATAAATCTGTTCACACTGAACAATATAAGTGATAGTAGTAGTTCAACTATACTACTGACGTGTGCACTGTACGTTGCCTACCCCTGACCCCTGCACTCTGCATTGCCGACCCCTGCACTCTGCATTGCCTACCCCTGACCCCTGCATTGCCTGCCCCTGACCCCCTGCACTCTGCATTGCCTGCCCCTGACCCCCTGCACTCTGCATTGCCTGCCCCTGACCCCCTGCACTCTGCATTGCCTGCCCCTGACCCCCTGCACTCTGCATTGCCTGCCCCTGACCCCCTGCACTCTGCATTGCCTGCCCCTGACCCCCTGCACTCTGCATTGCCTGCCCCTGACCCCCTGCACTCTGCATTGCCTACTCCTGACCCACGGCACTCTGCATTGCCTACTCCTGACCCACTGCACTCTGCATTGCCTACTCCTGACCCCCTGCACTCTGCATTGCCTACTCCTGACCCCCTGCACTCTGCATTGCCTACTCCTGACCCCCTGCACTCTGCATTGCCTACTCCTGACCCCCTGCACTCTGCCTACTCCTGACCCCCTGCACTCTGCCTACTCCTGACCCCCTGCACTCTGCATTGCCTACCCCTGACCCCCTGCACTCTGCATTGCCTACCCCTGACCCCCTGCACTCTGTGGTACTTACTACTAACCCCTACATTGCTTACTACTTTGTTCCTTAATCATGACATCTGAACTGCTTTCTACTGCAATAATTTCTGTCAAGATCAACAGGTATTTTTTTTACATTTATCGAACAGATATAACATAATGCTTTTGATGATATATTTAGCAGACCAAAGGTGGAGCAGGAAATAAGTTATTTATTGGTATTTTATATACACTTTAAGCCACCTTTCTTTGTAACCTGTCCTTTTCTGGACTGCTTCTTGGATAATGAATCCGCCTTCTAACTTGTGGACAGGGACTTGTACCTGAACTGTTCATTAGGCTGTTTGCCTGAAACTCTGCTTTAAGATCACTATCTTTCTGTATGCTTATTTTTAGGTGTTCCCTATATTGATTTTACTGCCATACTGGATTCTCTCCACTGAAATCTCATTGCGAAGATCTTCTGTACGTAACCATCAGTCATGACGGATTCACAGAACGTAGAAAAGGAAAGGAAGATCATGACTGAGAGAATATTAAACCTCACCCTGGAGATCATCTACCTGCTGACCGGAGAGGTGAGGAGGATTCTGGGAGGACACATGACATCACTCTTATCTCTATTAATGAAACACAGATCTGACCTGAGAGGTGAGGAGGATTCTGGGAGGTCACATGACATCACTCTTATTTCTATTGATAAAACAGACTTGACCGGAGAGGTGAGGAGGATTCTGGGAGGACACATGACATCACTCTTATCTCTATTAATAAAACAGACCTGACCGGAGAGGTGGGGAGGATTCTGGGAGGTCACATGACATCACTCTTACCTCTATTAATAAAACACAGACCTGACAGGAGAGGTGAGGAGGATTCTGGGAGGTCACATGACGTCACTCTTATTTCTATTGATAAAACAGAGCTGACCGAGGAGGATTCTGGGAGGTCACATGACATCACTCTTATCTCTATTAATAAAACAGACCTGACCGGAGAGGTGAGGAGGATTCTGGGAGGTCACATGACATCACTCTTATCTCTATTAATAAAACAGACCTGACCGGAGAGGTGAGGAGGATTCTGGGAGGACACATGACATCACTCTTATCTCTATTAGTAAAACGGATCTGACAGGAGAGGTGAGGAGGATTCTGGGAGGTCACATGACATCACTTATTGCTATTGATAAAACACAGACCGGAGAGGTGAGGAGGATTCTGGGAGGGGGTAGAAGCATCATAATAATGCTCAAAGTCGGAGCTGAAGTTATAATATGTGAGTGGAATTGGAAGACACCCCAAGAAACAGAAAAGCATAGGATCAATAAGAAGAGCGCTGCTGTATAAAAACACATATAATTTTATTGTTTTAAACCTTTTTCTTATCACACAGGACTACACGGTAGTGAAAAAGACTTTTGTCAAACATGTGACACCCAGTAGCCGCCCCTGTTGGTCAGGAGGATGGAACAGGCACCACACCCCCATCATGGAGCCTCCACCGCCCTCCCTGAACCTCGAAAGAAGCAACGACAAGAAGATTCTAAATGTCACCCAGAAGATCATTGAGCTGCTGACAAGGGAGGTGAGTGGTGCCGGGAATTCTGGGACATTATCCAGTAACAGACAAGGGATGTATACAATTGAAGAGCTGCGCCAATTAAATAGATTAAAAAATGACTAAAACCACAAATATAATAAAATAGGAAAACTATTGTGGAAGATTGAAATAATGACTAGTTCAATCTCAGTCCATACACATCCTCATTGACAGGAATGGAAAAAACGCTATTTCCAAAACAAACCGTCCAAATGTATCTTGATTAAACACCACAGTGACTTCACATATGCATAGTAGAGTAAAGACAAGTGCCCGACCACCAGAATAATAATGCGCTTACCAGATGGGTGAAGCAAAATAAGCGTATAGTCTGGCCCGTCAGCAGCCTGAAACGTGTATTGTAGATTTTACAGCTCACTGGATCAAGACCTTTCACTAAACCCGACCCTCAAATGTTCCACAGGGCTTATTCCAGTATGGTCTCAAAAAGAAAAAAGACTGCCCATAGTGTGATACTGCTTAAACATGTTTAATTATAAAAGAAAGTAATGCACTTACAAAATTATCTTTGCATTGATCGCGTAAAAACACAAAGCCGGCTGGCAATTTCGGGAGCCCGTCATCCCCTTGTATGGCGTGGTGGCGTCACTAGGTGCCTTCCCAGACGCGTTTCGTCATAGGTGACGTCAATGGGGCAAGGGACAAGGGATGTGTCTGAATGGTGACTGTATCATTGTGTGTGTCAGGTTCCTATAAGGTGTCAGGATGTCACTGTCTATTTCTCCATGGAGGAGTGGGAGTATATAGAAGGACACAAGGATCTCTACAAGGACGTCATGATGGAGAACCGGCCACCCCTCACATCACCGGGTAAGAGGAGACTTTCATTTCTTTTAAAGGAGAAGAGTATTGAGGAACCACCCATTCCTTTTAAATTCCCCTAAATGTATTCAGTCAGTGTGTGGTTCCTACAGCTGGATCCAGTAACAGAAATACCCCAGAGAGGTGTCTCAGTCCTGCGATTTCCCAGGATTCCACACAGGAACATCACAAGATCTCAAAGAATCATCAGGTAGGTGGAAGGATGCACCTGACTAAGTGGTAATATCTTTCTAGTCTGCTCTTATGGGGGGAGGTAAAAATACACAAGGTATGGGACTTTGAATATACCTGCAAACCAAGGAGTAAGCTCCGGTGTGCGAAGTGAAATGCGTTGTGGGTGTGGCCTGGCAGGGGTTCCAGGCTAAGACTGCTACTCACTATCATGCAACAGGTCTTGAGTTGATGTGTGGCTCCCGGGACATCTAGTCACTCTCTACTTTGAATATACCCCCAATGGTGTGATGGAAACAAAAAAATTGGTAGTACTATAATGTAATGAATCCTCTGCATCAGCCAACTGATGTTATGGGGCCTTGAGGTCAATCTGTAAAGGTGAATGCATTTTGCGGGGTCCCCTCCTTTATCAGGACCTGGGATCTCGAATATAAAGGTGCTGGAACAATGCATATTAAAATGTATTATTATTGTGGAATTCTTAAGTATACAAAGGATCCAAAAGATTTTTTTTTTTATCATTCTATACCAATTTTGGAACGAAAGGAGGAAAAAATAAAACGTACAAATTTATAACCATATGTGTATACATGTATGGACGCATCAGCGCAACATTGGATGTGTATAAGAGAAGAGCAGTCTGATTGCTTTCACCCTGTGTGTGTCACCGAGTTGTTCTGTGTGTCCTTCATTGTTCTTTAGAGAGTTGGGATACATTTTGAGTTAAGATTATTATTTTCCTCAACTCTTGAAGCTGCGTCCAATCAAGGCAAGCAAAGGGTAAAGGACCAGTCACCAGTATTGCCTATAGGGTCAGTGCTGATCCGTTTCCCCATTACTGATTTACCATGTTATGTTTCGCACTGTGAAGGTGGCCATCTTGGTGGAGGAGCATGGTTCTGCATTTTTTTTTTTTTTTTTTTTTTGTCAGAGCTGCCCCTCCGGATGGGGCATTGATGAAGAATCAGCAGGAATAGGGGATGAAAAAAGCACATTTTCACATAACGAATGAAGCAGAAGCAGGGATATCCTTGCACTACAGGTCCTCAGGTACAGCTTCCTCTGCAGCACGGAGAACTTTTGAGGAGTACAGTAGTGACCTGATCAAATCTTGCGCCCAATCTGTTGAGACTAAGGCCCCGTTCACATGGAGCGGATTCTGTTGCTATCAGCATGAGATCTATGAGCTGATCTGCTCAGTTTCTGCAGAGCGGACTCCGCTGTCCATTTTACATTTGGCTACCTCCAATCAGCTCCACCAAAACAGAGTCCGCTTTGTTTGTTTTTTTTTTTTTTGTTTTTTTAGCAGACCCGATCTGACTACATGGACCGTTCCGATCAGGTCCGCCTAAAAAACTGACAGGGGGACCTGATTGGAACAGCTGTCTGAATGGGACCTACAAGTCAGAGGTAACAGTGCCTTAGGACTGACACTGCAGATCTACATCTTCAAGGCTACAGAACAGGACTGTCTTCGCATAAGAACTACACTGCTGTTCAAGACTTTCCAGGGTACTGCTTAGGCATAGTTTTTACATTTCTAGATGGTCCCTAATCGATAGCAAATCTTCACTTCTGAGCTCAGGTCCACCTTAATATATAAGGAGCTAATGATGCCTGTGCCCATTCAAGTATATTATTACAATGTATACACTTAAAAGTTTTTTTTTCTGTTTGTTAACACTCATTGATATAATTATTTTAGGGCTGTTACTGATTAAATTTTTTGTGTTCGATTTAATCCAATTTTTTTTTTTTTTTTAATCGATTAATCGACTAATTTTGATTAATTATAACGCACATACAGATCCAACTACTTTTAGCTGATCTCCTTGCATTGCAACTCTGCATTAGTCAGTGGTAAATGTGGCATACACTATATACAATCACCCGACACTAGTTAGTTTCCACAATCCATGACTTAACTTCACAGTTCACACAAATACGTTTTAAATTCAAACTGTAGCACTGACGTAAGACTTTTTTTTTCCCACAGTAGCGTGACAATCCCTCCACCTCCGGTCTAACTAATCACTCTCACCTTATGGCATGGACCCCTGTGCAAACAGGTGGTCATGCAAGCGGGTATCAAAAGGGTTAACACGGACCATAAACTTCTCTCACGTCTCCTTAGATCTCAGCAAGGACACCAGGTCATGGGTAGAAAAGAAAAGATCTAAGTGCTCACCGCTTAAGTATAAGATTTAATTTTTGTGTTCAAACACAAACTACTCACATAAAGATGATAAAAACACAGCATGTAAAGCCGACAATCGTGTTAGTTCTGTAGGGCAGCGGGTGACGTCATCCATAGCTCCTCCCCCGCACGCGTTACGTTCAATCAGAACTTTAACGTCACCAGACTCCTCCCCCCTTCCCTTCGTTAGCAGACGGAGGCACTTGGGGAAGGGGGGAGGAGTCCGTTGACGCCGATGTCCGTGACGTCACCGGAACTCCCTGAAGACCCGGAAGGCGACGGAGAGGTGAGTTACCAATCAAAGGACTTTTGATAGATCAAAAGAATTAACGATTAATCGAGGAATTAATCTTTAATTTGCACAGCCCTAAATTATTTATGATCAGCTGACCACATTGGCTCATCTAAAAATGTAAAATGATGTAATTTTTCCTGTTTATGTGAACTGATATGAATTGTGTCATTTTGAAACATGACTTACCTGTGCCGTGTTACTTGTTCAGGGTGAAGACCTAATTATGATTAAAGTGGAAACTCTAGATGGTAAAGAGATGTATGTGAGGGTACATGAGCAGTGCGAGGAGGAAGACAGTCCGCCAGAGATTGGCAGAGGTGAGTAATAAATGATGGACGGAAACTATACCAATGTTTTTTTTACAATCAGAGGGCTCTACCATTCGTATGCAAATGTAGTTGGAGGAAAAGGGATTATCACGGTGCCCAATTCATGAAAATATAGGAATTTATATATGAAAAATGTATTCACAAGTATCACAAAAATATAACCATGTACAAAAAGTCACACTGGTTTCTCAAAGATTAATTATATAACAGGTATCCAGAAGCACATCCAATATAAACATGTCGGCCAGAGTGGTACAAGCCTTGATGTGCTGGTAGGTCAAATCCTCCCTACATGTTTCGCCATATTCGTATGCAAGTTTACACACATACACTTTGCCCATTCAGATCTGTGAAATGTTCCTCCAATCCACAGATATTCACCTTTCCAGCGTTCCCCCTTTGCGTCAGCCTCTAGTTTAGCTGGTGCAAAATACCCAAATGCTTCCAAGTATGTGGGAGAGTGTGACCTCCCAGTGTCTGGGTAGAGCAGAAAATCTCAGACCGCAGCATTATCACATGACCACTTATTCTTGGCTCCTACACCAGGCGAAATTGGTTATGTTGGCACTGACTGTGGCGTAAGAAGGAGTGAGGGTGATCGCTGGAAAGGGGAGTATAAGTTGGTTGAATCGGTTTAGGAGAGCTTTTCACGGACACCATAATTTTGGCCGTAAAGAAAAAAGGGGGATCCCCTATGGGTTGGACTTTTAAGGCATAAATGTTTTGACACCAGATTGAAAACGAAATAGTATATATATGAAAAATCATTTATTACAAAAATATATATAAAGTAATGACATACATATATATATATATATATATATATATATATATATATATATATATATCACACCCAACACATTTCAGAGATTTGTAGTTTCCTCCTTCTTCAGGGGTGGGAGTATAACGACATTCCTATTGCAAGGAGATAGTGGTGGAATAGTATGTCAGGGTACACATGTTCATACATATATATGCATGATAACAACTTCAATCAAGATGTTTTTTGGTGTGTGTGTGTGTGTGTGTGTGTGTGTGTGTGTGTGTGTGTGTGTGTGTGTGTGTGTATGTATGTGTAATATATATATCACACACACACACACACGCGGCGCATCTCGGATCCGCAGGAGGGCTCTGTGATTGGCCCTCCTGATCACATGACGGCCGTGTCCAATCACAGCTGTCATGTGATGTAAGCAAACAGCCGGTTGCTAGGCAATCGGCTCTCCTCTCCTCACACGGAAGTCGTCGGTGAGGAGAGGAGAGCGGATCGCTGCAGCCGGCTGGTGATCAGTGAGTATTAGCTGTTTTTTTACTCGCTGATCACCAGTCTAGTGTCACCAACACACATGTCCCCAAAACACACGTCCCCAAATAAAAACACATGTCCCCAAATAATAAAAACAAATGTCCCCCACATATGTCCCAGTAAAATCACATGTGCCAATGATTATCTGCACACATATGTCCGTGATCACCTGCACACATCTGTACATGATCATTTGCGTACATATGTCCGTGATCACGCAAACCAATTATACACTTAACGGAATTTTTTTTCCTAAAAACATGTAGCAGAATACATTTTGGCTTAAATTTATGACAAAATTTAATTTTATTGGATTTCGTTTAAAAAAAGAAAGGAAAAATATTGTTTCTTTTCCAAAATTTCCGCAATTTTTTCGCTTATATCGCAAAAAATAAAAAACGGAGTCGTGAATAAATACCACCAAACTAAAGCTCTATTTGTGCGAACAAAATGATAAAAATTTCATTTGGGTACAGCGTAGCATGACCGCGCAATTGGCATTGAAAGTGCGAGAGCGCTGAAAGCTGAAAATTGGTCTGGGAAGGAAGGGGGCGAAAGTGCCCGGTATTGTAGTGGTTAACTATCCTTATTCTCTTCTGTTTTCTTATTTGACGCAGATGGACGTTATACATGGAATAATATAGAGGACGATCCACTAACCTCTCCAGATGGTGAAATAGAAGCTCATGACTTCATGCTGGATTACCCAATAGAAAAGCCCATTCCCCGAAATCTCCATCCAGTATTTCGTAATGCACATTTATCACCTGATCCGTTAACACAAAGGGAGTTTTTCCTTGAACACTTGCCTTCAGGCACTCTTCATACAGCTCGTCGAGGGGGTGAAGCCTTCCCATGTTCCGAATGCGGGGAATGTTTTACCCAGGAGGAGGACCTTCTCTCACACCAGAGGACTCACACAGAGATGAAACTATATTCATGTATTGAATGTGGGAAATGTTTTCCTTGGAAAGCCTTCCTCATTAGACATCAGAGAACCCATACGGGGGAGAAGCCTTATTCATGTTCCGAGTGCAGGAAATGTTTTGCACAAAAATCGGCACTTGTTCGGCATGAAAGAATTCACACAGGGCAGAAGCCCTATTCATGTTCAGAATGCGGAAAGCATTTCAGTGAGAGGTCGAATCTGATCATCCATGAAAGGATTCACATGTCTCAGAAGCCTTTTCACTGCCCTGAATGCGATGAATGTTTCGACCAGAGAGGACCGTTCGTCTCGCATCGAAGATCTCACGCGGGGGTGGGGCCTTATACCTGTTCCGTCTGTGGGAAATATTTTTCTTTTAAGTCGCTACTCGTTAGACACCAGAGGTCCCACACGGGCGAAAAGCCTTTTTCATGTTCTGAATGTGGAAGATGTTTTGCTTGGAGGTCGGCTCTTATTAGACATGAGAGAATTCACGCGGCGAAAAAGCCGTTTTCATGAACCAAAGGTGGCAAGTGAGTCTTAATGGAACAATATATACACTTGAGTCTGTGCGGGAGAGAACACATCCATAAACTATTTCTGGTTCATCAGGTGATGGACTATGTCCATGTTCTAAAAATTGGAAAAAATTGGTATTCCAAAACTACTATTTTTCCCGGTTATAACTGACTCATTGAAGGTAACTGAAGGCTCCCGTGCCAGGAATGCCGGAGGGCGATAAACCTATGTGTAATTGTGGAGTCCCTAAACAAAACACAATCCGGGCCAACCCCTGACCAACCCAGCACAAATTCCCCCCCCCCCCCACCCCACCCCACGAATCCTACCACATTAATTTTAGACTTTTTGATTCACATACTATTAAGATCAGGGCCATCTTCAATATTGATTGGACCCTGGGCGAAACTTTTCTTGGGGGCCCCCCCCATGCAGTTTTGCTCTCCACCTGCTCTGAGACCTACAATATATAGCAGCTAGACTCAAAAGCTGATTAATGAATCAGATCAGGCAGCTATTGCGATTGGTTGCCAGAGGTTACAGTGTATCATTACCACTCACTGACTGGTTGCTAGAGGTTACAGCACACATTATGGCTCACTGATTAGTTGCTAGAGGTTACAGCACATGATTTCTGCTTGTTGATTGGTTGCTAGAGATTACTGTGGATATGACCTCAGGGGGGCATGATATACATATCAATGCCGCCGGCCGCCCCTATTTACAGCCACTATTTACTTATGCATGTCTGTAATTTACATGTAAACACAGGGTCTACAGGTGAGTCATCTTTACACAACAATAGAGCAGAGCTGGGCAGCATTAGTAGCAGCACTTTACACTGAGATAATAGGACACAGCACAGGACTAAATCCTCAAGGGATGAGGGAATTTAAACCGGGATAGTTGGCAAGTATGAGGCAGCTGCTTTGGGCCCCACAACAATGACAGGGCCCAGGGCAGCTGCCCCTTTTGCCCTGTCTTAAAAACGGCCCTTATTAAGATGTCTTCTGGCTGGTCCTGTGACAGTCGCCATCCTCTTTCACTACACCTCTTCTCCACGACTGGATGGCTCTTAGTGCTATCCTCGGTATTGCTGATGTGATTACTTTATATAGCCACTGCTGTTCTCTGCATCATTGTACTGCAAGTTGGTGGCAACGTGTCTAGGTTGCTCTGCACTTACAGTAAGTGGGTTGAGTAATGCTGGGAAAGATGCGTAATAAATTTTATCTGCATTTGTAACATATGGGCAATATTTTTTACCCTGTATAATGCCCCGTACACACGGTCGGAAATTCCGATGGAAAATGTCCGATTGGACCATGTTGTTGGAAAATCTGCCCGTGTGTGGGCTCCATCTGACTTTTTCCGTCGGAACTTCCGACGGAAAAAATTTGAGAGCAGGATCTCAAATTTTCCGACAACAAAATCCGATCGGACTTTTTCCGATCATGTGTCGAGAATTCCGACGGACAAAGTGCCACGCATGCTCAGATCAAATTACGTGACCAAAGCTATTGGCTACTGGCCTCTACGTAGTTCCGTCGTACGCAACGAACGTCACCACGTTCAGAATGATCACATTTTCCGACAACTTTGTCCGACCATGTGTATGCTACACCAGTGTCGGACAAAATCCGACGGATTTTGTGGTTGGAATCTCCGACCGGCTTATACTGAGTATCCCCTCATTTACCTGGTTTGTCCTTTTAGTCTGCTTGTCTTCAGCAAACTGTTTGCAGGCTTTCTTGTGCATCATCTTTAGAAGAGGCTTCCTTCTGGGACGACCAGACCAATTTGATGCAGTGTGCGGCGTATGGTCTGAGCACTGACAGGCTGACCCCCCCCCCTCCCGCCCCTTCAACCTCTGCATCAATGCTGGCAGCACTCATACGTCTATTTCCCAAAGACAACCTCTGGATATGACGCTGAGCACGTGCACTCAACTACTTTGGTCGACCATGGCGAGGCCTCTTCTGAGTGGAACCTGTCCTGTTAAACTGCTATATGGTCTTGGCCACCGTGCTGCAGCTAAGTTTTAGGGTCTTGGCAGTCTTCTTATAGCCTAGGCCAGGGGTGCCCAACCTTTTGAAGAGCGAGGGCTACATAAGCGACTTGGTAATTGGTCGCAGGCCACAATAAGTGGAGCGGACAGATGACAGATCCATGTCTGCTCTGTATATGCAGAGCGGACATGGACACAGTGCACTTTAGTCTGTGTGCCGTCCCATCCGATGGAAGGGGACAGATTCCCTTCTGTTTTCTTTTTTTTTTTTTTTTGTGGATCGGATTGGAGGTAGGTGGGTGCAAATGAACACAAGTCCGTTTACATCTGCCGCTCCATAGAGATGAATGGAGGGTCTGTGTGGGTTGAACTGATCATGTGAAAGGGGGCCTAAGGCTGCTTTCACACTGATGTGCTGCAGTTTACCTGCACTGCGGGTGCAGTACAGTGGACCTGTGGCTTTCCTGAGTTAGCTGCACTTTGCGATCGATGTCTATTATTTCCTGCAGGTGTGACATACTTTCTGAAAGTGCACCAAACCCGCAGGTGATAACAGAAGTCTATGACTTGCAGGTAATCCAAAGGTGCACTGCGCTGCTCCTGTGGATCAGTTTGAAAGCAGCCCAGTAACCACTGCAGAACAGATATGCCCATATATACACTGATTTTAGTAATAAACTTGCCTTTTATTTTTTTTATTTTTTTACAAATAACGTGTTTATTTGAGAAGACTTCACAATGTACAAAAAATATATGCAGTGGTGTTACATGTAGGCGGATACCAAACAAGCCAGTAAGAAAGCCAAAGGACAGGGTTACATCTGGATAACATCATTGGATAGACATAAATGTGCTACCAGTAGTGCATCACATGAGCTTATTGAGTGGAGACAGTCATGCAAAGGCTTACATAACGAGTATGCATACTATAGGTGACAGTCACGTATCAAAAAGTATGCAAGGTATATCAAGGGTTGTCCGACATGGTGGCTGCGTTGCTTAACCAGGAGCCCCAAATTTTTTCATATTTCGGGCAGCCCTTATGGGCGTATATTTCCTTTTTGTAGGGTAAGACATTGTTAATGGCGGACACCCATTCCTGTAATGTTGGAGGTGATGCCCTCAACCATTTCCTTGCTATCAGCAGTCTTGCCATAAACAGAGATTCCTGCAGGAAAGTAACATGGAATTTATCAGAATCTGGGTCTGGGAATACACCAAGCAGGCATTGTTTGGGGCATAATTGCAGAGAGGATCCCATTTCATCATGAATGAATTTGACTATATGGGACCAGTAGTCTTGTATAATTGGGCATGAAAAAAGGTGCTGGTAGGACTGTTACATTTGGGGCAGAGTGGGTTGTATGGCCCTTATTTGGCCATACGGCCAGGGGTGACGTACACTCTGTGGATAATATATATTTGGGTTAAGCGGTCAGAAAGTTTAGTGGAAACTTTTTTACAGGCTTCTAGCGCGTCCTCCCACTCCTCGTCCTCCATCTCCCCCCCACGTCACTCGTCCATTTGTCTTTAAGAGCATAGGCTAACGTAGCCGCTGTGGGACGTAGAAGGTCATTGTAAAGTGTCGAAATACGTTTTGAGGAGTCCTGTCCCCTGAGGGCATTTAGAGAGTCAATAGTTTCTAGGTTCGGAGGGTTGTCTGGAAATTGGCTTTGGAGAGCGTGGCGGAGCTGGAGATATCGGAAAAGCATAGAGTTTGGGAGGTTAAATTCGTCTTTGAGTTGTTGATTTCAGAGTGTCGTTTCGGTATACATCAGAGAGGCACGTCACCCCTCGGGAAATCCACAAATTGTGATCAGGTATAGAGAGTAATTCCTTCAGGCCCGGGTTATCCCATAGTGGTGTGTGGGAGGTGTTTTAAGCCTACGTCTCGCTACTTCCCATATTTTGCAGTGATGGTAGAGAATTCCCCCTCGGCTACCCAGTACCCAGGGGTCTGTTGGGTCTCTGAACAGTATCTGAAAGGGGTGAGTGTATGCGCCGGAGTAGGGGGAGCAAAGTAGGGCCATATAGCGATCCTTATCCTGCTTGTCCAGGTAGTAGAAGTGGGATAGTTGTGCTGCTAAGTAATATCAATTAAAATCAGGCAAGGCCGTGCCCCCTAAGTCTGTGGGATTTTTCAGTGTTTGCCAGGACAGTTTACGTAGGCTTGCTCCCCACAGAAAGGAGTTGAGAATGGCCTCTATAGATTTAAAAATCCTAAGGGGTATGTATATAGGGGCATGCCATAATAAATAAATAAATATATATATATATATATATATATATATATATATATAGGAATTGGGGCCGAAGAATTGTTTTTATCAAGTTTATGCGGCCCATTACGCCTAGGGGTAGCTTAGCCCACGTTTGTGTTTTTTTAATTTTCAATGCCGCGATCAGGGGTTCCATGTTAAGTCTGGCAAAGTCTTCAGGGGAGCGAGTAAAAACAAAGCCCAGATATTTCATGGAGCTAACCCGGACAAGTGGGGAAGAAGCTTGGTTTGCTGTGGGGTCACCCAGATCAATGGGGAGTATCAGGGATTTGTCTCAATTAATCTTTAAGCCAGAGTAGCTACCGAATGTTTGGATAGTGTCTAATGCTGTCAGTAGGGATGGACCAGAATCTGCAAGATATAGGAGCATGTCATCAGCGTATAAGCTTATCGTTTCAATAAACTTACCTTTTAATAACAGTCTTCCATTCAGGAAGCATCAGCATATGTGGCTCTGCTCCCTCCGCAGCCGCTTGCTTCCTCTACCGCTGGTTTCATTCAGAACACTGATGCTCTGGAATGGCGGGTTGAAAACCTGAGATCTGGGCTTGTGAACCTGCTATCCCAAACCAGGAGGTCGTGGGCCACATCAGAGGGCTCCGCGGGGCCAGATGTGGGCCACTGGTTGGGCACCCCTGGCCTAGGCCATGTAGAGCAACAATTATTTTTTTTCAGATCCTCAGAGAGTTCTGTGCCATGTTGAACTTCCAGTATGAGCGAGCGAGTGAGAGCGATAACACCACATTTAACACACCTGCTCCCCATTCACACCTGTGACCTAACACTAACGTGTTACATGACAACGGGTAGGGAAAATGGCTAATTGGACCCAGCGGTTTAGCCGTTAATGGCTGTGTGTTGAGTTATTTTGAGGGGACAGCTTATTTACACTGTTATACAAGCTGTACACTCACTACTTTACATTGTAGACAAGTGTCATTTCTTCAGTATTGGCACATGAAAAGATATATAATAAAATATATTTACAAAAATGTGTGGGGTGTACTCACTTATGTGAGATACTGTAAATCCCTGAAGAAGGGCTCTATGGCATTCTGAAAGCTTGCATTGTTAATAACTTAAAGCGGAAGTAAACCCTCCTATAATTTTCAGCCAAGGAAGCTGCCATCTTGGTCTCTGTCTAATCTTCAACTGCCATGATGCTGCACATGTGATCAGTTATGACTCCAGCCATTGGATGGTTCGACAGATTGGTTGAGAGCACAACCAATGTGACAGCTAGCATTCTACGGCATGCCGGGAATGTAACTTTTTTTTTTTTTTTTGAAGCCGTTAAATCGATGGGTTTACTTCCGCTTTAAAGTAGAATTCCAGCTAAAGCCTAACTGGTCTTAAAAATGCTTGTTCTCCCTCCTAACACCTATACTAATGAATCTGTAAAAAAAAATGTATATCCTTCCCTATTTTCAGCCTGCTCCAGTCCAGTCATGTGACCTCCTGTGTCAGCCAGCAGTGGCTGCAGGGGAATGGAGAGAGTGCCCGGCAATGGCTACTGAAATTTGGGAACAGTGATGTTACCCATAGGCTCCCATGGTGTAGCCATGCAGCAGCAGCTTGCTGACACAGGGATCATGTGACAGGACTGGAATTCTGCTTAGCGACCGCCGGCTGTCAATTGACGGCCAGGCGGCGCAGCTCTCGTGGTGGGAGGGTGTCATATGACGCCCTCCCCCTTCCCGACCCTCCAGGGAGCGTGCGCGCTTGCCGTGTCACTGGGCACCCGCCGGGCACCAGCGGTTGCCCGGTAACACAGCAGGATTGTGGATCTGTGCATGTAAACATACAGATCCACGGTCATGTCAGAGGAGAGTATAGTATAGAGGAACACAGATCTGTCTCCTCCCCTTGTGAGTCCCCTCCCCCTACAGTTAGAATCACTCCCAGGGAACATATTAACCCCTTCAGCGCCCCCTAGTGTTAACCCCTTCCCTGCCAGTCACATTTATACAGTAATCAATGCATTTTTATAGCACTGATCGCTGTATAAATGTGAATGGTCCCAAAAATGTGTCAAAGGTGTCCGATATGTCCGCCGCAATATCGCAGTCACGATAAAAATCGCAGATCGCTGCCATTACTAGTTAAAAAAAAAAAAAATAATAATAAAAATGCTCTAAATCTATCCTCTATTTTGTAGATGCTATAACTTTTGTGCAAACCAATCAATATACGTTTATTGCGTTTTTTTTTTTTTTTTTTTTTACCAAAAATATGTAGAAGAATACGTATCAGCCTAAACTGAGGAATAAAATGTTTCTTTATATATTTTTTTGGGGCTATTTAGTATAGCAAAAAGTAAAATATATATATATATATATATATATATATATATATATATATATATATATATATATATATATATATATATAGAGAGAGAGAGGTGATCAAATACCACCAAAAGAAAGCTCTATTTGTGGGGACAAAATGATAACAATTTCATTTGGGTACAGTGTAGCATGACTGGGCAATTGTCATTCAAAGTGTGACAGCGCTGAAAGATGAAAAATGGCTTGGGCAGGAAGGGGGTGAAAATGCCCAGTATTGATGTGGTTAAAGAGGAAGTAAAACCTGATGGGTTTTACTTCCTCTTTTGCTCCCCGCAAGGCCTGCAAATTAAAAGCATAATGGGCTAGTATGCGTCGCATACTAGCCCATTATATGACACTTACCTGCAATCGAAGCCTGTGCTGTCCCCTGTGCAGGCCGCGTCCATCTTCAACTCTCTTCCTTCTGGGGCCACGGACTCCGGCTCTGTGACTGGCCGGAACCACGTGACGTCACTCCCACGCATGCGCATGGGAGCCGTCAGTCACGCCACACGCTGGGGGAAGAAATGTCACGGCGCACGTTTAGGAGATATTTCCACTACCTATAGGTAGACCTTATTTTAGGCTTACCTGTAGGTAAAAGTAAGACAAAAGGGGTTTACAACCACTTTATGCTGAACTCCGGGCAGAATTTTTTCCCATGCAGTGGAGCTGTGCCCACACTGCACAGGTGAGCTGCTTGATTTGTCTTGATTCAATCCTTCAAAGAATGGCACTCCCCCCACGGTCCAGCGGTGGACTGTTCCTGATCTATGGAGCATGCTCTAGGTGTGATAATGTCAGGAACAATATACTTTTTATGACCTCTGGAGCGTGGGGGTGCTGAACCAATTTTGAAAGATTAGGTAAGTACATCATATCTCTGCTCTCCTCTCCCCTAGAAAAAAAAAACCGATGCGTTAACTCGTGCAGTGTGGGCACAGCCCCACTGCATTAACATAAAAATGTTGCCCGGAATTCGGCTTTAAACAATATAGGGTATAACTTAGGCCTCCTTCACACTGGCGTGTCATTATTTGCATTTCTACATGTAAAGGCCTCATTCCATTGGACTTTTGCACCCATAATCCATGAATAGGCCATGTCTCTTAAGATCTGGAGCCACCAGGTACTACTGCATGCAGACAGCCAATTAAACAGAGTGTGGTCAGGGCAGGTCATCTGTGCAGCTGTCAAATTGGGACAACCTTCTGAGTTCATGCAACCAGTACCGGAACAGGGTCGTCCAGCTCCCAGGGCAAGGATCCGGAACTTGCACCCCCCCCCCCTCCCCACTGATAATACACGCAGAATGAGTGTAGCACTGCGTCTATTCGTTGCCCCTTTGCTTCTCTGTGCCCAGGGCAGTTGTCCCTCCTGCCCACCCCTTGTCCTGGCCCTGCATGCAGCCACTGTGTTTCTATAGACCTGATTGGGCTGCCTGCATGCAGCACATGGTGGCTCCATCTGCTTTCAGATGACCATTTATGGACTACAGGTGTAACCTTTCGTGAATGAGGCCTACAGGACATTTATAAAAGCAGTTAAATGCATACATGATATACCGTATATACTCGAGTATAAGCCGAGTTTTTCAGCACATTTTTTTTTGTGCTGAAATGCCCTCCTCGGCTTATACTCGAGTCAAGCACTTTTCTGCAGCAGCAAATAACATTTTCCGACCAGACTTTGGGGCCCCCGTATCTCGAGGCTACTTGGTGCTAAGAACCCCCCAAATTTGGTGTGCAAACTCAGTGGACCTAGCACTACAACATATCCAAAGATGGGGTTTCCTAGCACTAAGTGGCCCCGAGGTACAGGGCCCCAAAGTCAGTTCGGAAAATGTCATTCTCTGCTGCAGAAAAGTGCTTGACATTTTCCGACCCGACTTTGGGGCCCCATATCTCGGGGACACTTGGTGCTAGGAACCCCGAATTTGGTATTCAAACCTAGTGGAACTAGCACTACAACTTATCCAATGGGGGGGTTCCTAGCATCATCCCCACAAAACTACTGAAAGAATGCTCCGACATCTTGGCACCTACTATAACACTACTCATAAATCAGTCATTCAAAGAAGGAAGCCTGCACTCCAGTGAGGCTGGAAAAAATGCGTTCCTAACTGCCTGCTTTTTCAGGGTCTGGTTGTACAGTTATGAGGAATTTAAAGTCGGTCGATTTTTTTCCCCAGGTGGTAAGGGATAAATTGTGCAAGGAACTTGCAGAGGGGCGTATTGAGGGGCCTTTTAAGCAGCCGCCTTTCCCTAATTTTAGCAAACAAGCGTATCCTGGTGGAAACGGATAATAAAGGCGTTCTTTATGCAGTGAATTGTCTCTCCTCCAGCTCTGTGTGGGTGATTAAAGTACTGCGCCAGGTGGTTTTTAGATGCCTCAAATTCAACATTTGGCTGAAAGCTAAATATACGCCCGGAATATTGAATAATATAGCCGATTCTCTGTCTCGCTTTCAGATGGACCGTTTCAGGCTGTTACTTCCAGAGGCAGACCGGGATGGCATCCCATGCCCAGACCATTTGTGGGAAGTGATCTCAATATAGTGTCAGAAGCTATTCAGGGTTCCTTGGCCCCCAAGACTTGGGCCAGTTACTCAGCAGCATGGAAGAGCTGGTTGTCATTTGCTAACAATGAAAGTTTTCCGTTTAATATGCCGTCAGAGGAGTTGATTTTGGCTTTTTGGCAGGCCTTATGCGCCAGCGGTATTCATATAGTTATATAGCGAAAACGCTGGCCGGCATTTCCTTTTTCTTTAAATTGTTTGGCTTACAGCATTGTTCTTATTATTTTTCGGTTAAACAGGCACTAAAGGGATACAGGCGGTCAACATTTGAGGCTGATGCCAGACGACCAATCTCACTTGACATCCTTGGTGGCCTTTGTAGAAGTACCGAAGTCATTTGCTTCTCAGCATATGAGGCCTTGCTATTTAGAACGTCATTTGCGCTTGCATTTTTTGGCGCATTCCGCATTTCGGAGCTGGTTCCCCCGAATAAGCGGGGAGGCTCTGGAATTAGGTTGGAACAATTGGTAATGGACAGCGAGGGAGTGCATATTAGGTTACATCATTCCAAAACAGATCAATGTGGCAGGGGTAGTTGGGTCCACTTGCGGGAGCAGGGGGACTTATTTGTGTGTCCAGTAGCGGCCGTCAGGCAATTCCTGGTAATTAGGCCATCTGTGTCGGGTAATTTTCTTATTCATAAGGATGGGATCCCTTTAACGAAATACCAGTTCGATGTAGTCTTCCATAGATGCCTGACGCATTTAGGCTTGAGAGGGTTCAAGTTTTCATCGCACTCATTTAGGATAGGTGCAGCTTCCGAAGCATCTCGCTTAGGGGTCCCGGAGTCTGATATTAAAGAAATGGGGAGGTGGAGGTCCCAATGTTATAAGTTATATGTTCGTCCTAATTTGTTTATCTAATTTCAGGTACCCAGCACACGGTATGGATCCTGGGACACTCGTTCATTATTGGGCACAAAAAAGAGCGGCTCAAGGCAGTTACTCATTGAATCTGCCGCGGCCAATCATTTTGCCAAAAAAAATGGTGTGTTGGTGTTTATTTAATTAATGTTTGGTGGGTTTATAAGGTCTAGTGGGGTCCTACAATCTCATGTAAAAGGGGACACAATATGGGTCCACTTTCCTGAGATTGTGGACTCCCCCTCCCCCCCCTTTTCTTTTTGTGAGGTACAATAGCATTTATTTCAGTGTCAGTTTAATATGTTGCTGTCCCTTTAAGGTAGAGAGAGTGGTAGTCAGGAAGAGCCAATCAGGGAGTAAGGAATGTTCTGGAAGTCTGTGGAGGCTATATAAGGATATCAGGAAAGGGCTTGCCCTCTTTCCCTTTGGATCAGCAAAAGATTGGAGCTCCCTCCCTCCCGCCCTGTCGCGTGCACCCTTATGTGGTAGGGTCACCCCGGATTCTGGGGGGGACGGTTAATTATATTTATAATGGTGGTACTGCTCGAGTTCTAAAAACTGAGCAGATAGAATTCTGTGTTGGTTGAATTGATGATTTGAATAAAAGAGTTATATTAATATGTTTAAACCAATAAAGGTGCCGCGGCCAATTATTTTGCCAAAAAAAATGGTTTGTTGGTGTTTATTTAATTAATGTTTGGTGGGTTTATAAGGTCTAGTGGGGTCCTACAATCTCATGCTCCGACATCTTGGCACCTACTATAACACTACTCATAAATCAGTCATTCAAAGAAGGAATTGTTCCTAACTCCCTCAAGCAAGGTATAGTCAACCCCCTCCTAAAGAAACCCAACTTGGATCCAAGAAACCCTAACCACCGAAGACCGATAACTAGCCTGAGCACCATCTCCAAGATTATGGAGAAAGTAGTGGTACAACAGCTACAACTCCATCTGGACACACACAATCTCCTGGACCCTCTGCAATCAGGCTTCCGCCCGGGCCATGGCACAGAAACAGCACTCCTCAAAATATGGGGCGATGCCTTGGAAGCAGCAGATGATAGAGAATCATGTCTCCTGGTACTCCTGGACCTTAGTGCAGCATTTGACACACTAGATCACAACACTCTACTCACCCGCCTCAAAGAAGTAGCAGGAGTCACAGATTCAGACCTACTATGGTTCACTTCCTTCTTAGGAAATCGGTCACAGACAGTGAAACTTGGACCCTTCACCTCTGAATCTCGCGCAGTCTCCTATGGAGTCCCTCAAGGATCACCTTTATCACCCGTGCTCTTCAACATTTACATCCGTCCACTTCTTAAAATCATCAGCAAATCAGACCTATGCTTCCACTCATATGCAGATGATACTCAACTCCTACCTTCGGATCCCCGGACAAAAAGACCAATACCAGGAAATTGGAAAAATGCCTCGCATCAATAGACGACTGGATGTCCACGAGCTCCCTCAAACTTAACGGAACCAAAACAGAACTCCTTCTCCTAAATGCAAACAGGAAAACTAATTCTACAACACCATGGACTCCGCCCACCATCCTTGGACAGACCATCCCTCTAAGCTTAAAAGCCAAAAGTCTCTGAGTCACCTTCGATTCAGAAATGTCAATGGATGCACAAATAGGATCAGTAGTCAGCGGATCCTACCACCTTCTACGCCTGCTGCGTAGACTCATCCCCTTCATTCCAGAAAAGGACAAAGCCATAGTGGTAGGAACAATCATCAACTGTGGACTCGACTAAGCAAACTCCCTCTACATAGGACAACCTAAATTCCAGATTGCACGCCTACAAGTCGCTTAAAACACGGCAGCAAGACTAGTCACCGGAAAAAAAACATGGGAATCGATCTCCCCCTCCCTGAGGATCCTACACTGGCTAACCATAAAGGATCGGATCACATTCAAGACCCTCTGCCTGACCCACAAATGCACACAAGGAGATGCTCCTCAATACTTATGCGAAAAAATACAACACTACACCCCCAATCGCAACCTCCGATCTAACAACCAAAACCTCCTCCTCGTCCCCAGGTCCCGGTACAAATCAAGGGGAGAAAGAAGATTTGCAGTCCAAGGACCACGGCTATGGAACGCTCTACCTACGAACATCCGCTTAGAAAAAGACCATAGGGGCCTTCAGGAAAAAACTCAAGACCACCTCTTCTAAGAAGGAATCAACGCAGGTCGGATCAAGCGCCTCGAGGCAATTCAGTTCGCAGTTGCACCGTTATACAAATCATTCATTCATTCACCAAGTGACCCTGAGATACAGGGCCCCAAAGTCGGTCAACTGTGTCCATCTGCAGCAATGTTATTTCGGGACCCTTTGGGTCCAGAGACTCCAAATTTTGTCTGCAGCTAGAGGGCATTTAGGAACTCTTAACTACCAAGTTTGATGTTTGGTGGACCTATGGCTGCAAATTGGCACAGTGAGGCTGCAAATGGGCACAGTGAGGCTGCAAATGGGCATTGTTGACCCTCTTTTCCACTTACAGTAGCTGCGCATTTCTCACCCTAGGCTTATACTTGAGTCAATACGTTTTCCCAGTTGTTTGTGGTAAAATTAGGTGCCTCGGCTTTTATTCGGGTCGGCTTATACTCGAGTATATATACGGTATTTCACACTATGCATTTACTTTCATTAAGTTTAGCTGCGTTAGGGGAAAAAAAAAAAAGAAATGTATGATCATGGCAGTATAACGTTTGTTCTTACTTCCCAGTTCAATTTTCTCCTGCGTTTTATATAAAACAATGAGGGCTCAACTAGGGTTGCCACCTCATCCCTTTTAAACCTGAACACATATGAATTAGACAGGTTCTGAGGCTAATTTAATTCAGATAAGGCACCAAGTGAGTTTAATTACCACCTTAATCAGTCTCAGAACCTGTGTAATTCATATGTGTTCGGGTTTAAAGGGATGAGGTGGCAGAAGTCCAGATTTTACAATGTCTAGATGGCTTTGCTCCAGTTGTAGTTACAGAAACAATACTTGAAGGAACAAGATGCCCAGCAAGTTTAAACATCCTGAACTGACCGAACATTGAAGATTTCCACCTGATACTGATCCTCGGATTGTTGCAGTAATACATTTGGAGCAGACGTTGACATTGCAGAAGGTGGAGTGGCAGAGCCGAGAACAACTTAAACATGTTCTTCTTCCATCATTGCTATGGCAGAGGTACCGAGAGCCTCCTCCTCCTCTGATTTCCGTGTATGTGTGTTCCCATGTGCTTTCCTCTTGTAAATGCTTTGAGCCTTTCTCTTGTAAGTAAAGGGAAGGAAAGGCATCTTCAGTCAGGAACAGTGGCGGCTTCTCCACTAGGAGCACAGGGGTGCCGCCCCCCCCCCCCCCAATCCATGCGCCCGACCCCTAATCTACATACAGGGTGCCCGACGCGTGGATTTTGGTGTTTTATTTATTTATTTTTACGCACGTGATTAGAGTGCGTGATTAGACTTAAAAAAGAGTGGGCTTTGGGGGGAGTGGGTACCTGGTTATAACAGGTACCCACTCCAACTTCCGGTCCCATTGCCTAGGTGATTCCACCGAAGGTTCTCAACCCCCCCCCCCCCCCCCCCTGCTCTCAACCCTCTGGGACATGTCACAGGTCCCTGAAGGCTGCTGGTCTATTCACAAAGTGCAGCGCTTTTTTTTTTCCCGCCAGTGAGCCATGTTGCCAGTGGTTTTTGTTTTTACTTGGGGAAGTTTTTGTCATCCAAAACCCCTCCTGGGCCCCATCAGTAGGCCTAGCTGTGTGTTGGTTGGCACTTTCCCATCAATGGGGTCTCTCCCGTATTTACCCTACCCTGCGGACCTCTTCGGTTGCCCCAACTCATATTTATGAGTTGTTACTCCTTGGGGGCCCCATTAGGGGATTTTTCTTTTTATTCCCCCAGCAGCTTCGGGTTACTTTCCAACACCCTGTTGGTTTGTTTTGGAACCCCGGGTACATGCTGGTGGCGGTGAGTCTGTCCTTGAGCTTGATAGAATTTTTTCTCCCCGCCCATCTTCCCTTTTCCAACCAGGGCCTGCAATTTTGGCAGGTATGTAATTTTTACATGCTTGTCTTTCCCGATGACCCTTGATGATCAGGTATGTGCTGCACGCCTGATTATCTAAGCTACAGGTGTGGACCTGTGTCCCTTTGGTTCGGTTTGCGCATGTCGCTTTGGTGCATTGGTATGTCTGCTCACGGACGCCGAATGTTCCGGTGCGCATGCGCGGACGGACCACGTGGGGCGCGGTGACCCATTTACATGATGGTCTTGGTAGTTCCCAAGTTACAATACCAGCCTGTTGGCGGGGCGTCGGTATGATGACGCGGCGCGCCGTCTGCGCACCGCATCATCAGGTGACGCCCACAGGGGCGGGACTTGCCTCCCTAGATCCTTTTTAAGAACGCCTGAGATGGCATTTGACGTCTTCCCCCTCCGCAGCAGGTGCTGCAGGAGTGCTCTCTCCTACATATAGACTATATACCCTTTAGGGCTTGATCTAAGGAACCTCTTCTGGATACTTTGTTGGGTGAGTCCTCTGATTTGTCTGGTCTGGCTGGATGATTGTTTCCAGCCTAAGCCACTCAATGTTGATCTTCCCTTATTTACCGTGTGTTCTTGATTTTGTTTTTTCCTTAGCCATTCATCTGCCGATTTTTAAACGTCAATTTAGCAATAAGAAACTATATGTTTTTTAAAGCCGTCTTGTAGAGAGATAAAATAAATACCTGTCCCTTCTATGGCATCGATCCTGGGTCTACAGATATATGGGGGAGCAATACCACATTTGATGCTTTCTCTCTCTCTCTCTCAGCTCACCTCTCTCTCTCAGCATTTCTCTCACACCCCTCTCTCTCAGCCTCTCTCCCTCTCTCTGTTGCCCCTCTCTCTCAGCATATCTCTCACACCCCTCTCTTTCTGTCCCCATCTCTCTCTCTCTCAGCTCACCTCTCTCTCAGCATTTCTCTCACACCCCTCTCTCTCAGCCTCTCTCCCTCTCTCTGTTCCCCCCCTCTCTCAGCATATCTCTCACACCCCATCTCTCTCTCAGCCCCTCACCCTCTCTCTGTTCCATCTCTCACACCCCTCTCTCTCAGCCCCCCTCCCTCTCAGCCTCTCTCTCACACCCCTCACTCTCGCTGTCCCCCTCTCTCTCCCTATCTCTCTCTCTCACACAACCCCTCTTTCGCTCAGCCCCCCCTCTCTCGCGAATTGCCGTGTTGGCACTTTGCAACACAAAACCAATGTATTTATTTCAGTTTGGGCACTCGGGCACAAAAAGGTTCGCCATCACTGCAATAGAGTCTATTTTATGCAAAATATTATGAAATTAATATGTTCTTGATATACTCTGTAGATGATGATCTAAATTCCCTGATGAAGACTGGCAATTATAAGGCCGTTTGGAAACGCGTTGGAATTATCATTCATCTGTTTATATATCATGTACAAGCATCTGTTAGTTGTTTTTATACTTATATGTGAAATATGTATACTATGCTAGAATTCTATCCTTTTATACAATAAATTTATATACTTTATACAAATTCAACTGTTGTTGCCTTTAAAATCCCATTATAAGAGGATTATAAATCCCATAATAAAATACAAGAGGATTAAGAGGGCCCTGCTCAGAAGAGCTTACAATCTAATAGGGTGGGGAGGACACATTCCCCTTACTCTACTTCCAAGCTACAACAAAATGGCTGCCTCCTTTCCTGAACACTCCCTCCTCCCATACGGTAGACAATCGCCCTCTAGTGATGGCTCTGGCTCCACTCTGGAATAAACCCCTCTCAGTCACTTTTTTTGCTTCTGTGGGTTTGGCCAATCACTTGGGTGGGCAACTAGAAATCAACTGGGTGGCCATGGAACGCAAACAATAGAAGCGGGAGTATTATTGAGGCTCCAGGAATTGGCTGGGGGCAAATCTGGCAATCTGCTTTTTTGTTTGCTCGAAAATTACTTAGAAACCCAAATGTTATATGTTTTTTTTTAAAGCAGATCTAGAATATGTTATAGATATAGAAGTGACGGTTGTTACAATTTTTTTATGTTGCACGATACTTTTGCAGTCATTTATCAAATGCAATATTCAGGAAAAAACACACGGAAATGCATTTTAGTGCACACAAACGCAATATAATACCCAGTTTTGTGGTAAAAATATAAAAGAAGATGTTGTGTTGAGTAAATGGATACCAAACATGTCTCGATTCAGAATTTCACACGCCCGTGAAACAACAAACCTCAGTACCTAAAATTGTCAATAGGCGATGCTTTAAAAGCCTTTACAGCTTACCAGTTAAAATGTGGGCTCTGGTGATAGAATTCTTGCTCTCACTCTGACTACGTTTTTTTTTTTTTTTTTAATTTATGCAACTTGATTGCTATTGCAATGGAGGATGGACAATATTCCTTGTGATATCTTGGGAGTGACAGGTCCTCTTTATTGAGAGATCAGGGGTATACAAATCCCCCGATTTTTTTCTTCTACCACCAAGATTGTTTCGACCGTTTATTTATTTTACCGGTACCGGCCACGTAAGCTCTAAACCCAAACTGGAAGTGATTAAATCCTTGTCTCTTCTGGCTTCATATGCCACGGAGGAGAGGGTCCCAGGCTACCTGGGGGGGAACAGGAAAGCCCAGGAATAGGAGGGAGGGCCTTCCGAGTGCTGGAAAAGTGATCGGCTGTATAGTCACTTGATCATTTTTACTGGAAATTCAATCACCAGCCAAAAAAACATGATGTCAGGATCATGAGTGCAGAAGCTACCATGATCCTTGAAAAAGTATTCACACCCCTTGAAATTTTCCACATTTTGTCATGTTACAACCAAAAACTTAAATGTATTTTATTGGGATTTTTTGTAATAGACCAACACAAAGTGGCACATAATTGTGAAGTGGAAGGAAAATGATAAATGGTTTTCCAAATTTTTTACAAATATGTGAGGGGCATTTGTATGGCGCCCCCCTGAGTCAATACTTTGTAGAACCCCCTTTCTCTACAAGTCTTTTTGGGGATGTCTCTACCAGCTTTGCACATCTAGAGAGGGACATTTTTGCCCATTCTTCTTTGCAAAATAGCTCAAGCTCTGTCAGATTGTCTGAAGAGCTTCTGTGAACAGCAATTTTCAAGTCTTGCCACAGATTATCAATTGGATTTAGGTCTGGACTTTGACTGGGCCATTCTAACACATGAATATGCTTTGATCTAAACCATTCCATTGTAGCTCTGGTTGTATGTTTAGGGTCGTTGTCCTGCTGGAAGGTGAACCTCCGCCCCAGTCTCAAGTCTTTTGCAGACTCTTAACGGGTGTTCTTCTTTAACCACTTCGCGCCAGAGGAACGTTCTTGAATTTCCGGGGGTATATCTGAATGATGCCTGCAGCTACAGACATCATTCAGATAGCTGCTTTTTCAGCCGGCGATTCCCTACACCAGGGATCTCCAAGCTACGGCCCTCCAGCTGTTGCGGAACTACACATCCCATGAGGCATTGTAACACTCTGACATTCTCACACATGACTAAGCATGATGGGAATTGTAGTTCCTGAACCACTGGAGGGCCATAGTTTGGAGACCCCTGCGGCCTACACCATAAGAATGTTCCGCCGCTTGATCGTTCATACAGGGCGGCGGGAGGGGACACCCCCGCTCCCGCCGCCCTCTGGTGCTTCTACCGACTCACCGCTTCCATTGGTGAGTCGGACACATGATCCGCCAACCCCTGGATGGTGATCATAGAGATTTTCGGCCAGATGGAGTCTCTATGATCGTTCAGAAGGGCGGGCGCGATGTTATGACGTCAAGCCGGCCTCTGCATTCAAAAAACGGCGCCGCCTCGGCTAGGAACCCGTGATCATTTTTTTATTTTAGGCTTTCCAGCCTAGAGGTGAGATGTGAGGTCTTATTGACCCCCATATCTCACTGTAAAGAGGTCTGATCGTGCCATATTCCTATTACAAGGGATGTTTACATTCCTTGTAATAGGAATAAAAGTGATCACATTTTTTTTTTTTTTTTAAAGTGTCAAACTAAAAAATTAAAAGTAAAATTAACAAAGAAAATTAAAAATTTAAAGCGCCCCTGTCCCCATGTGCTGGTACGCAGAAGCGAACGCATACTTAAGTCCCGCCCACATATGAAAACGGTGTTCAAACCAGTATCGCCGTGAACTTTAGAGCGAGAGCAATAATTCTAGCCCTAGACCTCCTCTATAACTCAAAACATGTAACCAGTAAAACATTTTAAAGCGTTGCGGCATAGTAAACATGAACCGCACTTGCGCAGTGCAGCGGCGGTTACTATGGTAGCAGGACGCTATAGTGCCACAGGTTATAGCAGCTACCGCCGATCGCCGACCTGTGGCACTATAGCGTCCTGCTACCATAGTAACCGCCGCTGCACTGCGCAAGTGCGGTTAATGTTTACTATGCCGCGATCTGTCCCACAATCTCTTCTCCCGCAGATCACAGATGTTACTCAGCAGCTGGTCTGTTCCCGCAGTAGTAATATCCAAAAGGTACTCCATAGAATTTTAGCATATAATTCCTTTAACTCTTACTGTGATCATATAGTCTTTTTGTGTTTTATGCTTCTACATGTTAAATATTTAACTGTTTTGGCGGGATTAGTGACATCATACCATTCGGGGGGGTGGGAGGAGCTTGTTTTTTTTTTCTACTTTTTTTGCCTTTTCTACTTTTTTTGCCTTTTCCTCTTTCTGATTGGTTGATGGCTCTTTAAATAGTTTTCACTGTCACCCCACACATATCGCATGCCTGACGAAGGGGCCCTGCGTGGCTCCGAAACGTTGCACTATCCTTGTGTTGTGATCATGCAATAAATCACCCGTTTGGACGCTATTTGTGTCGTTCCATGGTGTGCTGGCAAATATCTTCAACGTGACTTGAACCAGTATCCAGCTGGTTGTTGCTGCAGCAACCAAATCCGAGAGCGCATCCAGGAATGCGTGCGATGGTAAAATAGAGTAAGATATGGTGGTGTCAGAAGGGAGAGGGAACCAAAGCTATAGAGGACTGAAGTTCCTCTTTAAAGGGGAAATTCACTCCCTCTTACCCCTCTAGCTGGGTATCCAGAAAAAAAGTATACACACACACACGCCCAACAATCCAGCTGTGTTCTGTGTCACTGCAGCTTTCAGGCCAGCTGTCTTTTTTTCCGAGTTCTTTAAGCCGACTCACTGATGATGCACATGTGCCACGGCACGTCATTAAAGCGGAGCTCCACCCTAAAGTGGAACTTCCGCTTATCGGATTCCTCCCCCCCTCCGGTGCCACCATTGGCACCTTTCAGGGGGGAGGGGGGTGCAGGTACCTGTATATTACAGGTATCTGCCCCGCCCATATCCGAGGATGCCCGCCCATATCCGAGGGTACTTGTGTTGAACACACAGTTCCCAGGACACAACGGGGACCAATAGCGACGCGCAGCGCGACTCGTGCATGCGCAGTAGGGAACCGGGAAGTGAAGCCGCAAGCTTCGCTTCCTGATTCCCTGACAGAGGATGGCGGCGGGGCAGCCGAGAGACGAGCGGTCGCTCGTCATCTTCTGCCGACACAGCTGGAACCTGGAACAGGTAAGTGTCCATTTATTAAAAGTCAGCAGCTGCAGTATTTGTAGCTGCTGACTTTTAATATTTTTGGTGCGGGTGCAGCTCCGCTTTAAGGGACTGGCTGCAAAAACCTGGAAGTGACAGCTGGTCCCCCTAATGATGCAACACGTGCACAATAGAATAGCCCACAACTCTTGAGATGTGTGACATGTGCTTTACCGGAGGCTGCGGGTACCGATTACGTTATTCCCACCTAGGCAAGAGTACAGGAAGTGCAGGGATGTATTTCACAAAAGGGGAAGAAAATAAAGTTCTGACTGGAAGACAGGCGGGGAAGGGTGGGAGTGTAGGAAAGTTAGTTGTCAGGGTTTGGCCAGATGTTGGGAGGGATTTGTGTGAGGAGGTGTGATAAGGTCAGCAGGGCGGAAGATAGGGGTCACTAGGGCAAGGGTCAGCAAGGCAGTGTACAGGGTTCAGCAGGGAGGAAAATAGGGGTGACTGGGGCAAGGGTCATCAGGGCAGTGTACACGGTTCAGCAGTCAGAGAATAGAGGTCAATAGGGAAAGGGTCAGTAGGGCACAGAACAGGGGTCACTAGGGCAAGGGTCAGCAAGGCAGTGTACAGGGTTCAGCAGGGAGGAAGATAGGGGTCACTAGGGCTGGGGTCAGCGGGGCAGTGTACAGGGTTCAGCAAGACAGAAGATAGGGGTCACTAGGGCAAGGGTCAGCAGGGTAGTGTACAGGGAGAAGATGGGGTCACTAGGGCAAGGGTCAGCAGGGCAGTGTACAGGGTTCAGCAGTCAGAGGATAGAGGTCACTAGGGCAAGGGTCAGCTGGGAGGAAGATGGGGGTCACTAGGGCAAGGGTCAGCAGGGGAGAAGATGGGGGTCACTAGGGCAAGGGTCAGCAGGGCAGTGTACAGGGTTCAGCAGTCGGAGAATAGAGGTCAGTAGGGCGGAAGATAGGGGCCACTAGGGCAAGGGTCAGCAGGGCAAGTGTACATGGTTCAGCAGTCGGAGAATAGAGGTCACTAGGGAAAGGGTCAGTAGGGCACAGAACAGGGGTCACTGGGGCAATGGTCAGCAAGGCAGTGTACAGGGTTCAGCAGGGAGGAAGATAGGGGTCACTAGGGCTGGGGTCAGCAGGGCAGTGTACAGGGTTCAGCAAGGCAGAAGATAGGGGTCACTAGGCCAAGGGTCAGCAGGGTAGTGTACAGGGAGAAGATAGGGTCACTAGGGCAAGGGTCAGCAGGGCAGTGTACAGGGTTCAGCAGTCAGAGGATAGAGGTCACTAGGGCAAGGGTCAGCTGGGAGGAAGATAGGGGTCACAAGGGCAAGGGTCAGCAGGGCAGTGTACAGGGTTCAGCAGTCGGAAAATAGAGGTCAGTACGTCGGAAGATAGGGGCCACTAGGGCAAGGGTCAGCAGGGCAAGTGTACATGGTTCAGCAGTCGGAGAATAGAGGTCACTAGGGAAAGGGTCAGTAGGGCACAGAACAGGGGTCACTAGGGCAATGGTCAGCAAGGCAGTGTACAGGGTTCAGCAGGGAGGAAGATAGGGGTCACTAGGGCTGGGGTCAGCAGGGCAGTGTACAGGGTTCAGCAAGGCAAAAGATAGGGGTCACTAGGGCAAGGGTCAGCAGGGTAGTGTACAGGGAGAAGATGGGTCACTAGGGAAAGGGTCAGCAGGGCAGTGTACAGGGTTCAGCAGTCAGAGGATAGAGGTCACTAGGGCAAGGGTCAGCAGGGGAGAAGATGGGGTCACTAGGGCAAGGGTCAGTAGGGCAGTGTACAGGGTTCAGCAGTCGGAGAATAGAGGTCAGTAGGGCGGAAGATAGGGGCCACTAGTGCAAGGGTCAGCAGGGCAAGTGTACAGGGTTCAGCAGTCAGAGGATAGAGGTCACTAGGGCAAGGGTCAGCAGGGAGGAATATAGGGGTCACTAGGGCAGGGGTCAGCACGGGGGAAGAGAGGAGTCAGCAGGGCAGCGTACAGGGTTCAGCAGGGCAGAAGATAGGGGTCACTAGGGCAAGGGTCTGCAGGGCAGTGTACAGGGTTCAGCAGGGGAGAAGATGGGGTCACTAGGGCAAGGGTCAGCAGAGAGGAAAAGAGGAGTCAGCAGGGCAGCGTACAGGGTTCAGCAGGGCAGAAGATAGGGGTCACTAGGGCAAGGGTCAGCAGGGCAGGGTGCAGGGGAGAAGATGGGGGTCACTGGGGCAAGGGTCAGCAGGGCAGTGTACAGGGTTCAGCAGGGCGGAAAATAGGGGTCACTGGGGCAAGGGTCATCAGGGCAGTGTACACGGTTCAGAAGTCGGAGAATAGAGGTCACTAGGGAAAGGGTCAGTAGGGCACAGAACAGGGGTCAGCAAGGCAGTGTACAGGGTGCAGCAGGGAGAAAGATAGGGGTCACTAGGGCTGGGGTCAGCAGGGAGGAAGATAGGGGTCAGCAGGGCAGAAGATAGGGGTCACTAGGGCAAGGGTCAGCAGGGCAGTGTACAGGGAGAAGATGGGGGTCACTAGGGCAAGGGTCAGCAGGGCAGTGTACAGGGTTCAGCAGTCGGAGAATAGAGGTCAGTAGGGCGGAAGATAGGGGCCACTAGGGCAAGGGTCAGCAGGGCAAGTGTACAGGGTTCAGCAGTCAGAGGATAGAGGTCACTAGGGCAAGGGTCAGCAGGGAGGAAGATAGGGGTCACAAGGGCAAGGGTCAGCAGGGCAGTGTACAGGGTTCAGCAGTCGGAGAATAGAGGTCAGTAGGGCACAGAACAGGGGTCAGCAGGGAGGAAGACAGGGGTCAGTTGGGTCAGAGACTCATCCCATATGCAAAGCAGGGTACACAATGTGACGGTGACCCATTTCTGATCTCTCCTCCTAATCCCTGCCAACCCTCCACTCTCATTCATCCCATACGGTGTCACATACAAGCTACATTCGCACTGGAATTTTGGAAGCATCTCATAATGGGCACAGCGGGTGCATGTTTTATTCACCAATCATCTAAGAAAAATGGTGAGTAAAAAAAAACACTCAGAACATAGTAGTATAAAGCTTTCTTGTTTATTTTAGAAAATCAGAATAGGAAATTAACAAACAATAAAATCTAAGCGAGAATCATTTAAATCCAATCTTGTTTCATTTAAGAAACAAAATCAAACCAAGAGCAATAATATGCACAAGGCAATACCAAAACATGTTGCCCATGTATTGCCATATCTGCCCATGTACTATCCCCATTCCTTTCTTAATGAAAAATTTGTGTGACCGTGTGTATGCAAGACAAGTTTGAGCCAACATCCTTCGGAAAAAAATCCAGGATTTTGTTGTCGGAAATAAGCGGCATAAGAAAGTACTCCCTAGGAGCACATCTAACCCTTTGATGCTAACCCCTTCCCTGCCAGTGTCATTAGTACAGTGACAGTGCATTTCTTTTTCCCCACTGATCACTGTATTAGTGTCACTGGTCCCCAACGAGTGTCACTTAGTGTCAGATTTGTCTGCCGCAATGTCGCAGTCCCGCTAAAAAATTGCTAGCTCTATTTGTGGGAAAAATAGGACATCAATTTTATTTGGTTACAGTGTTGCTTAACCACTTAAGGACCGCCTCCTGCACATTTACGTCGGCAGAATGGCACGGCTGGGCACAAGCACGTACAGGTACACTCTTTAAGAGCCCAGCCGTGGGTCGGGCTCGCAACCCGGTCCTGAGCTCCGTGACCGCGGGACCATCGGACCCGATCGCCGCCGGGGTCCCGCGATCAGGTCACAGAGCTGAAGAACGGGGAGAGGTAAGTGTAAACAAACCTCTCCCCGTGCTTCCTAGTGAGGCTGATCGTCTGTTCCCTGTCATAGGAAAAGACGATCAGTGATGTCACACGCCAAGCCACGCCCCCCTACAGTTAAAAAAACACACCGGTCACACTTAACCCCTCCCCGCCCCCTAGTGGTTAACCCCTTCACTGCCAGTGTCATTTTTACAGTAATCAATGCATTTTTAATCACACTGATCGCTGTATTAATGACAATGGTCCCAAAAATGGGTCAAAATTGTCCGATGTGTCCGCCATAATGTCGCAGTCACAATAAAAATCGCTGATCGCCGCCATTACTAGTAAAAAAAAAAAGATAAATAAAAATGCCATAAAACTATCCCCTATTTTGTAGACGCTATAACTTTGCGCAAACCAATCAATAATCGCTTATTGCGATTTATTTTTTTTGCCAAAAAAATGTAGAAGAATACGTATCGGCCTAAACTGAGGAAAACATTTTTTTTTATATATTTTTGGGGATATTTATTATAGCAAAAAGTAAAAAATTGCGTTTTTTTTTTTTCAAAATTGTCGCTCTATTATTGTTTATAGCGCAAAAAAAAAAAACGCAGGGGCGATCAAATACCACCAAAAGAAAGCTCTATTTGTGGGAAAAAAAAGGACGCCAATTTTGTTTGGGAGCCACGTCGCACGACCGCGCAATTGTCAGTTAAAGCGACGCAGTGCCGAATCGCAAAAAGCGGCCTGGTCCTTTAGCTGCAAATTGGTCCGGGGCTTAAGTGGTTACAAGGCTTTCCTTTTAGTGAAACTTTTCCCGCACTCTGACCATGGATAGGGACACTCACCCGTGTGATATTGTGGTGTGTAAAAAGTACTTTTTCCTCAGTGAAACATTTCCTACACGTTTATAAAGTTGTGACTTTTCTGGTGTGAAAGAAGGTTTCCTTTCTGAATAAAACATTTCCCACACTCTGAACATATATAAGGACGCTCACCTGTGTGATATTTCTGGTGTGTAAGAAGGTTTGCCTTCTGAATAAAACACTTCCCACACTCTGAACATGAATAGGGACGTTCACCTGTATGACTTCTCTGGTGTGTAAGAAGTACGTTTTTTTGAGTGAAACATTTCCCGCACTCTGAACATGAAAAGGGGCGTTCGCCTGTGTGAATTCTCTGATGTGTAAGAAGGTTTCCTTTGTGATTGAAGTTTTTCCCACATTCTGAACATGAATAGAGATGCTCGCCCTTGTGAGTTCTCTGGTGTCTAAGAAGGTCTCCTTGCAGAATGAAACATTTCCCACACTCTGAACATGGATAGGGACGCTCACCCTTGTGAACTCTAAGGTGTCTGAGAAGGTTTCCTTTTTGAACGAAGCATTTGCCACATTCTGAACAAGGATAGGGCAGCTCACCTGTGTGAATTCTTTGGTGTTTAATAAGGCTTCCCTTCTCAGTGAAACATTTCCCGCACTCTGAACATGAATAAGGACGCTCACCCGTGTGAATTCTCTGATGCGTAAGAAGAACTTTTTTCTCAGTGAAACATCTCCCGCACTCTAAACATGGAAAGGGCAGCTCACCAGTGTGAGTCCTCTGATGTTTAATAAGGCCTCCTTTCTCAGTAAAACGTTTCCCGCACTCTGAACATGAATAGGGACGCTCACCGGTGTGAATCCGCTGATGTTTGAGAAGGCTTCCTTTCTCAGTGAAAGATTTCCCGCACTCTGAACAAGAATAAGGACGCTGACCTGTGTGAATCTTCTCATGTCTAACGAGTGCTCTGTGTTCTGTGAAAGGTTTCCCGCACACTGAACATGATAATGAACGCTCCTCGGTGTTAACACCTTCGTGGCTTGAAGAAGGTTTGTTTGGAAAAGACGGATCTATTGAAGTGTCTGTATTGTGAGATCTTCGAGTCCTGCTTGGAGGTGAAATAAGATTTTCCTGGACATGGCATCTACCTGTTGAAAATCAATTTTAACCACTTTAAGACCAGCCTCGTTTTGGATTTTAGGTGTTTAAAACAGTTTTTTTTTTGCTAGAAAATTACTTAGAACCCCCAAACATTATAATTTTTTTTTCTAACACCCTAGAGAATAAAATGGCGGCCGTTGCAATACTTTTTTTTCACACCGTATTTGCGCAGCGGTCTTACAAGCGCACTTATTTTTGGGAAAAATTTATTTTTTGAATAAAAAAAATAAGACAACAGTAAAGTTAGCCCAATTTTTTTATATATTGTGAAAGCTAATGTTACGCAGAGTAAATTGATACCCAATATGTGACGCTTCAAAATTGCGCCCGCTCGTGGAATGGCGTCAAACTTTTACCCTCAAAAATCTCCGCGGGGCGACGTTTAAAAAATTCTACAGGTTGCATGTTTTGCGTTTACAGAGCAGGTCTAGGGCTAGAATTATTGCTCTCGCTCTACCGATCGCGGCGATACCTCACATGTGTGGTTTGACCACCGTTTTCATATGCGGGCGCTACTCACGTATGCGTTCGCTTCTGCACGCGAGCTCGTCGGGCACTTTAAAAAAAAAAAAAAAAAATTATTCTTATTTATTTTACTTGATTTTATTTATTTTTACACTTTTTTTTTTTTTTTATTGGATCACTTTTATTCCTTTTACAAGGAATGTAAACATCCCTTGTAATATAAAAAAGCATGACAGGTCCTCTTAAATATGAGATCTGAAAATACTCAAAAATACTTCTTCATCTTATTTAAATTACCGTATTTATCGGCGTATAACACGCACTTTTTCCCCCTTAAAATCGGGGGAAAGTCATGGGTGCGTGTTATACGCCGATACCCCCCCCCAAAAAAATGACAAAAATGGCAAGCGCCGCCGAAAAATAGCGAGCGCTGCCGAAAGACCAAATTGCGGCCGAAAAAAACTGAAGCGGGGCCGGAAAAGACCGAGCAGACTGTTCGGCTCCGCTTTTTCCGGGGGTGCTTCGGTCTTTTTCGGCCGCGCTTCGGTCTTTTTTGGCGGCGCACGCGACAGAGCGTCTCGGCGGCGGGAAATTTAAACCCGGACAAGACTGAAAATTACGCTAGCAAGCTACAATGACACTGGGCAAGGCTGCAATGACACTGGGCAAGCTACAATGACACTGGGCAAGCTGCAATGACACTGGGCAAGCTGCAATGACGCTGGGCAAGGCTGCAATGACACTGGGCAAGCTGCAATGACGCTGGGCAAGCTACAATGACACTGGGCAAGGCTGCAAATGACGCTGGGCAAGGCTGCAAATGACGCTGGGCAAGCTACAATGACACTGGGCAAGCTACAATGGCACTGGGCAAGCTACAATGACACTGGGCAAGCTGCAATGACACTGGGCAAGCTGCAATGACACTGGGCAAGCTACAATGACACTGGGCAAGCTACAATGACACTAGGCAAGGCTGCAAATGACGCTGGGCAAGGCTGCAAATGGCGCTGGGCAAGCTGCAAATGGCGCTGGGCAAGCTGCAAATGACGCTGGGCAAGCTGCAAATGGCGCTGGGCAAGCTGCAAATGACGCTGGGCAAGCTGCAAATGACGCTTAAATGTAAGTTTTTTTTTTTTTCCCCTAAACTTCCCTCCTAAAACTTTTTTTCCTTAAAATGCCCTCCTAAACTTGGGGTGCGTGTTATACACCGATAAATACGGTAGTTAGCAATCCTGATGCACAAATGAGCATTAAAAAAAATAAATAAAAATGATTTAACTTACTGTAGTCATTATTACAATGACTTCCGGTCTCATTTCCCGTGGGAGTAGGCGTGTTTTCGGCTGTCCCCCGGGAGCTGTTTTAGATTGTTCCCATGAAGCCACGGGGGACGCCGTCAGCATGAAATCTCTCGAAATTTCGGCCGGAAGACGCCGGACACGTGACGAGGGCGTGTCCATAATCGCCATTTTAACAATGGGCAGGCCGCCCGTTGTGATGGCAACCAGAAATTTTTACGGCGCTGCTCGCTGAGCGAAGTGAGCATGCGCGGGATTGAGCGGTGAATGCTGGGAGCGCAGCATTCACCGCATCCCGGAAGTAAATGCTTGTGGGTTTCTAATGCCCACAAGCAAAATGGAATCGTCCAGCAAGCAATTTTAAAAGTTATCCAAACGGACGGAATCGGCGATCGGTGGGGAAAAGAACTGCAGCAGGTGAGAGACATGTTATTTATGTCTTTAGTTCACTATGAACGGAAAAAAAAAAAAAAAACATATTTCGGCGGAATCCCGCTTTAAATGCAAAAAAAAAAAAAAATGTCATTTGAAAAAATGTTCCTTTAAGAGCTATGGGCGGAAGTGACGTTTTGACGTCGCTTCCGCCCTGCCAAGGGCCATTTGGTGCTAGGAACCTCAAATTTCTTATGCAAACCCAGTGGAACTAGCACACAACATATCCAAAGATGGGGTTCCTAGCACTAAGTGGCCCCGAGATACGGGGCCCCAAATTCGGGTCGAAAAATGTAATTCTCTGCTGCAGAAAAGTGCTTGACATTTTCCGAACCTATTTTGGGGCCCCGTATCTCAGGGGTCACTTGGAGCTAGGAACCCCCAAATTTGGTATTCACACCCAGTGGAACTAGCACTACAACATATCCAATTGGGGTTCCTAGCACTAAGCGACCCCCGAGATACGGGGCCCCAAAGTCAGTCAACTGTGTCTATCTGCACCAATGTCATTTCGGGATCCTTTGGGTCCAGAGACCCCAAATTTTGGCTGCAGCTAGGGGGCATCTAGGAACCCATAACTACCAAGTTCAGGGGACCTATGGCTGCAAATGGGCACAGTGAGGCTGCAAATGGGCATTGTTGACCCTCTTTTCCACTTACAGTAGCTGCGCATTTCTCACCCTAGGCTTATACTCGAGTCAATAGGTTTTCCCAGTTTTTTGTGGTAAAATTAGGTGCCTCGGCTTATATTCGGGTCGGCTTATACTTGAGTATATACAGTATTATATCTACTAGACATGTGCAATTCGTTTCGTTTTTTTTCGTTTTCCGTTAAAATTCGTTATATTCGATATTGTACGAATGAACGAATGATTCGCTAAAAATTTTAACGAATTATCGAATCGAACGAATATGAAAAACAACGAAAATCCGAAATAACCAAATTAGAAACAACGAAACTACGAAAGAAGAAAATCCGAAAAACAAAAACAGGAACAACGAAAATCAAAATGAACGAAAAAATTTGTACATTCGTAACTTTTTTTTTTTTTGCTGAATTGCTAATTTTCCATGTCCCTTACAATGGCGATGCTTAACGTGCTTCGAATGGATTGAACGAAAAAAATTGTATATTCGTAACTTTTTTTTTTTTTTTTTTCGATTCGTAATTTTCCGTGTCTCTTACAATGGCGCTGCTTAACGTGCTTCGAATAGATTGAACGAAAAAATTCGTACATTTGTAACTTTTTTTTTCGATTCGTAATTTTCCGTGTCTCTACAATGTAATAATAGCATACACATTACATAAAATTATGAATTATGCTCCGATTATGAATCTACGAAAACAATGTTACGAAAGAACGAATAAATCAATCTAACGAAAGTACGAATGTAACTAAATCTACGAAAATACGAATGCGTCCGAATTTTGAATAAACGAATCAACGAAAAAATAACTCTTACGAAAATACGAATCGTTACGAATACGAACACCGACGACTTACGAATTTACGAATCGTTACGAATCAACGGAAACAAACAGAAACGAAACTAAACAAATTTTTCTATTGTGCACATGTCTAATATCTACTCTGCCTTTTGTGTTTATTACTTACTTGTGCTTATATAAAGAGAAGATTCCTTTTGTTTACTTTTCATATTCATCTCCTCCATAGACTGCTGAGCTCCACTCACAAACATCTCTTCTTCCTTTTTAATCTTAGCTTTCATGTCTTTCTGTCCTTCATCCTAAACCCCAAGGATGACAGAATACATTTGTAAAAAAGAAAAAAAAAAAGAAGTTACATCGAAGAATGTCATCACATACATTAGAATTCTATTTGAGTTCTTGTTGAGCCCCATCTACCTGATTATTGTGAGGGAGGCTGTGACCTTCCGAATCTCGGGAATACAGAGAATGGGGACATCTCTCTGGTTGGTTTCTGCTAGTGGATCCATCTGTAAACAACACAAAGAAGGACTGATTACTTGTTTCTATGTGTTTATCGGAAAATGGGGGATCTAGGTGGATCCTCCATAATGCTTCTTTTTTTTCAAAATACAAACCAGAAAAAATATATTTTCTCACTCAGGGTGACTTAGACATAAGAGGTGCATGGGGAGCTGAAACATGGGTTCCACATGTCCTCCCCTCACAACTAAGGATGGGCCCGGTGTTCGATTCGAACCCATGTTCGAATCGAGCACCGGGCGTTCGCTCGCCCGGCGAGCCCAGAACTATTGGGGCCGCTCGCATCAAATTCGTGTGATGCGAGCGGCCCCGCAATGCATTGCGGCCCGCGCAGTGCAATGCTGGCTGATGATTGGCCAAGCATGCACTGTGACCCCGCATGCTTGGCCAATCACAGCGCCGGCAGCGAGGAGAGCCATAATTGGCTACAGGCAGGATGCCTGTAGCCAATTATAGCTCAGGGGCTTTAGTACACGCCCCACGGTATAAGAGGCCGCCGCGGCGGCGGCCTCGCATATTCTGTTTCAGTCAGTGTCAGTGTGCTGCTGACAATATGTGCTTTATTTCTGGGGATATGTGTGTGCGTGCTGTTAGAACAGCATTGCAGTATCACATCTGGGGGGTGTCTATAGGTGGCCTGTGAAGGGGGGCAGGTTTCCTGTGCTTAGAACTTTCCCTGCAAAAAAGTGTCATTTTTGCAGGAAAAAAGCTATTTAAAATCACCCGCGGCTAATGAATTGATGGCTCCTGTAACACAGAGAGCTGTCATTCATTAATAAAAAACAAAAAAAAAGCGTGGGGGTCCCCCCAAATTCAATAACCAGGCCCTTCAGGTCTGGGATGGATATTAAGGGGAACCCCAGCAAAAAAAAAAATGGCGTAGGGTCCCCCTTAAAATCCATACCAGACCCTTGAGGTCTGGTATGGATTTTAAGGGGAACCCTAGCCAAAAAAAATGGCGTGGGGTCCCCCTCAAAATCCATACCAGACCCTTATCCGAGCATGCAACCTGGCAGGCCGCAGGAAAAGAGAGGGGGACGAGAGCGCCCCCCCTCCCGCCTTAACCGTACCAGGCCACATGCCCTCAACATTGTGAGGATGCTTTGGGGGTCTAAGACCCCCAAAGCACCTTGTCCCCATGTTGATGAGGACAAGGGCCTCTTCCCCACAACCGTGCCCGGTGGTTGTGGGGGTCTGCGGGCGGGGGGCTTATCGGAATCTGGAAGCCCCCTTTAACAAGGGGACCCCCAGATCCCCCCCCCCCCCTGTGTGAAATGGTAAGGGGGTACAAAAGTACCCCTACCATTTCACCAAAAAAAGTGGCAAAAATGGTAAAAATGACAGGAGACAGTCTTTGACAATTCCTTTATTAAAATCTTCTTTCTTCTTTCTTCATCCTTCGGTTTCTTCATCTTCTCCTTCCGTCATCTTCTTCCATCTTCTTCTTCTTCCATTTTCTTCTTCCTCCAATCCGCTTCTTCTTGCGCTGGTCTTCTCGTCCTTCTCGTCCGGCATCTTCTTCCATCGGCGTCGGTGTCGGTGTCTCTGTCTCTTCTTGGGCCGCTCCGCGCAATGGGAGGCTCCCGCTGTGTGAGGCTCCGCTCCGTCTGACAGGTCTTTTATAATGGAGGGCACCTGGTGACCCCGCCCCCTCTGACGCACGGGGACGTCATGGGGAATTCCCTATGGCTTTCCCCATGACGTCAGGTGCCCTCCGTTATAAAAGACCTGTCAGACGGACCGGAGCCTCACACAGCGGGAGCCTCCCATTGCGCGGAGCGGCCCAAGAAGAGACAGAGACACAGACGCCGACGGAAGAAGATGCCGGACGAGAAGGACGAGAAGACCAGCGCAAGAAGAAGCGGATCGGAGGAAGAAGAAAATGGAAGAAGAAGATGGAAGAAGATGACGGAAGGAGAAGATGAAGAAAGAAGAAAGAAGATTTTAATAAAGGAATTGTCAAAGACTGTCTCCTGTCATTTTTACCATTTTTGCCACTTTTTTGGTGAAATGGTAGGGGTACTTTTGTACCCCCTTACCATTTCACACAGGGGGGGGGGCGGGATCTGGGGGTCCCCTTGTTAAAGGGGGCTTTCAGATTCCGATAAGCCCCCCGCCCGCAGACCCCCACAACCACCGGGCACGGTTGTGGGGAAGAGGCCCTTGTCCTCATCAACATGGGGACAAGGTGCTTTAGGGGTCTTAGACCCCCAAAGCATCCTCCCAATGTTGAGGGCATGTGGCCTGGTACGGTTCAGGCGGGAGGGGGGGCCGCTCTCGTCCCCCCCTCTTTTCCTGCGGCCTGCCAGGTTGCGTGCTCGGATAAGGGTCTGGTATGGATTTTGAGGGGGACCCCACGCCATTTTTTTTGGCTAGGGTTCCCCTTAAAATCCATACCAGACCTCAAGGGTCTGGTATGGATTTTGAGGGGGACCCTACGCCATTTTTTTTGGCTGGGGTTCCCCTTAATATCCATCCCAGACCTGAAGGGCCTGGTTATTGAATTTGGGGGGACCCCTACGCTTTTTTTTTCATTTTTTTTATTTTTTATCAATGACTTTTTTTTATGAATGAGTTTCAATGAATCACTGTTCTCTGTGTTACGGGAGCCGTGAATTAACATTAGCCGCGAGTGATTTTAAATAGCTTTTTTACTTTCAAAAATGACACTTTGCGCAGAGACAGTTCTAAACACGGGAAACATGCGCCCCTTTACAGGCATACTATAGACACCCCCCAGGTACGAAATTTAAAGGAATATTACACTTTTATTGTTTCAATTTAAGCATTATTAAAATCACTGCTCCTGAAAAAAACGGCCGTTTTTAAAAAAAAAATTTTGCATTGATACATGTCCCCAAACACTTTTTATGACATTAACATGCATATTAGCCTTTAAAATTAGCACTTTTAATTTCGAACGTTCGCATCCATTATAACTAATAGGGTTCTAAAGCTCGCATGGACTTTAGGTCCGTTCGCGGGTTCTGGTGCGAGCCGAACGGGGGGGTGTTCGGCTCATCCCTACTCACAACCACCAAATCACACCAAGTAACATGGTTTGTGCACTAAAGATATTGTTAAGCTAGGCACACATTTACATTTCTCTTGTTCAGCCATCGATATTCCACCCGGCACCTACGATTTTCAAGCTGAATTTTGTTGAACTGGTGAGCTGGGTGGTGCCGAAAGGAACACCAACACTTTGTAGTGTTGACCAGGGGAGTTGTCTGATTGACTTTGGGTTTAGGAAGGGAATGCTTTAACCTGAAGAAAAATTAGGCCAAGCTTTATATGGGTATTCTGCTTTCCTCTGGGTCAATTGTCACTTTGATATTTACATTTTTTAGGGTAAATTCAATAGACATACAGTATATAATTTCTCGGTTATAATAATGTAAATACCGTATTTATCGGCGTATAACACGCACCCCAAGTTTAGGAGGGAAGTTTAAGGGAAAGAAAACTTACATTTAAAGCGGTGTTTCACCTTAAAAAAATAAAAATTAAAAGTCAGCAGCTAAAAAAAAAGGCGCTGCTGACTTTTAATAAGTACACTTACCCTCCCAGGGCGCCCGCGATGTCGTTCGTGGAGGCCGAGATGTCCCTCAGCGATCCGGATCCAGCGCCGCCATCCTCAATAAGGGAAACGGCTTCCCGTTTCCTACTGCGCATGCGCGAGTCTAATTTGTGAATGGGGAACGCGATGTGTTGTGGGACACAGTTCCCATAACACACCGCGCCCCATTCACTAGAAGACGGAAGGAGAGAAGATCACCGCGGCGCTGGAGGAGGCAGATTAGGACGATCTGCCTAGCAACAGCCATTTCTGGTAAGTAAAAAAAAAACATTTTTTTTTTTTTTTTTTTTTCATTTTAAATTGTTACTAACATGTTTTTAACGTTTTTTTTTTTTTCAGGGTGTCCCACCACTTTAAATGCCCATCAATGTAGCCTTATCAGTGTCCATCTGCAGCCTTGTCCATCATTGCAGAATGATCAGTGTCCATTTGCAGCTTGCCCAGCGCCGTTTGCAGCTTGCCCAGTGTCATTTGCAGCTTGCCCAGTGTCGTTTGCAGCTTGCCCAGTGTCGTTTGCAGCTTGCCCAGCGCCGTTTGCAGCTTGCCCAGCGCCGTTTGCAGCCTTGCCCACGTTTAAATTTCCCGCCGCCGTCTCGGCTCGTCTCGCAGTCCCACCCAGTCTGGGCGGCACTGCGAGCGGAGCCGAGTACACAGTATATTAGGCTCGGTCTTTTTCGGCAGCGCTCGCTCCAGAAACAGCAGGGAGGCGGGACTGCGAGTGGAGCCGAGCACTCGGCTCTGTCTTTTTCTTTGGCGCTCGGTATTTTTCGGCGCCACTCGCTCTTTTCGGCTCACAGACAGTGGGGATCGGCGTATAACACGCACCCACGATTTCCCCCCGATTTTAAGGGGGAAAAGTGCGTGTTATACGCCGATAAATACGGTACATACTTTATACTCATAGAGGTGACGGAACGTCCCTACACTCCTCTTGAGTGCGTTCATCATATATCACTTCCTCCCAATCTGGATATAGGTATAAGATATTCCAACCGCTCCCAAGCACCAAACGAGACGAGACTTACTTAGTGCCAACATGGACTGATTTTTTACAAAACTAAAACTGGCATTTATATACAGTAGAAGAGGAGATCCCCCCTCCTGCTCATATTACTGTAACAATACACTTGTAACAACTTAACATAAACTAATTAACTAATCCCTTTAAGCAGCCGATGTGACTAGTACCTAACATAATTAGCATGAGCTAATTATCTAATCATTGACCCAGACTAGTTGACTGAGAGAAGACCCCTCAGGGCAAGACTCTAAGGCTCCCAGCTCATTTGAATGACTATTCAATAGACATTACCATATTACCATAAACATTAACACAACAGACAGGTGGCTTGAGTTCATGACATTAGCACAACAACATTGTGTGGAATACTCCTTACAAGCCAGACCAGCCTCATCTACATTACACAAGGCAACAGACAGGCTGGCTGGAGTAGCATCTGACAGTGTGTGTCCCATAATGCATGGGACAACACACATTATATATACATATATATCCAGTCTATGTGTCTTGGGGGGCCAGCATGGACCTAAATCCAAGTAAAACCAGCTGAGCGGTCCCCAGGCATACAGCTCACAAAGAGCACTGTTCCCCCAAATGCCAGGGCCCGTAATCACAAGGCAATAGGCTAGCATTCAGTCCCCTCCAACAGCCTCTGTCCTGGCTAGGTCTGTCACAGAAATGTTAACAGTTTCTGCATTTGATGTGTATTGCTTACTTGGGCCAATATAAAGAGAAGATTCCTCCTGTTTACTTTTCATGATCATCTCACTCTCTTCCATACACTGCGGAGCTCCACTCACAAACTTCTCTTCTTCTTCTTTCATCTCAGCCTTAATGTCTTTCAGTTTATCATCCTCAATCTGATGACAAAATACATTTAAGGAACAAGAAGTTACATAGAAGAAGTCATCTCGTAGCTTAGAGTGCTTTTTGAATTTTAGTTGTTCAGTCTCATCTACCTGATCATTGTGAAGGATGCTGTGACCTTCCTGTGTGGAGTCCCAGGAATACAGAGAGCAGGGAGATCTCTCTGGTTGGTTTCTGTTACCGGACACATCTGTAGGATGAACGCACACTGACTAAATACATTGAGGGAGATTCACTAAAACTGGAGAGTGCAAAATCTGGTGCAACTCTGCATAGAAACCAATCAGCTTCCATTTTTTTTTTTTGTCAAAGCTTAACCACTTAAGGCCCGCCTCATGCACATATACGTGGGCAAAATGGCACGGTGGGTCGCGCACGCGCTCAGACGGTGGTGCGCTCGCGACCCGGTCCTGAGCTCCGTGGCCGTGGGACCCGCGGACCCGATCACCACTAGTGTCCCGCGATCGGGTCACAGAGCTGAAGAACGGGGAGAGGTAAGTGTAAACAAACCTCTCCCTGTGCTTCCTAGTGAGGCTGTCACTGATCGGTTGTTCCCTGTCATAGGGAAAGACGATCAGTGATGTCACACGACAAGCCACGCCCCCCCACAGTAAAAAAACCACATAGGTCACACTTAAACCCCCTACACTGCCCGTAGTGGTTAACCCCTTCACTGCCAGTGACATTTTTACAGTAATCAATGCATTTTTAATCGCACTGATCGCTGTATTAATGCCAATGGTCCCAAAAATGTGTCAAAATTGTCCAACGCGTCCGCCATAATGTCGCAGTCACAATAAAAATCGCTGATCGCCGCCATTACTAGTAAAAAAAAAAAAATATAATAAAAATGCCACAAAACTACCCCCTATTTCAGGGGCGCCCAACCAGTGGCCCAGGGGCCACATGTGGCCCGCAGAGCCCTCTGATGTGGCCCGCGACCTCCTGCTCTGGGATGGCGGGTTGGCAAGCCCAGATTGTGGGTTGCCGACCCACCATCCCAGAGCATCATTGTTGTTTAATGAAGCTGGCGGTAGAGAAAGCAAGTGGCTACAGGGCTGCATAAGCCAATGCTTCCTGTATAGCGCCGCCTCCTGTCATAGGCAGAGTGATACCAAATGCACTCTGCCTGGGACAGCAACAGCCGGTGATACCTGAATGGAAGACTGTTATTAAAGGTGCGTTTATTACTAAAATCACAGTGTATATATGGGCATATCGCTTCTGCAGTGGTCAGTGGGCTGCTTTCAAACTGATCTGCAGGTGCAGTGCAGAACACCTGCGCAACAGCGTGAAAGCAGCATTAGGGATCATTTGGCATGATCGGTCCAACCCAATCGGACCTTCCGTTCACCTCTATTGAGCCACAGATGTAATCAGACTTGTGGCCGTATATACCCACCTACCTCCAATCCGGTCCACTAAAAAAACTGAAGGGGGGGATCCGTCCCATTCCATCATGGCAGATCAGTTTGGAGGGCCCATAGAGTAGAACGAGCCGTGTCCGTGTCCGCTCTGCAAATGCAGGGTGGACATGGACCTGTCATCCGCTCCACTCATTGTGGCCCGCGACTGGTTACTAAGTCGTTTAAGTGGCCCTCGCTCTTTAAAAGGTTGGGCACCCCTGCCCTATTTTGTAGACGCTATAACTTTTTGCGCAAACCAATCAATAAACGCTTATTGCGATTTTTTTTTTTTTTTTTTTACCAAAAATATGTAGAAGAATACGTATCGGCCTAAACTGAGGAAAAAATATTTTTTTAATATATTTTTTGGGGATATTTATTATAGTTTATTTATTTTTTCAAAATCGTCGCTCTATTTTTGTTTATAGCGCAAAAATAATAATAAAAATGCCACCAAAAGAAAGCTCTATTTGTGGGGGAAAAAAGGACGTCAATTTTGTTTGGGAGCCACGTCGCACGACCGCGCAATTGTCAGTGAAAGCGATGCAGTGCCGATTCGCAAAAAGGGGCCTGGTCCTTTAACTGCAAATTGGTCCAGGGCTTAAGTGGTTAATTGAACAAGCTGAAGTTAGAAGCTGATTGGCTACCATGCACAGATTTTGCACTCTCCAGTTTTAGTAAAAACCCCCCCCCCCCCCATTGTATTTATTTGTTTATCAGATGATGGGGGATCTTGATGGACCCTCCGTACTGCTCTCTTCTTTTCAATAAAGTCTCCTCTTACCCGGTGATGTGAGGTTCTCGATCTTGATGTCCTTGTAGAGATCCTTGTGTCCTTCTAAAAACTCGTCCATGGCAGATAGAAAGTGATATCCTGACACCTCATAGAATCCTGACACATACAGTGATATAGGCACCTAGTATCTTCGTATCAATGTTGTCGGTCAGTAAGGTGGAGGCTTTGTGTTGGGTGATCTCCTATGAAGAGACCTGCTGGGTGTTAAAGGCTCACCAGATCATTTCTTCAATAATCCTGTGTAAAGACAGAAAATAACAAATGTCACTCCTGGCCATCCATAATCCTCTTCACCTCTCCTGTTAGGTCCACGTTTTTATTACAGAGGTAAGAGTGATGTCATGTGACCCTCCCTGAAACCTCCTCCTGATCTATACAGAACCCTCCTCTATGCAGACATATAATAAACAGGGAATTATCTGGATTGCACTGGAATAATAATTGTCTGTAGAGCACTCTTCCATAGTTCTGACACCATAGATTCCTTTTAACCACTTCCCACCCGGCCACTGCATATGTACGGCCGGGTGGGCACTCTCTCCTTCTGAGTGGACATTCAGGAACGTCCCTCAGAAGGAGTGGGATTGCGTGGGGGCGTTCCCACGCAGCGGCGCGATCCGATGCACTTGTGTCACCCGGACATGGCGCATCTTAGATCGGCAGGAGGGCTCTGTGATCGGCCCTCCTGATCACATGACGGCCATGTCCAATCACGGCCGTCATGTGATGTAAACAAAGAGCCGGTTTCTAGGCGATCAGCTCTCTTCTCCTCACATGGAAATTGTCGCTGAGGAGAGGAGAGCAGATCTCTGCAGACGGCTGGTGATCAGTGAATATGAGCTGTTTTTTACAGCTTTTTACTCACTGATCTCCAGTCTGGTGTCACCACACATGTAAAACACACAAAGTAAACACTAGACATGTGCAATTCGTTTTGTTTTTGTTTTTTTTTTCGTTATTTTCGTTCGTTCGTTTTCGTACGAATGAACGAATCATTCGAATCGTACGAATCCGATTAACGAATCATTCGAATCGAACGAATCCGAAAAACAACGAAAATCCGAAAAAAAACAAATTAGAAACAACGAATGTACTAATGAAGAAAATCCGAAAAACGAAAACGAACGAAAAAATTCGTACATTCGTAACTTTTTTTTTTTTGTTGAATTGGTAATTTTCCGTGTCCCTTACAATGGTGCTGCTTAATGTGCTTCGAATGGATTGAACAAAAAAATTCGTACATTTCGTAACTTTTTTTTTCGATTCGGAATTTTCCGTGTCTCTTACAATGGCGTTGCTTAACGTGCTTCGAATAGATTGAACAAAAAAATTCGTACATTCGTAACTTTTTTTTCGTTTCGTAACTTTTTTTTTCGATTCGTAAATTATTAAAATGTAATAATAGCATACACATTACATAAAATTATGAATTATGCTCCGATTATGAATCTTATGATTACGAATGTTACGAATGTACGAATAAATACGAATGCGTCCGAAAATTAAACGAAAAAACGAATCAACGAAAAAATAACTCTTACGAATGTACGAATCGTTACGAATACGAACACCGACCACTTACGAATGTACGAATCGTTACGAATCAACGGAAACGAAAAAAACGAAACGAAAATAAACACATTTTTTTGTTGTGCACATGTCTAGTAAACACACATGTCCACATAACACATGTCCCCACATATATAACAGTAAAATCACATGTCCCAATGATTATCTGCACACATATGTCCGTGATCATCTACACACATCTGTACATGATCATTTGCGTACATCTGTCCGTGATCACAGGAACCAATTATTATACACTTAACGGGATTTTTTTTTTACCAAAAACATGTAGCAGAATACATTTTGCCTTAAATTTATGCCAAAATTCGATTTTATTGCATTTCTTTTAAAATAGAATAAAGAAAATATTGGGTTTTTTTTTCAAAATTTCTGGTCTTTTTCCACTTATATCACAAAAAATAAAAACCAGAGTCGTGAATAAATACCACCAAAAGAAAGCTCTATTTGTGAGAACAAAATGATAAAAATTTCATTTGGGTACAGCGTAGCATGACCGCGCAATTCTTATTGAAAAAGCGAGAGCGCTGAAAGCTGAAAATTGGTCTGGAAAGGAAGGGGGCGAAAGTGCCCGGTATTGAGGTGGTTAAAGAGCAACTCTAACCAAACCTTTTGTTTTAGCTTTGGATTGACAGGAGAGGAGTTAAAACAAGGTATTATTCTTTCTGTGTCCTAGTTTGGGACATTTCCTTTACTTCCTGTCCAGATGACCGATAAAAAAAAAACAGGATGTGAGTCACAAGTCCAGTCAGTGCCCATCAGTGCAGCCCCATCTGCGCACATCAGTGAAGAAGACTTACTTATTTGCAAAAGTTTATAACAGAAACTAAGAAAACATATTTTTTTTCAAAATGTTTGGTCTTAACCGCTTCCTGACCGGCCACTGCATATATACGTCAGCAGAATGGCACGGGCAGGCAGAATCACGTAGCTGTACGTGATCGTGCATGTGCCTGCCCGTGGGTCGCGCGCACGCCGCTAGCGGCGCGCTCGCGACCCGGTCAGGAGCTCCGTGACCCCGGCCGCGGGACCAGCGGACCCGATCGCCGCTGGTATCCCGCGATCGGGTTACGGAGCTGAAGAACGGGGAGAGGTCTATGTAAACAAACCTCTCCCCGCGCTTCCTACACTGACTGTCAGTGATCGGCGGTTCCCTGTCATCGGGAACGCCGATCAATGACGTCAGACGTACAGCCACGCCCCCCTACTGTAAAAAAAAACACAACACGTCACACTGACTCCTCCCCGCCCCCTAGTGGTTAACCCCCTAACTACAACTGTCATTTACATAGGAATCAGTGCTATTTAAATAGCACTGATTGCTGTATAAATGACAAATGTCCCAAAAATGTGTCAAAAATGTCCGATGTGTCCGCCAAAATGTCGCAGTCACAATAAAAATCGCTGATCGCCGCCATTACTAATAAAAAAAAAAAAATATTAATAAAAATGCTATAAAACTATCCCCTATTTTGTAAACGCTATAACTTTTGCGCAAACTAATCAATAATCGCTAATTGCGATTTTTTTTTACCAAAAATATGTAGAAGAATACGTATCGGCCTAAACTGAGGAAAAAAAAATGTTTTTTTTATATATTTTTTGGGGATATTTATTATAGCAAAAAGTAAAAAATATTGAATTTTTTTCAAAATTGTCGCTCTATTTTTTTTTATAGCGCAAAAAATAAAAACCGCAGGGGCGATCAAATACCACCAAAAGAAAGCTCTATTTGTGGGAAAAAAAGGACGCCAATTTTGTTTTGGAGCCACGTCGCATGACCGCGCAATTGTTAGTTAAAGCGACGCAGTGCCGAATTGCAAAAAGGGGCCTGGTCCTTTGGCTGCCAATTGGTCCGGGGCTGAAGTGGTTAAATACCACCAAAAGAAAGATCTATCGGTCTCCAAAAAATGATAAACATTTCATGTGGGTACAGTGTTGCATGACCGCGCAATTGTCATTCAAGTTGTGACAGCTCTGAAAGCTGAAAATTGGCCTGGGCAGGAAGGGGGGTGAAAGTGGCCAGTACTGAAGTGGTTAAAGACAAGTATTAGCTGGTAAATATTGGATGGGAGAGAATACATGTTTACTAAATGGCATTGAACATGTATAATGAAGGGAATGAAGACGTGACATTGTGCTGTGTGCTCATTGGCTGTAAATGTCTATATTGTGAGCCCTGTAATATTAGTGTCACTGAACACTGCATGTGCTGTGCCCATTGATGTCACCTTCAACTCCCCCAAAATAGGTCTGGGGACATCTGTGCTGTCATTGGTGCTCATGATCACATGATAGAGATGGGACAAGTCAGGTAATGGTGCCAAGGGGAGCCAACAATTCTTCTCCAACATACTGTAAAGTATAGAATTTCATCACTTTCATCAAATAAAGAGCTATATTCCTTATTCTGTTTACTGCTGAGATGTTAAAGGGGTTGTAAAGGTTTGTTTTTTATTTTCTAAATAGGCTCCTTTAACCACTTCCCGCCCGGTCAATAGCATATTGACGTCTGGGAAGTGGTTCCGTTATCCTGACTGGGCGTCATATGACGTGCTTTAGGATAACATGCCGCCGCACGCCCGTGGGGGGCGCGCATCACGGCGATCGGTGGAGCGGTGTGTCAGTCTGACACACCGCTACACTGATCTTGGTAAAAAGGCTCCGGCGGAGGCTCTTTACCATGTGTTCAGCCGTGTCCAATCACGGCTGAACACGATGTCAACAGGAAAAGCCGGTGATCTGACAGACAGGAGTAGAGGAGAGCCGATCGGCGGCTCTCCTGACAGGGGGGGTCTGCGCTGATTGTTTATCAGTGCAGCCCCCCCTCAGATGCCCACACTGGACCACCAGGGACTCCACTAGGACCACCAGGGAAGTGGGCAACATGTAGATGGCCAGGTATGTACCCCCTGGCCACCCACATGTGCAAATGATGCCCAATCTGTGCCAGTCAGTGCCTACAAATGGGCACTGACTGGCACCATCAAGTAGCAATCAGTGCCACCCATCACCCAGCAATGCCACCCATCAGTTTCATTAGTGTCCAGCAGTGCCACCTATCAGTGCCCATCCGTGCCCACCTATCAGTGCCTATCAGCGCCCATCCATGCCACCTATCCGTGCCACCCATAAGTACCCATCAGTGCCACCCATAAGTGTCCATCAGTGCCGCCTATGAGTGCCCATCAGTGCTGCATACCAGTGCCACCTATCAGTGCCCATCAGTGCCGCCTATCAGTGCCCATCCATGCCCACCTATCAGTGCCTATCAGCGCCCATCCATGCCACCTATCCGTGCCACCCATAAGTACCCATCAGTGCCACCCATAAGTGCCCATCAGTGCCGCCTATGAGTGCCCATCAGTGCTGCATACCAGTGCCACCTATCAGTGCCCATCAGTGCCGCCTATCAGTGCCCATCATCAGTGGCCGTCAGTGCCACCTCATTAGTACCACCTCATTGGTGCCACCTCATCGGTGCCCATCAGTGCCGCCTTATCAGTGCCCGTCATTGAAGAAGAAAACTTACTTATTTACAAAAAAATTAACAGAAACAAATTTTCAAAATTTTCGGTCTTTTTTTATTTGTTGCGCAAAAAATAAAAATCGCAGAGGTGATCAAATACCACCAAAAGAAAGCTCTATTTGTGGGAACAAAATTATAAAATTTGTTTGGGTGCAGTGTTTATGACCGCGCAATTGTCATTCAAAGTGCGACAGCGCTGAAAGCTGAAAATTGGTCTGGGCAGGAAGGTGTCTAAGTGCCTGGTATTTCCTTTATACAATTTACACTTGTAACATGTTTTTTTTCTGGATTTTTAGTTGCTATTCGGTCTCTATCATTTAAAATACACCTATGATAAAAAAAAATATAGATTCTTCAATTCTTTATTCGTGGGAAAACTTACACAAAAGTGATCTCCATGCAGGACTAGAATCTTTTCTTGATCTTTCGCTTTGGATATACATCTTGGGGTAACTATGTCAAATGTTTGTGCTATAAGATATTATCAATTGCATTTATTGTGTGCAAATAATAGCCGATACATAAACTTACGATATGTTTTCCTTAGCAGACTGTCCCTCTGAAGAAGACCCCAACAGTGCTGGGATGAAACGCGTCAGAGCTATTTTTTCATATTTTGAACAACTGTCATTATTTGTCTATATGAAATTTCAGTCTGTGTTGTATATCCACATTATTTACAGTATTATTGTCCTGCTGGAGCTCATTTTTTAACCACCATGTTAATATCCCCCTTTTTTTTATTAATAAACAAATTTTGGATTATTTCTACATTGTTGACTCGACCCATAATTCTGCTGCCTAAAAATCCCATTTCTGGTGGAGCACTTCCCATTTTTTTTATTTTCCAGCACTGCCTTAACCCTCTTGGGTATGGAGTTCACCAGAGCTTCACAGGTTGCCACTGGAGTCCTCATCCACTCCTCCATGACGACATCACAGAGCTGGTGGATGTTAGAGACCTTGCTCTCCTCCACCTTCCATTTGAGGATGTCCCACAGATGCTCAATAGGGTTTAGGTCTGGAGACATGCTTGGCCAGTCCACTACCTTTTACCCTCAGCTTCGTTAGCAAGGCAGTGGTCGTCTTGGAGGTGTGTTTGGGCGTCGTTATCATGTTGGAATAATGCCCTGCGGCCCAGTCTCCGAAGGGAGGTGATCATGCTGGGCTTCAGTATGTCACAGTAAATGTTGGCATTCATGGTTCCCTCAATGAACTCTAGCTCCCCAGTGCTGACAGCATTCATGCAGCCCCAGACCATGACACTTCCACCACCAAGCTTGACTGTAGGAGTCTTTGTACGCCTCACCTGGTTGCCGCCACACACGCTTGACACCATCTGAACCAAATAAGTTTATGTAAAGTTTGGTCTCATCAGACGACAGGACATGGTTCCAGTAATCCATGTCCTTAGTCTGCTTGTCTTCAGCAAACTGTTTGTGGGCTTTCTTGTGCATCATCTTTATAAGAGGCTTCCTTCTGGGATGACAGCCATGCAGACCAATTTGATGCAGTGTGTGGTGTATGGTCTGAGCATTGACAGGCTGACCCCCCCACCCCTTCAACTTCTGCAGCAATGCTGGCAGCACTCATACGTCTATTTCCCAAAGACAACCTCTGGATATGACGCTGAAGACGTGCACTCAACCTCTTTGGTCAACCATGACGAGGCCTGTTCTGAGTAGAACCTGTCCTGTTAAACCGCTGTATGGTCTTGGCCACCATGCTGCAGCTCAGTCTCAGGGTCTTGGCAATCTTCTTATACTATAGGCCATCTTTATGTAGACCATCAATTCTTTTTTTTTTCAGATTCTCAGAGAGTTCTTTGCCACGAGGTGCCAACTTCCAGTGACCAGTATGAGAGAGTGACACCAAATTTAACACACCTGCTCCCCATTCACACCTGAGACCCTGCAACACTAATGAGTCACATGACACCAGGGAAAATGGCTAATTGGGCCCAATTTGGACATTTTCACTTATGGGGTGTACTCACTTTTGTTGCCAGCGGTTTCGACATTAATGGCTGTGTGTTGAGTTATTTTGAGGGGACAGCAAATTTACACTGTTATACAAGCTGTACACTCACTACTTTACATTGTAGACAAGTGTCATTTCTTCAGTGTTGTCACATGAAAAGATTTAAGAAAATATTTACAAAAATGTGATGGGGTGTACTTACTTTTGTGAGATACTGTATATAAAGCACTGCATAAAGTGGCAGCTTTTATAAGTACCAATAATAAATAAATAACCTGTATCTGTGTACATATTATAATATTCTCTCTATAGATATGAGTGTCCAGCATATTCCGGATAGACAAGACGATCCAATGAATATGGAAGAAGGTGGCCATGACGGGGGGTCACTGGGTGTAAATATAAAATAATATCTTATTACCTCCTCTGCTGCAGGATGCAAGAATATCTCCTCCCAACTTCTTCCCAGCCTTGCTCTCTTCCAGGACTTCCTGCCTTTGCGTTCCACCGAGAATAAGTGAGATCACCATCTTGTGGAGAAAATACAAACTGCAGTCCCGTTTTTCAATATTTGGACAGCTGCCTCCTGATGCACCCTTCACTTTTGTTGGGTATACCTTATAGAAAGGACCAAAACATACAATGAAAAAATATTGATTGTGTATTAAAATTCATAAATACATTATAACATGCAGAACTGTTTTGCAAAAAGTATATCATTGGATTATGCCATATACACAGTGCTGGTAAGAAAGTCTTTGGCATCTAGGATAGTTCAGAAAAACATTTATCTAATGTGGTTATTTTAGGTATTTTGCATTTATTTGTCAATAGATATGTGTTTTTGAGTTCCAAGTGTAGTGCCGAAACACTTTTATAAAGTGTGCGCTATAGTGTAAATTTAGTTTTTCCGGAAAGGAGTTCTGGGGGTTAATTGCTTAGGTCATTTACTTTGGCATCAGCTTGACTGGGCTGTACTGGAGTTCTGCCTGGTCATAGGTGAGGTGAAGCACCTGTGACAGGCTGAGAACGCAGTCTGGTTGGGCGTGTTAGGTACCAATCTTTCTGGGAGCCAATCAGTGGGCACGTCTGGCCCCGCTGTGTAGTCTGCGAAGGGGTACTTAAGATGCTGAAGTCACGTGTTCAGGGTTCGGCTTGCTCTCCAATTCCTGGTTTCCGTCCGGACCAACCCCGCGAGGGTTCCCGGACCCAGGAGTGTCTGCTGTTCCCGTAAGCATGGTCACCCTGACCAGCCCCAGGGGCCCTCATGGTCTGGGGTGGGGATCCGTCCATTCCCGAGCCTTGGAACTGGCTAGTTCGAGGCCCAGTAACTGAAGGAGGATTCTGAGGTGTCCCGGTGTTCTCTCAGGATTGGAGAGGCACAGCAACTCGCACAAGCGACCAGGGGAGGACTCTTCGGAGGAGGGCCAAGAAGCTGGCTGCTCGGTAAGAGCCTGGGAGCTGAGATTGCATGGACACGAGTGAATCCGCATTTCTTATGGTATCGCCGAAATGGCTGGAAGATTCGGGTACCGTGGGAAAAGTTCCTAACTCATCTTCAGTTACAACCTAGTCTGTGGCAGAGACTTTGCAAATCTTTGAATCACTTGTTGGCTGCTAAATCTACAGAAAGTGAAGCGCCCAGTTGCGAGTGGCTAATCTCTGGGCTACCCAGTTCCGGGACAAGGTAATTCAGCCCCCAGGGCAAAGATGCCAAACTGCGCCCCCTTCCCCATTTATGATGTGCAAGCTTAGAGGATCCTACACCCAGTAAACCATTGCGCCCAGGGCAACCGACCCTCCCGCCCACCCCTTGTCCCGGCCCTGGGGCTACCTAAAGAGACATTCATTTGATGTCAGCTTATTTGCACTGATGGACTTTATTGATTTCCCCTTTATGAGATATATGTTTGCACTACACTTTATTTGATCACAATTATTGTATATTTATTTGTATAGTTTTATGTATTGGAGCAGTGCTGAGTATAATTTTTTATATCAATAGCGAATTAATATTTGCTATTGTCTTCCTGACTCTCCTCCTGGCCAATCAGGAAGCAGTTGTTGAAACCAGATTAGCCAGAGAGTCTTAGTACTCCTTGACAATCGGGTTTCAGTCAGGACCCACTTCCTGTTCGGCCTGGAGGAGAAGCGATGGCCCCGGAGCGAGGATCTGCAGCCCGGATCCATGTCTGCCTGATCTGCCTCTTTCCTAAGGTAGTTTGGAGAGGAAAACAGGGGTGCAGTCATGAAATATTGGTTGGAAAATGCAAAAAATGCAATTATTATTATTATTATACAGGATTTATATAGCGCCAACGGTTTGCTCAGAGCTTTACAACATGAGGGCAGACAGTACAGTTACAATACAATTCAAAATAGGAGGAATCAGAGGGCCCTGCTCGTTAGAGCTTACAATCTAGGAGGGAAGGTCAAGTGATACAAAAAGGTAATAGCTGTGGGGGAGGAGATGATGGAGGAAATTAAAGTACAGTTGTTAGGTAAATGCAGGATAGGCTTCTCTGAAGAGATGGTTTTTCAGGGATCGTCTGAAAGCAAACAGAGTAGGAGATAATCGTACAGATTGGGGTAGGGAATTCCATAGGGGAGGCTTGAGAGAAGTCCTGGAGGTGAGAATGGGAGCTAGAGAGCAAGAGGTCTGGAGAGGAAGGAAGAGAACAATTAGGTTGGTATTTAGAGACTAGGTTAGTGATGTAGCTGGGAGTAGAGTTGTGGATGGCTTTGTAAGTTGTTAGTATTATTAGTTTAATTTGTTGGGTGAGCGGGAGCCAATGGAGGGATTGACACACAGGTGAAGCAGGAACAGAGCGGTTGGTAAGGAGGATGAGTCTGGCAGCAGCATTCATAACAGATTGAAGGGGGCTAGCCTATGTAAAGGTAAGCCAATGAGAAGGGAATTGCATTAGTCGAGGTGGAAGATGACCAAGGAGTGAATTAGGAGCTTAGTGGTGTCGTTGGTTAGTTGGTTGGTGCGGCAAGATTTGGACAGTGATTGGATTGCCAATATTATACTGTATCTACAAAGAATGATAATTAATACCAGCTTTTTTTTTTCTATGGATTTTAAAACATATTTTTAATAAATATTTGGATTGCAATGCCACGTACACACGATCGGACTATCCGGCGTACTTAGTCCGATGGACTTAGTCGGGCGGACAACCTGCTGTACTTTCCAGCGGAGGTCCGCCGGACCTTCCGAACGTGCGGACGTGCCGGACACACGCTCAGACTTTTCCGGACTTTTCCAGACTTTTTTGGCGGAGGTCCGCCGGACTTTTTGAACGTGACTCCGGGTAGACGGGACTAGCGAAGGAAGTCAATGCTGCAGCCTCGATCGGCGAGATTGACACCTTGCTAGCCCCGTCACCTGGTATGGTCGTGCCCACAACATGGGGGGGTGCTTTGGGGAAGGGGGGGCCCTGTGGCCCCTGTGGCCCCCCACCCCAAAGCACCTTGTCCACATGTTGATGAGGACAATGGCCTCTTCCCGACAACCCTGGCGGTTGGTTGTCGGGGTCTGCGGGCGGGGGCTTATCGGAATCCGGGAGCCCCCTTTAATAAGGGGGCCCCCAGATCCCGGCCCCCCACCCTATGTAAATGAGTATGGGGTACATGGTACCCCTACCCATTCACCTAAAAAAAAAAAAAAACACAACACAGGTTTTTAAAATACTTTATTAGACAGCTCCGGGGGTCTTCTTCCGACTTCGGGGGTCTTCTTCTGACTTCGGGGGTCTTGTCCCGCTGTTCGTTTTGTTCTGCCCGGCCTCCGCTATCTTCTTGCAGCTTTTTTACTAGCGTTGGCCCGGTCTTCTGCTTTCTCGGCTGTTGTCACCGCCTTATGCTTCTTCTACTTCTCCTTCCTTCTTCTCCTGATGTTGACACAGCGCTGTCCCTGCTTGTAATGGCCACATATATAGGGACAAGGGGCGGGGTCACCGGCTGTCACATGGTGACCCCCCCCTTATGATGTCACAGTCCCAGCATCCCCCGGGACAGCCAGGGTTGTCAGGAAGAGGCCCTTGTCCTCATCAACATGGGGACAAGGTACTTTGGGGTGGGGGGGCCCCCCCTTCCCCAAAGCACCCCCCCCCCATGTTGAGGGCACTGGGCCTTGTACGGCTCAGGAGGGGCGCTCGCTCGTACCCACCCCCTTTCTTGACCGGCAGGGCTGCGTGCTCAGATAAGGGTCTGATATGGATTTTGGGGGGACCCCCACGCTGTTTTTTCGGCATAGGGATTTCCCTTTAAATCCATAACAGGCGACGGGCTAGCAAGGTGTCAATCTCGCCGAGGGAGGCGGCGGCATTGACTTCCTTCGCTAGCCATGTCTACCTGGAGTCACGTTCAAAATGAATGGACTTTACTCCGTGTGTGGGCAAGTCCGTTCATTTCAAAAGTCCGAATCGGCAGTTCGGCGGATAATTTTGAGTCAAAACTTCTTTCTAAGTTCGCCGGACTTTTGGGAAGAAAAAGTTAGCCGGAGCCCACACACGGGCGGATTGTCCGATCGTGTCTACGCGGCATAATGAGCACCAATGTAGGGCCATTTTTTTCTTCTAATGACCACCAATGTAGGGGCATTTTTTTAATTCCACTGACCACCAATTAGAGGCATTTTTTACTTCTACTGACCACCAATGTATGGGCATTTTTCCTCCCACTAACCACAAATGAAGGGATATTTTGTACTCCTAATGACCACCAACATTGGAGCATTTTTACTCCTATTGACCACCAACATAGGGGCATTTTTTTTACTCTGAATTACCACCAAAGTAGATTTTTTTTCACTAAACCTGACCACTAACATAGGTTTTTACTCCTACTGACTGCCAACATAGGTCAAGTTTTTACTCCTACTGACTGCCAACATAGGCATATTGTTTTTACTCATTCTGACCACCAATTTGGGGGTACTATTTTACTCCTAATGATCACCAATGTAGGTTCATTTTTCACTCCCACTGACCAACAGCGTAGGGTCATTTTATTACTTCCTCTGACCACCAAAGTAGGGGCATTACTTACTCCTACTGATCACCAAAGTAAGGGCATTTATTTTCCCTACTGGCCAACAATGTGGAGCCGTGGCGTAACTATGCTCAGGGCCCCCGATGCAAGAAACCATGGAGAACCCCCCCCCCGACCTCCGGACAAAGCTCTTTTCTCCGAGCCCGATGGCAGAACACCAGGGCCCTGTCACAAGTGGGTGGCTGCATATAAAGTGCATATCAAATGCCGCCACTGTGCCCATCAAGCTCTGCCACTGTGCCACCAAATGCCCCACTGTGCTATCAAATGCCGCCACTGTGCCCATCAAATGCTGCCACTGTGCCCATCAAGCTCTGCCACTGTGCCATCAAATGCCACCACTGTGCCAAAAAAATGCTGCCACTGTGCCCACTAAATGCTGGCAGTGTGCCATCAAATGCTGCCACTGTGAATCCCTCCCGCCTGCTCGCTGTCTGCCCAGCACTTACCCTGTCTTGGTGGGGCAGTGGGTGACGGCCACGATTGGGGTCCTCCTTGCGTCTCCTGCCATCCTCATCTCCTGTCCTCGCCTCCTGATAGGTGTCCAATAGCTGCACCTATCGTTTCAGCCAATCAGGTGACGGGTAACAGACCCGCACACCTGATTGGTGGAGATGCGGTTCAGTGTTATTATTTTGCTTTTCTAACACACCTGGGTGGACTGTGAGCGTCAAGCATGGCACTCGCAGTTCACCTATTAGAGCCTATGGTTCTAATCGGGTGCTTAAAAAACACCCCCTGCCACTGTAATTCAGGCGCCCAGTGCCCCAAATGGGACCGGACATCTAAATATGAGGGTGGCAGGAGGGGCCATGGATAGAATCATGCTATGCATGAATCTATCCATTTGTCATAGAGGGAGTGCGCCCTTTTGGACGCACCGCCACTGATAAACACATGCACATTCACATACATACATGCACTCTCACATACATGCACACACACATACATATATGCACACACACACGTGCATGCACACACACACACATGCATCATGCACACACACATGCATCATGCGCACACACACACACACATGCATCATGCGCACACACACACACATGCATCATGTGCACACACACACACATGCATCATGCGCACACACACACACATGCATCATGCGCGCACACACACATGCATGCACACACACACACACACATGCATCATGCGCGCACACACACACACATGCATGCACACACACACATGCATGCATCATGCGCGCACACACACACATGCATGCACACACACACACACATGCATCATGCGCGCACACACACATACATGCATCATGCACACACACACACATATACATGCATCATGCACACATGCATCATGCACACACAGACATACATGCATCATGCATTGCACACATATACATGCATGCACAGACACACACATGCATCATGCACACACACATGCATCATGCACACACACACACACACATGCATCATGCGCACACATACACACATGCATCGTGCGCGCACACACACACATGCATGCACACACACATACATGCATCATGCACCATGCACACACACACACATACATGCATCGTGCGCACAAACACACACATGCACATGCACACACAGACATACATGCATCATGCATTGCACACATATACATGCATGCACAGACACACACATGCATCATGCACACACACATACATGCATCATGCACACACACACACACATGCATGCATCATGCACACACACACACACATGCATGCATCATGCACACACACACACACACATGCATGCATCATACACACACACACACATGCATGCATCATGCACACACACACATGCATCATGCACACACACATACATGCATCATGCACACACACATACATGCATCATGCACACACACACATACATGCATCATGCACACACACATACATGCATCATGCACACACACACACACATGCATGCATCATGCACACACACACATGCATCATGCACACACACATGCATCATGCACACACACACACACATACATGCATCATGCACACACACACACATACATGCATCATGCGCACACACATACATGCATCATGCGCACACACACACATACATGCATCATGCGCACACACACACACACATGCATCATGCTTTGCACACACATACATCATGCACACACACATACATGCATCATGCACACACACACACATGCATGCACACACATTAGTGTGATAGATAGTCTTATATAAAAAAAAAAAAAAACGGCAGTCCTGTTAGGCCCCATGCACACTAGACGCCGATGCAAACTCTGCTGAACGCATGTTTTAAAAAGCAGAAACCTGCGTTTAAAAACGCGCGTTTTGCTGTGTTTTCATGTTGTGTTTAGACACGTTTAGCCGCGTTTAGCCGCGTTTGCGTCTATAAGCATTTGTAAAGATAACATCATATAGACCCTCCCCAAGCTCAGAAAGCATGTATTATTAACTATTTCTGCCATTGTGTGAGCAGCAGCAGCAGAGAGAGCAGTTGTACACTTGCATTTGCCTCTCTTTCTGTGTTTTTTTTTGTAAATGGATCCCATATTGAATATAAGTCAGGAATTGCTCCTGATGTTGCTCTTGATGAGGCAGCAACGTCGTCGCAAATTTGCATGAGAGGTCCAGAATCAGAGCTTGGCGATATTGGACCCATCCGTTGATGGCACAGCGAATGTCCGTTGGATATTTCACAAACATGTATGCATTTCACAAACATGTATGCATTAGTGAGTATATATGCTCTAAACTAATTACGACATTTTAAACATATTTTTCGAGTATTTTTTATGGTTTACCATCATATTTCTGAGTTTTCTGGTCCAAAAAATTGGGTTCCTTTAAAAAGGCTGCGTTTTGCGTCTGAAACGTGGAAAAGCAAAGTGTCTGAACGCATTTTTTTGCTTCTGGAAAAACGAGGTTAAACGCAACTGCATAAAAACGGGAAAAAACGAGACTGTGTACATGGACACATAGGATAACATGGCATGCGTTCAGGTGCAGTTGAAAAAAAGTGTCCAACTGCCTCTGAACGCGCGTTTAACAGCGTCTCGTGTGCATGGGGCCTTACCTTGTCTCTTCCTGCCGGGTACTGCACTGTAGGGGGAGACAAAGAGCACAGCACACACTGTGCTTTTTACTTTAGCCTAATGTGAGGAGCTCCCTGCACAGCGCCGATTACAGTTTGGAATCAGCGATCAGGGAGCTCCTCTCAGACGCCGCTCCTAGTGAAGAGTACAGGGGGGCCCCCGAGGGCCCCCTGCAGCAAGGGGCCCGGTCGCCATGGCGATCGCAGCGACCCCTATAATTCCGCCACTGACGTGGAGGCATTTTTAGCTTCTACTGACCAATGACATCGGGGCAATTTTTACTCTCACTGACCACCGATGCAGGGGCATTAATTATTCCTACTGACCAACGACATTGAGGCATTTTTATTTTTATTTCTATTTTATTTCTGCTAACCACTGATGTAACAGCACTTTTTTGGTGAATGGGTAGCGATACTATGTACCCGATACCTATTCACATGGGGGGGGGGCTGGGATCTGGGTCCGGGGTCAGATTCCAATAAGCCCCCCGCCCGCAGGCTCCGTCGGAAAGAGACCCTCCCCCCACATGTTGAGGGCATGTGGCCTTATTTAGTTCACTGGTCCCGCCCACCTTTCCTGACCTTCCAGGCTGCATGCTCAGAAAAGGGTCTGGTATGGATTTTGGGGGACCCCATGCCATTTTTTGCTTTCATTTTTTAATAGCCGGGTGGCGGCAATTGGAACCGCGAGTCAACTTTACTGCCATTTGAATTGTTTTTTTTTTTCCCTTTAGAGACATTTTTGCTGCAGCATGTTCTTTACACAGTACAGATGCTCCACTTTACAGGCAGACTTAGGCCCCTTTCACAAGTGCGGACCGTTCAGATCCGCCTGTCAGTTTTTTGGGTGGATCTGAACGGTCGCTCCATACAGCTTTATGGAGCGCCGGATGTCAGCGGTGACATGTCCGCTCACGTCCGATCCACCCTGATCTGATCCGCTCCGCAAAATCCAGATGGATGCAAACCCTATTTTCCATCCGTCTGGCGGGTCGGATCGGATTAAAACAGACAGGCGGTCCGTAATCATCCGATCCCCCCCATAGGGGTGAGCGGACTCTGACAGGTCCGTCCCTGCACAGAGTGCAGAGACGGACTTGTCATCCGCCGGCTCAGCAGGAGTTGAGTTTAGGAGCTTTGGTAAAAAAACACCAAAAGCTCCTAAACTTAAGTTTAGAAGCTGCAATGTACATGAGCCCTTAGGAATCTCCAAACTACAATACCCCATCCAGAGAAAGCTGCTAGAGCAGTTTTCTCCTCTCAAGGTAAATGCTCTGTAGTCCTACACTTGCAAACTCTGCATCTATTTCCTGGCCATTTCCATAGTGACAGAGCCTTGCCGTGTCACACTATAATAAAAGGAAAATGTCCCAACTATGCAATATTATGTGTAGAATTATTTGCAGACATGCAGAAAAATGTATTTATTAAAATCATCTGGAGACAAGAAATTGTCACATCAATAAGTGGAAAGCTCTTAAAAGCCAAAGTCTACCAACAAAAATCAAAGCAGGTAAAAGCATACAGAGAATGTGACTGATAAACAGCGGTTTAAAACTCACAAATAATATAATATTTGGCTTCACATGGGACATCATTCCATTTTCCAGTGCTAACCATTTCTACACAATCTTCTCTTCCTTTGTAGTTATCGGGTTGCTGCTTTTCCCAGTTGGAGTAGCTGATAACCTGGCCGGATGGGTATTGAAACCTGCCCTCTGTCGTGATGTCATTTATACCCAGAAACGCGTTGCCAAACTGGTTGCGAAGAGTATGCAATGCTTTATCTTCTGCAGAATTTCGAGGGGAAGGCAGCTGCCCCCCAACACTAGAACATATGGTTCTGCCGTCATAATAATTGGAAAGGGCACCATTTGTAGCGTAGATAACGTCGCCACTTCTACCTCCTCCTCTTAAAAATGCAAAAGCTGAAGGGGATGAAGAAAAAAAAATATGTATTGTGAGACTTAATCCATAACCCATATCAGAGGATTTAAGAGAGGATTTAAGAGAACCTAACACTGTTATGTGTAACCATCTCAATACCGGGCATTTTCACCCCCTTCCTGCCCAAGCCATTTTTCAGCTTACACTTTGAAGGACAATTGCGCGGTCATGCTACACTGTACCCAAATTAAATTGTTATAATTTTTTCCCCACAAATAGAGCTTTTTTTGGTGGTATTTGATCACCTCTGCGGTTTTTATTTTTTGCGCTATAAACAAAAGAAGAGTGACACGTTTGAAAAAAAACTATATTTTTTTTACTTTTTGCTATAATAAATATCCAATTATTATTTTTTTTTTAAAACAAATGTTTTCCTCAGTTCAGGCCGATACATATTCTTCTACATATTTTTGGTAAAAAAAATAGCAATAAGCGTATATTGATTGGTTTGCGCAAAAGTTATAGTGCCTACAAAATAGGGGATAGATTTAAGGCATTTTTATTATTATTATTTTTTTTTTTTACTAGTAATGTCGGCGATCTGCGATTTTTATCGTGACTGCGATATTGCAGCGGACATATCGGACACTTTTGACACATTTTTGGGAGCATTCATATTTATACAGAGATCCGTGCTATGAAAAAGCATTGATTACTGTATAAATGTGACTGGCAGGAAAGGTGTTAACCACTAGGGGGTGATCAAGGGGTTAATATGTTCCCTGGGAGTGATTCTAACTGTAAGGGGAGGGGATTGACAAGGGGAGGAGACCGATCAGTGTTTCTCTGTACTGAGAACACACCATCGGTCTCCTCTCCTCTGACAGGACGTGGATCTGTGTGTTTACATACACAGATTTACGGTCCTGCTGTGTTACCGGGCCATCGCCGGGCACGCGCATTGAGTCCCCAGTAAGACGCCGGGCTTGCGCGCGCCCCCTGGTGGGCCAAAAAGGCGAGGGCATCATATCACGCCCTCCGCCACGAGAGCTGCGCCGCCTGGCTGTCAATTGACAGCCGGCGGTCGGCAACCAGTTAAACCAAAGCTCTTTTTAAAGTAATGAATTATTTATAACATGCTTTCATCCTCAGCATATTTACCTGATGTAGCACCCTCTGAGTATAGAGTAGGCTACTAGGTAAATTTAGTCTAGCTCCCCTGTAATCAACAGAGCAGGGGTTGATTATCTAGGGCTGCTCAGTGTTTCACATGATGCTGTTCTATTACTTCCCCCTGTCTTCTAGCAGATTGTAGCGGTATAGAGAAACGAAGGACAGAACAGGCAGCCTGAATATTTATGGCCCTCTAGCCAATCCCTGGGGAGGAGGGTGTGCCCAGAAGGTGGAGAGAGAGCTCATAAATAGTCTGAGGCTTGAGCAGCAATTGGAGTGTTCCTGGGTCTGGTCCTGCAGGAGGAGACCCCTGTGAGAGGTATTTTATCATGTTACATGATAGTTTACAATTTTTGGTTTGTATTCAAGGTATGCAAAGAGAGATTACACAAATACTTATAAGTATGACATTTAATTAAGTAATGACAAATACAGATAACAAATTAAATAATATTATAAAATATAGTAAGAATACTTAATGGAAGATGCCGTTTCGGCCACAGGGTCTCACACGGTTTTGCGGTGTAGCACAGATATTTAGAACAGATGCATGCACGATAGCAGCTCTGGAGATGGGACTGAGTTACAAGTTATAGCTGTAGTATATAGGAATTGTGTAAGGTTTTGGCCAACTCTGGACAACACCCCTTGCAAGCAATATGACCTTTTAAGGACTTGGTCAGTTTTCAATGACATTCCTTTGGTATAAAGTCAGCTAAGGTAACCAGGATATTGGAACCATAAACACGATATACAATACTAGGCTGGAGATGGATCCCAGACTTTGTATCTTGGGGTTGGGGGAGGAAATATACGGAATAGCTGGTGTAATTAAAGTAGTGATGAAAATTTCTATCACAAAGATGGCAAGCAGAGAAGCCCCCATCGGTAAGAGACTGGGTCAGTACAGTGACAAAAACGATATGGAGGGAGAAAACAGTTCATACAAGGAGAAGAAACATTAAGGAATTCGAAAAAATGTGGAAACCTTGGCTGGAGAAGATGGGTTATCCTATATAAAGCATAAAAAGAAGTGATATGGAAGGCCCTGTAGAAACAAATAAACAAGGGAAAGAGAAAGTAAGACCCACAATATACCGTATTTATCAGAGTATAACACGCACCCCAAGTTTAGGAGGGAATTTTAAGGAAAAAAACTTTTAGGAGGGAAGTTTAAGGAAAAAAAAAAAAAAAAACTTACATTTAAATGCCCATCAATGCAGCCTTATCAGTGTCCATCTGCAGCCTTATCACTGTCCATCTGCAGCCTTGTCAGTGTCCATCTGTAACCCTATCATTGCAGCCTTGCCCCAGTGTCATTTGCAGACTTGCCGTTTTAAAATGGCGCCGCTGAGCTACAGTGCCGGATGTCCTGTGTATCTCGGCGGCGCTTCATAGCTCTCGGCTGTTATCGGCGGCTTTCGGGCCCGCTTTTGGTCGTTCTCGGCGGCTTTCGGCTGCTCTCGCGGCTTTCGAGCGCTTTCGGACATTCTCGGCGGCTTTCGCCGAGAGCGGACCGGAAGCCGACGAGAACAGGCGAAAGCCGCCAAAAGCCGCCGAGAACGACCAAAAGCCGCGAGAGCGGCCGAGAGGCTCACAATCGCCGGGGGAATGGCGTATAACACGCACCCACAGTTTCCCCCTGATTTTAAGGGGAAAAAAGTGCGTGTTATACGCCAATAAATACGGTATATAAGGGGGGGAGGGAAGAAGTAAAAGAGCGGTGTAGTAAAATAGGGGGCTAAAGGTGATAAATACTGCAAAATTTCCTTCTATTATTTTAATGTGGATTTTTTTGGATCTATAAATACTTTTTGTAAATATGAAGAAAATGAATAAAGAATATAGAAAATGAAAAGGATATTGGAGGCTTTAGATATGGTGAGGCAACTTCAATATGAAAATATTAAATATGCCATTTCCCCTGGTGCAGGGTCCTAGAGGAAGCCTTGAGGGAGACACCGAGGTCCCAGCTATGCATAGCTGGGAGCCTATTTGCAGATCTATGCACAGGGATCAAGTTGGGCATGGAGGAAGCTCACTGGAGAAAGCCAGGAGGAAGTTGGTGGAAAAGAGTCCAGCTGTCCTATGGTGGTGTGAGCCTACATCTCCCTCACCAGGAAGAGCCTGGTGGATATTGGTAGGAGGCAACCAATGATCCTGTCGCAATGTGAGTAGAAGACCCCAGAGCTGAAGGGAAGTAACTGTTTGTAGCTTTTAACTCTGAAAGGAGACAGACCACCAGCAGCATAGAGATCCTGTGGGACATTCAACCAATGAAGCCAACAATGTGTGCAATTCAGCCAGCAATTTTTTGCAGTGCACCCAGAAGTTAAGGAGTCCTCAAGTTATCCAGTTCTACAGTTTGCTAGGTATCCCATGCTCCCTATCCCACTTGTTTCAAAAAACAAAAAACAAACTCCTAGACTGTTTTCTGAACCAGTGGAAGAATGAAGAAAATGAGGGGTGCCTAGCTGTATGTGCTCTTAAGGGAAAGATGGGACTGCATTCACCAGTGGTTCTAGTTTTGTGTCTTTATGCCCCCCTTCCAACATGTTTGTGTTGATGTGTCCTCCAGGAGGGGGGTATAACAGGGACTTTAGTAGATTTTGACCCTACTTTCCTACTATAACAGGGTTAAGTTTTCTGACAATTTCTCAATCACAAAAAATGGAGCCAGCTGCTGAGGTGTGAGAGTCATTCTTCAGAGGCAAACAGCAGAAACAGTGTCTCTTTACTGATGGTGACTGACCTACTGGGCCCTGGCATCTAAACTGTGGGAATATAGGGCTGGATTCATGTAGGCAAGTGCACTCTGATTTTTCCACTGTAGGTGGCACTCTTTCGCAGTGGCATTGCAGTTGAAGGGGAAGTCAAGAGGAACATGGGTTCCTGGGTCACTGGGGAACCTACTCCATTAGATGCTGCCTTCCCATGTGACCCTAGCAGCCATCTTGGGTCAGGTAGAGCCTATTTAAGCCCCTAGCTCCCAGGTTTGGCGTGCGTTTTGCGAGTGGGTAGAGTGGGGACAGAACTAGCGGCAGGGAAAGGTTCCTGACGAGGAGGGAAAGCGTAGGGTTCACAACTTGTCTGGACTACTTCTCCACTGCACGAGATGGCCAGGCCGCATTCTGACCCCTTCTAACAGGCGCAATCAATTCGGCTAAAACCTGCTGTCTACATGTTGTTGGACCTTTGAGTGTTCCCAGTTGGGTTGCCTTTCCACCTGGTTTATTGTGAACTGTTTTGCATTATTTCAATACAAATTGTTCATCGCACTTGGACCGTATGAGTTATTGCCGACGCACTGCTCTGCACCCCACCTACATTCATGTTAGCCATGGGGAGAATTCAGATGTCTGAGTTTAAAGCTGCACTCTCAGATCTGTGGTGTAGGAAGTGATGTGAGCCATGGTTGACCATGGGTGGTGCAGCTACATGATTGTAGCCACATTGATAAAGGGTAGCTTGGCTCCTTGTTCCTAAACCCTGATGGAGGAAGTGTGAGAATTCCATGTTTCCCTTAGAGCATTCAAAGTCCCTGAGCGTTCCAGAGACACTCCCATGGAAAAAGGCTGTTAGCCAACAAAGAAGTACATCAACTACGAAGAGTATCGTTATTCTCACCAAAGTACCTGTAAAGTAAAGTGCCTGATCTGCTGATGTTCTTCATATGTGAAGTCTTCAGCAAAGTTCCTGAGAATTCAGATATTTGAGTCTACAGCAGCACTATCAAAAGAATCTGTGGAGTAGGAACTAGGAAGTGACGCGAGTCATGGTTGGCTCCTTATTCCTAAACCACGAAGAAGGATGTGTGAGGCTTCCATGGTTCAGCCTAGAAACCAGTTATTTTATGCAGAGAAGAATAAGGAGTTCAGTCCCAGACACTCTCAATTAGAAAGTCCCAGATTTCAGTCCCCTTAGCTTGTGAACAATGAGGTGGCCCTAGAGGCTCCAGGTTATATGGGAGTGTTCTCAGTCCTCCATATATGTTTTTATGATAATTTTCGAATAACGAATGCTGCATCTAAACGGATGGAACGTAATGAATTATTAATAAATAATAATAAAAAGTTTTTTTATTATTATTATTTTATTATTATTAATTTGTTACGTTCCATTTGTTTAGATGCGGCATTCGTTATTTCGGATAATTCAAAACTTCGGATAAATTCGTATTCGTTACATTCACTAACAGCCAAATTTGAAAGGAAATTACAATACCTATAATTTAATAGTTAGTAATAGTTATTATTAATTAGGTTTTTTTTCAGATTTTCAATTGTTCAGGTTTTCAAATTTTCGGATTTATGTTCTTATTTTCATTCTTATTTTTAGAATTTCCGAATCTTCGAATTTCTGAATTTCCGAATTTTATATTTTCAAATTTTCGAACTTCCGAATTTTCAACTTTTTGGCTTTTAGAATTTTGAAAAAATTAGTTAAATGGGTTTTCGTTAATTTGAATATTTCCAAATTAAGGAATTTGTTGAATTTTGTTAAAAAACTAATTAGGAACACAACTAATTGCACATGTCTACTGACTTGCTAAAGTTTCCCCGCAACCGTCTTCATGGAAGCTTGTTGTACCTCCTACAAGCCCCATGGACTCTAAAAGTTTTTGTCATGGCAAAATGAAAAAATTTGTTCCACAAACCATTTCTCTGCTTTTCTATCTTCGCATTCAGGCTTGATTGTATCTGTCTCATTTGTTGATCCAAAGTACTGATTTGCCTTTTCAGCTGTTCAATTGCTAAGGAAAGACAAGGTGATACCAGGTAAAGTCTTCATAGCAAAATGTCTTTTTTGTGTCATCATTTGTGCACTCTACAAGCTTATGATGTTGTCACCCTCGAATGTACAAGGTGATCCCCTTCTCCTTCTCCACCCTACCAAGAAATAGTTTGAAGAAAAACAGTCACAGTAGGGAAAAGGAAAAGCCTTTCTAATGCTGCGTACACATGAGCGGTATTTTGCCAGCAAAAGTCCGATGGAGCCTACACACACTATACGCATTTTACGACCAAAAGCTCAGATCGGTATTTTGCTGGTGGAATTTCCGATCGTGTGTACATGGCATAAGAGATAGTTTAGTGGTCTTTAGAATAAAATTTTGGGTAAGAAGCAGTGGCGGCTGATGCTCAAAATTTTTGGGGGGGTGCAAACAAACTGAAATATACTGAAGCCCCCCATCAATTGCAGCCTCACTGTGCTCATCAATTGCAGCCTCACTGTGCCCATCAATTGTAGCCTTACTGTGCCCATCAATTGTAGCCTTACTGTGCCCATCAATTGTAGCCTTACTGTGCCCATCAATTGCAGCCTCACTGTGCTCATCAATTGCAGCCTCACTGTGCCCATCAATTGTAGCCTTACTGTGCCCCTCAATTGCAGCCTCACTGTGCCCATCATATGCAGCCACATGTGCCTATCATATGCAGCCACGTGTGCCCATCATATGCAGCCACGTGTGCCCATCATATGCAGCCACGTGTGCCCATCATATGCAACCACTTGTGCCCATCATATGCAACCACTTGTGCCCACCGACCCCCCCACTTGCGGGGCTCGCAGCAACCCCAACCCCCTCCCCCCCTGGCGAACGGCTCTGACAGACCTGTTCTGTTCCCTGTCATCGGGAAAGACGATCAGTGATGTCACACGCCAAGCCACGCCCCCCTACAGTAAAAAAAAAAAAAACACACAGGTCACACTTAACCCCTCCCCGCCCCCTAGTGGTTAACCCCTTCACTGCCAGTGAATTTTTACAGTAATCAATGCATTTTTAATCACACTGAATGCTGTATTAATGCCAATGGTCCCAAAAAAAATAAAAAATTCATTATTAAAAAAAATGCCATAAAACTATCCCCTATTTTGTATACGCTATAACTTTTGTACAAACCAAACCAAAAATATGTAGAAGAATACGTATCGGCCTAAACTGAGGAAAAAATATGTTTTTTTTTATATATTTTTGGGGATATTTATTATAGCAAAAATTAAAAAAGAATGTGTTTTTTTTTCAAAATTGTTGCTCTTTTTTTGTTTATAGCGCAAAAAATAAAAACCGCAGAGGCAATCAAATACCACCAAAAGAAAGCTCTATTTGTAGGAAAAAAAGGACATCAATTTTGTTTGGGAGCCACGTCGCACGACCGCGCAATTGTCAGTTAAAACAACGCAGTGCCGAATCGCAAAAAAAGTGATCTGGTCTTAAGCCAGCAAAATGGTCCGGTCTGAAAGTGGTTAAGCATGTAAGTAAGTTTTTCTGGCAGTTGAATCAGCCATCATTACCTGCAAATGGCTAACCTTATTGACAGTCTATAACGTCTTTCAGCAAGGATTAACTAGAATGTGCCTATTATGCAAAAAGTCATGATGTAGGGCTGCTTAATACATTATTTATTTCATGGATGACATGTCTAATGCAATTATTGTTCTTTGTACTTTGGAATATTCATATGACCTAGCAAAATCTTTCTGTTATTACTTTAGAAACAGCCTGATGCCCATATTTCAGTGAACATAAATGGCTTATGAGAGCAAGGAAAATGTGCTTTCTTACCTGAAGTTGCACTCTCCCCTCTGTCTCCTTTAGGTCCTGGAAGTCCCTGTGTTCCTCTTGGTCCAGGTGGTCCAGCAACCCCTTGTGGTCCCTGTGACCCTGGTGGTCCCAGTTGGTCAAATCAATATATTTACTGACAGATCACTTTCTTTAAATCAACAACACATATTTTGTATCCGTTCTTAAAGTCATAACGTAGGTACTTCTTGGGTATATGCTGACATATTGCTCTACATGGGGACTTTACAAAACTGCATGCAGATGATCTGAGCTAAAGAGGAACATGCTACAGAAAGAGAAGCACTGTCAAGAGAGCCAGACTGAAGTGTGGTTGTGAAAAACAAAAAGCTTTATTTAAAATACTAAAAAATATTCCTTGCCATTTGTGCAAATTGCCATGCCAAAAAATAATGATCTGCAACATGATTGTGCATGTTTATGAAAAGCTCTCTAATAAGTAAGGTTTTTCAGCTATGGACCCCCTTCCAACCATCATGTCTGAGGTTACGTTTAGTAAAAGTCCACAAAGTTTTGAACTGAAAAGTAGTGATTTGTCAATAAGTAACATTCACTTTCGTAGACAATGTTCCTATTTACCTGAATTTCCTCTGTCTCCTTTATCTCCCTTTGGCCCCTGTGGTCCCTGTTCTCCTCTTGGTCCAGGTATTTCAGCAATCCTTGATGTTCCTTGTGGCCCGGGTGGTCCCATTGGCCCTGGTGGTCCTATTAAATCAATACATATATTGACAAAGTTACTATATATTACTGTATATCTTTTTAAAACAACACATTAAACAACACATTAAAACAACACATTCATCGTTTAAGAGAAACTATAATGCTCTGGGTTAGTTTCATTTAAGCTTTTTTTTTTTTCTTTTATGTTTATACATTTTCAAGCAGTTTTTTTGTTGGTTGTTCTATTATAATACATTACAAATGATTTCCAGAGTGCTATGGGTTAGCTAAAAAGACAACACAGCAGGCTTGCTTGCTATGAGGCTCCTTTTGTCAGATTGAAACCTCTGATGAGGGAGGGGTGTAAACAATTGTCTTTTTTCACCACAGCTACACCAGCTAGCTTGAAAAGAGAACACAAAATATGAATATGCAATGTTGAGTATTTACATGGATAAAATAATATTTCTTTATATTTTTATTTTTATAGCCTTGACCAAAATAAATAAAGAAATATGCACTAAACAGCTATATGTTCCTTTTATTCCTTTGATTACCAAGGATGTATCATATTTACCATGGCTATGCCCTCTCATGGATGGTGGAAGAGTTAACAATGTGTAGCAGTGACACTTTTACAAGGTTTCCGCTATATGTGAAAATTTAGTTTTTTCCTCAGAGCAGTAATGGGGTTCTGAGGGTTAATTGTGCAGGTTAACTTTGGCGTCAGTTTGGCTGGGCTGTACTAGGGTTCTGCCTGGTCATGGGTACAATGAGGTACAGTGGTTGGACGTTTTGAGTATCAGTCTTCCCCGGAGCCAATCAGTGGGTGCGTTTGGCCCCGCTGTGTAGTCTGGGGAAGGGTACTTAAGGTGTTGAAGTCACGTGTTCAGGGTTCGGCCGGAGCTGCCTGTTCCTGAATCTGGACCGGGGTAGCCCCGCGATGGCTCCCGGGCCCAGGAGCGTTTGCCGTCCCGCAACATGGTCAGTTTGACTAGCCCCATAGACCTGCTTGGTCTGGGGCAAGGATCCATCTGTTCCCGAGTCTCGGAACCGGCTGGTTCGAGGCGCAGTAACTGAGGGAGGATTCAAGGCGTCCGGGTGCGCTCTCAATCTTGGAGGGGCACCACAGTTCATGTAAGCGACCGGGGGAGGACTCTTCGGAGGAGGGCCATCAAGCTGGCATCCCAAGAAGTGCCTGGTTGCTGGGTTGTTATGGACACTAACGAATCCACAGTTTTGCAGTACTGCCAAGGAGACAAAGAACGTTCCAGGTACTGAGAAAAGGTTCCTGTTCACTTTCGGTTGAAAGTTTACTCAATGTCAGAGACTTTACAAGTTTCCGGATCAATGTGTTGACTGCCATAATCTCTGGCTAGAGATTTGTTCAGCATTGAAGCGCCCAGCTGCGAGTGGCTACTCTCTGGGTTTTTGTAGAGACATTTAAATTGTCAGCAGTTCAAGGTGCCTGAGTTTCTTCACCCTTGCCCTCTGTTCCCATTCGAGACTGTGTTTGTTGGATGTTACCCCTGCAAATAAAAACCTTTTAAAAGGACTTTTATGGTGTCAGCATCCGTTGTTGGGTACTAACCCTGGGAACCCCTGGACATGGATTAACAAGCCAAGCGGAGGTAACTGGTAAGCCCAAAAGTCAAGGCCGCCCCATCAAGGGTTATGGCCACTACAAATGTAATATGTTTCATTTAAGGACTGGTATCTGTACCACCAGAGTTATCTTGGATACATAGCTAAATGATGGGCACTTGCCAGTCACCTCTTGTGAAACCAGCGTAAAATCCTATTCCCGGATTTGGCTTTCATGATGACAAGCAGAGGACTCAAGGAACAAGAGTCTCATGTTCACTGATCAACTTTGATCAACTTTTGATCAACTTTTGGACTGTGAACCCTGAAGTGCTCACTTTTTTACCTGCAGCTCCAATGTCTCCCTTTTCTCCTTTTGGTCCTGGTGGTCCCTGTTCTCCTTTTAGTCCAGATGCTCCATCAACTCCTGATGGTCCCTGTGGCCCGGGTGGCCCAGGTGGTCCTGAATAGTCAAGTCAACACATTAACTGACTGGGGTAATGCTTTACATGAAACATACAGACATTTATTTCTATATTAAAACACATGTGTTAAAGGATTGCTTAAAAACAATGTAGCCAACAACTATCAGATAACGCTAGATATTTATTTGTTTTACATAATGGGCTATTTGGAAAGCAGTAAAGAGGCAAAACTGAATGCTGTATTATGCATATTTCGACCACTAATTCCATAGTTGATATCTGCTCAATTCCATCCAATTTCTCATCATTTTATTGGCAAGTAAAGCCACCTATCACATTTGGTGGGAAATGGTCCAGATGTCAGTAAGCTGACCAGATATTAGCTGTGGATATGGTCATTGATATTTTCAAAGTAAAGTATTTGGTCTATAGGTGGCTGTATGAGGCCTCTATGGACCTAGAGGTGATTGTTCTGTTGACTTGCAGGTGGCTTCTCTACAGACCTGGAGGTGTCTGCTCTATGAACCTCAAGGTGGATTCCCTTTGTTCCTTATGGTAGCTGTGTTATGGACCTGGTGGTAGTTGCTATAATGACTTGAAGGTGGTTTCCCTATGTATCTGCTGTATACTGCTTTATGGACCTAGTGGTGACTTCTATATAGACCTCAAGGTGACTGCATTATAAATCTGAAGTTTGCTTCAGAGGCTTCTTCTCTGTGAATCTGGAAGTTGCTACTCTATGGACCTGGAGGTGGCTTTTCTATGGACTTGGAGGTGACTGTTACATGGACCTTGCAGTGGCTGCTTGTAGGTGGGTGCAGTGGCAATAAGTGACAGAGTCCCGTACAGTATAGAACTTGGCCAAGGTGTCCCAGAAGAGTTGCGACCCTACGCTTTACCTCCTCATCGGGAACCTTTCCCCCTATCACTAGTGCTGTCCCTAGCAAGTTGGGGTTTCTTTCCCTATGCTACCCACTCGCATAAAGCGAGCCAAACCCGGGAACCAGGACCCTAAATAGGCTCTGCCTTATACAAGATGGTTGCTAGAGTCACATGGGCTGAGAGCATCCAACTGGATCGCTTCCCCAATGACCCCAGAAAACCACAGAGGTACTCTGTTCCTCATGACTCCCCCTCCAGCTTCAGAACTGCTACGGTTGAGCGCCACCTGCAGTGAAGGAAACAAACTGCACCTGCCTGCTCGCTCTATAGACCTGGAGGTGGTTGCTCTATTGACATGGAACTTTTTTCGGCAGCATTTTAGTCATTTAAAGGTATTAAAAACTGATTATTTTATACTGTACCGGTTTCTCCATTTGTCCCATTTATGCCTGGTAAGCCATTCTTCCCGGGAGCTCCACATGTGATGATGGAGTAGGCATTTTCATCTGGGTTATAGCACATTTGGGTGGATGGTGTCACTAAATCCACAAAGAGCAGAAGCACACCGAGAACTTTCACAATTTGCATATTCCAAGTACAGCTTGCCTGTAGAGAAGAAAAAAGTTGATGTTTCTGACAACTAAAAAATACAGAAAAGCTTACTCTAAATTTGTTTAAGGAAAGTAAATTATGCAATTTTTTGTAGCCTTTCACATAAATACGTCTTGACTAGGAACTCTATGTTATGATTTACCTTGGAGAATAAAATAGTGACCAGACAAGGCTTTTATATCCTGTCCAATCAATGATTCTGGCAGATAGAGGTCAACAACCAGGCATGTCTAGTTATCTCTTGGCATAAGGAAGTCACTCAATCTGTGCCAAAACCAGTGTGATGGGCAACTGTCAGTTCATGTGTGGGTTCCTTGACCTAATACTTAAGATGAAACTCTAGCCAAAATATTTTTGCCACTGAAGCCAATTCTGACTCTTCTACATGTAAAAATCATATTTTATTTGCTAGAAAATTACTTAGAACCCCCAAACAGCATATATTTTTTTTGCAAAGACCCTAGGGAACAAAATGGCGTTGCAATTTTTTATGTCACGTGGCAGCAACTTTTCAAACACAATTTTTTAGGGGGAAAAAAACATTTCATGAATAAAAAAAAAAAAAAAAACACAGTACTTAGCCCAATTGTTTTTGTATAATGTGAAAGATGATGTTACACCGAGTAAATAAATACCTAACATGTCACGCTTTAAAATTGCGCACACTCGTGGAATGGCGCCAAACTTTGGTGCTTAGAAATCCCCAAAGGTGACGCTTGGTTTACAGGTTATTAGAGTGGAGGTCTAGTGCTAGAATTATTTCTCTCACTCTAAGCCCCCGTACACACGGTCGGAAGTTCCAACCACAAAATTCTGGAAATTCCGATGGGAAAAGTCCGATGGAGCCCACACACGGGCGGATTTTCCGACAACATGGTCCAATCGGACATTTTCCGTCGGAAGTTCCGACCATGTGTACGGGGCATAATGATCGCAGTGATACCTCACATGTGTGGTTTGAATGCCGTTTACATATGCAGGCATGACCTACAAATGCGTTCGCTTCTGCGTGCGCAAGGGGACGGGGGTGCTTTAAAAATTAAAATGTTTTTATTGTTTAACTAATTTTTTATTCTCACACTTTCTCTCTGAAATTTTTAATTTTTTGATCACTTTTATGTAAACATCCCTTGTAATAGGAATACGGCATGACAGGGCCTCTTTACAGAGAGATCTGGGGTCTATAAGTCCCCACATCTCTCCTCTATGCTGGAAAGTCTAAGATAAAAGAAAACGGCAGTGTATACATCTGCCCGGGCCATAAGTGACGTCATGAGGCCGCTTGTGGCCTCTGAGGAACATAGAGATGGCCAGGGACCATCTAGTCTGAGGTCAGCTCTATGGTAAACCGCCACCAGTGGATTCATTCTCCGGCTCTGGAGAAGCACCAGAGGGTGGCGGAAAGGGGGGGGGTCCCCTCCTGCCGCATGTAAAAGCAATAGAGTGGCTAAAGAGTCGCTATGATGGAATTTACATTGCAGGGAATCGTTTGCTGAAAAAAAAAAAAAAGATATCTGGATGATGCCTGCAGCTGCACCCATCATTCAGATATCTCCACTTCAAGTCCCCAACGTCATATGATGTCAACCCAAAAAATATATAAATAAGTGGTTAATGTTTAATTGTTTTGAAAAAAGTGAAATGTAGAACCTTTGGACTGTTATTGCTTTCAGTGTCCCGAGTCAGGGAACCTTAGTATCATACCGTACATATTTACTGGGACAAGAACAAAAGTAAATCCACCCCAATGTGGACAAACGTAGTAATTAACCCCTTCACGCCGACTTTACCCAAATACGCACTACACGCATCACCCCGGTACCATTGTTTAGAGCCGCCGGCCAGCTCTCTTGTGATAATAACTCATTATCGCAAGCACCGAGAGGCCCGAGTGACCACCATACACATCCGCCGGCTGGTCGGAGACCCGAACTGAGCCGGAATCGGGTCTCGGATCTAGTAACCCGAAAGCGATGTCATGACATCACTTCCAGTTTACTGGAGTCTTAAAGGCACCACATTTTTAAAAAATGACAGCATTCAAAACTGACAAACTTGGTGTTTTGAATGCTTTTAAGTGCAAAGGAAGGATTTGCGGTCTTTAATGCCCCGTACACACGGTCGGAAAATCCGACCACAAAATCCATCGGATTTTTTCTGACGGATTTTGTCCGACACTGGTGTTGCATACACACGGTCGGACAAAGTTGTCGGAAAATCCGATCATTCTGAACGTGGTGACGTTTGTTGCCTACGACGGGACTACGTAGAGGCTAGTAGCCAATAGCTTTGGTCTTGTAATGTTATCTGAGCATGCGTGGCACTTTGTCCGTCGGAATTCGCTACACACGATCGGAAAAAGTCCGATAGGACTTTGTTGTCGGAAAATTTGAGAGCAGGAGATAAAACTTTGTCCGTCGGAAAATCCGACGGAAAAATTCCGATGGAGCCTACACACGGTAGGAATTTCCGACAACATTGTCCGATAGGACATTTTCCGTCGGAAAATCCGACCCCGATCCCTCCATAAAGAGTACCTGTCACTGCCTATTACTGTCGCCTGTAGTAATTCTGACACGCAAAATTCCTACGCATGCTCGGAAACAATTCAACGCATGCTCGAAAGCATTGAACTCGGCTCGTTGTAGTGTTGTACGTCACGGCGTTCTTGACGGTCGGAATTTGGTGTGACCGTGTTTAGGCAAGACCGTTTGAGAGGAATTCCGTCGGGAAAACCGTCAGAGCTTTTTCCGAGGAGAATTCCGATCGTGTGTATGCGGCATAATACTCTGTAGCACCACTGCAGCCTTTAGTATATGTTTGTTTTTTAAAACAAAAAATATATAAATAATATTATATAAAAAATTCAAAATATTCATATGCAATATTTTATATTTATCTAGCTAAAAAAGCGCAAGAAGCATTATTTCAACATTTTAATGTTTAATCTCTTCATAAGAGATTATATTGAAAACATCCTATACATTCTTGCATTTCACTAACTTATTATTATTATAAATATTATTTATAATAAAAAAAAATTGTACATATAGTTAAGATTAATACTGAAATTTTAAATACGAATAATAAAATAAATTCTAAAAACATTTAAAACCTAAGCAAAACTGACCCAAAATCTTTTCAAAAAAAAAAAAAAAAAAAAAGACATTAAACCATTAATAATTTTTTGCCTGCTTTAAAAAAAATTGACTGGTTAACAAAATATAGCAACTTAGTGTTTACTATTAATATTTTGGATTGTAAATGTGTCAATATATCATAGATAATTGAGCAAAAAATAAAATAAATTTGCTCACTGAACCTAATAGTTATCCCACACTCACCATCTTAGATAAATTTTACTGGGAAGTTGAGTCGCCTGCAGTAAATTTAGCAGAGTAGCAACAGTGCCCATCTATATATAATAATATGTTATGCAAATTTTTATGCAATTACTTAATAAATTCAAGTAAATAATAGTTAGATCTACAAATATGTATTTTCCTAAAAGTAGAAGTTGAATGTGTCCAAATATGTTTGTCCTTTGAATGGATGGTATAAGGATTTTTTTTTTTTTATTATTGTTTTAAGGAAATAGATTGTTAAGATAATTTTGTGTATATAACCATTAAAAGGTGTATTCTGTAAATGATAAAGGTACTTTGGCAATCTTTATCGAAACCAGTAATTACTTAATTATATTGAGGAAATTATGACATTTTGATAAGTTACTTGGACAAGTGATACTTATCAGTTCTCAAAGCTTACATGCAAATTCAAATTTAACTACCGTATATACTCGAGTATAAGCCGACCCGAATATCAGCCGAGGCACCTAATTTTACCACAAAAAAATGGAAAAAACGTATTGACTCGAGTATAAGCCTAGGGTGAGAAATGCGCAGCTACTGTAAGTGGAAAAGAGGATCAGCAATGCCCATTTGCAGCCTCATTGTGCCCATTTACAGCCATAGGTCCCCCGAACTTCAAACTTGGTAGCCCCCATAGCTGCAGCCAAAATTTGGGGTCTCTGGACCCAAAGGGTCCCGAAATGACATTGGTGCAGATGGACACAGTTGACCGATTTTGGGGCCCTGTATCTCGGGGCCACTTGGCGCTAGGAAATTTGGGGTTCCTAGCACCAAGTAGCCCTGAGATACGGGGCCCCAAAGTCGGGGTCGGAAAATGTCAAGCACTTTTCTGCAGCAGAGAATGACATTTTCTGAACCGACTTTGGGGCCTTCGAATGAATGAATAATTTGTATAGCGCTACAATGCGAACTGAATCGCCTCAAGGCGCTGTATTTGTGCTTTGTTGTCAAGCTTCTTAGAAGAGGTAGGTCTTGAGTTTTTTCCTGAAGGCCTGATGGTTTTCTTCCATGCGGATATCGTTCGGCAGAGCGTTCCATAGCCGTGGTCCTTGGACAGCGAATCTCCGTTCCCCCTTAGATTTGTAGCGGGATTTGGGAATGAGGAGGAGGTTTTGGTTAGACGATCGGAGACTGCGATTGGGCGTGTAGTGTTTTATTTTCTCAAGAAGGTATTGGGGGGGCGTCTCCGTGGGTGTGGCAGAGGGTCTTGAATATGACCCGATTCTTTACGGTTAGCCAGTGTAGGCTCCTCAGGGAAGGGGAAATGGATTCCCAGGGTTTTTTTCCTGTTATCAGCCTTGCCGCCGTGTTTTGGATAAGTTGTAAGCGCGCAAGTTGATATTGGGGTAAACCTATGTAAAGGGAGTTTGCGTAGTCAAGTCGTGAATTAATGATCGTTCCAACTACCGCTGATTTGTCCTCCTTTGGAATGAAGGGGATGAGTCTGAGTAGCAGGTGGAGAAGATGGTGAGAACCACTGACTACTGCTCCTATTTGGGCGTCCATTGACATTTCTGAGTCAAAAATTACTCCGAGACTCTTGGCCTTGGTCCTAGGGGCGATGGTCTGTCCAAAGATGGTGGGTGGTGTCCAAGGGGTCTTGGTTCGGGAGTTTTGGTTTGCATGTAGCATAAGAAGTTCTGTTTTCGATTCGTTAAGCTTGAGGGAGCTAGTGGTCATCCAGTCGTCTATCAGATTTAGGCATTTTTCTAATTGCTGATGATGGTCTTTTTGTCCGGTGATACGAAAATATAATTGGGTGTCGTCAGCGTACGAGTGGAAGCAGAGGTCTGATCTTCTGATGATTTTGAGGAGTGGGCGGGTGTAGATGTTGAAGAGCACTGGTGACAAGGGTGATCCTTGAGGGACTCCACAAGAGATTGCCTGGGTTTTAGAGGTGAAGGCTCCTAGTTTCACTGTCTGAGAACGATTTCCTAAGAAGGATGCGAACCATTGTAGATCTGCGTCTGTGACTCCTGCTACTTCTGTGAGGCGGATGAGTAGAGTATTGTGGTCCACAGTATCAAACGCTGCACTGAGGTCCAACAGTACCAGGAGACATGATTCTCCGTCATCTGCTGCTTCGAGGGCGTCGTCCCATATCTTCAGGAGTGCTGTTTCTGTACCATGGCCTGATTGTAGAGGGTCCAGGAGTTTGTGTGTGTCCAGGTGGCGTTGTATCTGTTGTACTACCGCCTTCTCCATAATCTTGGAGATGGTGTTAAGGCTTGTTATCGGTCTGCGGTGGTTTGGATCCTGAGGGTCGAGGTTGGGTTTCTTTAGCAGGGGTTTGATGATCCCTTGTTTGAGGGCGCCCGGAACAATCCCTTCTTTAAACGATTGATTTATGAGGTGAGTTATAGTGGGAGCCAAGATGTCGGAGCATTCTTTCAGGAGTTTTGTGGGGATGATGTCAATCGGAGATGTGCTGTCTCTGAGGTTTTTGATGATGTTCTTAGTGGTGTCCGTGGTGATTGGGATCAGAGAAAACTTTGGTGGTTGTGGGATGTTTATATTGATGTCTTCTTTTTGCTCTGGTTGACTACGATTGCATGTTTTTTTCTGATGAATTATTTTCCGGATGTTGTCGATCTTGTCAATGAAAAAATCAGATAATTCATTGCAGAAAGCTTGAGTTTCGTTTGCTGGGGGGTCTAAGCATACCGGGTTCATTGACTGAGCAACTATTTTAAAAAGTTCCCGAGGGCGATTTAAGGCCGATGGTATTTGAAAAATAATCTTGTTTAAGTTTCAGGGCTACTTGGCGCTAGGAACCCCAAATTTGGATATGTTATAGTGCTACTTCCACTGGGTTTGCACACCAAATTTGGAGTTCCTAGCTCCAAGAAACGGGGCCCCAAAGTTGGTTTGGAAAATGTCATTCTCTGTTGCAGAAAAATGCTTGACTCAAGTATAAGCCGAGGGGGGCATTTTCAGCACACAAAAAAGTTCTGAAAAACTTGGCTTATACTCGAGTATATACGGTAATTCAGTTGTGCCAAATGTTGTACCAAAATGGACCAAAACATTTTTTAAATGATCTTTGTGCCCCTTATTTGGTAACAAGTTGTCAACGGTTAGAGAACCCAAGTGACACAAACACCTTTTTTTTTTTTTTTTTTCACAAAGAAGGTATTCTTTTGGCCATTTTGTCTTCCAAAGATTATCCCAAAAAATATTTTATTTGGATTTTAAAGTGGGGAATTAAAAATAGGGTAAAAAAAAAAAAAACTTTTAATCAATTACATTTAAATGACCAATGTTAATGTAGTTACAAAGTACATATTTTATTTGGTTACTTAACCCATTGTTTTCTAAAATTAGGTTCCTGAAACAATACATGCAGATAATTATTAAAAAAAAAAAAAAGTACTTTTTTCATGTAAAGGGTACTTTTTATTATGTGTAGCGCTACCCCCACAGGAACTGCTGGATAGGATGTGTTCTCAATTCATTGCCTTGACCTCCTAAATGACTTCAGACCCTCTGACACACTAGGTTAAATGAACACGGCTTACAATATCACAGAAATCACTGAAGGTAATTCCAGATATACATTATTGATGTTGTGTTTAAGAAACAGACACCAAATGAATTATTAAAGGCAAGTCTCGATATTTCGTCACACGGTATGATTTGTAAGGATAAAGGCATGAAAGGGGAATAGCAATAGTAGCAGTGCAACTCAACATATAGTATGATCATTAGTCAGAAACAGTGTTGGTCATCTTAAAAAAAAGTAATTAGTTACCAAAAAGAAATTGTGTTAGTGACTCGGTTACTACATTGGAAAAGTAATTAGTTATTCAGCAAAGTAACTGTGACAGGGGTGGCAGCGGTGGTACTTGAGGGGGTGGCAGCGGTGGTACTTGAGGGGTGGCAGAAGTGGTACTTGAGGGGTGGCAGTGGTGGTACTTGAGGGGGTGGCAGTGGTGGTGGTGTACAGTACTTGGGGGGGTGGCAGCAGTGGTACTTGGGGGGGGGTGGTGGCAGCGGTGGTACTTGGGGGGGGTAGCAGCGGTGGTGGTGCCACTCTCTCCCACCACCACCTCTGCCTCTTACTGATCCCATCCCCCATCACCACTGATCTCATCCCTACCCTATGCCCCCCATCACCTCTGTTGTAGAAGTGATGATGGGTGGGTGGGGATGGGATCAGTAAGAAGCAGAGGTGGTGGAGGACTTGGGATGGATCGATTGCACTGCAATTCGAATCGTCAGACAGTCACTTACTTGAATGTCTCCAGGGATGCCTTTCCTCATGGGGAGAGAGAGAGACCCTCCCCTTCACTCGATTGGTGTCAGCTGGTCAGCTGACTTCATTTTTCAGTGTCTGCCCCGCCTCCCTACATTCATTCTCTCTCTGGATAGGCGGGGCAGGATGGGGCGGTCCAGACAGTCTCTCTGAGTCTCAGCCTCTTCTCAGCTCATCGGGCGAAAGCCCCCCTCCCCGCGGCGGAACGAACGGCCAGGCAGCGCGGCCACGGCGGGCCTCCCGGGCGGTAGATGTAATTGCGGTAACGCCGCCAAGTAATGGAAACTGCGTTACCATGAGGGGAAGAGTAATCAGTTATATTACTTGTTACCCTCTAAAGTAACTGCGTTAAGTAACTCCGTTTATTTTAACTGAGTTACTTACATCACTGGTCAGAAGTAGGAATAGGAGAACACTATGCACCAGGAGCAGCATTTGCAATAGCAAGACCAAAGTGAGTGCAGAAATGGACAATAACATAGTAGAATTATCTGCATTCAGAAGACTATACTGCCATAATGCATTAATGGCAACTATGCTAGACCTGGGCTAACTGGGCCAAGGTATTCTTTAACCACTAGCCGACCGCCCACTGTCAAATGACGGTGGAGCGGTGCGGCTCTTGTGGCGGGACGCCGTCATATGACGTTGTCTACAATTTGGCCACTGGGGGCGCGCGCGCGCCGCGGGAGGCGCGTGCCCGCCGCGTAGCTGGGGCCCCGATGCGCGTGTCCGGCGGTCGCGATGACCGCCAGGCACCCGCGATTGCCCGGTAATCGAGCAGGACGTGGATCTGTGTGTGTAAACACACAGATCCACGTCCTGTCAGAGGAGAGGAGACCGATGGTGTGTCCCTTGTACATAGGGACACCGATCGGTCCCCTCCCCCAGTCAGTCCCCTCCCCCCACAGTTAGAATCACCAAGATAGGGTACATATTAACCCATGCAGCGCCCCCTAGTGTTAACCCCTTCCCTGCCAGTCACATTTATACAGTAATCAATGCATTTTTATAGCACGGATCGCTGTATAAATGTGAATGGTCCCAAAAATGTGTCAAAAGTGTCCGAACTGTCCGCCGCAATGTCGCAGTCACGATAAAAATCGCAAATCGCCGCCATTACTAGTAAAAAAAAAATAATAATGAAAATGCTATAAATCTATCCCCTATTTTGTAGACGCTATAACTTTTGCGCAAACCAATCAATATACGCTTATTGCGATTTTTTTTACCAAAAATATGTAGAAGAATACGTATCGGCCTAAACTGAGGAAAAAATTTGTTTAAAAAAATTGGATATTTATTATAATAAAAAGTAAAAAATATTATGTTTTTTCAAACTTGTCGCTCTTCTTTTGTTTATAGCGCAAGAAATAAAAACCGCAGAGGTGATCAAATACCACCAAAATAAAGCTCTATCTGTGAGGAAAAAATTATAAAAATGTTATTTGGGTACAGCGTTGCATGACCGCGCAATTGTCATTCAAAATGCGACAGCGCTGAAAGCTGAAAAATGGCTTGGTCAGGAAGGAGGTGTTCGTGCCTGGTAGGCAAGTGGTTAAATGAATAATAGATAGGAGCTAGTAGAATGGCTTTTGCACAGGCAGTCTTTTATTGTGTTCTTCTGCCATCTATAGTTGGGGCCCATAAGCAGCATTGGTGCACTTATCAACAGTCTTGATGAATTAGCATGCAGTGTAGGTGCTAGGTAATAAGTATCCTGCTTCCAGCAACTCAGTCCCTGCTATCAGTGTGTGGGCAGTGAGCCCTCTCACCAGTCCCTGCTGCGTGGCTGTAGAATCCCACTGTAGAAAAGGGGCACTTTGCCTCTGCGCAGATGGCTCTGGTGATTAGACGTGAAGGAGGGGAGAGTGGGAAGACGTTCCAGTCTCCCTGCAGCAAGGGTGAAATAGATGGGTGCAGCGCTGCCTCAGGTGTCACTGCTCTCAGGCCTCAAGCTGCCGTCGCTACCGGTCTGGTTGTCCGCATAGATGTGGGCACACAGACTAATGTGCTCAAATGGACTCCCACGCTGTGAAGAAGAAGCAGTCACCAATCCCCCTCTGCCTTTGTGTCCTCTGGGAACTGTAGAGTCAGGATCTATGAGTCCCATTCTATGGTTGATGTTCTGGACTTCAATTCCCATGATCCTCAGTGTTCTGAATAACAGTCCATCGCCTTTCCTGGCTATAGCTCTCCACCTGCTGACTGGAGGAGATAGTGCAACATAACATCCAGCATAACAGTAGAAAGTGAAAGTAAAACTGACTGTAAAGAGGACAGTCTCCTTCTCCATGATTCTGTAGTCCAGAACCTGGCAACATGTGCATAATAATTTTTAAATAAAATAAACATTGACCAACAAATCTAAATTGGCCATTTCTGTTTGACCTAGTGAAGTTACATAGTTACATAGTTAGTAAGGTTGAATAAAGACACCGGTCCATCCAGTTCAACCTGAGTGAGTGTCCACAATTGTCCCTATCCCTGTACATTACACACTCACATCGGTTCCTACCCTCAAGGAGCCCACAATCCAAGGTCCCCATGCATATACTAGGGCCAATTTCTGGACAGAAGCCAATTAACCTACCTGCGTGTCTTTGGATTGTGGGAGGAAACCGGAATACCCGGAGGAAACCCACGCAGGCACAGGGAGAACATGCAAACTCCAGGCAGGTAGTTTCGTGGTTGGGATTTGAACCAGCGACCCTTCTTACTGCTAGGTGAGAGTGCTAACCACTTTACCACTGTGCCGCCCTTACAGACCTGATGTTCAGGCAGTGTTGATCACTCTTCTAGAGAAACCACATAGCCAGTTAGGGTTGCCACCTGTCTGGGATTCACCCAGACAGTTTGGGTTTGGAATCATGCGTCCGGGTTTCCGACTCTCTGAAACCCGGACACATTATTCACACTGGACTATGACTTCCCAGCAGGGTTGCTGGCTGCAGTTGTCTAAGCCAGAAGTGTCCCGCCCCCACCCCTCTGTGTCTGCCCACACTCCAATCCCTGGCGCTGTGCCTCAGAAAAGGAAAGTGGGGGCCGGAACTTTGAAGCCCAGCAACCACAAATACATCTAGATGAGAGGTGCTGACTGCCAAAGGGTGAGTGAGCTCACCATCCATCCCTGTCTGTGACTGAAGTCTCTCCCCCTCCCCTGTTCTCTCTCCTGCCCCTGAGTGAGTACACTAAGGTAAATCAGGGTTCTCAGAGCACCCCTCTTTACACCAGAGGCAGCAATGTTCCCCCTCACATCAGAGTCCTCTCCATACATCAGAGCATCCCTTATGTCAGAGTCCCCAGAGTTCTCCCTTACATCATAATCTACAGTGTAAGGAAAATCTGCAAGTTCAGATGTAAAAGGGGACTTTGTGATTTCAGATGTAAAAGAGGGACTCTGTGGATTCAAATGTAAATGGGGACTTCTTGGACTCTGATGTAAAGGGGGAACTCTGTGCACTCTGATGTAAAGGGGGAACTCTGTGCACTCTGATGTAAAGGGGGAACTCTGTGCACTCTGATGTAAAGGGGGACTCGTGTGATTAACTTCATATTATTAGAAATGTTATTTAATTGCAAAGTATATCTATAGTTTATACTATTAAAAAATTGCTGTGCTCCGCTAAAGTGTTCGGGTTTGACTTGAAGAAAAGGTGGCAGTGCCTAGGTCATTAAGCCATGACTGCAGCAAAGGTATTTGTTTTCATCTTCTATTTCCTAATGCAGCAAAGCATTATAGAAAGAGGTGATATTCCTTATGTTTATGTTAATAGCAGATGTCCTCTTACATTAACTGCTGTTTACTTAGTAGGATGTTTCCAGTTCTGAGTAGCAATAATGATAACAGCTGTGTCCAATATTTCAGAATAAATATTTATTTTTAATATCTCCAATGAAATACTTCATGGAACTTTAACGTTGCTATTAGGTCCTTTGCATATTATATCCTTTATGCTACATAACCTAAGACCAAGTATCCCTAGACATACCATGTGCATACATAGATGCTAAGGAGGCTAGGGGTACCATATTTATTAAAACATTACTATGCCACCCAAGTTACCCTTCTAACTACCCTGTATACAACTCAAAAGGCTCTCTTGTGGGTAGACCTAGAGGCCAACTCAAAAGGCTCTCTTGTGGGTAGACCTTGAGGCCAACTCAAGAGGCTCTCTTGTGGGTAGACCTAGAGGCCAACTCAAGAGGCTCTCTTGTGGGTAGACCTAGAGGCCAACTCAAGAGGCTCTCTTGTGGGTAGACCTAGAGGCCAACTCAAGAGGCTCTCTTGTGGGTGGACCTAGAGAACAAATCAAGAGGCTCTCTTGTGGGTAGACCTAGAGGCCAACTCAAGAGGCTCTCTTGTGGGTAGACCTAGAGGCCAACTCAAGAGGCTCTCTTGTGGGTAGACCTAGAGGCCAACTCAAGAGGCTCTCTTGTGGGTAGACCTAGAGGCCAACTCAAGAGGCTCTCTTGTGGGTAGACCTAGAGGCCAACTCAAGAGGCTCTCTTGTGGGTAGACCTAGAGGCCAACTCAAGAGGCTCTCTTGTGGGTAGACCTAGAGGCCAACTCAAGAGGCTCTCTTGTGGGTAGACCTAGAGGCCAACTCAAGAGGCTCTCTTGTGGGTAGACCTAGAGGCCAACTCTTGATTACCCAATTCATTTAAAAGCACTACCCTGGATCCTCGGCTACTTTAAGACAACAAACTATTAGTCCTCTGAGGAAGCACACACACAACAAATCAGGCATACCGTTAAGTACTCTAGTAAGTTACTATCCCCATATCTCCCTTTACTTCCCATAACAGGCAACCCACTTTTCCTGCTGGGACTAGACTCTCCCACTGCATTTACTTGGTGGAAGACACATGACCTTACTAGAATTCATTCACTTCTTGAGAAAGATTTGGTCCTTCCATGCCCTATCAAAGAGAGATTTCAAGTTCCCTCAGAATTCTTCAGATATATACAATTTAGGTATTGGATTACAGCCCTCATACGAGACAGTACAACTCCTTCCCACACTTTGAATTACTTTCGAACACATTTGTGATTACTGTCTTTTAGCACCTAAGCTCATTGCCATCATTTTCTTCCACCTTAATGTCATGAACTAGATACTCACCGAGGCCAAGATGCCGAGAGCGGTTGCCCTTGCGACTCGGCGCCCACTGCCCTGAAGGTGGTACAGGGACGGTTGGCACCAAGAGGCACAAGCCACCTTCAGGATCGTGACCAGACGTGGACTCGTGTCGCAGCAAGGAGATGACTGGAGCTGGCGGGTCGGCCCAGGGTTCACTCAGGCAGGAGTACAGGAAGCTGGCTGAGGGTCAAACACAGAGAGATTAGTCGGGTACAGGCTGAGGGTCAATTACTGGTAAGCAAGTCCAAGGTGAGGTAGCAAGGTGTTTAGGCAGAAAAGATCCAAAGGCAGGCCGGGGGTCAAGTACTGGCAGCAGAGAGGAGAATCCGGTATACAGGCCGAGGGTCTAGCACAGGAGAAGACAACAGGTCCAAGAGGCAAGCCGAAGGTCAAGGTCAGGAGAAGGCAGGGTGGTCAGACGGTCCGGGTTTGGCAACAGGTAAGGCAATCTAGTAATCAGACACAGGGTACAAGCAGGGAACAGCTGTCAGACGAACCAGCGTCTGTTTGGGCACAGAGGCCCTTCTTTTATAGGGCCGCCGAGGTCACATGGGGCATGCAGCGCTACTGCGCATGCGCGCGCGGTGCTCGGCGGGGCCGCGAGTGCGCGTGTGCCGCTGCAGTATCTCCCTGTCACTAGCTACGCGCCGGGGAGCCGGGCCCGTGCGCCTGCGCACCAGAGTGCGCAGCGGACGGGATCCCTGACAGTGCCCCCCCCGAGGGGCGGTCTCCGGACGCCCATGCATGGGCGTCCGCAGGTAGGGGCAAGGGGGGTCAAGTGCCCCCCCCTGAAATCAGGGATCGGATCGGCACATTCAGCACAGTGGCGTCGCTATGGGGGGTGCGGGCAGCCAGCAGGGTGACGCCATCAAGGTGCTGTCAAGCCCCCCATCAGTGTAGTGTGACTTCGTTCGGCTCTTTTCCCTGCTCAGTCCAGCAGATAACTCGGTGGCGTTGTGTCAGGAGAAAGGCAAGCTGCGGGCTGTCAGAGGTTCCCCCACTCGCCCCCCCCCTTTATCCTGTCAGGGAAAAGAGACAGCGGCTCCCACCAGGTCCCCCGCCCGGCTTCCTGCATGCTCCGTTCCTTCCCTGGCCATAACTGAGGGCCAATCAAAGGAGACTAGGAGAGGAGAGCATCATGGGACATGTAGTCCCGAAGATTGGCGGCCCCATTTTCCACAGGAAGGAGTGCTACAGGACAAAGAAAGAGGCCTGTGTTGGATGGAAGCCAGAGAAAGAGCCACGCTACCCAGTGCCAGAGAGAGAGCCATGCTACCCAGCGCCAGACAGAGAGCCACGCTACCCAGCGCCAGAGAGATAGCCACGCTACCCAGCGCCAGACAGAGAGCCACGCTAACCAGCGCCACTAGAGAGAGCCACGCTGACCAGCGCCACCAGAGAGAGAAAGACTGAGCCACTGCCAGGGTACAGACATTCTACACTACTGACCAGAATCGCCCCGGGGAACCCAGAGTGAGCAATCGTCCAGCCGGAGGGATCACTGGCGTGCGTTGGACGAAAGCCAGAGAGAGAGCCACGCTACCCAGCGCCAGAGAGAGAGCCACGCTACCCAGCGCCAGACAGAGAGCCACGCTACCCAGCGCCAGACAGAGAGCCACGCTACCCAGCGCCAGACAGAGAGCCACGCTAACCAGCGCCACTAGAGAGAGCCACGCTGCCCAGCGCCACCAGAGAGAGAAAGACTGAGCCACTGCCAGGGTACAGACATGCTACACTACTGACCAGAATCGCCCCGGGGAACCCAGAGTGAGGGATCACTGCTGTAGTTTCGCTGAGTCTGGTAAGAGGGCCTGTCGGCCATTATCCATTACTTATCCTAGGGACTGTATTACGCCTGCAGCCTCTTACCATGACAATGTGATAATGACATTGTCAAAAAGAGGGGGCGCATGGGTGACCCTAAAATGATGCCCCCCCCGCCAGAAAAAAGTTCTGCGGACGCCCATGTGTACGAAGTCTTTTATTAGGAACTATGATCATATGACTTATTACTGACTTATTGAGATATTGGTTTTGCACACTTTTTGATTAGTTACTTTTAGATTTTCCTTGTGTTCGTAATATAAGGTGCAGCATCGCCCTTTTTGCACTAAGCGCACAATTCTTTTTGGGTTTATAAACAGTGCATTGCATTACAAAAGTCTTTTTACCGGACAGCTGTAAGACAAGACTGAAGACCTTGAATCTTGCTAATTTCCTACACACCGATAACAGATGTCATTCACAGTAATTGCTGTTTGCTTTGTGGGCTGGTTTTGAGCAAAAAAAAAAAAGCACCCATCTCTTATTATGTCTCTATATTTCAGAACATCTTCCTTATATCTGCTTGTTTGAGAGGCATCAAGGAACAAATTTAAAAGCAGTAAAAAAAAAAAAAAGGTGCACTGCTGCCTAGGGGGCGCCCGGCCACTGGTGTTTCTACTCTCTTCTCTCTGCAGCAAGCAACTAAGTCTCAGCATCAGAAGGCAGCCGCCTCTCCGTTCACACATAGTGGTGAGGTTGCATTTGATGGGCACTGGTGAGGTTGCATTTGATGGGCACTGGTGAGGCTACATTGATGGGCGCTGGTGAGGCTACATTGATGGGCGCTAGTGAGGCTACATTGATGGGCGCTAGTGAGGCTGCATTGATGGGTGCTGGTGAGGCTACATTGATGGGCGCTGGTGAGGCTGCATGATGGGTGCTGGTGAGGCTACATTGATGGGCGCTGGTGAGGCTACATTGATGGGCGCTGGTGAGGCTGCATTGATGGGTGCTGGTGAGGCTGCATTGATGGGAGCTGGTGAGGCTGCACTGATGGGCGCTTCATTAAAAAGGTGGGGTATACATGGGCATGGCAAAGGGGGTGGAGTCAGGGGTGGAGCCAAGGTGGGCGGCAAAATTAGGTTTCGCCTAGGGTGTCAAAAATCCTTGCACCAGCCCTGAGCAATATCACATTGGCATGACATTGGTCAAACTCTAGATGATATAGTATTGTAGTAGTAGTGTAAGTTCCATAATTTCCGTAAATTCATACATTCGGAAGCATCCGAAATTCGAATTGCTATGCTTCGTTTACGAATTTCGGATCCAAATTCCGTTACAACGGAAACGTGTTTTGTTGACCAATCATAGGTTTTCTTCTGCTGCTGAGTGAGGGTTGGGAAAATTACCTTTTTTAATATGGGAGTGGGAGACTGGTACTGGTAGTCGATGGGAGATTCAGAATCTGACAAAATAAGGATGTTCGTTAATTACGATTATTCGTTATGATGAAGCTAAAAACCCAGGAAGTCAGCACAGCACAGGGATGGTGGGAGCCCCTCATAATGATAAATTCATAACGAACGTTCGTAATTGTTAGGAAAAGTTAATTCCGAAATACGAATTAACGGCTAATACGAAACGGAACAAAACAAAACAAATTTATTGAGGGCGCACATGTCTAGTATTGTGAGAAAATGGTGTGCTTATTCCAACATACAACATAACACGATAGACATAATTGCACAAAAAAATCCCCTAAATCATAAATAAAATACATATATAAATAACTGAATAAAATAAATAAATGAATATCAATCTGTGCGTATAAAGTCCTCTTCAGTAAGTTAGTGACTTCTTAAAGTGTCCATACAGTACTCCTTCAATACTGGGAATTATACTGTGATACATGCCACCACTTCCCACCACCGGGTGCAATGCCTGCTCACCTTAAAGTGGGGTGCCACTAAAAAAAAATATGTAAAAGTCAGCAGCTACAGATACTGCAGCTGCTGACTTTTAATAATCGGACACTTACCTGTCCCAGGGTCCATCGATGCGGGGGAACGAAGCCCCCCCTCGTTCCCCGCTCCGCTCGCGGCGCTGGCATTCTTACTGTGGGCACCCGGCGCCGCTCGCCGTGATACGCCGTGCAGTCATCTGGGACACGTGACAGGTCCCAGATGCACCGATGGGAAGTGATGTCAGTGCCCGGGCACTGAAGGAGGCAGACTACGAGGGACCCCCTAGCAACAGGCATTTATTTATATTTTTTCCAATTATTTTTTTTTTTTTTTTATGATTTTTAAGATATTTTTTTTTTTGGTGGAAACACCACTTTAAGAAGGACCCTAAATGGGTCAGGCCATGCCTTCAAATATATGATCTTTAGACGGTTCAGTATTGCTGTTGGAGATAAGTATCCAGGATATGCTCCAGTGTACAACAGTACAGTGTAACCAGTGTCCCGGAGTGACTCAAGGAGGAAAAAAGAAAAAAACTTTCATTGCGCAAACATGTATATAAGTGTGGATATGGATGGAGCCAAATACAGGGCGCTCTTGTGCCCCGTACACATAAGCAAATTTTACGTCAGAAAAATCTTGGATGGTTTTTCCGATGGAATTCCACTCAAGCTTGCCTTGCATACACACGGTCACACAAAAGTTCTCTTAACTTTTGACCGTCATGAACGTGGTGACGTACAACACTACGATGAGCCAAGAAAATTTACTTCAATGCTTCCGAGCATGAGTCAAATTGTTTCCGAGCATGCGTAGGAATTTTGCGTGTCGGAATTGCTACAGGCGAACGCATTTTCAGATAGGAACTTTTTCCGATCGAAAAATAGAGAACCTGCTCTCAATCTTCTGCTGGTGGGAATTCCGCCAGCAAAAGTCCGATGCAGTATACACACGGTCGCATTTTCCGACCAAAAGCTCTCATCAGACTTTTGCTGGTGGGATTTCCGATCGTGTGTACGCGGCATTAGTAGAAAATTAGAAGAAAAGGACAATGACCCTAAACATACAGCCAGAGATACAATGGAATGGTTTAGATCAAAGCATATTCATGTGTTAGGACGGCTCAGTCAAAGTCCAGATCTAAATCAAATTGAGAATCTGTGGCAAGACTTGGAAATTGCTGTTCACAGACGCTCTCCATCCAATCTGACAGAGCTTGAGCTATTTTGCAAAGAAGAATGGGCAAAAATGTCACTCTAGATGTGCAAAGCTGGTAGAGCCAAAAAAAAGGGCTCTAATAGGCTTCAAAATAGGGTGGGCTCGGGATGCAGAGAGTGCGACCAGAGCCCATCCAGGTGTGTTGCAACAGCGAATGAATATTTGCTGTTGCAACACTGATCCTCCTCCCGGCCAATGAGGAGGGGGAAGAGACGAATGGCGAAAGTGAGGAGGAGAAGACCCGCTGGCCGATTCCTAAATGAATAGGCCCGCCGATGCCTGGATGCCCGATCCCCGCCGCTGTATACTCCAATCGGCACCCAGCTCTGTGATCCTTGTGTACTCCAATCTGCATGTCTGTGTCTCTCCTTCCAGCAGCTGAAAGCCAGCTTCTTCCCCTCTCTCTCCCGCCGGCTTTCAGCTGCTGGAAGGAGAGACACAGTGCAGCGTCCTGTAATTGTCCTCCCGTCCCTGAGCCTGTCACTATTTCTGCACAGTACTGCTACAGTGTGATTCATTAAAAAAAAAATAGCACAGCATTTATGTGTAAATAGCGCAGCAATCATATGTAAATCACGGGACCATCCATATGCAAATCCTGCCCCTCCCCCAGTTCCTCCCCCAGTTCCTACCCACCATCATCTCCTGAATGGTACCCAAGAAGTGGATGCAAACAAAACGGAAGCAGGCTTGAGAGACCTGCTTGCCACTATGATGCTGGATGTCTCGTCAGGCACAGCATTCAGGTTTCTGTAATACTGGGTCACCAGTGAGCAGATGGAAGGGGTGGGGGTTAATCATTTGGAGTGCAAAGGTAAGCAAAGGTGGACAAAGAGGTGGTGTGCAGAGGTCAGCAGCTTTGTGGGGGTGCAAAGGTGAGTAAAGGAGGGCACGTAAATGTAGATATGTACATTTTTTTTAAATGTTGATTTAGCAACAATTTTATTGCTGATGTCCGATCATCGCTTCCGTGTTACCATAGCAGAGAGCCGAACAAAGCCGGTCCAGGCTTTATTTGGCTCTCCAGACGATTGGAACTCCCAGTGGAACAGGAGATTCCGTTAAAGCCATGAAAGGCAGCGGGAGACATCCCCTCTCGCTGCTTGTAAAAGTGATCCAGCGGCTAGTTAGCCGCTAGGATTGCTTTTACAAGAGAGCCAACTGTTGGCTCTAAAAAAAAACAGTACCGGGATGATTCCTGCAGGTGTAGACATCACCTTGGTATAAACACTTAAAGTGGTTGTAAACCTTTTACAACCACTTTTCACTACAGGTAAGCCTATAATAAAGGCTTGTTCGTGCTGTTGCTTCAGCTGATGTGCCGTTACTGGCAGCTCCCGCGCGCATGTGCGGGAGTGACGTCATCACGGCTTTGGCCGCTCACATCGCTAGAGCCCGCGATACCTGGAAATAACTCCGGGAGACATGTCGCCGGGCAGAGCAGTGTGCCGGGACCGCTGCGGGGGTTTTGATCTAAGCACACTAGCTCATTATGCCTTTGTCTTGCAGGTTTTTTTTTGTGGGTTTACAACCACTTTAAAGTCTAGCAACTTACGGGTACGTCGCTGGTCATTAAGTGGTTAAACAGGCTGGTCAAGAATTCTAGCATAAGGGGGCGTGGCCTGGAGCTTCATGGCGTAGGTCGTGCAGAGTGAGCGCTCCGTCTGAGACACTATCCTTGTACCTTATCCTCCGGGGAAATTCCACCAGAAACACGCCGAACTGCAGCTTAAGGTGTCCATACACGCCGCGGCCCTCATGTCACCACCGAAGCGGACTTCTGAAGCCATAGCCAAGCTGGCTAAGTTTTGCCATGAGGGACAAGACACTGAAGAGGAAGATGGCGCCGGGCCTGAACAGGCCGCAGAGGAACCCCCCCCTCCGGCGATACCGCCAAAATCCTCAAGGCTGTTTCTATGAGTCAGACTGCACTTACCTTAAGATCGAGGAAGTTAAAATTTACATATCCCTCATCTGGCAAGATATCCAGAAACTGCGGGACAGGGCTTCTGAAACTGAGCGCAGGGTGAGCCACATGGAGGCGGACATTGCCCCATTACAGGTCTCCATGGAGCAACTACAGCATTAGCTTAGTGTCGTCCTCCATAAACAGGACGACATGGAGAACAGACTCAGAAGGTGTAACCTTCGGTTTGTGGGTCTCCCGGAGAGATCTGAGGGCTCTGACCCCCCTACATACCTTGAAAAATCTCCTTATCAAGACCTTCGGCAGGGAGGCCTTCTCCTCCACATTTGTGATTGAGCGTGCCCACCGCCTAGCAGCACGTCCCCCACTGGCCGGTGCAACCCCACAAACTTTTATCGCCAAACTGCTTAATTATAGAGACCGGGACACCGTGCTACGTCTTACCAGTGAACGAGGAAACATACCGGTCGGTAATGTCACGGTCGCAGTGTTCCTGGATTTCTCAGCTGAAGTGCAGAAGAAGCGGGCACAATTTACAGAGGCTAAACGTCAGCTGCGCATCCATCACCTCCCTTATTCAATGCTATTCCCAGCAAGGCTCTGTGTGGTTCGAGACGGTAAAGCTCAGTTCTTCGAAGACCCCGCTGCTGTCCTGTCTTGGCTGGAGCAACAAGAGGCAGCGGGCGCTGCTCACCGTTGAACTTCGCTCTCCCCACCCCACTGCTACTAACAGCCTCCACGACGCGCATCAGGGGACCCGGACCGGGACTGCTAATCCATAACTGTGAGTGTACACCCATTTGCTTACCCCATCTCTGCCCCCTTCTCCTGTGAGGGCCCCCTGGAACCGCAGGTACTCCCTAACCCGGTACCTCACCCGACACCCATACGCAAGATGCCCTACCTTCCACCTTCCTGTGTCATATCGCTTCTCACGCCGCTTCCTATGGAAGACCCCGCTGCCATCCTGTCTTGGCTGGAACAACAAGAGGCAGCGGGCCTGCTCACCATAGAACTTTAATCCCCTCACCTCACAGCCGCGTGCAACCTCCATGATATGCATCAATGGACGCAGACCGGGACTATGCATCCCCATATTTGTGAGCGTGCACCTATCTGCTTATTCCCCACTGTCCCCCTCTCTCCTCACCCGCATGGGTCTCCTGGTGTTGCCTGGACTCATCAACCTTGTACTTGGCCCGTTACCTACATGTGAGGTGGTGCGTCTCCCACCCTTCTCTGTCCCTTGCTCCACGGACTTTCCCCATACCATCACCCTTTAAGTTCTCTCAGACACCCCATAGACACTCACTCGGACTAACTGCACACCCTACAATCTACCAAGTTGTGTGCTCTGCAGTTCTCCCTTTTTTCGCCCCTGCAACTTGCCATGGTCACCCTCGGAAACGAGAGTCCCCCCATTGTTCTACTGACCTGGCAATTGCTAACAGCTACTAAAGCTATGTTTACCTGGCCAGCCATCACTACCACGGCTGTGGAGAGTGATTGTTTACATGTTTTGCCATGCTGGTCCAGAGATGGCACAGTTTTAAAAGTTTGTATGTTTTTTATGCATTATTACTCACAACTGACTTACTATGTAATGTACTTCGCCTGCCTTGTAACGCTGCGGGTGGAGATTTCTGCAGCTGACAGTACTGTTATCTGTTTTTGGGCCACCTGTCTGCACTGCAGAGCCGGGCTCTCGTGGGTCACATCTCCCCCACCGCGTGTGAGGCACGACAACATTGCATAGTGGCCCAGGCGCGACAGGACTTCCAAAGCCAGCCTGGACCATCATACGCCTCTGGTATTTCGCACATGTCTGTGCAATTGCTTATGTTTTCCAGGGTATACCTACTGCTTTACAATGGCAGGGGACGCATTTTGTGCAACTAGACACACCATCTCTATGGTTTTTATTGCCTACTTGCATAGACCCCCCACAAGCTACTGCAAAACACCCTTGCATGTACATACCATGGGTTATACTGTATTATGTGTTTTCCGTCTTACCTCTGTGCCAGGGGCCCTCGCTGTCAGATCTGACTGCATGTCCAAACCCATTACGATACCACATGGCTACACTTAAAGTAATTACCTGGAATGTCCGAGGTCTCTGCGCCAAACCCAAGCGTGTAGCTGTTCTCACTCACCTCAAACGTCTACGAGCGGACATCTCTGTTCTGGTTGAAACCCACCTCACGGGACAATCCCAAAGGGCACTTAAAAAACCCTGGGTGGGCTGGCTGTATAATGCTCCATACACCTCTAGCTCATGTGGTATAGCCGTCCTTGTTGCCAAAACAGTGCAATTCCAGCTACATGACATGCGGTCGGATCCACAGGCACGGTTTCTGTTCCTTCACGCCACTATTGGTGGATTGGAGACACTTCTTATGGCGTTCTACATCCCGCCGCCTTTCCAGTTTCATGCACTGCAAGAAGGACTTACCTTTATGACCAAATACCCTACGGTACCTGTACTGTGGATAGGCAACTTCAACATGACGATCAACCCCAGCCTAGACAGACTCCGCACGCCCACCCCGACATCTCCTCCCCTTCATACCACTAGGTTTGGTAGGTTTGTGGCGGAATTTGCCATGACAGACTCATGGAGACATAAATACCCAACCAAAATAGCTTTCTCATGCAACACTCCCTCGCAGATGGCCATGTCCCGCATAGATATGATCCTGCTCTCCCCTGCTGCCCGATCTCTTAGACGTGGGATTTGACACCAGGGTGCTCTTGGATCACTCCCCATACTGGTTGACACTGAGACTGCCTTCAGCCTCCCCTCCCCGTATGTGGAGATTGAACCCGTTTTGGCTCACGGTTCTGCCAGAGCTGGAGGCCATACAGAGGGAATGGATCCATTTTTTCCGCACAAATTTGGGCTCTGCGCCCAATGGATCGGTCTGGGAGGCCTTCAAGCCCCGTGCCAGACTGGTTTTATCCACACACATAAAATAGACACAAGGCCACATACAAACTAGTACTGCAGCAATCTGAAGAGCGACTGAATTCCCTTGAACAAATATTTCTCACAGACCCCTCGGCCACAAATGCCTCCCTAATCCGCCTGCAATCCAGGCTAACCAACCACCTACACTTTGAAACGGCAAAGCAGGGCATATTCTTCAGCAGACAACGCATGTTTGAACATGGCGAACGTGCAGGCAAACTGCTAGCCTATATGGCCCACCTGGACCATAGTCCCCCAGTCGTGGTCCAGCTTCAGACAGCAGCTGGGACCGTGAACTCAGACCCCAACTTAGTGGCAGAGGAATTTAAACAATTCTATTCCAACCTATACACATCCACAGCACGTTACACACAAGCCGAACTCACCCAATTTCTACATCACATCAACTTTGCCAACCTCACGCAGACTAAACAATTACTTTTAGAAGCACCTATCACCTCAGAATGCATTGCCAAAGCAATTGTCCAGCTCCCACCCTCCAAGGCACCAGGCTCTGATGGCCTCCCTCTGGAGTTCTACACACAATTCCAAGAAGTCCTTACCCCCAAGCTGCAAGCACTGTACACCCATATATTCGATACAGCGACCCTCCCCCCTTCCATGGGAGAAGCTCTCATCGTCCTTATCCCAAAGCCTGGCAAAGATCCCCTCTACCCAGAATCCTACCGCCCCATATCGCTCCTACAGCTAGATGTGAAAATCCTAGCCAAAATTCTTGCACTGAGACTTAATAAAGCCATACTCAGCCTGATCCACCCGGATCAGACTGGGTTCATGCCCAACAAGAACACCGCTTTCAACCTCCGCAGGCTCTTTATGAATTTACAGACCACCCACGATAATACTGGGTCCAGGTTAGTGGTGAGCCTAGACGCCGCAAAGGCGCTTGACTATGTGGAATGGGACTACCTCTGGGAATGCCTGTATAGGTTTGGCTTCGGCCCTAAATTTATAAAGTGGCTACAACTCCTATACCAGGCCCCCACTGCCCGAATCCAGGTTAACGGTAGGATCTTTGACCCTTTCCTATTGTCCAGAGGCACTCGCCAGGGGTGCCCAATATCCCCCCTGCTGTATGCCCTGGCAGTTGAACCGCTGGCTATCGCCATCAGGGCTCACCTGCACATTAAAGGTTTCCGCTCGGGCAGTTTGACTGAGACTTTAAAGAGGAAGCAAAGCCTCCTTTAAAAAAAAAAAAAAAACGGAACCTGCAAGGCAAAGGCATAATGAGCTAGTATGCATAGCATACTAGCTCATTATGAATAACTTACCTGAGAACGAAGCCCCCGAAGCGACCCTCGTCCACAACCTCCGCCGCTGCCATCAATCCCGGAGTGACTTCCGGGTCTCGCCGCTCCAGCGCTGTCATTCACTGGAGCGGCGATGAAGTCACTCCCGTGCATGCGCACGAGAGCGGCATATCGCCGTGATCTCGGCATGCTCAGTGCGCCTGCGCACCGCTGTCTACGGCGCATGCGCCGTAGACAGCGATGCCTCTTTTTTTCTACCATGTAGGTTTAGGAGATATTTATTGGACCTACAGGTAAGCCTTAATCTAGGCTTACCTGTAGGTCAATGTGGTTTGTAAGGGTTTACAACCACTTTAAGTCTCTACGCGGATGACATGCTTCTATATCTAGAAGACTCGGGCCCTTCTCTTACGGCGGCTTTGCAGCTGATAGAGCAGTTTGGGGAGTACTCCGGATTACAAATTAACTGGTCCAAGTCCCAAATCCTCCTACTTGACATGGGCGCCCCGTCTGCGACCCAGGCGGCACTTCCACTTGTCAGAGCGAGCCAGATTAAAGTACCTGGATGTACAATGCTCAAGAACACTGATAGATTATGTCAATCTCAATATTGAACCCCTATTTGCTCTTCTTAAAACCAAAACCCAAGTGTGGTCCCGACTCCCCCTTGGGGTAATGGGACGCATAAACTTGGTCAAGATGATCCTTCTCCCCAAGCTGCTCTATCTGTTCTGGCATTCCCCTCTGTACATCCCTCCCAGAACCTTTAAGGCTATGGAGGCCATTCTCAACACGTTTGTGTGGGGCGCATCCCGCCACAAGCTCTCATGGCGTACCCTGAAATGCCCCGTTCATCTAGGTGGCACTGCCCTCCCAGACCTTTCCCTCTATTACATTGCCTCCCAACTGTCACATCTGTATTATTACAACCAATCAGACAGAGATCGATACACGATCCTAGTTTGCTCTCCCTGCGTCGACCAGGTCGCTCACCCGTTTCGAGTCCTTTTGCGTGGTACCCACGGACCCTCGGTCCCCAAGAACATCATGCTGTCTCACCATTGCAAAATCTGACAGCAAGCCATGACTATCACCATAGCCCCCACACTACATACTCACACGCCCCTATGGGACAACTCTCAACTCCCTGAATTACGCACGATCCCAGACCAAACCCAGTGGATAGTCAAAGGAATTATTTTCCTTTTCCAGGTCCTTGACAATGGAACAATTAGATCGTTCCAAGCCCTCAAGGATGAATTCAGTCTCCCCAACCGAATGCTCTTTCGCTATCTCCAGCTCCGCCACGCCCTCAACTCCCAATTTGGAGAATCCGTCCCCAGGCTCGAGTCACTGCCTCTTGTGAGTGTGATCTGTGGCTCAGACCCCAAGCGGATGATTTCTTTTTTCTACAATCACCTAATAACACCTGCGGCCACCTCGCAGGTGTACCGACTCAAGTCCAAGTGGGAGGCGGACCTTGGGGCAGTGGAGGACGGGGACTGGGAGGACGCATTGGCCACCTCCAGGATGGTCTTCCCTAAACTGTCAGACAGGCTCACTCACCTATACATGTTGCACAGATCTTACCTCACCCCTGCTCGCCTGTCCAAGTTCAAGCCTGACTATAGCCCAACATGCCCCAAATGTGGCGACCCGCAGGGCACTTTCTACCACCTGTTATGGTCATGCCCTAGACTACAGGAATACTGGTCCCAGGTGGTGAAATTTCTCCATGACCGCATTGGATCTCCTTTATCTCTATGCCCCCGCCAATGCCTACTCGGCATCCTCCCTCTCCCTAAAGAAGACGAGAAGTACCTTATTATTTTACAAGAATCATTGTTTCTCGCCAGGATGCAGATTGCCACTCCTGGATTAGAGCAACACCCCCCACCAATCAGCAATGGAGGGGGGCGATTAATGCCACCCTCCCCTACAAAAAGGTGATATACAAGCACAGAGGCTGCCCGACTAAGTTTAACAAAATTTGGGACAGGTGGGTGGAGGATTTAATCACCTGCACAGAACAGGACTAGCCCTCGATCATACCGTTGCCCCTCAGGGTGCCCTGGACTGGCACCGGCCTTACTGCACCTAAGTGACCCAACGACCAAAACACGCATTAATTAAAACTCTCCATATACCCTCACGGAAGACCATTGACAGTTACCCGCTCGGACCGCCCTGCTGTCTCCCTTACCCGGGCTCCTAGTTGGACCTTGAGTATGAAAGTAATGTAAATGCATTATCTATACTGAAGTAATGTCAGATGTGTTACCCTTGAATTTGGTGCATGTTGCACCCTGCACTTGATTATGTATTCCTTTTTCTTATGCTCAATAAACGTTTTTCTGATTAAAAAAAAAAAAGAATTCTAACACAACTCTCGGGGGCTAGCAGGAGCAAGAAACATTTTTTATAATTAGAAACTTTCTTAATTGACCTGGATATAATAATGGCAATAAAATGCGTCAACAGCACACCTTTTACCACTGTGCAACATCAGCAATTTGAAGGGTATGTACGTCCAAAAGCAAAAATAGGTAATAAATACATTTTATTATTTCACCTTTTGCCTTGCTGTAAAATATAACATTGGTCGAAAAAGTACTAGAATGTAATATTGTTTTTTTAACAGATGACTTAAAGGTTATGTTAAAGCACACATCCAGACAGCGATTAAAAATGCGCCCTTTAATCCAGTTATGCATCTGTTATATGTAATGTCACAACACAGCCAGTATAAATACCTGAATCTGTCTTCATATTAGCTTCCTGTATAGGAATTCTTAGCTAGAGGGGGTGAGAAGGGGCAGCGCTGAGTATATCATTGCTGTATTGCTCAGCATTGTCATTCCAACCCTGTCATGATGCTTACAGTAGAGGAGTGCACAGGGATGACCTCATCAATGTGGTTCTGTTCCTTCATTGTCCAAACAGCAGACTAAGATCGGAGGGGTACAGCAGTCATTATTTTTCACAAAACAGATAACTGGGCTTTAGCTGTACAGGGGAAGCTTCCATCTTTAAGGATAAGGAAGGGCATACAGGCGAGGCATATAGCTGGGGTCCTGAGAATATGTTTTCTGCTTTGAGTTTGGCTGTGGAGAAGGGGGCACTGCAGAGCCAATTGGACTTTGGTTTCACGTTTTGTTGTCCCACCACTGACTGAAATGGGCCACAGTGCATCTTAAAATATACAATATCCAGTCAAAAGTGGGGACCCCTATTCCAGTGAGAACCCTCTGAAGATATTTCCTGTCACTTCCTGCTGTGACTCTATACAGGAAGTGAAGGTAAATTTCCCTAACCGGACACAGATCTGTACACTTCACCATCATCAATGTTAGTTTCCTGCATCCATACTATATGTATGGCAGCTCTTTCCTATCTAGAACCCCCCCCCCAAAAAAAAGGTCAAAGTCATGCAAAATCCCCCCCATCTTCTCAGCACAAAGGAAGCTTATCCGCAGCGTGCAACTTCTTATGATACGTGAAGGCCGACCTCGTCTGAAAAGATTTCCCGCACTGAGCGCACGAGAAAGGCTTCTTGCTGCTGTGGATCGTCTGGTGAGTAATTAAATTCGACTTGCAGGAGAAACACTTCCCGCACACGGAGCACGAGTAAGGCTTCACCCCCGTGTGAGTCCTGAGATGGTCGACGAGGTACGATTTCCGGGAATAGGTCTTCCCGCACTCCGAGCAGGAGAAAGGCCTCTCCGACGTGTGGCTCCTCCTGTGTGTGTTCAGATGAGTCCTCTGGGAAAAACACTTCCCGCACTCCGGACACGGATACGGCTTCTCGCCCGTGTGAACCCTCTCATGAAGGATAAGGACTGACTTTCGAGAAAATTGTTTCCCGCACTCGGTACAGAAGAAGGGCTTCACCCCCGTGTGAAACGACTCGTGCGTGATCAGAGAGATTTTGTGGGAGAAACATTTGCCACATTCGGAGCAGCAATATGGTTTCACCCCCGTATGAATCCTTTCGTGGGAAACCAGATGGGCCCTCTGAGAGAAGCTTTTCCCGCACTCGGTACATGAAAATGGCCTCTCTTCGGTGTGGGTCCTTTTATGTCTTATAAAGGCCGATTTCAGCTTAAAGCCTTTCCCGCACTCGGTACACGAATAAGGGTGTCCCCAGGCGTGGTTAGATTGGTGTCTTTGGAGAAAGCAATTTTGAATAAAACTATTTTCGTAATTAGAGTGTGAATATGTCCCTGTCAAGCTAAGATTTGAGGGGTCTGTGATAAGTTCTTCCTCCTTGATAAAATGTTCCCCGTGCTTGGAAAATGGGAACAATTCGCCCCCTGCGCGATGAGTAATGGGGAGTGAGTGACCAGCAAAGTTCCCCTTGTCCAAGGACAGGTCTGCCATGCCAGGTCCTGGATGGAGATACAAGGACATTGAGCTTCTTCCCGAAGAATCTTCTATGAGGTCTTCTACTGTATTACCATACGGAGCAAAAATGTAACGTCTGTTCTCATAATTTCTGCTTTGAGGTCGACCTGGAAGAAATACCATGTGAACAGGTAAGCCAAGTTTCAGGAATGTTTTCCAAAATTCCAAAAATATATTTTAGTTTTATTGACATGGACATTTTTTTTTTGTAATTTACTTTATTTATAAAAGGTAAGTCACAGAACACAAGGGACAAGAAGATAAAATGCAACCATTACATACAGGAATGAGTCAGTCTTTCAACATAGTGATATGCTGATGGTCCAAAGATAGGGCTGGTCGATGGTGCCAACGATAGAGCGGGCCGATGGGCCAACGATGGGGCGGGCCGATGGGCCAACGATGGGGCGGGCCGATGGGCCAACGATGGGGCGGGCCGATGGGCCAACGATAGGGCGGGCCGATGGGCCAACGATAGGGCGGGCCGATGGGCCAACGATAGGGCGGGCCGATGGGCCAACGATAGGGCGGGCCGATGATAGGGCGGGCCAATGGGCCAACGATAGGGCGGGCCGATGGGCCAACGATAGGGCGGGCCGATGGGCCAACGATAGGGCGGGCCGATGATAGGGCGGGCCAATGGGCCAACGATAGTGCAAGCCGATGAAAGGGCAGGCTGATAATAGGGTGGGCCGATGGCCCGATGATAGGGCAGGGTTATAAGCTGATTGTTAGGGCAGGCCGATGATAGGGTGGGCTAATGGGCCGTTGTTAGGACCAGCTGATGGGCCGATGATAGGGCAGGCCAATAGGCAGATACATTAGTCGAAGATCAGCATCGCAAAGCTTTACAGAAGGCTTGTCAATTCCCAGGTGCCAGGTCGACATGGCAACTAAAAATTTGCGTCCTGGAGCCTGGGCTTTTGTCAGCCCATTCACTGTTGCAGGGATGCACAATTAGTATCGACCTAAGCCCGGAGCTTGCAACTCTGGGCGCCAGGCAGGTTTTTTTTCTACATTTAGTCCTGCTGCTTTTTTTTTTTTATACTAGTAATGGTGGCGATCAGCTACTTATAGCGGGGCTTTGATAGTTTGGCAGGCAGTCTGACACATTGTGGGAACCAGTGACACTAATACAGTGATCACTGCTGACAGTGCACTGTAACTGTACTAATGACACTGGCTGGGAGTGGGTTAACATCTAAGGCGATCGAAGGGTTAACCGTGTACCTAGCCGGTGTTTTTGTGTACTGTGTGTGGGGCTTTCACTAAGGGAGGTGATTTAATTTATTCCAGCAGGGACACAAAATCCATCCACCAAAATCCATCACATTCCCGCTGTCAGAACAGAGCTCGCTCCTGTGTCTCTGCTGGACTATAAACGGGTGCCGCCGGACATCCATTGGCCGGCACCCGCTGAACCAGGAAGTGCAGAATCACACACACACACACACACACACACACACACACACACACACACACATACATACATATATATATATATATATATATATACAGCCCTCAAAATTTTCCACTTGCCTACTCGCATTTTGCGAGTGGAAAATGAGGGCTTGCGAGCTGGGCTGCTTGGGAGTGGTGGGGCGAGCACTGCTGGCAGGTGGGGTTGATTGGGAGCCGTTCTCCCAGTGATCGCTCCGATAGAGAGCATGGAGGAAGAGGAGACCCGCGGGATCGCCGAGCGGTATAGCACGCTATAATAGCTTACATTTAAATCTGCTCTGCTCCGCTCGCCGTGACACACAGCCCCGCCTCCTCCTGACCCCGCGCCTGTGATAGACAGAATGCATCCCAGTATTGGACCCGCATTCTGTCTATCACAGGCGCGGGGTCAGGAGGAGGCGGGGCTGTGTGTCACGGCGAGCGGAGCAGAGCAGATTTAAATGTAAGCTGTTATAGCGTGCTATACCGCTCGGCGATCCTGCGGGTCTCCTCTTCCTCCTGTTATGATCCGGCCACCAATGGGGACACACTGAGTCGGCAATGGGGGCACACTGAGTCGGCAATGGGGGCACATTGAGTCAGCAATGGGGGCACAATTAATCTCCAATGGGGGTACAATGAATCTCCAATGCTGGGCACAATGAATCTGCAATGCTGGGCACAATGAGTCTGCAATGGGGGCACAATGAATCTGCAATGGGGGCACAATGAATCTGCAAGGGGGGCAGGGTGAGTCTGCAAAGGGGGGCACGGTGAGTCTGCAAAGGGGGGCACGGTGAGTCTGCAAAGGGGGGCACGGTGAGTCTGCAAAGGGGGGCGCGGTGAGTCTGCAAAGGGGGGCACGGTGAGTCTGCAAAGGGGGGCACGGTAAGGCTGAAATGGTGGGCACGGTGTGGCTGCAATGGCGGCACGGTGAGGTTGCAATGGTGGGCACAGTGAGGCTGCAATGGTGGGCACAGTGAGGCTGCAATGGTGGGCACGGTGAGGCTGCAATGGTGGGCATGGGTCACGCTGCAATGATGGGCACAGGTGAGCCTGCATTGATGGACACTGATGAGGCTGTGCTGAGGGGAACTAATAAAGTTGTTAATATTTATTTTTGTAACTTAATTCTGCATAAAACATTTAGGTGTCATTTCACAAGATCATTTGTGAGGGCGTGATTAGTGGCAGAAGTAGGGGCAGGGCATGGTAGGGGTTGGGTGGGGAAACTGGTGGCGAGTAACCCTTGAGGCCTGGCTAGTGGCTCAGGACTTGAAATTTTGAGCCCTGTATATATGTGATTTTGCACAGAACGCTGCCCTATAGCAGTAAATATGCTATAGGGCGGTCCTTAAGTGGTTAAAGTTGTCTAGTTGCCTCACAAATATATAAGAAAGCCTATAAATATCTTGGTTATCCTGGTTACTGTAGCTGACTCATACCAAAGGACTGTCACTACAAAGTGACCAAGTCCTTTAAAGGTCATATTGTTGCTAGCAGTGGGAGTTCACCTTTTCCTTACATTCGAGTCCTATATACACTACAGTTATAACTTGGAACATTCAGTCTCGTCTTCAGAGCTTGCGATCGTGCGCGCATCTGTGATCATCTGCCACGCCACGCAAGCGGGACTCCGTGGCAAAACAGCATCTGTAGTTAAGTATTCTTGTTATATTTTCTATTCACTGTATCTGTCATTACCTACTTAAATGTTATAAATATTTGTGTGATCTCTCTCTGCACATATTGAATACAACCCCAAAAACGTAAACTATCACGTGACCATGATAAAATAGTTGCACATATGGGCCAAAAGTCGGGCAGTTGCTGAACTGAATATTCGTCCCATGTGTATCTAGCTTAATAGAGGCTGATGGCTCCTGACCCCCCCACTGGGCACATACTGTCTCCCCATTACTGTCTACTGACAGAGGAGGGGGGAGAAGGAGAGATTGTTGTAGTGACTGAACAAGGAGACTCTGGGGCTCTTCTCTGGAATTATTGTTTATTACTGACCTGTGCTGATCTCTGGAGGAATGTCCTCCTCCTTACATGGCTCATCACCACTACCATACAGCTCTTCTTCTTCCTCTTTAATCTTCACTTTAACACCAATTACATTTTCAACCTAGGCAATGCAAAACATACATTATATAATCTACAGAAAAATTCTGTTTGTTAGAGATACCAGAACTAGTATGAACCATACAGTTTACGCAGTAAGCGCAGAGTATCATAATCAAAGCTACTCAAGAAACCGATGCTGTGTGATCCTAGAGATAAATAGTAAGGATGAGCTCAGGCGTGTTCGCATGGTCCACGTGCAGAGCCCGCCAGGAAGTCAGCGCAGCGCTAATCACAGGCAGTGAAACATTGCCCCGATGTGAGGCTGCAGAGATCGGGCAATGTCTCACTGCCTGTGATTAGCGCATCGCTGCGCCGACTTCCTGGCGGGCTCTGCACGTGGACCATTTGAACACGCCTGAGCTCATCCTTAATAAATAGGATGGGGACAGCTCTATGCCGGTATCAAGGGAGGTAAAAACATGGAGCTTTGTAGTAGATACATTAAATGTACAGGTCATACACAGAGGGAGGTAAAAGGTGAAGAGGTTAATGTACAGGTCACATGCAGTGGGAGGATGAAGATAAAGGGGTGCAGATGTGTAGGATAAAGGAGTTAATATACAGGTCACATAGAGCAAGGCTCCCAAATCCCAGGCACCAGGTCACCATGGCGACTAGAAATTGCACCCTGGCGCTTGGACTTTTTTTTCAGCCCCATTCACTGTTTCAGCATTGCACAATTTGTATCAGGTAGTTTGGTTCTACATTTCCACCTGTCAGGTGGAAGCATTAGGGCAGGTCTGCTGCCGCCCGATTGCTTCCACACACATGGGTAAAGTACCCCCCCGCTATCTGCGGGCCTGGAACCGGCATAGCGGGCGCCACAGGGTAGAGGGGAAGGAAGAGAACAGACACACGTCTGCTCTCCTCCCCATGATGGCTCCTGACTCCCCCACTGAGCACATACTGTCTCCCCATTACTGTTTACTGACAGAGGAGGGGGGAGAAGAAGAGATTGTTGTAGTGACTGAACAAGGAGAATCTGGGACTCTTCTCTGGATTTAATGTTTATTATTCACCTGTGCTGATCTCTGGAGGAATGTCCTCATCTTTACACGGCTCATCACCACTACCATACAGCTCTTCTTCAATAGAGACCCGGACATGATGTCATACATGGCGCTTCCGGATCAGGAACAAGAAGGGGAGGAGAGCTGACATGTTGTTCCTGACCCGGGAGCGCCACGTATGACATCACTTCCGGGGTCCCCAATGACAGTTTCCATTGCTAACATGGCCGGGAAAGAATGTAATGCAGTGCATTCAGTGGAGCACAGGGGAGACCTTGAATGTCTCATTAAAGAGAACCTCTCACCAAAAAAATGATCACATTGGGGACATTTTGTCCCCCTATGTGATGAAGAAAAAAAAAAATGAAGTAAAAAAAAAATCAAAAATAAATTGTAAAAAATTTTGTTACACCCAAGCACATAAAATCCCCCCCCCCCCCCCCCCCACCTAAAAAAATATAAACCTATATCGCCACACACGCGCACAAGCTGCCTCCTAACTTTTTTAGCTGGCTCCTAGATTCAAAGCAAATTTGTCAAGCCCTGACATAGAGACAGGATGTAGATTAAATATACAGGGGTAAAAAGAGTTAAAAATGATCCCAGAACCTGTTGGTCCATGTGGGACCTACCTGTTCCTGTGTGAAAAAAAATAAATAAAAAAAAATAAAAAATAAATGATCCCAGAATCCATGAATACCTTGATTAGCTGCTTCCTGTGATCTAGAACCCATGAATGACTCATTCATTGGTTAGTTCCCCCTTCTTCTTTCCTTCTGTTGGAAGAGGAAGGGGCGGGCTCTCCAAAGTACACACTACACTGTTTACATCTATGATCACTGTGGTTGGTCATCACAGCAATCACAGGCTACAGAGCCGCTCAGAACAGCTCTGTACTCTGTGTCTGTAACCGAGGATGACTCACATCACAGCCATTAACGGGTGCGCTGGCTCCCAAAGGGGTTTTTCCTGCATGAATAAGTGTCCACCACTTTGCTGTTTAAAGACATATGTTGGAGGTAAAGTGAAAAGTTTGCTGCTTGACCTACCTGATAGTCCTGTAAATCCCCAGTGTAGAAAGGAGAAGTACATCTGTCCTGTGTAGCTGGAGAAATGTCATCCTCTTCACTTTGCTCATCATCCCTCATATACGTATCTTCTTCTCCACCTTCAATCCTAGATTTATTCAGGTTTTCTTCCTACAAAACACACAAAGCAATAACATTTTTAAGCATCTCCAGGCACCTAGGCGCAACACAATGATTTGATGTTTCCACCTACCTGATCCTCCTGAGGGATCTCCTGATGTTCCTGTGTGGAGTCCCGGGAATACAGAGGACGGGGACATCCCTCTGGGGGATTTCTGTTACTGGATCCATCTGTAGGAAACAAAACACTGACTGAATACATTCTTTCTACCGTATATACTTGAGTATAAGCCGACCCGAATATAAGCCGAGGCACCTAATTTTACCACAAAAAACTGGGAAAACGTATTGACTCGAATATAAGCCTAGGGTGAGAAATGCGCAGCTACTGTAAGTGGAAAAGAGGGTTTACAATGCCCATTTGAAGCCTCACTGTGCCCATTTGCAGCCATAGGTCCCCCAAACTTCAAATTTGGTAGTTAAGGGTTCCTAGATGCCCCCATAGCTGCAGCCAAAATTTGGGGTCTCTGGACCCAAAGGGTCCCGAAATGACATTGCTGCAGATGGACACAGTTGACCGACTTTGGGGCCCTGTATCTCGGGGCCACTTGGTGCTAGGAACCCCCCATTTGATGTTGAAGTGTTGGTTCCACTGGGTTTGCACACCAAATTTGGGGTTCCTAGCACCAAGTGGCCCTGAGATACGGGGCCCAAAAGTCGGGTCGGAAAATGTCATTCTCTGCTGCAGAAAAGTGCTTGACTCGAGTATAAGCCGAGGGGGGCACTTTCAGCACAAAAAAAATGTGCTGAAAAACTCGGCTTATACTCGAGTATACATGGTATGTCACACTGGGATGGTTTTGATTGGTCAAAGGACAAGTAAGACTATCTCAAAGTCGGAGCAAAATATTATCTTGTTCATTCAAGTCAGATCGATCAAGTAGGACCGATGTTGCAGGGCAAAGTAGGATGACAGTCGTACAACAGTCGTGTTGTACCAGTCTGAACCCAGCCTAAAGGGAGTGTGCCTAATCTCAGCTTGTTACCTGTATGACCTGTATGTTACCTGTATGAAAGACACCTGTCCACAGAACCCTAGTGTCACCCGACTCTTCCTCCCTTACGCATATCGTCACTGAACACGTGACTTCCTCAAAGGTGCCCCTTTGAGAAAGTCACGTGTTCAGTGACGATACGCGTGAGGGAGGAAGAGTCTGGTGATGCTAGGGTTCCGATCGCGGCCAAAGTCGGAGCCATTGCATGTGAATCGCTGATTGTTTTTATTTTCAACTGTAAGTGTTTTTTATCTATTAAATATGATCTCATTTAAATACTACACTATGGAGTGCCTTTCCTTCCCTTAAAAAAACGGCTTGATAATATCTTGCTGAGAGTTGCTGTGTGACCCGGGGGGGGGGGGGGCACTCCAGCAGAGGAAACAAGGACCTGCAGTGGTGTGAACACTGAGAGGGACGTGGAGCGGAACAGCTGAGAGGCAATGGGTACTAATGCCGTGTACACACGATCGGATTATCCGGCGTACTTAGTCCGACGGACCAGGGTCCGGCAGACAATTCGATCGTGCGTGGGCTCCAGCGGACTTTTTCTTCCCAAAAGTCCGGCGGACTTAGAAAGAAGTTTTGACTCAAAATTATTCACCGGACTGCCATTTCCGGTCGTCTGTGTGCTAGTCCGACGGACTAAAACCAACGCTAGGGCAGCTATTGGCTACTGGCTATGAACTTCCTTATTCCACGTCATCACGTTCAAATCCGGCTGACTTTTGGAGTGATCATATGTGGCCAAGTCCGTTCATTTGAAAGTCCGGCGGACCTCAGCTGCAAAGTCCGTCGGATTGTCTGCCGGAAAGTCCGATCGTGTGTACGCGGCATAAGGCTGTACTTAGCCTTTCATAAGGTGAGAGGCTAGGGGAAACACTCTGGAAACACTCTGCATGATCACTGGATTAGTTACACGGGGGCAGCGGAGTATCTAGAGGAAGATTGCAACGAACAAGATTGCACTTTATATGGGACCCTGTTTTTTTTCACAAATTGATTGACTTTGTTTTTCACTATTGAATGACTAGTTTGTCACTCTATATTTTTTATAGTTTTTTGCACTATTGCACCTGCACTTTTTGCAAATTTTTTGCCGGCTTTGCACATAAATTTATTTATATTTTTTTATACTACTGTATATACTCGAGTATAAGCCGACCCGAACATTAGCCTGAGGCACCTAATTTTACCACATAAAACTGGGAAAACTTATTGACTCGAGTATAAGCCTAGGGCGAGAAATGCGCAGCTACTGTAAGTGGAAAAGAGGCTCTTTACCACGCGATCAGCCTTGTCCAATCACGGCTGATCACGATGTCAACAGAAAAAGCCGGTGATCGGCTTTTCCTCACTCGCGTCTGACAGATGCGAGTAGGGGAGAGCCGATCGGCGGCTCGACTGACAGTGCCCATCAGTGCCGCCTATGAGTGCCCATCAGTGCTGCCTATGAGTGCCCATCAGTGCCGCCTATGAGTGCCCATCAGTGCCGCCTATGAGTGCCCATCAGTGCCGCCTATGAGTGCCCATCAGTGCTGCCTATCAGTGCCCATCATCAGTGGCCGTCAGTGCTACCTCATTGGTGCCACCCCATCAGTGCCGCCTTATCAGTGCCCATCAGTGCAGCCATATCAGTGCCCGTCAATGAAGAAGAAAACGTACTGATTTACAAAAAATTTTTAACAGAAACAAAGAAAAACTTTCGGTCTTTTTTTATTTGTTGCGCAAAAAATAAAAATCGCAGAGGTGATCAAATACCACCAAAAGAAAGCTCTACTTGTGGGAACAAAATTATAAATATTCTGTTTGGGTACAGTGTTGCATGACCGCACAATTGTCATTCAAAGTGCATGTATTTTTCCCCCAAAAATTGCACTTGCAAGACCGCTGTGCAAATGCGGTGTGTCAAAGTATTGCAACAACTGCCATTTTATTCTCTAGGGTGTCTGAAAAAAAAAAAAAAATTATATATATATATATATATATATATATATATATATGTTTGGGCGGATCTAAGTAATTTTCTAGCAAGCAAAACTGATTTTAACTTGTAAACACCAAATCTCAAAAACAAGGCTCGGTCCTTAAGTGGTTATAAAATAAACCTACCATTAAAATTATAGACTGATCATTTCTTTGTCAAAATCAGCAGGGGATCAAATACTTTTTTTTCCCCCTCACTGTAGTTGCCTGCTGTATCAACTGATCCAGATGGTCCCTGTTGACCCTACTGCCTTGTAGGCTTATTGATTGGCACGTGGAGCTGCTGTATACCTTGACTGGTTGCCAACACATGTTTCAAGATAGGTGCCATATTACTGGATACCTTCCAATCAACCCTCACTATGGATAGTATTAAACTGGGTGCCAATACCTTTTTTTATGTTTTCGAACTCCAAGAAGTGACCAAAAATGATGAAATGTCAGGAAGAAGACAGCAAAAGTCCTAATAGAGGCTCCTGACTCCCCCACTGGGCACATACTGCACCCCACATTGTCTACTAACAGAGGAGGGGGGAGAAGAAGAGATTGTTGTAGTGACTGAACAAGGAGAATCTGGGACTCTTCTCTGGATTAAGAATGCATTCACATCTGAGGGACGCAACGCGTTTGGCACCAAAGTAGCTTTTTTTGTTTTTTTGGCACAGAGTCAAGTGCGTTTTTGCAGGTTTGGGGTGCCTTTAAAAAAATAAGGGATTGTTGTAGTGTCTGAACAAGGAGAATCTGGGACTCTTCTCTGGATTTAGTGTTTATTCCTCACCTGTGCTGATCTCTGGAGGGATCCCCTCCTCCTTATGTGGCTCATCACCTCTCACATGCAGATCTTCTTCTTCCTCTTTAACTACCACATTAATATTCATTAAAGTTTCACCCTAGATAATTCAAAAGATATATTATATAATCTGCAGAAAAAAAAAATTATATTTTTGTTAGCGCTACCAGAATCAGTATGAATCATAAAATCAAAGTATTAGGCCCCATTCATACCTGAGCATTTTGTAGCTCGAAGCTCCAAAATGCCCAAGATCCACAATCTCATGTATTACAAAGGTGACCGTTCACAAATGAGCACTTAGACGCCTGTAGATTGAAGCCTGGAGCTTGGGCCTAGCGTTCCCTTATACTGATATGCATCTGTCTACTTTCATGGTGGATGTACTATTCTGGAGGAGCTTTAACCCCTTGTGGACCCCCCACCATACATTTACTGTGGCAGGGTGGCCACTCTGTGCCAGATCACTTATCTAGAACACGGGCGTACGCGCTGGCAGGGGCCCACTCCCGCTGTAATTCTACACAGCGGGAGCTGATCGGCGTGTACGGCGGACTCAATGTCTGGACATTCCGGAGATTTCCCTTCACATCCTACCCCATAGCCAAACACGAAGTTAAAGAAAATCCTTGCTCTGTGATGAATCTGTGTGGAAGACGCTGTCGGAAACATATAAAGAGCTATTTGCAGAAAGGCCTGCGGCACTCAGTAAATGTAGAGAGAAATGGAGCTCACTTGTTTCCAATCTCCAAGGTGCTGACTGGGACGATATGTGGGATCACCCTTTTCAGGTCCTAGTATCGGCCCGTGACAGGTACATCCAATTTAAGATACTTCACAGGGTATATTATACCCCAGCGAGACTAGCCAGCATCTATGGTTTGAATGGCGCCACCTGCTGGCGTTGTAACACGGCAGGGGCGGACTTCGATCATGTATTCTGGCAGTGTCCGTCCATACAGGTATTTTGGACAGGGGTCACAAAGACCATCCAGGAGCTGATCCTGCTACCTGTCCCCATGACAATATCGGTATGTATGTTGGGCCTGGTGGAGGAGGTAGCACCACTTAGGGCACAAAGAACCATGATCTCTCTCACCTTATTTTATGCACGCAAAGCCATCCTTTTATGCTGGAAAAAACCTGAGGCCCCATCCTTGGCCTTCTGGAAAGGCATAGTGAATAGAGCACTACCTTTATATAAAGCCACCTACTTAAGTAGGGGGTGCCCCAAAAAATTTGAGAAGGTATGGCAGTGCTGGCTCTCTTCGGATGGTACTGTACGAGTTACTGCATAAGTAATGGGTTTAATATTATACGAAAGAATATTATAGCTACTAGGTGATTGTGATTATTGTTTTACCTGAGCATGTACTGTAAAATGATTTGAGTAGCCCGGAGGGCACGTGATTGTGTTTACCCTCCTGTTATACTTGGGACATTGCACAACGGGGAGGGGGGAGGGGGGAATTCATGGGGGGTTCTGTTATTGTTGTTTATTGCTGTTTTAAAAACTGTGAATAAAAAGAATTTTCCAAAAAAAAAGAAAATCCTTGAAAATGTTTGTATTTTTACACCGTACCTTTACATTTTATTTACTTTTATTGTTATCACAAGGAATGTAAAAACATTCCTTATGATAGCAATAGGCAGTGACAGGTCCCCTTTACTGAGACATCTGGGGTCTAATAGACCCCTTAAAAGCGTCAGAGCATACCAAGTTCTGTATGATCCAATGCTTTTTACAAACCACTAATAGTTTGTTACAAACCGCTTCTGGTTTCTTAGACCACAGAGATGATTAGGGACATTCCAGTCCCCGATTAGCTCTATAGTCAGCCGACAGCACCGACAGCTGCAGTCCCGGATTTCGTGGTGGGAAGGGAGAGCCCAGGAAAGCAGGAAAGTGGTGGAAGGCAGAGGGAGAAGGGGGAACCCCCTCCCGACGCTTGTAAAAGCCATCCACCAGCTATTTAGTCACTAGGGTAGATGCCTGTAGAGCTCTGCCGGCTCTAAATAAACAGCACTGGGATGATGCCTGCAACTGCAGATATAATCCTGGTATAAACACTCAAAGTCGGGCAACGGATCTGTATTTCGCCTGCCGTTAAGTGGTTAACAAGCTCTTTTCTCTGTCTTTTCTATCAAGCCACTCTGGTTTTCCCCAGTACATATGATCAATCCAGCTACCTGCCTTTCCACCACCCAATAGATCCCCAATCCGGTCATAGGTCTTCAACAACGCCCTTTGTCTGTTCTATCTGCCCTTACTCTGACTGACCACTCCCTCTGTCCTTTCCATCAGCATTCCTAATTTAAAAGTTTGACCTACATGATAGTCCTGTAGAATCTTGAAGTCATCCTCTAAGTCACCAGAGTAGAGAGGAGAGGAACATCTGTCTTGTCTAGCTGAAGGTATTTCCTCCTTATCACTTCGCTCATCATCTCTGAAGGACGTCTCTTCTTCTACACCTTCAATCCTAGATTCATGCAGGTTTTCTTCCTACGTAACCCATAAAAGCAAAAAAAAAAAAAAAAACAATACATGTAATGCTGCTCCAGGCACATAAATCTGAAAACATGATTATTTCCACCTACTTGATGCTTTTGAGGGATCTCCTGATGTTTCTGTGTGGAGTTCCGGGAATACAGAGGACGGGGACATCTCTCTGGTGAGTTCCCATTACTGGATCCATCTGTAGGAAACACACACACTGACTGAATACATTGTTTCTATGTCTTTATATCAGAGGATGTGTGTATCTAGGTGGATCCTCAATATTCTTCTCTCCTTTACAAGAAATTAAAGTCTCCTCTTACCCGGTGATGTGAGGGGCGGCCGGTTCTCCATCATGACGTCCTTGTAGAGATCCTTGTGTCCTTCTATATACTCCCACTCCTCCATGGAGAAATAGACAGTGACATCCTGACACCTTATAGGAACCTGACACACACAATGATACAGTCACCATCCAGACACATCTCTTGTCTGTTACTGGATAATGTCCCAGAATTCCCGGCACCGCTCACCTCTCCTGTCAGCAGATCGATGATCTTCTGGGTGACTTCTAGGATCTTCTTTTCACTCTCGTTAAAAATCATGGATGGGGGCCTCCGAGTTTCACTCAACTTTTTTATGGGCCCATAATCCTAAAAAAGGAAAAACCATAAAGAAATATCAAATAAAAGCACAGATACACATTCCAGAATCCTCCTCACCTCTCCGGTCAGCTCTGTGTTTTATTAATAGAGATAAGAGTGATGTCATGTGATCTCCCAGAATCCCCCTCACCTCTCCGGTCTGTGTTTTATTAATAGACATAAGAGTGATCCCAATTATACTACCTCACCCACGCATCTTCCATAGACTCAAAAACCCAAGAGACAAATTTTAAACTAATGTCTCGCTGGTATAGGGTACCTGCAGATTTAGCTCGCATCTACCCTTCCACATCCGAGTTGTGTTGGAGGGGTTGCGGACATCGGGGAACGTTAACCCACATATGGTGGGAATGCCCCCTGATTAAGCCCTTTTGGGAAGACCTGCAAGAGCAGATAAAAACCGTAACGGGAATAGAGGTCCCGTTCTCCACGCTACATTTTCTTTTGAACATACCCCCGATCCCGCTTAGTCGCTACAAAAAGAATGTGCTGCCACACCTGCTGAATGCAGCTAGACGCCTAGTCCCAATATATTGGAAGACTTCCAGAATCCCCACTCGAGAAGAGTGGCACAGTAAAGTGGGTGAGATCCGAGAGGCTGAAAACTGGGTCGCCACCTGTAAAGGCCTAGAAGATAAATTTCACAGCACCTGGGCACTCTGGGCTGAATACACCTCAGACCCCAACCAAATTCCCTCTAGCCTAGATATTGCCTTACTGGAGTTGGCAGACCCAACACTTAAGGTGCTTAGGGAAGCTAAGACCCGGGGGACAGCCACACCACCCCCAAGAGACCGCAGTGATTAGTTCATATCTTTAGACTTCACGTTTTGGCGTGGCGCGCCCGGAGCAGGCGAAGATGACGTCCCATCCTAAAGAAGCAGGTAATCTGACCAAACCCCCCCCCCCACCCCCCCTCTTTCTCCCTCCCTGCTACCCACCCTCCTTTCAGTTGCTAAGCAACTACGACTTACCTATCTTAACTCTGTTCCCCTCCTTTCCACTTATTATTTTTCTCCGCTGTATTTTGTGGATGATATCTGAACTCACGTTGGACTGTGGGCTGATGGAGGCCTTATGGCCCCGTGGCCATGGAAATGGACTTCGGGGTTGTCTGGGGGGGCGGCGGTCGTGGCTAGACACTTATTGACGCCATGGTCCCCGGGGCTGGCGGGGGGTCTGGGGAGGTATGTTGGAGGCCATCGAGCCCCCCTCCCCGGCCCCAGCTGCGGGTCTCGGGCCGCGCGCTTTATGCATTTCTAGGAGGGCGTCTCAGTCCCGGGTTCATACCCGGAGATGGGGCGCCCATAGATGGGACCGCACGCCCCACCCGCCCTTCTCACCCACGCAGTCTTGTTTAATATTTGATCGCCCTGATATTCAGGACCCACAACAACTTCTTTAACCCCCGATTTTCCCCTATCTTTATGTATGTCTGTTCACCCAAGCACTTTTTATTGTTGACACCACGACTCTGTGTAGTCGACGGTTATATTATCTTTACAAACGGTGTCTATGTTTTGTTTATATGTTATTTCTCCAATAAAAATTGATTATACAAAAAAAAAAAAAATAGACATAAGAGTGATGTCATGTGACCTCCCAGAATCCTCCTCACCTCTCCGGTCAGGTCTGTGTTTTATTAATAGAGATAAGAGTGATGTCATGTGACCTCCCAGAATCCTCCTCACCTCTCCGGTCAGCAGGTAGATGATCTCCAGGGTGAGGTCTAATATTCTCTCGGTCATGTGACCCCGCTTCTTCTCCATCTTTAGCTAGGGCAATGTAAAAGCTCCTCGGGGGAGGGTTCAATAAAGACTCCTGTGAATAACAATATGTATCAAACCAAATGAAATTAGAAAAAAATAAAACATGGTTAGAAAAAGACGAACAGACACTTTGTAGATCCTCTCGCCTGATATAACGCTAACTCCCTTTTCCATCAACCATCCAGCTCACACATGAATGGATGAAAGCCAAGACAGTAGTTAGTAAATGATGACCCCCCAACAGAGTGACTGAAAACTTCCCAGAAATCCCCATTTTGCAGACATAAATAATGAGGTGTGGTCGATAATCACCTTATCAATAAATAAATATTATTATTATGTCCCCAGCTCAGCCTGGAGTCATGAAAACCCCCCTCAGTCCTGAGCACATCCCTGTCTCCCCTCTATCACCCCTAGTCTCCTCCCACTTCCGCCCAGTGGCTCTCAACTTCCGCTTTTGCGTTCCACGCCGCTTCCTGGTTACTATAGTGACGCAAAGCTCCATCCACAGGACGAGAGACTCACACGCTTTTCCTATTGGTGATAGAAACTACAACAATGTCCTTACTGTGAGAGAGCGGTGGCCATTTTATTGTAGCAACGTATATCGTATTTCCATTTTGGTAATAAAAGATTGTTTCAGTAAAAATACGGAGAGCAAATACGGAGAGCTGTTTAGAAATTCTAAAAAAAACCAAAAAAAAAACGTTTCCTACTGACTAGTATATAAAAAAAAAAAATTCTCAGGGCATTCCGGCGGCCATTTTGTTGTAGCCGATAACAGGGGACAGGACATGGCCTGCTGCAGAGCGAGAAGCTTGCTGGTGCTCAGGCTGCAGAGAGTGTACCCAGTGTGGAGGAGGTAATAAATGTCTTCTTATTTTGGGAGAATGGGGTCCCAGCACTGTGTGTATGGCCTGAACTGGGGTCATGTGATAATAGGAGGCAGGTCACGTGGTTTCTATGCTATATTATACACCTACAGGGGGCAGTAAGCCCAGCACTGGGGGCAGTGTATGTCCTCTGGGGGACAGAGCTGCTGTCATATGAAAAGACAAATATTATGATGAACTGTCACCCTTTTCCTTGTTCATTTTTTTCCCCAGCATCCTTCACTCCATTTCTATGGCTGGGCACCCTTTAGTTGTCGGCACCCTTTAGTTCCTATTCCGGTGTCCTGAAGCCCCCAACTTACACTTCCTTGCATTTGTGTAGCTTCGCCTCAATCATTTCACACATCTTTGTCCCCATTGCAGAGATTCCCCTTACTTCCTGTTGCATCAGAGGGGCATAAGGTGAGGGAACATCTCAGTAGGAGCAGAGACAGCAGTTTAAACCTGACAGGAGGTTCTAACCCTTCCTTCCACGCTATATTCAAAACTAAAAGAAAAAGGAACGGCTGTGATTTTGTTTTCATTAATTATATATTGAACCTTACAGAGGCCCCTCCCACGAGGAGCAGATTTTGTTTCTGGGCTTGTTATTGGAAATGGAGAAGGAGCGGAATCACATGACTGAAAGGTTATTACAGCTCACCCTGGAGATCATCTACCTGCTGACCGGAGAGGTGAGGAGGATTATGGGAAGTCACATGAAATCACTCTTATCTCTAATAATAAAACACAGAGCTGACCGGAGAGGTGAGGAGGATTCTGGGAGGTCACATGACATCACTCTTATCTCTATTAATAAAACAAGACCTGACCGGAGAGGTGAGGGGTATAATAGGGCTGGTAGCCATGTCTTTGTGCAATATTTATTATCATCTTATTATCTAGGATTATGGACCAGCAATAAAGAGGTTTGATGATCCTCCATCACCCTTTCTGATATATGATAGAACCAACGACAAGAAGATCCTAGAAGTCACCCAGAAGATCATTGATCTGCTGACAGGAGAGGTGAGCGGTGCCGGGAATTCTGGGACATTATCCAGTAACAGACAAGGGATGTGTCTGGATGGTGACTGTATCATTGTGTGTGTCAGGTTCCTATAAGGTGTCAGGATGTCACTGTCTATTTCTCCATGGAGGAGTGGGAGTATATAGAAGGACACAAGGATCTCTACAAGGACGTCATGATGGAGAACCGGCCGCCCCTCACATCACCGGGTAAGAGGAGACTTTCATTTCTTGTAAAGGAGAGAAGATTATTGAGGATCCCCCTAGATACACACATCCTCTGATATAAAGACATATAAACAATGTATTCAGTCAGTGTGTGTGTTTCCTACAGATGGATCCAGTAATGGGAACCCACCAGAGAGATGTCCCCGTCCTCTGTATTCCCGGGACTCCACACAGGAACATCAGGAGATCCCTCAGGAGGATCAGGTAGGATGAACTTGCGTGTTGTTTCAAATAAAGGCTGGAAAACCTTCTCTGATCACGTATATTTCCCCCCTGATAAACCAATACAAGAGGTGCCTGCAGCATGTCGACCCCTCGAATCTCCATGAATGGCTGCAGTGTGTAAATGTTGGGATTTAGGGATTCAGTGGCCAGCATAAATGTCTGAGTACCTGTATGTCCAATATACTTCCACTGTTTGTGAAGTCCATAACACAGTCAGTCTATTATAGGTGATCTTTACTGGTTTTGAATATTATTAAATATGTTTCCTTTGGGTTGTCCAGGGTGAACATCAGATTGCTGTAAAAGTTGAAGTTGGCAAAGAAGCAGAAGACCCGTATGTGATGGATGATGGGACGTGTAAGGAGGAGGAAATCCCTCCAGAGATCAGCACAGGTGAGTAATAAACACTAAATCCAGAGAAGAGTCCCAGATTCTCCTTGTTCAGTCACTACAACAATCTCTTCTTCTCCCCCCTCCTCTGTCAGTAGACAGTAATGGGGAGACAGTATGTGCCCAGTGGGGGAGTCAGGAGCCATCAGCCTCTATTAGACTCCTGATCTGATCTCTTCCTTTTATCATGTAGATCAGGGTTCGACAAACCCTGGGCGCCAGGTCGCATTTGCGACTAGAATTAGCGACCTGGCGCCTGGGGCGGCACAGCTGGGGGGTATTCTGTCTCCGTGCGCACCCCCCCCTCCCGGCGTGATCACGTTGGGCTGCGCCGGCCGGTAATTGAGCCCGCGGCTTTGAGGCCTAATGCAGTCTTATGCTTCCTTCTGGAATCTTGCTCTCAGCCTCTACGGATAACCACAGCATGCATCCTAGGAGGCCACAGGGTGTGCTACTGTGCTAACACTTTGGCACATTAACAGGGAGCCAGCAGTCTCTTCCTGGCACTTGTAGCCACACCCCTAATGACATGGCACATGCGCTTCATCAGGTAGCTGGCTGAAAGAACCCAGAAAAGACAGCTGACTCCGGATGAAAGTGGCAGCGCAAGACCCGGTGTGCAGCAGCAGCATGGTGGATCCCTATAGAACAATGGTCTCTAAACTGTGGTCCGTGGGCCCTTTGTTTGCTTTTATCTGGCCCTTGGGGCACTTTTCCTCCAGCTGCCACCAATGATGGGACACCACTTCTCCCACTGACACCAATGATGTGGCACTATTCTTCCCACTGGCACCAGTGATGGGGCACTATTCCTCCCCCTGACACCAAAAACGGAGTACTATTCCTCCCACTGGCACCAACAGTGGGGTACTATTCCTCCCACTGGCACCAACAGTGTGGTACTATTCCTCCCACTGGCACCAACTATGGGCACTATTCCGCCCACTCATACCAACAATGAGATACTATTCCTCCCACTAAAACCAATGATGGGGCACCATTCCTCCCGCTGGCACAAATGATGGGGCACCATTCCTCCCACTGGCACAAATGATGTGGCACTATTCCTCCCACTGACACCAATGATGAGGCACTATTCCTCCCGCTTGCACCAACAATAGGGCACTGTTCCTCCCACTCATACCAACAATGAGACACTATTCCACCCACTAAAACCAATGATGGGGCACCAATCCTCCCACTGCACCAATGATGGGGCACTATTCCTCCCACTGACATCAACGATGGGGCACCATTCTTCCCACTGGCACCAATGATAGGGTACTGAAGTGTGGGTGACCTTCGCGCTGTTAATAAACTAGATCGTCTACACCAACCCAATGATAAATAATAAATACTATAAATACAATCAATGAAAAGTGTAAAAATGAATAAATAAATAGCTACTGTGTGCTAGCTACAGGTGCCAAGTGTAGAAAATAATTCTTAGAAAAGCAGCAAAATCTAATGGTGAAACGCAATCCCATAAATGACATAAAATACAAAAATGATTTCGCGCTAATATTTTAATATTTTATTTTTGGTGTATATTAGCGCAAAATCATTTTTGTATTTAATGATAGGGTACTATTCCTTCTGCTGGCACCAATGATGGGGCACTGTTCCTCCCACTCATACCAACAATAAGACACTATTCCTCCCACTAAAACTAATGATGGGGCCATAGTCCGCCCCCCTAAAGCATGAAGGACAGTAAACTGGCCCTTCGTTTAGAAAGTTTGGAGACCCCCGTTTTAGATCACTGCCAGATTGCTGGGCATGTCACTTTGGCTGCAGTATCCTGGAATACCCACATTACCACAGGGTATGCTACTGCCCATGCATCATAGCACAGCATCAGGGAGCCAGCTGTCTCTTTCTGGTACCCCAGTAGAGACAGCTCCTGATGACATCACAGCTGAAAATGGCGGTGCAGGACCTGATATGCAGCAGTGGCATGATTGAGCCCTCAGAACATCACTAGATCGTTGGGCCTGTGAGAATGTTTTTTTGTGATTTACCCATCGAAAAAATGGAAAGGTAAGTTCCTCTTTCAGCAATTTTTCAAAAGTTTTCCGAGAAGCCAATTCACCATGTTCCTATTCCTTTCAGGTGGATCCAACGACAGCATGGAAAAAAGTCCTGCCGTGTTTCCAGGTGGGGAAGTAGGAGATGATTACCTCACCCCAGATTTTCCAGAAGAAAACCCCATTACTCCAAATCTCCTTTTGGAACATGGAGAGCTTTCCTCTTATCCATGGAACGAGACCCAGTTTTCTGATGACCTTCATTCTGTCATCCATGGCACGTGTCCTACAGGAGCTGAAATGTTTCCTCGTTTTGTTCATAGCGAATATTATACCGCCAGTGAACATTTCATTGAGCAGAGACCTCAAAGGACAGAGAGGACCTATCTGTGTCCCGAATGTGGGAAAAGTTTTATTAAAAAATATCTTCTCCATCATCATCAGACCAGCCATGTCAGAGAAGCTTCTTCTGAACCAGGGAAATGTCCTAAACAGAAAACAGCTGCTCTGCGACCTAAAAGACTTCACGCGAGGGCAAAACCGTTCTCGTGTTCAGAGTGTGGGAAGAGTTTTTCTCAGAGAGGCCACCTCAGTTCCCACAAGACAACGCACACGGGAGAGAAACCGTTTTGCTGCTCCGAATGCGGCAAATGTTTTTCCCAGAAGTCGTCTCTGCTTACGCATGAAAAGCTTCACACCGGGGTGAAGCCGCATTCGTGCTCCGAATGCGGAAAGTCTTTTATCCGGAGGTCGGTGCTCAGTTTGCACGAAAGGGTTCACACGGGGGAGAAGCCGTATCCGTGTTCGGAATGCGGGAGGCGGTTTTCTCAGAGGACTCATCTTATCGTTCACAAAAGAACTCACACTGGGGAGAAGCCGTATTCCTGTTCTGGATGTGGCAAGTGTTTCTCCCGGAAAACCTACCTGGACAAACATCACCAATCTCTCGGGAAATGCTTTAATAACCAGTCAAGGTTTTTTCTTCAGGAGAGATCCTGCACCACCAAGGAGGCGTTTTCTTGTGACGGATTTGGTGACTCTTTTCAGTGGGGAACGTCTTAACTCTGTTGTTAGCGGGCACATGGTCTCTATGACTAATCCCTAGTGGGTGGGGCGAAACACGTTGGAAGGGGGCATGGCCTGTGAAGGAGAGCCGCCATTTTATGCAGCTATCCACATTGGGGTCAGGTCGGGGATGCGGCCTCCTAGTATATCATCCATCTGTCACTGGAAGATAAGTGAACACATACGCCGGCACCCCTGTCTCTGAGGACCAGAGGGTCTGCTCATCACTCGGCTTTGGGGGCACGTGGTGTTTAGAAACTGGCATTGGGCCAAAAGGGGGGAGAAGTGGTTCACATACAATTCACATTTCTATCCGCAAGGTGGAAGAGCTAGATTCAGGGTTGGAGTGTTCTAGAACCAACAAGAGTGATGTCAAGGATAGCCCTGAATTGTTGGGGCATGGCAGGTTAATTGTAAGCATGTGCAGAGCAAAGCAACAGGTTTCCTAACGTTCCCCCCTCTCCAGCCTGCTCTTCATAGTTACATAATAGGTGAGGTTGAAAAAAGACACAAGTCCATCAAGTCCAACCTATGTGTGTGATTATATGTCAATATTACATTGTATATCCCTGTATGTTGCGGTCGTTCAGGTGCTTATCTAATAGTTTCTTGAAACCATTAATGCCCCCCACTGAGACCACTGCCTGTGGAATGGAAATTCCACATCCTTGCCGCTCTTACAGTAAATAACCCTCTACGTAGTTTAAGGTTACACCTCTTTTCTTCTAATTTTAATGAGTGGCCACGAGTCTTGATAAACTCCCTTTTGCGAAAAAGTTTTATCCCTATTGTGGGGTCACCAGTACGGTATTTGTATATTGAAATCATATCCCCTCTCAAGCGTCTCTTCTCCAGAGAGAACAAGTTCAGTGCTGACAACCTTTCCTCATAACTAATATCCTCCAGACCCTTTATTAGCTTTGTTGCCCTTTTTTGTACTCGCTCCATTTCCAGTACATGCTTCCTGAGGACTGGTGCCCAGAACTGGACAGCATACTCCAGGTGCGGCCGGACCAGAGTCTTGTAGAGCGGGAGAATTATCGTTTTATCTCTGGAGTTGATCCCCTTTTTAATGCCAATATTCTGTTTGCTTTGTTAGTAGCAGCTTGGAATTGCATGGCATTACTGAGCCTATCATCTACTAGGACCCCCCAGGTCCTTTTCCATCCTAGATTCCCCCAGAGGTTCTCCCCCCAGTGTATAGATTGCAATCATATTTTTGCCACCCAAATGCACTATTTTAAATTTTTCTACATTGAACCTCATTTGCCATGTAGTTGCCCACCCCATTAATTTGTTCAGATCTTTTTGCAAGGTTTCCACATCCTGCAGAGAAGTTATTGCCCTGCTTAGCTTAGTATCGTCCGCAAATACAGAGATTGAACTGTTTACCCCATCCTCCAGGTCATTTATGAACAAATTAAATAGTATTGGTCCCAGCACAGAACCCTGGGGGACCGCACTACCCACCCCTGACCATTCCGAGTACTCCCCATTTATCACCAACCTCTGAACTCGCCCTTGTAGCCAGGTTTCAATCCATGTACTCACCCTATGGTCCATGCCAACGGACCTCACTTTGTACAGTAAACGTTTATGGGGAACTGTGTCAAATGCTTTTGCAAAATCCAGATACACCACGTCTACGGGCCTTCCTTTATCTAGCTGGCAACTCAAATGCAAAGCACACCCCTGCACTCTGTACATACCGCACCCCTAAACTCTGCACTCTGTGCATAGGGAACCCCAAAACGGCACTCTGTACATAGCACGCCCTTAAACCCTGCACTCAGTATGTAGTGCACTCCTCAACCCAGCACTCTGTACACAGCACACCCCTGCATTCTGTACATACTGCACCCCTGAACTCAGAGCGTAGGGCACCACAAAACTGCACTCTGTACATAGCACACCCCTAAACCCTGCACTCTGTACATAGGGCACCCCTGAACCCTGCACTCAGAGCACCCCTGAACTCTTCACATAAAGCACTCCTGGTATTTATTGCCCCTTTAAGATCCTCCTACTGCAATTTGTCCACACCCACCGTTCAATGCGGTTTGGCAGGGGAGGGCGTGGTCGACTTCCTTCACCTATTCTCTGAGGGAAAAAGCCCTGGGTAAATTGATATAGTCTTACAGATACAACTGGCCTTTTGAGGGAAACCATAATGCCCATGCGGCCTGAGATGAAATTGAGTTTCACACCCCTGCTCTAAGGCATCAACAGTGCAGAGATGTACTGTAGGTACCTTGTGGTACCTGTATTAGTCTTAAAGCGGAAGTAAACCCTCCTATCATTTTCAGCCAAGGAAGCTGCCATCTTGGTCTCCGTCTAATCTTCAACTGCCATGATGCTGCACATGTGATCAGTGAGGACTCCAGCCATTGGATGGTTCGACAGATTGGTTGAGAGTACAACCATTGTGACAGCTAGCATTCTACGGCATGCCGTGAACATAACTTTTTTTTAAAGCCATTAAAGCGATGGGTTTACTTCCGCTTTAAAGTCAGTCCTTGCCTCTAGGGATGGGCCCGGTGCTCGATGCGAACCCACGTTCGCATCGAGCACCGGGCGTTCGCTCGATCGGCGAGCCCAGAACTATTTGGGCCGTTCGCATCACATTCGTGTGATGCGAGCGGCCCCGCAATGCATTGCGGCCGGCGCAGTGCATTGCTGGCTGATGATTGGCCAAGCATGCACTGTGACCCCGCATGCTTGGCCAATCACAGCGCCGGAAACTCGGAGAGCCATAATTGGCTACAGGCAGGACGCCTGTAGCCAATTAAAGCTCAGGGGCTTTAGTACACGCCCCACCATTTAAAAGGCCGCCACGCCGTCGGCGACGGTCACTTGAGTTCCGGCTTTAGGAGAGATCAGGCTGATTCTGTGTCTTTGCTAGATTCATTCATATAGAAAGATTTGCTCTACTTTGCTAAACCATTGGCTATTTATTTGCTAAACCATTGCTACCTGTCATTGATCGTCCGTTGCTGCTGGTTAGTGTGTTTTTAGCTGCTGCTGGGGGATTAGTCTGGTGCGTGTTTTACTGTTAGTACAGTATTTCAGTAGTACCAACCGCACTGCTGTTAGCACAGCATTGCACCCCAAAAGCACCCATAGGACTTCTAGTGTGTTAGTGGCAGCAAACAGAGCTCCTATATTTTCTTCTCAGCAGCACCCACAGGACTTCTAGTGTGTTAGTGGCATTACACAGAGCTCCCATATTTTCTTCCCAGAAGCACCCATAGGACTTCTAGTGTGTTAGTGGCATCACACAGAGTTCCTATATTTTCTTCCCAGAAGCACCCATAGGACTTCAATTGTGTGTTAGTGGCATCACACAGAGCTCCCATATTTTCTTCCCAGAAGCACCCACAGGACTTCTAGTGTGTTAGTGGCATCACACAGAGCTCCCATATTTTCTTCCCAGAAGCACCCATAGGACTTCTAGTGTGTTAGTGGCATCACACAGAGCTCCCATATTTTGGGTGCGGGGTCCCCCTTAATATCCATACAAGACCCAAGGGGGGGGGGGGGGGGGGGGTGATGGGGTAGCCATGCAATTTTTCTCAAGGATTTTCAGCCATATGGTGACCAGGACAAGACATGACATTAAAGCCGCAAGTGGTTTTAAATGGCTTCTTTTTTTCCTTTACAAATGTAATTTTGTGCAAGGACAGTTCTAAACACGGGAAACACATGCCACTTCACAGGCATACTTTAGACACCCCCCAGGTACCATATTTAAAGGAAAATTTCACTTTTTTTTTCACTTTATGCATCAATAAAATGACTGCTCCCGAAAAAACGTTAGTTTTTAAAAGTTCTTTTTGCATTGATATATGTCCCCTGGGGCAGGACCCGGGTCCCCAAACCTGTTTTATGACATTAACATGCATATTGGCCGTTGTAATTAGCACTTTTGATTTCGAACGTTCGCGTCCATTATAACGTATAGGGTTTGAAAATTTGCACGAACTTTCAGTCGGTTCGAAGGTTCTGGTGCGAACCGAACCCGGGGGTGTTCGGCTCATCCCTACTTGCCTCTATGAGGAGCCCCTTGTATTCTAGATCCAGGCTGCACGTGATGCCTTCAAGGGTAACTCCATGCAAAAAAAAAAAGTAAAGTTCAACTGCTACACAAGCCATAATAATTTGATGTTAATAAAAATGACCTTTTTCCATTCAATCTGCGTCTGTAGTAATTTCCTTTAAAATTGAATTCAATATGGCAACCTGGAGGTTGTTGGTGTACAGAACTCCCCTTGGAAATATAACTTTCTGCTTGTATTATTGGCTCACTGATTTTCCCAGAAGTCTACCATAAGCTATAAGTCAGATTTTAGGCACCCCCTGCATGAGGAATTTCAGTTTTGCTGAGATACTTCCCATAGGAATAAAGCCTTTTAAAAGGAATACAGACCATGCAGCTTTTCTCATTAGAGTGCACCAGCTGATTACTACGAACCAGGCCCTTCCATTCAGAATAATGCCCCGTACACACGGTTGGATATTCCGATGGAAAAAGTCTGATTGGTTTATGTTGTCGGAAAATCCGATCGTGTGTGGGCTCTAGCGGGCTTTTTCCAGGGCAGGATCTGAAATTTTCCGACAACAAAATCCAATCAGACCTTTTCCGATCGCGTGTCGAGAATTCCGACGGACAAAGTGCCACGCATGCTCAGATCAAATTACAAGACCAAAGCTATTGGCTACTAGCCTCTACATACATCACTGCAACACATGTACATTGTCCCATGTTTTATCCTTTTAACCTGTTGCCGACCGCTCGCCGTCATATGACGGCGGAGCGGTGCGGCTCTTGTGGCGGGCCGCCGTCATATGACGGCGCTAGCTTTACGGCCACTAGGGGGCGCGCGTGCCCGCCGCGTCGCTGGGGACCCGATGCGCATGCCCGGCGGCCGCGATGTCCGCCGGGCACCCGCGATTGCCCAGTAACTGAGCAGGACGTGGATCTGTGTATGTAAACACACAGATCCACATCCTGTCAGAGCAGAGGAGACCGATGGTGTGTCCCTTGTACATAGGGACACCGATCGGTCCCCTCCCCCCACATAGGGAACATATTAACCCCTGCAGCGCCCCCTAGTGTTAACCCCCTCCCTGCCAGTCACATTTATACAGTAATCAATGCATTTTTATAGCATGGATCGCTGTATAAATGTGAATGGCCCAAAAATGTGTCAAAAGTGTCTGATATGTCCGCCGCAATATTGCAGTCACGATAAAAAAAAAAAAATCGCAGATCGCCGCAATTACTAGTAAAAAAAAAAAAAAAATAAAAATGCTATAAATCTATCCCCCATCTTGTAGACGCTATAACTTTTGTGCAAACCAATCAATATACACTTATTGCGATTTTTTTTTTTTTTTTTTTACCAAAAATATGTAGAAGAATACGTATCGGCCTAAACTGAGGAAAAACTTTGTTAAAAAAATTGGATATTTATTATAATAAAAAGTAAAAAATATTGCGTTTTTTTCAAACTTATCCCTCTTCTCTTGTTTATAGCGTAAGAAATAAAAACCGCAGAGGTGATCAAATACCACCAAAATAAAGCTCTATCTGTGGGGATAAAAAAATGTATTTGGGTACAGCATTGTATGACCGCGCAATTGTCATTCAAAATGCAACAGCGCTGAAAGCTGAAAAAATGGCTTGGTCAGGAAGGAGGTGTTTGTGCCTGGTAGGCAAGTGGTTAAACTCTGCAAGTACAGGAAAATAACTCTTTATGTGTCGGAAATATAGTTTGCTCCTATGTTCCTGTTTGAGTTGACAGAACCTTGTCCTTTGAGCGCGTGGTATCAGCCATGCCCACTTCATTTCTGATAGATTACAAAGGACACAGCGCTTTCCTCATCTCCATAACCCCTCTTGGTGCATAGGAAGTTATCTCTACTCTTTCAGACCGGACCATTTTGCTGGCTTAAGACCAGACCACTTTTTGCGATTCGGCACTGCGTCGCTTTAACTGACAATTGCGCGGTCGTGCGACGTGCCTCCCAAACTAAATCGGCGATTATTGATTGGTTTGTGCAAAAGTTATAGCGTTTACAAAATAGGGGATAGTTTTATAGCATTTTTATTAATAATTCATTTTTTTTTACTAGTAATGGCGGCGATCAGCGATTTTTATTGTGACTGCGACATTATGGCGGACACATCAAACATTTTTGACCCATTTTTGGGACCATTGTCATTTATACAGAAATCAGTGCTATTTAAATGCACTGATTCCTGTGTAAATGACACTGGCAGTGAAGGGGTTAACCAGGGGGGTGGCAGTGTAGGGGTTAAGTGTTCCTAGGGGCGTGTTACTAACTGTGGGGGAGTGGCTGTGTTTTAGTGAACACTGATCTCTGCTCTAATCACAGGGAGCAGAGATCAGTGTCACTAGTTGCTAGGCAGAACGGGGAGATGCTGTTTACTTCCGCATCTCCCCGTTCAGCCTTCCCGTGAGGACGATTGCGGGTGTCCCCGCGGCGATCGAGTCCGTGGGACCCGCGACCGGACTCACGGGGGTCCCGACCGGCGTGCGCGCACGCTATGGCACGGCTGCATTCTTAAAGGGTCGTACCTGTACACCCTTATGCCTGTCCGTGGCATTCGGGCGACGTACATTGTGCACCGGTCGGGAAGTGGTTAAGACTGCCATCTTTTTTGTGTCTGAAGAACTTTAGGCCCCTTTCACACTTATACGACTTGTCCCACGATTTGGGACTGCAAAGTAGCATGACAAGTCGTTCCCCATGATTTCCAATGACAGCCATTCATATTAGTATATATTAGTCAATATTTTGATGGCACTTATACAGGACGTCCTGGAAATCGCGGCAAAATCGTGCGACTTTGAAGTCGCACAAGCGTGAAGGGGGCCTTAGTCATCATCAAAACCCCTGGGTCTCAAAAGCAGTATTTATTTTTTAATTTGGTTTTAAAAAGTTTTGTGCATTTTGATCGGGGTGGTAAGAAGGGAAGGTTTTACATGCATATGCTGGTTTCAGCTAAATCACAAATACTGTAAGTTAGCAACGTTACCTTAGAAACATTTTAGGCCAGGTTAGGTACCGTATTTATTGGCGTATAACACGCACTTTTTCCCCCTTAAAATCGGGGGAAAGTCGTGGGTGCATGTTATACGCCGATACCCCCCCAAAAAAAGTGACAAAAATGTCAAGCGGCGCCGAAAAATAGCGAGCCCCGCCGAAAAAGACCGAATCGCCGCCGAAAAAAACCAAAGCGCCGCCGGAAAAGACCGAGCCGACAGTCCCGCCTCCCTGCGCTCGCTCCAGAAACAGCAGGTTGGCGGGACCGCGAGCGGAGCCGAACAGTCGGCTCGGTCTTTTCCGGCGGCGGTGTCTTGGCGGCGGGAAATTTAAACGTGGGCAAGACTGCAAATGACGCGGGCAAGCTACAATGACAGTGGGCAAGCTGCAATGACAGTGGGCAAGCTGCAATGACGCTGGGCAAGCTACAATGACACTGGGCAAGCTGCAATGACGCTGGGCAAGCTACAATGACGCTGGGCAAGCTGCAATGACGCTGGGCAAGCTGCAATGACGCTGGGCAAGCTGCAATGACGCTGGGCAAGCTACAATGACGCTGGGCAAGCTGCAATGACGCTGGGCAAGGCTGAAAATGACGCTGGGCAAGCTACAATGACGCTGGGCAAGCTGCAATGACGCTGGGCAAGCTACAATGACGCTGGGCAAGCTACAATGACGCTGGGCAAGGCTGCAATGACGCTGGGCAAGCTGCAATGACGCTGGGCAAGGCTGCAAATGACGCTGGGCAAGCTGCAATGACGCTGGGCAAGCTGCAATGACGCTGGGCAAGGCTGCAAATGACGCTGGGCAAGGCTGCAAATGACGCTGGGCAAGGCTGCAAATGACGCTTAAATGTAAGTTTTTTTTTTCCCTAAACTTCCCTCCTAAAACTTTTTTTCCTTAAAATGCCCTCCTAAACTTGGGGTGCGTGTTATACGCCGATAAATACGGTACATTTCAAGGCCCAACTTGTTTTAGGAAATTAGGGGAAAAAAAAACATGATTTATATTTAATTACCTTGGTTTACCCATTTTTAACCAGGATCCCAGCGCCAGTCATGCACATCGCAGCTCACAAAAAGGCCAAAGCAGACCAAACCAACAAAGGTCAAACCAGAGAATAATGGAGATGCAGAATCATGTTAAGAATTAAAATAAAAATGTAAAAAGTATTTTGAAAAACAACTATTGGTATGATACCTTTTCATCTTTGATCGATACAAAATGTAAGTTTCACGTTAAAGAAAACCAGTGAGGGCAGACCAACCTTTAAGTTTTAAATTGCTATATTAATGCGGGTGTACTATAAAAAAAAAAAAAAAATATATAAATATATTTGCCCCATTTTTATATAATGTAGGTATGCTATTAAATATATATATATATATATATATATATACACACACATACACAAACACACAGTATCTCACATAAGTGAGTACACCCCCCACATTTTTGTAAATATTTTATTATATATTTTCATGTGACAACACTGAAGAAATTACACTTGTCTACAATGTAAAGTAGTGAGTGTACAGCTTGTATAACAAGTGTAAGATTGCTGTCCCCTCAAAATAACTCAACACACAGCCATTAATGTCTAAACCGCTGGCAACAAAAGTGAGTACACCCCTAAGTGAAAATGTCCGAATTGGGCCCAATTAGCCGTTTCCCCTCCCCGGTGTCATGTGACTCGTTAGTGTTAAGAGGTCTCAGGTGTGAATGGGGAGCAGGTGTGTTACATTTGGTGTTATCGCTCTCACTCTCTCATACTGGTCACTGGAAGTTCAACATGGCACCTCATGGCAAAGAACTCTCTGAGGATCTGAAAAAAAAGAATTGTTGCATAAAGATGGCCTAGGCTGTAAGAAGATTGCCAAGACCCTGAAACTGAGCTGCAGCACGGTGGCCAAGACCATACAGCGGTAACAGGACAGGTTCCACTCAGAACAGGCCTCGCCATGGTCCACCAAAGAAGTTGAGTGCACATGCTCAGCGTCATATCCAGAGGTTGTCTTTGGGAAATAGATGTATGAGTGCTGCCAGCATTGCTGCAGAGGTTGAAGGGGTGGGGGGTCAGCCTGTCAGTGCTCAGACCATACGCCACACACTGCATCAAATTGGTCTGCATGGCTGTTGTCCCAGAAGGAAGCCTCTTCTAAATATGATGCACAAGAAAGCCTGCAAACAGTTTGATGAAGACAAGCAGACTAAGGACATGGATTACTGGAACCATGTCCTGTGGTCTGATGAGACCAAGATAAACTTATTTGGCTCAGATGGTGACAAGCGTGTGTGGGGGCAACCAGGTGAGGAGGACAAAGACAAGTGTGTCTTCCCTTCAGTCAAGCATGGTGGTGGGAGTGTCATGGTCTGGGGCTGCATGAG